>JAOXYA010000028.1:6591347-6613241 GCA_028565675.1 Sorex palustris | reverse complement strand
CTGGGCGTCCACGAACGGGATCTTCTTCTGGGCCACGTGGTGCTGCAGCTGGGGAGGCACAAGTATGGAAGTCATACATTCTCTGCCCAACCCCATTTCCAGATACTCTCAGATCATTCTCTTTAATTTCCCTGCTATTGGTTTGTTTTTTGGTTTTTAGCTTTTTAGTTTTTTTCTCCAGGTCAGAAAAGTGAGAATCTTTTGCATGCCTCAGTTTGCCTGGCAATTGAAAACTAAGGTACTCCTCAAATACACTTTAGTCACATTTCTCAACACTTGGTGGAAACACGGAATCAGGAAAAACACAGCTCCTCATATTTCAGGGTTGAGAGTTTGGGGTGTTTCCACTGCACAGCTGTTTTACATATTTTGAAAGGTCTGCTAGATGTAAAGGTCATTGCTAACCCTAACGGGGTCTTGATGCTCACCCTGTGATCCAAGGACCTTGCATTAATTAGGATGCAAAGCATGGAAGGTCAGGAGTCAACTGACTGGTGGGCCTTAGTATATTGTTCAGGGGGCCAATCAGAATTTCTAAAGGATTTTCAGCCACTACAAGAAAACAAACAAAAAACCAAAACCTGCTGCTGCTTCCAAGTCCCCCTCCACCCCCACTCCCTGGCCTGTATGGTGAAGGTTCATCTCCTGATGCCCACATGACTTGTAAAAACTTGACTGCATCTGGTGCTTTGCTGCAGGTTCCCTGGTAAGGAAAGAATCTTGGCGGTCTCTTCTGTCACTTAGCTAAGTCATTTGAATTATACAGGCTCAATCTCCCGCTTATATATGGTGGGGAATAGTAAATACCAACCTCATCAATTCGTGTAGGACCTAAATAACAAAACCAGGTTTTTTATTATTCTCCAGTTGCCCAGCACACATTGAACATGCTTTGAAATTGGAATCAGTTTTAAAGAATCGCAAATTTAGAGAGACAGGAAGGAGAGGATTTTGGGGTGAGTCTGTGTCTATAATTTACTTAGAAAAGTCCCCAGGGAATCCCTTCATTCAGTGAATCATGAAGGGACTCTGAAAATATGGTCTCGAAAATGCCGTACAACCAGTGAGACCAGATGCTGAGCAATTCTCTTAGAACCAGTCACTGTGCTAATACTTCAGCACCAGTGAAAATAATTAGTACAGGGCGAGATTCTGTGAAAGTTGTGGCTTTTCCCCCAAGAGAGTCTTTTTACAGTACGTTTAAAAGATCGGAGGAAAGAGAAGAGAGGTTGGGGGCTTGGACTGTGAATACAGAGGTTGAAGAATAACCAAGAAAGGAAGGATTGTTCAGTTGATCTTGTCTCCTAACATCTGTTTTGGAGACAGCAGGACAATTAATAGCCCTTCTCAGCAGCTTTGCCCTGAAGTGGTAAATTTAGGAATATTAGCATTGTCCTACTTAACTTTGGCGTCTTCTGTCACTCTGCCTTCTGAAGGATTGAGAGATTGTATCAGAGCTCATTATTCTAATCTGTTTAAAATTGTAATTTATGTAGCCAGCATTTATAGAACATTTGCTGTTCCAAAGCCCTGGAACAAAAGTGAATCAGATGTAATTCCTCACCTGAACTGCAGGTTCTTTTTGTGAACTAAAAAAGGGAAAGTATTTATGTTGACTAAACTATCCCTATTTAAAACAGTTTTTGAGGACATTTAGGAGGAGAGAAGAAATACACCACTGGCAAAGCTGCCAGGTAACACTTTGAGGCCCTATATTTTTTTCAGACTTTGTTTCTTTTCTTTGTTTGCTGGATACTTCTTGACACGTTACTGCTTTTCAAATGTCATAGTCATGAAATTGACTTAATATGTATTTATTTTTTGCTTTTTGGGTCACACCCGGAGATGCTCAGGGGTTTCTCCTGGCTCTGCACTCAGGAGTCACTCCTGGCGGTGCTCAGGGGACCATATAGGATGCTGGGAATCGAACCCAGGTCAGCCGTGTGCAAGGCAAATGCCCTACCCACTGTGCTATTGCTCCAGCCCCTCAATCTTTTTCTTTTTATAAATTTTTGTTTTTATTAAAGCACCAGGCTGGAGCGATAGCACAGCTGGTAGGGCTTTTGCCTTGCACGCGTCTGACCCAGGTTCGATTTCTCTGTTCCTCTTGGAGAGCCCGGCAAACTACCGAAAGTATCCTGCCCATTAAAGTATCCCGCCCGCACAGCAGAGCCTGGCAAGCTCCCTGTGGTGTATTCTGTATGCCAGAACCAGTAACAAGTCTCACAGTGGAGACGTTACTGGTGCCCGCTTGAGCAAATCAATGAACAATGGGAGGAAAGTGCTATAGTGCAGTGTATTAAAGCACCATGATATACAAAATTGTTCATAATACAGTTGTTTGTCATTTAGTGTTCTAGCATCACCAGTGTGACCTTCCCTCCACCAATTTCCCCAGTTTTCCTCTCAGCCCCACCCTGCCTCCTTTATCATATAACAAATTTACTTTATGATTGCTTGGCCCTTTGGGCCGTGTCTCCAATCCTATTGTGATTATATTTTTCAAAGTATGTGTACCTGGGGTCCTAGTGATACTATAGTAAGTGGGGCGCTTACCTTGTACGAGATTGGCATGAGCTCAAGATAAATCGGTGGAAGCCAATTTGTGATTGTTACATGACAGATCTTTTTCTTAACAAGATGAAATTATTGACAAGAGGCAAAAAGCTTTCGTTTTCTTGGTGTCAAGGCTGTTGCAACCTCACTGTGCTTTTCAGAGGAATGGCCAAGTTGTGGGTATTTTATTAAATTCAGGTATGCTTAGTTACTATTTATTAGTAATTTTCTGTACAATTTATGCATGATTGGACAGTCAAAAAAAAAAAGTAACTACCACCCCAGTGGCTGTTTATCCTAAAACATGGAGTCTAGAGAGATAGTTCAGTGAGCTAAGTACATGGAAAGCATGCCCAAGTTCAGTCCCAAGCTTCTCATGGTCCCCTGAGCACCAGGGAATGACTCCCAGGCATAGAGCAGGAAGTAGCTCCAGGCAGTGGTGGGTGTGGCTTCAAAACAAAAATAACTGAAAATCATGAGTAATCCTTATGGGGGCATATGACTCATTGTGGAGATAATGGAAGCCAAAGGCTTGGCACCAGATAGGTGCTAGTTATGAAGTCTTGGCTGTTGTCAGTGTTTTGTTATTGATTTGGGGGACCTAGGAAGTTCCAGGACTTGAACCCAGGTCTCCTTCAGGCAAAGCATATGCTTGCCCCTTGAGCTGTCTCTGCAGTCCTGTTGTAGATTGTATTTTTCAAAGTGTCTGTAGCTGGGGCCCAAGTGATGAGTATAGCAGGTTGGACACTCGCATGAGATAAACCTGGATTCTATCCCCAGCATCCCATGTGGTCCCCCAAGCCCACCAGGAGTGATTCCTGAATGCAGAGACCCGGTATTACCACTAAGCATGATGAGGGTTGGAGTGGGAGGGACACGGCAATGCTCAGGAGTTATTCCTGGCTCTGAAGTCAATAACTGCTCATGGTGGTATTAAGGGGACTATATGGGATGCTGGGGGTTAAACCCAGGTCAGTGGCATGCCAGGCAAATGCATTACCCACTATACTATTGCGGTGGCCCCTATTTTTTTTTATGCTTGCCCTAAGGTAGTTGTTAATTGTGATATGTCACAAATAGTGATTCCTTGTCATCTTAAAGAGCTTCTAGGTATTTCAGGGATGGGAGAAGGGAGGGGGCTTTGGTGGGTTGGTTGGTTTGTTTGGTTGGTTTGGTTTTGGGGCTTTCTCCTGGCTTGTGCTCAAGGTCACTCCTGTGCTTGGGGAACCGCATGGATACCCTGGTCAGAGGCACTGTCTGTAGCACTGTCCTCCTGTTGTTCATCAATTTGCTTGAGTGGGCCCAGTAACGTCTCCATTTTGAGACTTCTTGTTACTGTGTTTGTCATATTGAATACATCACGGGTAGCTTGCCAGGCTTTGCCTTGCGAGCGAGATACTCTCTGTAGGTAGCTTGCCGGGCTCTCCGAGAGGGGCGGAGGAATTGAACCCGGCTTGGCCAGGCTTGCCAAGCAAGGCAAATGCCCTACCGCTGTGCTATTGCTCCAGCCCTGGTCAGAGGCATGCAAGGAAAACACCTTACCCTGCTCTCTCCCTCTCTTGCCCTCTCATGCACTCCCCCGACCCTTCAGAGTTGCTTGTTCTAATGAAGTATTGATCCAGTGGTTCAGGAAAACGGAACCCTTTGGTTTTTGCTACTTTAGTAAAACCATGTAATTGTATTTATGTGAAATAAACTTTACATGCATTGTCTTGATTTCATAATTTGTGAACTCACGGATGAATTAGACTCCAGCACCCTTTGGGTAGTCATCTTTTCCCCCTTCCCCTTTTCCCTCTGGTGGTGGTGGTTGCGACAGTGGGGCAAACACATGTGGCTGTGGTGTGTTGGAGGTCCCCTCTTCTCGGTATCACTTTTTCATAGGCACCTGGAACTTGAGAAATAGATGGGTCTCCTTAGATAATGCTGTTCAGTTTTCCCCATAGGATATTTTCAGGGGAAATTATTGTCCTCATTTTACTGTTGGGTATCCTGAGATATGGTATGAAAATTGTAATAATAACAAATCTGTTGAGCATTGTATTCCAGGAAGTTTACACATGCCAACTCTGTTTTAAGTGTTTTAAGCATGTTACTTTTTTTTTTTTTTTTTTTTACTTTTTGGGTCACACCTGGCAATGCACAGGGGTTACTCCTGGCTATGCACTCAGGAATTACCCCTGGCAGTGCTCAGGGGACCATATGGGATGCTGGGAATCGAACCTGGGTTGGCCGTGTGCAAGGCAAACGCCCTACCCGCTATGCTATCGCTTCAGCCCCAGCATGTTACATATATTAACTCAAGCCTCAGAGCAGTTTTAAAATGAGTACCATTGTTATCTCCGCTTTATAGATGAGGAAACTGATGAGGTCATGTGAACATACATTTGATAAGTATAAAAGTTGAGATTTGAATTCAGTCTGTCTGTTTTGTTTTGGCGGCATCTGGCTGTGCTCAGGGATTATTCCGGCCTCTGTGCTCAGAGGTGGTGCTCAGGGAATCAGTCCAATTCTAAGGATCGATCCAGCATTGGCCAGGAAAACACTAAACTTCCAAACTATCTCCCCAGCCCAAAGAATCTAACTTTATAATAGTTCAGCCTCTTAATCACTGTATTGTAGTGATTATAAATATAGTAATGGTTATGGATGTAGTGACCATTTCACAGTATATGTAAATTGTCATTAGATGTCACCTTAAAATTGTACAGCGAAGGGCTGGAGAGATAGCACAGCGGGTAGGGTGTTTGCCTTGTACAAGGCTGACCCGGGTTCGATTCCCAGCATCCTATATGGTCCCCTGAGCACCGCCAGGAGTGACTCCTGAGTGCAGAACCAGGAGTAGTCCCTATGCATCACCAGGTGTGGCTCAAAAGGCCAAAAAAAAAAGATTGTACAGCAATTCAATACAAAAAGCTTTTAAATAACTTTAGAGGGATGGAGAGATAGTATATCAGGTAGGGTGCTTGCCTTGCATGTGGTCAACCTGTGTTCAAACCCCAGCATCCTCTATCGTTCCCCCAAGACTTGCCAGGAGTAATTCCTGAGTGCAGAGTCGGTAGTAACCCTTGAGCACAGATAGGTGTGGCCTTGAATACAAAACAAATAACTCTTGGGGGCTGGAGAGATAGTACAGTGGTTTGGGTTACGCCTTGCATACAGCTACTCTTGTTTAATACCCAACACTGCACATAATTCCCTTGACGCCACCAGAAGGGGATCTTGATCACAGCTGGGTATGACTCCAACCCCACCCCAAACCCCGGAATCACTATATTGGGCCAGAGCGATAGTTCAGTATGCTGAATTGCAAGTTTTTCATGCTAGATACCTGAGTTTGTCCCCCTAGCACTGACAGGAGTAACTGAGCACTAAACTGGGAGCAGCATCCAAGCACCTCTGAGTATGATCTTAAAAACATACACCAAAAAAAAAAAAACCCCAATGTATTTGGGGAAGGAGATTGAGCCACATGGCAACTCCTGGCTTTGCGCTCAGGGGTAAGTTCTGCAAGTGCTTGGAGAGCTGTATGCAGCTAGCTTTCTTTCCCACTATATTTTGTTGTGGAGTGGCAACTTAAGAATAGGCTTATGATTTTTTTTTTTTTTTTTTTGGTTTTTGGGTCACACCCAGTGATACACAGGGGTTACTCCTGGCTCTGGACTCAGGAATTACTCCTGATGGTGCTCGGGGGATCCTCTGGGATGCTGGGAATCAAACCCAGGTTGGCCATGTGCAAGGCAAATGCCCTACCTGCTATGCTATTGCTTCAGCCGCAAGCCTCGCTTTTAATCCTTAACCAATGTTATATTAAAAACTGTAAATGCAGTAGTAGAATGTGGGTTGTGGACTCCTTTTGATGTTCCAGAGCTAAGACAGAAAGCTTGTGTCATCTTAACATCCAAGTAACTTGGACTAAGCAATAAAGCTCTATGTTAGATTTGCCTGCACCCCCCCATAGGAAGTAACGAGGCAGTGTACTGGCAAAACATGAAAAAAGGACTGAGATATTTGAGTTAGTGTATTGATCAGTATTTTTATGTGGTTATCTATGTTTTTTAAAATACATTAAAGCAGCCCCTAATGTGGAAAATCAAACAATTCAATAAGAAGGGGAGTCGGAAGAATAGATCCTCTCTGTCCAGGGCTATACTCAATTCCAAGCACCGTATTTTCATATAACTCTTCTCAGCATTTCCAGAAGGGGAAGGTAGGTGACTGGCGTAATGACCAGAAATCGTATACATGGGATCAGTTGCTGGGACCAGGGTTACTAAACTCCAAATACTGTAAAACTCTTGGTGGAGAAGGGAACACCTTATTCATCTGATGGCTCACTTATTGAATTAAGACCCCTATGTCTTTGTTGTTGCTTTGCTTCCATTTTTGAGCTGGGCTAGGGCTTATTCCTGGCTCTCTGCTCAGTGATTACTCCTGGTGGTGATCTGGGGACCACCTGTGGTGCTAGGGATCGAACTGGGCTAACAGCATGCAAAGCAAGTGTCTAAACCCTTGTTCGAAAAGACTGCTATGTTTTTATTATAGGGAGTCATAGTTTAATTTCAGGGCTGTAGCAGCCATCTTGAATCTTGAAGTCCTGTAAAATAATAACCTCTTTCTCTCGTTATCTCCCAGACCTCATTACCGCTTCCAGAGAGACCAACATCCTCTGCTTTTCTAGAGCAAAGCCATTCTACCAGTTATACATTTCCAGTCTCATCAGAAGCTCACAACCCCTGTGTAGCTCTTACAGACTCTTGAGAAGAGAATCACAGTAGACCTACTTTGGCCAGTGTCTTTCCAGTCCAGTTTGCAGAAACCACTAAGTAACCAGTCCCTGTCTCTGTCCCTGTCAGCTTGTCTAGCAGCCTAAACCTGGCATCTCTCAGACAGGGCAGTGGCTATTGTTAGAGAAAAGAGGTGTTTGTTGGTGTGAACTGAACTGACAAAATAACATAAAAGAAATCCGACCTTGTGCAGGTTCTGCTCTCGCCATAGGTGGCTCTTTGGCGGCCTCATTGCCTTCCTGCTGCCTTTTCTGCAGATGTGTTCCAAGTGTATACAGCTCATTCATCAAGAGTTTTCCCACCGCCTTCCACCTTCTGTACCCCACACCTAAACACCGCAAGCCCATAAGCCTCATTGCATGTCCTGTTCCCTCTGGTGGAAATTGCCTGTGGAATACTTCCACGGCTCTAAAGCCCAGTTGAAGTACAGGCTTTCCTTCTCCCTCTGGCTCCAGAATCATTCACTTCTCTGTGCCCGCTGTCTTTCTAATCGGTATCGACTGATCATGGGACTGATGTTTGTATCCTCCTCAGATGATAATGAGGTACAGAATGGGCACAGAGGAGACCCCTCAGATACTCATTCAGCACTAAATATCAAGAGATGCTGTGAAGCAGGAAGTAATAATTAGTGAGTCTATATTCATATTTTTTCCTTTGAAAATATTTGTTGTTGTTATATTTTTTTCAATGAAGACTTCGTAAACTCAACCTATTCTATTTTTCTTAAATGAAAAAGGAAACCTTAAATGTTCATTGTTGAGACTGGAACTATAACAATTGGAATAGGACAAACCACAGATCTGCAGATTCTTTTCTCCAACTAGAAAATCAAAATTTGCATGATTCTGAAAACTTTCATCATAAAGAGACTCTTGTTTACTAGTTCAAAGATTTCTACATGTTAAGAGGAAGGATAGAGGGGACCAGAGAGCTAGTACAGCAGGTAAGGCGCTTGCCCTACACGCAGCTGACCCAGATTCATCTTTAGCACCCCGTCTGGAACCCTGAGTCCCACCAGAAGTGAGCAGAGTCAGGAGTAAGTCCAGAGCACTGCCAGGTGTGCCTCCTCCAGAAGAAGAAAGAGAGGATGGAACTCTGGATTCCTTGTCCCAACCTGTTAAGTAAAGGGGGAGGTAGGCAGCATTTTCCCTGAATTAATTTCCTGTGGCTTCAGCTAGTAACAGGTTTATGAGCCATTTCATCTTTCGTTGCAGACTTAAGCAGATTAGTGGTGAACACTTACTTTGACTTTTCACCATCTTTTCTTTAAAAACCTATAAGAATAACTCAGACAGATAGTCCATTCTAATCTTGTCTATTGCTTACATGCTTTCATTCCGCTAATTTGGGGGTCTGGGGGCAGTGGCACCCAGTGGTATCAGGGCTTACTCCAAGCTCCATGCTCAGGGATCATTCTTGGCAATGCTCAGGGGGCCATATGCAGTACTTGGGATCAAACCTGTGTCTTCATGTGCAAGACAAGTTCCTTAACTCCTGCATTATCACTCTGACCCACAACTGATGTTTTAAAACCCTCTGGGGGATGGAGCGGTAGCACAGCGTGTAGGGCATTTGCCTTACACCTGGCTGACCCAGGTTCAATTCCCAGCATCCCATATGGTCCCCTGAGCACCGCCAGAAGTAACCCCTGTGCATCGCTGGATGTGACCAGAAAGAGGGGAGGAATAAAACCCTCTACAAATGGATTTTTGTAGTCATATATGCAGTGACAGAGGAAGGGAATTTGAATAGAGTAGAAATCCTCTGACTTAAACTTTTTAAGTTTGTTTGCAAATGAAATTTTGCAAACAGGTATCTTTTCACAGTTTCTTCACTGCCACATGACTTTAGGCCTTCATTTCAGGTGATGGCAAGCTTAGAATTGTGCAGCCTGCTCATCAGGGAGGTGGAAGCAGTAATTCAGCCGGAACACTCCTTTTATTTTCAAATTCCTTTTACCAGGTAAATTCCAGGTTGCCTTAGCTGTCAGTGTCGTTTTGGTGCAATGAACAACTCTCCTCTCGGTTTCCTAGATCTGGCTTTCCTCACAGTTTGAAAAGCAGGTCTTGATAAAAATCAGTTTCCAAATGTAATTTGTGTAACTTGATCTCTTGGAATGGGTTAAATGCCCTTCTTTTGAGGTGGGGAAGGTATTTTTGCAACAGTGGGGCTTAGCAGAGGCATGAGTAAGAGAGGCCTTTTCATGATAGACTCTGAAGATCACTAAAACAGATGAAGTGGCCCTCGGTACTGGTACAAAAGTCCTTCGTGCCCACTCACTGGATGGTGAGAATGTACTCGGTCTGTCATTTCACAGATCTCGTGAGAGCTGTTGCTTATTTGGTTGGGGGTTCAGGGAATGAAGGCGGCATTCTGACGCTGTTTTGATTTATAACTTCCTTTTCTTCTGCACGCCATGCCATGGGAAGCAGCTTGGTACAATGGGAAGTCTGTTGGTAGAAAAGTGAATGTTAAGGCCTAAACTCAGCCCCAGAGCAAGCTGTGTGACCTTAGATAATTCACTTTACTTTTCTTACTCTTAATCAAGTCACTTTTATCTTTTTTGTAATAAAAATAAAATGTTTTTTCTTTAGAATTCCTTGATCACATCATCTCACTTCACTTCCCTCACTTCATACCGCCCCTTCTCAATGTCCTGTTTTTCCCTGTTGCTGTTTCTCCACACATCTTTTTCCTCCTCCGATCTTATCTATGGCCAGAGCTTTAAGTTTTGCCTGTGTTAAATTCTTCATTTTCTCCTAGATACCTAGCAACCTTTGTTGCATTTCTGTCATAATCCTGTTAAACTGAAGCCGCTGGTTTTGCCCCTCACTCAGGTTTTTATTTTCTTTTTAATTAGTGCTTCTCTCTCTCTCTCTCTCTCTCTCTCTCTCTCTCTCTCTCTCTCTCTCTCTCACACACACACACACACACACACACACACACACACTACCGCAAATATTCTTAGCCTTTGCTCATTTTACAAATTTAAGTTTCACATTTTGTGGGAGGGTTGGGCCATACCCAGCCGTGCTCCTCACTGACTCCCACTCTGGCTCAGGAGTCACTCCTGACAGTGCTCAGAGATCCGTAATCCAAGTCTTGTCTACTTTCCCCCTGAGCTGCTTTTCACTTGCATTCCATTTCTGTTAGAGGATTTCCAGTGCTGTTCATCTTGTTGCATCCCATACTTTGCATTGATATTCTTCAGATACTGCCTTTGCTTTGTTTTGTTGTTTGTTTGTTTGTTTGTTTGTTTTGGGACCACACCCAGCAGTGCTCAGGGGGTTATTCATTACTGACTCAGCACTCAGGAATTACTCCCGAGGATGCTTAGGGGACCATGTGGGATTCTATCTCTCCAGCCCAAGTTTCCTTTTATGGATGCTTAGGGGACTATGTGGGATTCTGTTTCTCCAGCCCAAGTTTCCTTTTATTCCATGTAGCTATCCAACAGCATTATTCCAACACTGGTAATTAAAAACATTTGCTTTTCCCTTACTGCCTTCTAGTACTGCCTTTAAAATAAACATCTGTATATTCTTAGTTATGTTGTAATAACTTTCCATTCAGCTCCATTGGTCTATTTGTCTTATCATTGAGCCAATAAAATACATCTTAATTACTCTTCCCTTTAAACGAAAACAAATACTCTTACTCTTGTATAGTTAATCAAGTCTTTTTATTTTTAAGTGCCTGCCATTATTTTGCATTTTCATTATAGAACTAGCTTGTGAGTCATATGCACAGAGTTGAAGTTTGGTTTGTTTTTATGCTGCGTTCTGCGCATATAGCCACTCACAGCAGTGCTCGGGAAACCATGCAGTGCTGGGAACAAACCTGGGGCTTCCCTTGGCATGCATGTGACCCAGGCCTCTGAGCTGTCTCCCTGGCCTCTCAATTGGGATGTTTTCCTGGGATTTTACTGATTGTAGAGATGTTGACAGTAACAATTGCCAATCTGTGAACATACTACTCTGTTTCCCCGTTTACTGAAGGCTTCCTCATTTTTTCATAGAAATGCTTTATACTAAGTATTTCACCATTTCTCCCTAGGTTTCTACATGTTATCTTTATTAGACTGATTTCTGTTTAGATTTTTTGATGCTATTGTAAATCACATCTTTATTTTTTTTAACTTTTGTATTGAATCACTGTGAGATAGACCCTTACAAAGCTGTTCATGATTGAATTTCAGTCATACAGTATTCCAACACCCACCCCTCCACCAATATACATTTCCCAGCACCAGTGTCCCCAGGTTCCCTCCTATCACCCCTCACCCATTGCCTGCCTCTATGGCAAGTGCGCTCTCTTTTCTCGCTCTCTCTTGCTCGCTCGCTTGTTCTCTTCTCCCCCCCCCCCCGCGCTTTTGGGAATTGTGGTTTGCAATATTGATACTGAAAGGCTAATATATGTATTATATGTATTATTTTTGTGTACTGCAAAATGAATGTAGTCATTCTATATCTGTCCCTTTCCTTCTGATTCAGTTCACTCAGCATGATACTATCCATTGCCATCCATTTATAAGCAAATTTCATGACTTCATTTTTCCTAAAAGCTGCGTAGAGTTCCATTGTGTAGATGTGCCATAGTTTCTTTATCCATTTGTCTGTTCTTGGGCAGTCAGAATGTTTCCAGATTCTGGCTGTGGTGAATACTGCAGTGAATATAGGAGGTAAATCACATCTCTAAAATAGGATTTAAAAGAAGGCTTTAGGCTTTAATGCAATATATTTCTATTGACATTACTGCCTATAGCCTCCAGTACGATGTTGATAGGAGATATTGATAATGCACTTTCGTTTTACTTTGGAGAACTATAAAAAAGCTTTTTAATGTGTGAAAAGCTCGTGGTGGAAGGATGAAATTTGGTCTAGATTTTATTAATAATCTTTTTTAGGTAGAAAGCAAAATTTTACCCTATTTCCAGTTGGCTGAGTACAATGATGATGATGATACTGAATTCTGTCCCCCCCAAAAATTTTTTTTTTAATTAAAACATGCCGATTAAGGTGGTTGGGTTTTGGTTGGTTGGTTTGGGGTCATACCCATTGGTGCTCGGAGACTGCTCTGGTTATTCTGGGGTGGGGGGCTGCGCGGGCAGTGATGGGGATCAGACCTGGACCTCCTGAATGCCAGGCACGCGGTCCAGCCTTGAAGCTATCTCTCTAACCCTCTATTGCTATTTTTTGCAGATAACAAACTACCTATTCAGAGGTTTCAAATACCTATCATTTTTCAAACGCTCAGTTTTTCATTAACTCCTCAGTTTTTTCTCTTTTGTTTTTTGGGCCACACCCAGCTGTTCTCAGTGCTTACTGTCAGGGCTGCACTCAGATCTCTCATGACAGGACCCACCCAGGGACTTTTCTGGGGTGTCAGGAATCAAACCGAGGTCAGCCATGTGCTAGACAGACACCTTACCCCTGTAGTGTCTGTACCCCTCTTTAGGTAAGAAAAAATACTGATTTAAGAACATTAAATGAATAGGTTATGAATGAATAGGTTAAAAGTGCTAAGTTAGGAGTGATTGTGAACATTGCTTTTGGGTTATATTGTCAGAAAGTGGTGTCAGTCATTCTGAATTTTCAGTGAGGCATATGTTGTAGTCGTTGACGACGATACCATTATACATACAGGTGTAGGCAAAAGTATTCTACCTGAACAAGAGTATGAACTAGCTGCACAACTATTTCCAGAATGTTAATGGTTAAATCAGATTGGGGAATTGCCACTATCTTGCCTGAGGTCACATTCTGTTTTAAGGATTCCATTTTAAGGATGGAAATGAAAATGATATTGACCATGAAGGGAAAGGAAGGTGGGAGAAAACTTAACCGATAATTCTAGATGGATCCCCAAAGATTTCAAAAGACTATCATGGGATCTGTATGAAATTTATATAGAAATGTAAAACTGACCACGGACGAATGTGAATGTCCTAGCCTTGGGTTCAACATTAACCTGGCCAAGAATGGGATATGAAAGTCATGCGTTAATTCCATATGTAATAAATGCTTCAGATTTTAAATGTCTGTGTCTTAGATATGAATTAAGTGTAGGGAGATGGAAATTTAGATTCTAATTTCATATTCACTCCTGTGCAACCAAGGTGACGGTTTCTCTTTAAGTTTCAGTTTCCCTTTTCTTTGCTTTTTTTTCGTTTTCAGTTTTTGTTATTTGGGTCCACACCCAGAGATGCTCAGGGCTTACTCCTGGCTCTGCGCTTAGGTATCACTCCTGCCTGCGGGGCACAGGGAATTGATAAGGTGCCAGAAATCAAACCCAGGTCTACTGCATGCGAGGCAAACATCCTTCCCATTATACTGTTTGGCCACAAGTGTGCCTTTTTGTAAGTCTTTCCAAGAAACTGAAGGTCTCATGTTCTGTAAAGGACAATGATCTCTCGGTTACTGTAATGAATTAAATAAAACAGTGCATGTGAAAACTTCTTGAACATTGCATAGTGCATAGTTGATGCCCCCTGAATGTTCTTTGCTCTCTGTATAGGGTAAGAATAATCTTTGCCCTGGCCCGGTAGAAGTGAAATGGTGGACGTGAACATGCTATAAGTACCCTTAAGTCCCAGTGGTGCTGAGGGGCTACTTCCAGTAGTTTGGGAAGAACAGCAGACCGAGTATGTGGAGCGTCCCCTCCAGCCCTTTGGTCCATCTCCTAGCCTTTGGTCTCTTAACCTTTGGTTTAGCCCTTTGGTCCATCTTTTAGCCCTTTGGTCCATCCCTAGCCTTCCCTAAGTCCTGTTTAAGAAGTGTAAAAGGCTGTATCTGGTTCCTGATGGGCTCCATGACGGCTCTGTGCTTTTTTCTTTTAATGTTTTTTGGTTTACGTGGGCAAGGGCCTGACTTGCATGTAAATCAAATGGGTAGAGTTGGGTCTGGAGAGGTAGGTTGCTTGCCTTGTAGCCGGCTGACTGGGGTTCAATCCTTGGCACTCCATATGGTCCCCCAAACCCATCAGGAGTGATCCCTAAGCACTGCCAGATGTGCCCCTTCACCATCCAAGAAAAGAATGGATAGATTTGCTGTGATGTGGCCACAAAATGTGATGACTAGGTACATAGAATTTTTTTTAAGTAAAAACATTTTGTTTGGAGTTCTTTGAAGGGGAGAGAGGTGAGAGAGAGGCAGAGACAAACACAGACAGACAAGAGGGGAGATGCAGGCGACACATGTGCTCGGATAGCACATATGCACCAGTACATAGAATTTAATGGTTCATCTTCTTATTGGTGGAGTAACTGTTAAGAAATTGTGTCTATATCATCACTATCATATGTCAAAAAAAGGGTACCTTACCAATTGTGAAGATTCAGCACTTAGGAAACATACAACATGTGCTTGGTGTGGAATCTGGTTTCCTAAGTGCTATATCATGTATCTTGTTACCATCATTTTTTTTCCCCCACATGCTTTGAGAGGAGTTTGCCAAATAATGCATTTCTTTTTTGCTTTTTTATTTGGAGAGGGGCATACCCCACAGTGCTTGGTGCAATCAGAGAATAAGTGAGGGGCGTGGTGCTCTCTCTCCACATGGGCCAAGAGGAGGGAACAGGCTAGGCTGGTTGGTGATCAGTTGCCTTTTCTTCTTCCTCTCTCTCCTTCCAGCCTCACTTGCTGCCCCTATTCCCTCTTCCCCCACCCACTCCCACATCCTAGTGGCGGAGAACAAAACCCAAGGATTGAGGTAGCAGTTACAGGTAGCTGAGGCAGCACAGTCAACATATGAAAGCCCTTCCTTCCCGGGAAACTCTTCCATACAGTGAGCACATCCTGCTAGGACAGCCACTAAGGGCAGAATTTCTTCTAGGGGCGTATTTCTCCTTTCCTTAGTCTGTGACCATTTAAACAGTCACCTTACGTTTACTTCTTAATCTTTCTAGTCATTTTGTATGGACACAGTAAAAGATATATTAAGCTTGTAGGGTGGTCTCCTGGAAATGTCTCGCTATAGACCCCAGACTACAGTGCTCAGGCCAGATTAGTCCTTCCTAACCCCAGCAGGGCCTTGTCCAGTCACTTCTCTTTGGGCAATGACAGAATTCTTCCACGACCATGCTCTTAAGCTTGTTGTAAGTTTTATGGCACCTGGCCTGTCCCATTTTGATGCCAGGATAGATTACCACTTGCTCTGGGTCCATCCAGTCCCTTCATCGGGACCCTGCTTCGGGTTGCTAGGTCCAGTAAATATTATTCAGTCAGTTAATTCCCAAGTTGTAAAAGCATAGCATTAACTATCTTCCTGTGTCTACAAAAGGAACATTGCTCTAAAGTAAACTATGCAAAGGACATAAAATAGAGCAGCCTTATTTCACTTAGAAATCCAGAGATCTCTGAAGAACTTGACTTTACAAGTCACAGGTTCTGGTTAGGGGAAATGAGTGATTAACAGATAGGGGAAGGGGAAGCAGAACACAAAAGGAGAAGTTAAAGATGAATACGGAGGAAATGGGAGTGCTTTGGGAGCATTGTGATGGGTATTACTCAGTAAACCTAAACTCCTTTCGTTGGAGGAAATTGCAAACCAATGTTAAACCTAAAATGTTTAGAATTGTAATCCCAACACTTGGGAACTGGATGGTTTCACACCAGGTCCCAGCCAAAGATGAATGCTAGGCAAGTGTCTTAACCTTTGGCTTATTCTCTCTCCAGCCCATTTGAAGGGCTATGGTACAGATCAGGAAAGGGCTTTCATTTGTTTCTTAAGGGCTTTCTTCTGGGGTCTGGAGAGATAGGACCAGGGTTAAGGTGCTTGCCTTCTTGTCCCCTACCCCTGTTCTATCCCTGGCACCATACATGTTCTCATGAGCATGCTAAGAGCAAAGAGCCGTGAGGATCAACAGGTGTGGCCCCGAAATAAACAAAACAACAACTTCCTTCTGAGTTAGTGCCTGTTTGTAGGTGCAAACGTGACTAGAGGAGTAGCTGTAGCCAAACAGAACTTCCAGGCAATGTAGTATCTTGAAACAGTAAGAAGTGGAGAAATTTGCTCCTCTAGTCTTTGATCTTAGCTTGGCCTTATTTATTTATTTAATAGATTAATTTTTGGTTTGGAGACCACACCAGCAACCCTCAGAAATGCAGTGTGTGGGACACAGCCAGGGTTGACTGTTTGTCGGCAAGCCCCTTCCATACTATCTCTCCTCACTGTAGCCTTTTAGAAACTATTACATAGGAAGAGAACAGTGTTACAAAACATAACATTCTTACAGGTCTATACTTAACTGTTATTCAGAGGGTCCTTTGCTCCAGATTCAAATGTTTAGAATGTGGGCTGGAGTGGTCATAGTTAGGATGCTTGCCTTGCATGTGGCCCACCCTGACACCATGTCCTATTCCCCAGGACTAAGTCCTGAGCACAGTTGGGTGTGACCCAAAAACATACAGACAGAATGACCCAACAGGTATTAATCAGAATGTCATCTGAGTGTTTTATGAAGAGCTTTGTTTTCTTTCTTGTGGGAGGGATGGGATTGCTCAGGGGGCTATTCCTGGCTCTCTGCTCGGGAGTGTCCCCTGGTGGTGGTCTTGTGAATGTATGTGGTGACAGGGATCAAACCAGCAAGCTCCTTAACATGCCCTGCACGGTCTCTTGCAGCTCAGCTCCATTTTTTCTTCTTCTTTATTTTTAATTTTTTTGAAAAATTAAATCATGATGAGATACACAGTCACAAAGTTGTCCCTGGTTGGGTTTCAGGCATGCAGTGTTCCAACACCCACCCCTTCATCAGTGTACATTTCCCACCACCAGTGTCCCCGGTTATCCTCTTTCTATCCCCCACCCCTCAGTGATACTCCACTTCTCATGTTGACAGATGAGGGTCAGCCACTTCCTAAATTAACAAATTGCTTAACTCTTTTTGAGATAATGATTTTTTCATTACAGCATGAGGATAGTAATAATGTCCACCTATGCAATTGTGAGAATTACTTGCCACAATATGAAGCCTCAAAGTGCTTAGTGAAATTGTATCAGTGACCAATGAAAGGTGCCCTTTCTCCCCTCTTCATTGAAACACGTGGTTGACAAAGTTGTTCGTGATGCTTTGTTATAGGCATTCAGTATTCTGACACCAGTCTCACCACCATTGTGACCTTCCTCCACCACCGTCTCCATTTTCCCATTTCTCAATTTTGCCCTCGTAGCACAATAATTGTCTGTTATCACTAAGTGGCTAATGGAATCATCAAAACGTATTTTAGTAGATGAAAATTTGTGAGAATTGTGAGTCACTTGAACAAGGCAGCAGCGGGATGTGGGTATTAAAAGGTGTCATTCTTGCAGATATTGATTCATCATGGCTTTTAGAAGTCTTTCCTAATAGAGTTCTGATTTATGTTTTAATGTCTGCATAATAGAATATTTATATTTTATATTACCCTACAAGCAATTATGACTTCCTGTCAGCATTTATGCTCCGTTTCTAAGTTATTTCAGCTATTCAAGTCCAAAGTCTTAAGAAATTCCATCCCAGACACAGTGCTGCTGTTATGCCATTCATTTTGCCTCTTTGATTTTTTTCTGGATTGGTGTTTAAATTCACCGTTTGCTCCAGTGATTACCTTGCACTTCCGTTGTGTTACTTTGTTTTGTTTGGGGACCCAACCCAGCAGTGCTCAGGACTTACTCTTCGCTCAGTGCTCAAGGGACCACATGTTGTACTGGGCCAAACTCTGGTTTTATAGGGTTGTCTTAGTTAAGCTTCTCTTTGCAGATAATAAAAACTTTCTTAAATTAGCCAAAGGAAAGAAAAAGTGTTTTATTGCCAGAACACAGGTTTGATGGTTTGTCAGTTTGCTTTCAGAAGGCTCATCGACACCATACGAGAGCCTGTGAGGGGCCAGAGAGCTGGCACCACTGCACACAGCCAACCCAGTTCAGTATATGGCACTTCATCACAGTCCACTAAGCACAGAGCCAGGAGTAAGCCTTGAGCACCGCCAGATGGGGCCCAGAGTCCAAAACTTAATAAATAAAAGCTACCACAGACTACGTGGTTTAACACAATAGAAATTAATTTTCCCATAGTTCTGAGCCAAAACTCCAAAAGCCCAAGTCCCAGTAGCTGTGAGGATGTGGCTGGAGCTGGGCTTCCTCCAGCACTCCCAGGGGAGACGCTTTTCCTTGCCCCTTCCAGCTACTCGGAGCTTTCCAGTATTCTTTGGCTCGAAGCTACCTCTGCCTCTGGCATCACATTAGGGTTAGGACAGGTGGTGTGTGTGTGTGTGTGTGTGTGTGTGTGTGTGTGTGTGTGTGTATTTCCATGTCCATCTGTCTTTGGGAGGAGAGACTTTGCTCTAAGGGCTCTTCTTGGGAGCCCTGGCAGTGCTCAGATGGGGACCTTACCTCCTGCACTCTCTCCAGCCCCCCTCCAGGTCCTCATTTTGATGACATCAACAAAGACCCTTTTTCCTTACAAGATAACATTTACAGGCTTCAGGGACTAGGACCTGATTCCTCTGGGAATTCCTAGTAGGGGGTCCCAAAGAGATATTTTAACACTAGCCTATAATGAAGCCTTCCTTCCGCTTCCCTTCTCTGTGTACCACCATGACCCTCCTTCAACGTTGTCTATAACTGTTTTCTTCCCAGGCATATAATTCACACATAAAATTAAGGCTGGACTGTTAAGATAATGATAATGGAAACAATAGTTCTCATTTTTTTAAATGTCCTGGTGGCCTAGTCATTGTAGTGAGTACATTACCAGTAGTTTGTAGGTACCATATCATTCCCATCAAACAGATGAGAGGCACTAAGAGAGGTGAAGCAACTTAATTTGCTTGGATTCGCTCAGTTAAGTGTCAGAACTGGCATTCAAATAAAGGTATCTTCATTCTGAGGATGATGCTCTTAATCGTTGCCCTTTGCTTATAACTCTGGAATTTGTTGGAAATCTGGTTTTCTTCCTTGTCTCTAATCAGAATCTTTGGTGGAAGTTTCTTGCATCTGCTAGACAGACTGACATCCTAGTTCAGCAGAGTGCTTTCTGTCACGTGCTTGTTCTTGTTCCCGAGCCAGTGGAATCTGAAGGAAGCAGAAGCAGAGAGCTCTATTCCTGCCTCAGTTTCCCTTTGGACTACCTTGTTTGATCCTAGGAAGTCCGTGATTGCCCTGACTGTGGAGATCATGGCAGTTTATTTCTGTTTGCCCCGTACCTTTTATAGGGCTTGGTCTCAGGACTCCAAGCAGTTGTTCTACCAATATATTTTTCTTTGAGGGACCTTGCAGTCATTGTGCTGGAGATCAAATCTCGAACCTCCCATATGCAAGGCAAATGTTCTGCAGCTCACCACCATCCCCACCTCACCCAGTCAGGGACTTAGAGTCACTGCTGTTCTGTGTCTTAGAGCGGTGTCTGGGATAGAATAGTGGCTCAGTATATCTGTTGTGTTGGCAGCTGACTGACTTAGCCAGGCATAGTGTAAGCTTCACTTCGTTACCAATTTACAACTGTAATTTAGGACCGTGTGCCGTATGGCAGGCACTTAGATTGTCACTAATCCTCACTACCTTCCTGCAGCATAGAGGTGGTACGACTGTGGCTGAGGAAAGAAGGGAAGGGAGCCAGAAGTCAGAGGCACCTCCTAGATTTCTGACTCAGGCGCTGATCCCAATACTGATGAACCCAGGGGGAAGAGCAGTAGCAGTCGTCACTCTAACAGAAGTTCTGTGTCTGGTATCGTCCCACAGGTGCAAGGACCTGTTCTTCGGACAGGAGCTAGAAAAGAACCCTTTGGCCTGGGGAGGCTGATACTCTCCATCTCCCCAGAGCTGGGCTGCTTCTTTTAGAACTTGAGGTTTATAACTGTTATCTCTATTGTGTTCTAACTTGAATATGTTCAGTTTCTGTTCCAGATGATCGGGCTGAACAACGCACCTGCCTCATTTGTGGGGACCGCGCCACAGGCTTGCACTATGGAATCATCTCCTGTGAGGGCTGCAAAGGGTTTTTCAAGAGGAGCATTTGCAACAAGCGGGTATACCGGTGCAGTCGTGACAAGAACTGTGTCATGTCTCGGAAGCAGAGGAACAGGTGCCAGTATTGCCGCCTTCTCAAATGCCTCCAGATGGGGATGAATCGGAAGGGTGAGTAGTGCTCGGTCCCTAACCACCCACCTTTCTATTTGAGTGTCAGTAGAGTAAAGGCAGTTTTTTCCCATTCCAGGCTGTGTACTGTGTACTCACAACCCCAGAATGAATCTGTCACAGTTCCTGCCTCTAGTGATCTCTTGGTTTATCGGGGAGAAAGACTGGTGAGCTGATAAGGCTTCCATGGGAGTAAATGCATAGGCTTCGTGCAGCAGAGTCCCAGTAAACAATCAGATCCCGGCTGGAGAGAGCTCAGTGTGCTGAGTGGATGCTTGGAATGCGGGAAACCCGGGCTCAGTCCCTCGTGCTGCCTGGTCCCATGGACACTGCTGGGAGCATCCCCCAAGCAGTTAATCTACCATGGTCCCTGAGTGCCACCAGGTGTGGCCCAAAAACCAAAAGAAAAGCTTAGGGAGATTAACATATTCTGCATGGTGTTAGAGGGCATCATGACAGGTAGGAATTTTATTTTATTTTATTTTATTTATTTTTTTAATGTAGGAGTACTGCTATTTATTCAGCCAGGTAGGGATTTTAGATGAAAAGTCAGGAATGCACACATTTCCTCAGGGGGGGCATCATTTTGTTTGCTCCAATCCAAGCACCCTTAGAGGCGGGGCATATCCAGAAACATGCATCCAAGTTGATGAGGGTTTGTGATTTATTGGACAAACTCTCTGAAAACCATTAGGCTAAGGTAGAGTAGGACAGTGTTCCAGCTGAGATCAGAAAATCCAGAAGACAGATTTGGAGAATGGATACTTAGGGAGGAAAAGAGGAAAAGCCCACCTAGAATGTACAAAGAAAAGAGAGGATGCATCTGAAGCAGAAAGGGAAATGGCACAGATGTGAATGCATGGAAACTCAGAGAAGTTAATGACATCCTGGGTGTTGGGTGGCACAGCAAGTTGAAGATTGAGATTAAAATTACAGGTACTTCTAGGAGACTCAGCAATGACTCTCCAAGCCCACAAACTGAACATAAGGAATTGGAGCTGAGGTGGAAAGTCCTGCCTGCAGTTAAGTTTGTGGAGGTGTGGACAGAGAGAGACCATAGCAACCATAGAACTTTGTGAATGGCTAGAGTTCCTGTGGAGGGAGACTTTGGGATATAGAAGAGACGTGGGAGAAAGAGGGCAGGGCCATCGCCAGACCCCTAGGAGTCAGAGCAGGAGGCTGCAAGGGAACAGGCCAGCTCTACAGTTTAGGCAGTTTGCTTTGTCTCTGATGTGGAAAGGTCTTACCTTTACAATGGGATAACACAGTGGTAGGACGTTTGCCTTGCACGCAGTCAGCCCAGCCAAACCAGATTCGATTCCTCCGCCCCTCTCGGACAGTCTGGGAAGCTACCCTTTACGTGTTCAATATGCCAAACACAGTAACAACAAGTCTCAAAATGGAGACGTTACTGGGCCCGCTCGAGCAAATTGAT
>JAOXYA010000028.1:6572682-6588226 GCA_028565675.1 Sorex palustris | reverse complement strand
ATCGAACTCGGGTCGGCCATGTTGGCTGCGTGCAAGGCAAACGCCCTACCGCTGTGCTATCGCAGCCGGCCTATGTTATCTTCATAGCTAATAGATAACCTGTTAATTGACTCCTAGCACTACAGGGTCCAAACACCCACCTCTGTAATCGTATTCCATGAGTTTCCATTAAAAACGCTCCTTGGTGATACCTATACAAAGAAACCATTCAGCCAGTATGTGTCCAGTACCGGCTCTGCCCAGTGCTAGGTGTCCAGTGATAAGTGACGCACACAGTTCCTGCCCAGTGAGGGAGACGTGTGTGGAACCATTCCTGAGACTGTCTCTGCTTCCTGTGAGGGCCGCCATCCTGCGGGGATCCTGCTTGACCCGAGACTCTCTTTCCCCAGTAGGTCGGTGGAGCTCAATGGATTCATGGCCTTCAGGGAACAGTACATGGGGGTGTCTGTCCCGCCACACTATCAGTATATACCGCACCTTTTTAGCTACTCTGCCCACTCGCCACTGCTGCCCCCCCAAGCTCGCAGTCTGGACCCCCAGTCTTACAGCCTGATTCACCAGCTGGTGTCGGCCGAGGATCTGGAGCCGCTGGGCACACCGATGCTGATTGAGGATGGGTGAGTGGGAGTCCTGCCACCTGCCCACCCCGCTTGCCTCACTCCTGCACCCCGGGCTTCAGGACGAGCTGAGGGCTAGTGAGCGCGTTAGGAGAACAAATCTCAGAGATCAGTTTAATACTTAGCCTGGGAAGTCATGTGTCATCATTATGCTCTTGAGCAGCTTTTCTCTCCGAGATGTGGGGTTGTTTGTCAGTCCCCGTCGAATCGGGATTAAAGGTTTTTGTTCCTGTGTGGGCCTAGGTAAGCCAGGCCGTGGGATGGGTCTGAACACTGTGCACCAGAGATAAGTGTGGGGATAACCCATCAGGTTAGCTCCTCAGCAAGGTACACGGGGCCCTCACCGGTCATGGCCCTCCTGCTTCCTAGCAACTAGCCTTCAGAGAGGCGCCCTGCGCTCTCTGCTCCGCCTGCTAGCCCAGTGGGTGGGAGGAATAGCAGCCCTCTGGCGTTCCCTGAGTAGATAATAGTTCGGCCTTTTGGCCTACCTGTTGCTGTATCAGTTATTCCTTTGGCCTCAAGCATGGCTTGCTTGTTACCACAACTTAATGCCCCTATTCCCCCCTCCCTTCCAAAAAACCATCCTGCAATTTCTAAAGTTAGTTTCCTGTTTCAGAAGTGAAAATTTAAATATCTTTTAGAAGACCAGACAAAATCCTAATTAGTCCAGGCATGGGGTGGTGGTGAAGATATGTGCCTTCAAGCCTTGACAATAAATCATGGAGACCCCCCCCCACACACCCCTCACATCCATTTGAGAAATGCTTGACTCTCCCTCTCAGCAGCAGCTAAGACCCGAGCAAGCCTGAGTCTTAATCTCTGCCCACCAGGGGGTGCAGTGAGAGCAGGAAACGCTTCCAAGCGGGTTCTGCTGGCCGGCTGGCCCTGAGGCTCAGTATAGTGACCGCCCCAGTGGCCAGTGGGGCCGAAGCCGCACTCTAATGCAGAAATGAGCGGGAATTTTCTGGAAGGAATAGAACACTCTGGCCACCTGCACTCAAAGCCCTGCTCCCTGGTGGGTGCCCAGACCGCTAAGCTTCCTCTCCTCTCTGCATCCTTCTCTCATCCCCGCCTCTCCAGAGATTGCGGCTGGCCCAGACCTGCCCCCTTATCATTAGGCTAAAGTGAAGAGCTGGAGGTACTTGTCCCAGGGCAAGGAGCACACTGCCAGCCCTCTGTGCCCTCGGGAGTGTCCTCTCCCGGTGCCCTCTTCTCTGGCCAGCGGAAGTGACTTTTCCCTTTCCTTCCCCCAGATATGCTGTGACCCAGGCTGAGCTGTTTGCCCTGCTCTGCCGCCTGGCTGACGAGCTGCTCTTTAGGCAAATTGCCTGGATCAAGAAACTGCCTTTCTTCTGTGAGCTCTCAATCAAAGATTACACGTGCCTGCTGAGCTCCACGTGGCAGGAGTTAATCCTGCTGTCCTCCCTCACTGTCTATAGCAAGCAGATCTTTGGGGAGCTGGCCGACGTCACTGCTAAATACTCGCCTTCCGATGAAGAACTGCACAGGTAAGGGTTGCTTGTCAGGGGATGAGCCCTGCGCCCCACTTCATCCCTGCTGGGCAGGTGGGCACAGGAAAGCCCCCCAGGGCTCTCTGTGACTTCACCCACTGGCTCTGCTGCTCCCGTCAGTTCTTTGATCGTCAGATTCTGGAGTTATTCTGGATTCCCCCGGAAGTTTTTGGCAAGTGATAGTATCATTCACCAAAGCATAGGGTGCTAAGAAGTTCATAGGATCACAGCTGGATTATGGAAGTAAAATAACATTTCTGAGAAAGCAAAAACGCTTTGCCTCCAGGGTGAAGAACTGAGCTGTAGTTCCCAGCCCAGTGATCATACTCAGGAGTTATGTAGGCCGCTGATTGGCTATTTCTTCCTATCCTCTCATTTCTTTCTCACAGTCTTGAACATATTGTAGGTGATATTCAACTGATTTCATAGATGAGAAATTAAATTTCAGGCAGACTTATTCTTGAGGTTTTCAGGTTGGAGTTAGAGTTGAATTGGAACTTTTGCTTGCCCAACTGGAAACTATAAACTCTCTTTCTGGGGTTGGAGGGAGGGATGTGGGGTTGCGGGATGGGGTCACAGTGATGCTTGGGTGCTGTTCTGGTGTTTGAGACCCTGAGTGCTGGGTACTGAACTCCAGTCTGGAGCCACCTCTCAGGTGCAACCGCAGCTTAGGCATTTGGGCTCCATCTGGAGACTTAGAGCACATGGTAATACCCCCAAATCAGGACGGATGATCTGTTGATATAACTGTCTTGGCTTATTATTTTATATAATTTCATACATAAGAAAAATGTTGTTTGGGCTGGAGCGATAGCACAGTGGGTAGGGCATTTGCCTTGCACATAAGCCAACCCGGGTTCAATGCCCAGCATCCCATAAGCACCACCAGGAGTAATCCTGAGTGCAGAGCCAGGAGGAACCCCTGTGCATCTCCAGGTGTGACCCCTCAAAAAAAAAAGTCACATTCAATTTCAAAATTCACTTTTGTTGGACACTTTATGCCTAGTAATCTTGAGCACCAAGAAGAGGGAAGAACAGAGCCCCTTCTTTTCATGAGGACAGGGGTGCACCTTCCTTCTTCCAGGACACTGGAGCATAAAGAGAAGCTGTGAATTCAGCTGGGGCTGAACTCCAGAACGACCCTCAAGCACTGGGCTGATGGAGGGGTGGATGTGGGCACTGCCTCCCGGGTTGTTTGCTGATATTTTCTCATTCATGAGCTTACTTGCTGCAGGGTGATCTGTAAATAACAGTTTTGAACCCTGCTGACACTTGATCCTGCACACAGAGTTCATCTGATCTTGCAGATGACCTTCCCCCTTGTCGCCATCAGTGTCAGCGTGACTGTGAGCTCTGCTCTGGTCAGGGCACTGGGTTCCTCAGGCCTCTGCAGGTCGGGCCAGAAAGGGCTCTTGGCGCCCCATCCCACTGAGCCCCAAGAGTGAGGCAGAGTTTGGTTGTAACTGAATTAGGAATATTTTATTTCCTTAGAAAGCTTCTTACCAAGGAGAATTTAGAGCAGGATTGTCTGTAGTCTGTAGCCTCAAAGGGCTTTTAAATTGATGCAAAATTAAAGATTCAGTTCCTGGCTTGCACTAGCCACAATGGGACTCGTGACTACAGAATATGCCACTCAGCTCAAGAACATTTTCGTGTTCCCAAAAAGCCCTGTTGAATGGCGCTGACTCTGGAAACCAGCCTTCCTGCTGAGCGTTCCGCTTGTTGTCAGGGCTATGAATCTACCCTAAAATTGTTTCTTGGACAGGTGAGAGTTAAATGTCAGCATGTTGTATGAGCTCATATTCATTTGCGGATCACCTTTTGTCTATAGACGGATTCTGCCATCACAGTGGCCACCCTTCTGGGAATGCTCTGGAGATTATGCAGGGCACCCACACAGAGAGCCCACTCCTAATCCTTCAAGCTGCCTGCCTGGTGCAGACCCAGTTTCTGATCCTGCAGCGAGAGCTCCTATGTCTGGTGTGGGAGGCCGAGCAGTAAATAGGAATAGTATACAGCCTGTAGACACACTAGGGTAAGCATGCAAGTCCAGACCAGAGAGAATGGGCACCTCTCCTCACGTAGCAGGATGCTGAGCACAGGGAAAGACATTTGAACCATATCTAGAAGATGGGTTCTTTAGGTAGAATATAAAGAATGGGGAGAAGGCCGGATGATGACACAGAACATTAGAAGTAAGAGAATCTGGATGATTGATAGGTTCTCTGGTTCTCTGGCAGAGAACTCGAAGAAGCAGATGAAACATATCTGAGGGACAGAGGAAGGTACAAAAAAGATGGGTCGAGAAGATGCTCAAATGCTGGTCTCTAGAATTTGGAGGGGGCAAAGAGATTCCAGTGGGTAGGACATTTGCCTTGCATGTGGCCTACCCGGATTTGATCCTCAGCACCACGTATGGTCCCCTGAACTCTGCCGGGATCCCTGAACATGGCTGGGTGGACCCAAAAACACAACAAAAGAATTTGGATTTCACTGTGAAACTGTTAAGTCACATGATGTATTTCAGTAGAGCAAATAAGTTGTCAGTAGCAGTGTGGCGAGATCCCTGTGGCTGTAAATCTCAGGATAGATTAGCATTGGCAGGGGGCTATATTCATACGGCTATGGATATGGGCTGGTAATTCCATCACTCAGCTCGAGAAAATACCATCAGACATAACTGCAGTGACCACGGGCAGCAGAGTGGACAGCGGGATTGGGCAGTAGCAAGGAGGTGGGGTCGTTGGGACTTGCAAGTATGGAAGATTAGGGGTGCCGCTCAGCAGTGGGCACGAGTTCAGATGGCCCGGGCGGTGGAGTCCAAGAAGAAAGGGCTAGAAGATCAGGCCCAGCATGTCCCAGCCAGGAAGAGGGAAGCGTTGAGCTGCTGCACCCCACCCGTCACCGGGAGGGAAGCCTGCCCGCTGCTGGGAACCCAGGGTGGGTGTACAGTCTGTAATTGGCCTGGTGTTCTCCTACCTTGCCTGTTCCCGTGTCACTCCCACTCCTCCAAAATGCCTCCGCTTTTCACAACTCCAGAGTGCAAGTGAGTTCCTGCTGTCACGAGAAGGCTTTCGCAGATGATGCATGGCCACCTCCTTTCCTGTCTCCAATAGGGAATCAGATTTATGATGCCGGTTTTCCTTAATCAGGCTGTTAATCAGACAGGGAGCTGGGTGAATTTGATTTAAAACAGATTGTAGCACCAGCCAGCGACTGCTCCTAGCCCTGATCGAGACCCCTTTCCATGCAGGGGAAGATGCCGCACACTCTCAGTGAGCCCTCGCTGCATTTCTGCCACATCTGGAAAATTTCCCTACCCAGAGTGTAGCAGGGAACAGATGGCAGTGGTTTCATTTACAAAATGGCTGTTTGGGGACCACAGCTGGTTATGCTCAGAGCTTACTCCTGGCACTGCTCAGGGATCATATGGGTGCCAGGCATTAAGCCCACATCAGTTGCATGCAAGTCACATGCCCTACCCACTGTACTGTCCCTTTGGACCTACAGTCTTCTCCCCCCACCTCGCCCCCATATTGGGAGTGATGATGCTGTTAAGAATAACAACTAATGGGGCTGGAGTGATAGCGTAGTGGGTAGGGCATTGTACACGCATTGTACACGGCTGACCCAGGTTCGATTCCCAGCATCCCATAAGGTCCTCCGAGCACCGCCAGGAATAATTCCTGAGTGCAGAGCCAGGTATAACAGCTAACAGCTGCAGACTTTTCTTATGCTAATTCCTATCAGAAGTGCTGGTTAAGTTTTGTTGTGGTTGTTTTGCCCTCACCACTACCTCCTGGGACCTGTACTTACTTGCTATCCCTGTTCTACAAGTGCAGAGCATGAGATTCAGAAAAGTGAACACATGAGGCCAACACAGCATAACAAACTGAAGTCAGGATTATGCCCCAGATCACTGGGCTCTTTACATTGCTCCGACACTAAATTCCGTAGCTTTCTCGAATGTTTTTGGCTTTTTGGAATGTGTTCTGGAGCCGCAATCTGTCTTTCACCCTGGAGTCTCGCTGTCGATCCCGAGATGGCAGATTCTGGAAGGTTGGATCCTGGGGGAAGGTGCACGTAGACGAAAAAGAAAGGCAACGGGGCCTGTTGGTCCCCTTAATGGGACATAACTTACTTGGTGTCAGTTTCAATTGCTGACTGAATGGTCCAGTGGTTTGGGGGATATTGGCAGGAATGTTTTCCTTGTCGCAGAGTGTGTGTCTAACGGGAACCTGGAAGAAGAATGGGGGTGTTTGTCCAGCTCTCTGACTCGCCTGCTGATAACTCGCAGGACGTGTGGAGTGCGCAGCTGTGGAGGAGGTGCGGCGGCCAGGGAGGCGGCCCACGGAACAGAGAGCAGTTTGTTTACCCAGGGGTGGGATGCGGGCTGTGAGGGACGCTTCCTCGTCGGGCTGTGGAGCCGGAGTGGGGGCTGCTGGGCTCGCCGCCAGCTTCCCACCACCGCCTGGGTGCCGCGGCAGGAGCCGGCATAGGACATTGGAAGAGAGGGTGTGTGTTCTCCCCAGGGGGAGCACCGATCTGGAGCAGATGCACGGTTCCTGCCTTAGCCAGGCTGAGGCCTGGCACTGCCGGCAGTGTCCGGCTGATAACCGCACACCTGCAGGCTCTGTGGTGCCGGCGCCAGCACGTGGGGTGAGAGGCGCTGATTAGGAGGGAGCGTGTTATCTCCGCGGGCTGCACTGTGCGGCCACCAGGCAGATGCCGACAGTGCAGCTGGCCTGCGTCTCCTCTCGTCGACCCAGGCCTGTTCCATCCCCCCAAGTGGATTCTGAGGGAGTCTGGGGCTGAGGCCTTTGCTCCTGGGTCCATGGCCTGAAGGGGCACTTCTGGGCCTTCCAGCAGAGCCAGCAGAAGTTGGGCTGGGGTCCAGACTGAGTTGCTGTGGGAACACAGAGCTCCTGAGGATACCCATGGTAGAAAGTGGTAGAATAGGGTCCGTAGCCTTTGCCAGGCACCAGTGGAAAAACTGTACATCTGGGCTCAAAGAGTTCCTCAGCTTTGCATGCGGGAGACCGTGTCTCAGTCCCCCCCAGAACTAGTAGCTGAGTAGTCACTGAGCACCAGACTGGGAATAACCACCGAGCACCACCCAGTAATGCCCCCCCCCAAACTAAGAAAGGATTAGTGCAGTGAAGGAGGAGACTGCACCATGCTGAGAGAGAAACACTCAGGTGAGAAAGCTCAGGCTGCAGCCTTGGCCCCGCGACCCCCTGCTCGCCATAGCCCCGGGGAAGGTGCCCTTCTGCTTCCTCATCCCCAGCGGATAACACTTATCTCACAGGTTACCAGGAGAGCGAAATGTGAGGAATCGGGGTTTGGGAGCAGGAAGTAGCCGGAGCCTTTGTTTCCATATGTGAACACAGAGAGTTAGAATAACCATTTGTGGATATTTTGTGACAACCCAGTGAAATAATATATGTAGAATATTTAAAAAGTGCCTGACAAGTAGCACTCAGCCACCGGTTGGATTTAACAAGGTAGCAGAAGCCCTGGGCTCAGCCCCACTTTCGGCCCTTGCCCCCTGGAACTGTGGGGGTCGGGCCTGCAGGCAGCTCCAGCTCCTCCAGGCTTGAGAAGCGCCAGTGAGTGCCCAGTGCACTGTCAAAGCAGCAGGTTCCGGCTGCAGTGCGAGCGTGTGATGGAACCTACCCACAGAGGCTGTCATGCCCTCTGCAGAGCCCCTGTCTGAACAGTTACTGACAGCAGCCCTGGGGTGACTGAGCTATACCTACACCCCAACTGCATCGCGCCTTGGACCATGTCGCAGCCCTTCCCTACTTTTCTTCTTTCGTCACTCCCGTTCTTCTCCCCTTTGCTTCGTTTATGGTTGTTGTGGTAATGGGGGTCACACTCATGTTGGCTGTGGTGCTCGCACACTAGCAGTGGGGTGCTTGCTGGGGGTCAGGCACCAGGTCACAGTGCTTTGCTTGCACATACTCTCTGGGGATCCCCCTCTTTAGCTGAGGCGCACGAATTATCAGTATGGTGTTGGCTGGGGGGAATCATCACAGGGTTCACTCACACATTGCGTGCCAGAAATCACACTTCCTGTCAGGATCACTAACACGTCTCTGTAGTAGCAGTGATGGCTGGGGATCGCACCTCTTTGTGGTAATAACACCGGACATCACAGACAGCAGAGTTGTCCGGTTCAAACAGGAGAGTTGTCAGAGTCACATTCGGCACATGTGGCTTTACCAGGAATTGAACTCATGACCGAACAGGAGAGTTGTCAGAGTCACATTCGGCACATGTGGCTTTACCAGGAATTGAACTCATGACCGTATGCTCAATGGGCAAGCATTTTAAATCACTCAGCTCTTCTCCCCTGACCCTCGCTTTTATGAATTTCTGCTTCCACCTTAAACCTTCATCTCCTTTGTCTATCTCCACCTCTGGTGTGAAGTATTCCCCGCTGTGACCTAGAGTTTTAGTTGCCTGGCGATAACCACGCCTTTGCCTGGAATTGGTCCTTCCCCCAAAGCTTAGTCCTGGTCCAAAAGGAAGAGCACAGTCGGCTTTGTGATACCAGGATACCAAGGCTTTGGAGAGTCAGGGTGGGTTTCAGGTTCCAGTCCTGCCGCCAGCTGCGTGTTGGTGGACCAGTTCCTTCTATCTTGGAATTCATTTTCCCATCCATACGGTGATGATCATCTCCCTCTCACTTAGCCCATTGGGTTGAGAAGATGAGTGAGATTATAACACAGAATGGGGCTCACATGACATGGGTGTCCATTGATGCTTTCCTCCCAGACCCTCTGAAATCAGCAGTGCCTAGAAATTTTTTTTACTTTGCAAAATCTCAGCCTTGCTAGAAATAGTGAACATAAACAAACACAATCAGCAGCTTTTTCTGCGTTGTAGCAAAGGCGCGCAGAGTCACCATGGCAGCTGCCGTTGGGTCGGGGAAACTGCCACTCCACAATAGTGTTATCTCAGTAATGTCATAGTTTTCCACGTTTACATCTCCAACCTCCTTTGGCTCCTTTTACCCCAGCAAGCAAGTGTTATTATTTTGTAGAATGTTATTCATTTCCCATAGGAGGCTTCTGCCCTCCCCTCCCTATATCTGAGCCCACTCTCAGTAACCTGTGTCTCTTCCTCAGATTCAGTGATGAAGGAATGGAGGTGATCGAGCGGCTCATCTACCTGTATCACAAGTTCCATCAGCTGAAGGTCAGCAACGAGGAGTATGCGTGCATGAAAGCGATTAACTTCCTAAACCAAGGTGAGTGGCCGAAGAGTAGGAGAAAGGGAAGACAATTTTGAATTTGCCTCTGGGGATCAAACCCGGGGCCTAATGCATAGCTGCAAAGCATAGGCTCTAGCCCTGGACTTTGTTTTCCCGTTAGTGTTTGCCTTCATGTCCTCCCAGCCCCATTTTACCCTGAGACCCACACAGAGAGTCTGTCGGAGCCCTGTGGGACCAGTTTGGGAGGGGTTATGCCTCCCTCACCACCATCTGACCCGCTTCTAGTTTAGGCAGTGCTTGGATTTTTTTATTTTTTCTTCTAACTCAAATGCCACAGTCTCTATAACTCATAGAGGAAGGAAGAAGATTCGCTTTGTTTAGTCAGTTTTAATGCATTTAAACGCAGACACCAAGGACAGAACATGCGTCATTTAAAATATGCGCCGAGTTTTCCAGGGACTGAAGAAGAGCAGGGTGATGAAACTGTTGGAGATAAGGCCTCAGTGACAGGCTGGCACTGAGCATTTCTGATGGCAGCATGGGGGTGCATAAAAACTGGCGTGTGTGGCCCTCAACTATGACTTTGGGGGTTGTTTCTGTTGTTTTTGGGTTTTGGGGGGTGAGCCACCCCCAGCTATACTCAGGCCTTACATCAAAGATCACTTGTGGCAGAGTTTGGGGTGCCACATGGGATACCAGGGATCGAACCTGGGTTGACTGTGTATAAGGCAAGCATCCCACTGTATTGTCTCTCCAGCTGCAGAGATTCTTTCTTGTTGTTGTAGTTTATTGAGGGTACAGAGTTACCCAGCAGTGATCAGCAGGCCTGTTCCATTCCCAGTAATACTTGACACTGGACTGGAGAGTTCCCTGCTGAGACTTGGTGATGGAGCATCACTAGGGCCCAGTAGTGCCGGGGGCCACCAGGGCTCCACCCAGCGGTGTTTGGGGTAATCTCAAATTCTTCATCCCCTGCATTGGCGTGGCCTTCTCCTCCTGGTCCTCCACTTGCTTTGTGCCTTCCTTGCATTTATGTGTTATGCATGCCTTCCCTAGACCAAGTTCTGTGACAGACATTGAGGACCTTGAAATACATTAGATCCTATAACATGGCCTCAGAGACATGTTCTGAGGACACTTGGCACATTAGTTGAGCCCCCATCTAGGGGGAGAAAAGTAGCAAATACTTGGAGGAGGAAGAAATCTTAGCTGGAGCTTAAGGGCTGTGTAAGATTAACATAGAGGTAAACTCATGTAATCCCATCAACGGCCAAGACTCAGAGACTATAAAAACCAGTTCCCGGAACCGCGCGGACGCGCGACATCCTGACATCCTATTATGACATCTTATTATCTCATTCCTACTTTGGACAAACTGGCAGGCTACTGAATGTAGCCTGCCCACACGGCAGAGTCTGGCAAACTCCCCGTGGCGTACCCAATATGCCAAATACCAGTAACAATGATGGGTCTCAATCTACATCAATGAATTAAAATAAAAATTCTTTGGGTGGGGCTGGGAGTCTCCCAGGAGTACTCTGGGACCCTGAGGGACCCTCGGGTTCTATTCAAGGATCTGGGGATGAGATGCTAATTCTGTGTTGCTGGAGATTACCTGTGACACTCTGGTGACAGTGAGGGTTAGATGTGGGGACCTCCAAAAACGCATCCTGTCTGATGGTCTTGTGCACGGGACCATATGATGCCAGGATCACACTGGAGTCAGCTGAATGCAAGGCTTATCCCCGTACTAGCTTTCTGAATCCTAAAACAAAACTCCTTCATAGTAGAGAAGTCACTAATTTTGTTATCACTTATTAATTTTTTAAGTTATTGATATCAAACCAAAGGTAGTTTCTGACTTTAGTGAGGTAACACTATAAATTCCCACTGAAGACAAGACAGACTCAGGTTGGCAATATTTTCATTTATTATCTATCATTATGCTAGAAGTAGTGCCTAAAGTAATGAGACAAGAGAAAGAAATCAGAGGAATAAGGAGCAGGCGAGTTTATTGCTATGAGACATTAAAGAGAATCAACTAAAAGCAGAAGCTGCTAGAATTTAAAGGAAAACCCATTCCGCTGCTCAGTTTCCTGATAGGCAAAAAGCAAAGGCTTCATAGAGGCAGCAATAGTAGAATAAAGTGAAAGAAATTATTCCATGCATACCGGTAACAGATAAAATGTCTAGGAATAAGCTTAACCAAGCCAATTTGACAAAAAGCTTTAAACCATTCTTGCAAGGTAAAGAAGTGGAGTTGAATGAATAGAACGTGCTTTACTCTTGGAGTGCAAGAGTCAAAATCATAATATATGGCTTTATATTTTCCTAAGTGAATATAGAAATGTACAGTATTTAAAATTTTTTTCTTGGTTTATATAGTTTTTGTTGTTAATTGGAGTCAAACAAATTCTCAAAAGAAGCCAGGAAATTAAATAAATATGAACAGGAGGAAAAGTCTAGAAAAGAGGAGAAGAAGCAAATAGCTTTTCTGTAAGCTAAGGCTCTCAACTGGGTGTCATGTGGCTCCTTGTGGGTCCCAGAACCAAAGATGCCACAGATAAAAATTGCATAAATGAGAAGCGATCACGGCACGTTTTATTGATGCTTCAAATATTGGATGCTTTTGCTTTGGACATCTAACACTGTCCATATTATAAAATCAATTGTATTATATTCATCCTATTCTTAATATTTCATTTTAATAAGCAATTGATTTTGTTGGACTCAAACTGCAAAGTGTCTCATTTTAGGTGGTGAGCAATGAAAATCTCATTTCAGAACTCTTAACTTCAAGCTGCTTTGCATCTGTTTTTTGTTTTGTTTTGTTTTATGATGTGGTTCAAAAATCAGCTAAAAACCTGGGCAGGGTTCAAGCACAGAATTTGGCTCACACCTCTTGGAGCATTAATCTCACAGTCTCTCTCGGCTGGATCCCCTCAGACACTATCCTCTGATTCCTAGCACAGAAACATGACAGACATTCTTCCAAAGTCACATGTTGAAACTATGACTTGGCCTCTAGACAAAACTGAATGTTATGAAATTCAGCCTCCTCTAAGACCCAAAGCCCCTCTACTTTTGTTCATACTCCAGTTCCCTGAGGCCACTATTATTGTACTTCCTCCAGAGTTTGCAGTTACAGTTAGTGGGAAGATTGAACTGCTAGGAACATCTTTGCGCCTATCGCTGGACATGTCCTCAAAGCCATGTATGAAGTGCTGAGTAAAAGAGGGCTGGGCCACGGGTTAGAGTACCCTTCACACCAAATAGATTGATTAAAAGGACAAACTATAATGATGTTTTAGCACATTCTACGAACTGCAAAGTATAAGGTAGCATCTAGACATATATAGAAATAGACCATTTCCTCAAACTATAAATATAGTTCCATCAACTGTTAAGAAAAGTAACTGAAAGTCTTAAAGAACCCCAGAAACACATAAAGTAGAGGAATTCACACTGGAGGGTGACAGGGATGCCATCTGTCATTTTATTTGAGACCAATTTGTTTTCATCTGTGAATAAGCAGTTAAAAAAAACTGATGATCCTTCCATTGTGATGAGAAATGACAAAAATAGTAACTCCATTTCTGGAAAAATTTTTGGCAGTATGACATTTGAATTACTGAGAAAAAGTCTATGTAGCAAGACTCAGATTTCTACCTGCTCCTAGATATGTTCCCAGCCTGAGACCTCGGAGGACTGAAATGTAGACAACTAAGTCCATCCCTTTCAGGAGACTGATTCATGAAGTTCAAGAGTTCCTTTAAAGACAGGGGATTCTTTTAAAGATGATTCTTGAGACCAAGAACATTGCCAAAAGACCCATCGCAGCAGATAGCAGATTTGAGTGAGGAAACAATCTGTAAAATTAGACATTTAGCACTAAAAGAGACCTCCCCTCTGCCCCGCCTCAAATTACCCAATTGCTGTTGCTGAATCTAGAAGTTCTTGCCCTGAAGTTTTCACAGGTGTTCATTTGCATGTAAGAAATCCCATCTGTTCCAGCAGTTTTTTGTTGTTTTGTTTTGCTTTTTGGGTCACACCCGGCAATGCTCAGGGGTTACTCCTGGCTCTGCACTCAGGAATTACTCCTGGCAGTGCTCAGAGACCATATGGGATGCTGGGAATCAAACCCAGATCAGCTGTGTGCAAGACAAAAGCCTTACCCACTCTGCTATCGCTCCAGCCCCTATATGAACTATTCTTGACAAAATTTAAGAGTGTGGGGGTTTTGGGGGGGGAGGGGAGTGGTAGCAGTCATAAACTTTTTAATTACTAGAATTTAAGTAATAAAGAAGCTAAAGGAACTCTGTAAAATGTCATGAGGAAAAAAATGCTACACCTAGATTATATGGGTAATTTTATACAATAAATGATGTTGTACCTTTATCCAATTGTTAGGATGAAAAGAAAGAGCAGAGTACAGCAAACGTGAAAGCTCTGAAGGACTTTCAGAGTATAGGACTTTTATCTGACAAGTCAGTCACAGACACAAGTGAGAAAACCAGAGCAATGTCAAACAGCTTAGTTGATACTAGAACTACTGTTAGTTTCAAGTGTGGCAAAATCTCCTCAAGTTATTATATTTTAGAAATAGGGGGGCTGCAGTGAGAGCACAGGTAGGGTGTTTGCCTTGCATGCAGCCGACCCAGATTCGATTCCCACCATCCCTTAAGGTCCCCCAAGCACTGCCAAGAATAACCCAGATCAGCTGTGCATCGCTGGGTGTGACTCCCACCTCAAAAAAAAAGGAACAGTACTAAGTATTTATCAATAAAATGACAGAGCTGGGGTTTGTTCTAATGTTCTAAAATAATTCAGTGGGAGAAGTAAAACGAGCAGGGGGGAAGGAGGGAGAAGCAGCACAGACTCTGTTTATGTCAATTGTTGAGACTGAGTAACAGATGCAGAGATCCTCATTAAGCCATTCTAACTTTGTATGCATTAAAAAAATTCTACAATAGTTTAAAAACTTATTGCAACTCTGGAGACTTATCTAACGATTCTTCCTCATGAGAATTTTGATGTGTCAGAGAAACTGCACAGTTTCTGTGATTCAAACCCTGGGTACTCTATGCCTGTGGATAATGAAGAAGCCATTTCTTTCAACAGTTAAGTTTCTAGACTTTACTAAGGATACAAAGATCTTTAAAAGATGACCCTGATCTAGAAGAGTTAAAAGCAGATTCAATAAGAGGGACCCTTTCTCCTCTGATAAACATTCATCGATCACATATACACACAGCACAGTGCTAGGAAAGAGGATTAAGAAGTGGTCCTTGTCTTTAAGACAAGGGCCAGAGTGATAGTTATAGCAGGTAAGGCGCTTTCCTGGCATGCAGCTAACCTGAGTTCTATCCCTGGAACCACACATGAATCTTCTAATACCATCAGGAATGATCTCTGTCTGCAGAGCCAGGAGTAAGCCCTGTTCACAGATGGGTGTGCTCCCCTGAGCTCCCCCTTTAAAACACAAAAAGAAAGAAAAGGAAGCACTAAAACCAAAACAACAGGAACCATAGCGATAGTACATTGGGTAGGACATTTGTTTTACATACATCTGACCCTGGTTCGATCCCCAGCATCCTATATGGTCCCCCAGAGCATCACCAGAAGTAATTTCTGAGAGTAGGGATTGTCAATTGTCAAAATGTCAATTGTCCAGGCTGAGATGCAGAGCTAGGAGTAACCCCTAACCATCAGAGGTGTGTCCTCCAAACCAACCAACCAAACAAACAACAACAAAAGACATTGACCAAGTGCTAAAAATTTTACTAGATTTCAGCGATGAGTAAAAACAGTTCCTTTCTTACCAAAAATCTGAAAAGCAGTTGTGGAGACTTTAAAAGAAAAAATTATAAAAGAAAGAAAGAGAGAAAGAAAGAAAGAAAGAAAGAAAGAAAGAAAGAAAGAAAGAAAGAAAGAAAAAAATTCTAGAGAATGCCTGTCCTCTCTGTCTCTGTAGTTTGTCTCTAACAAACTACCTCAGCTCGCATACTCTTTAACCTGATGCCAATTATCTCCCAATATAACTTGCCATCAGCTCAATAGTGAATGCAGAATCATAAGAAATATATTTATCTGCATAAACTGAAGTTAAGATTTGTTCACATACTGGGATTAGTGGTGGTGGAGAATGGGCACTGGTGGAGGGATGGGTATTTGATCATTGTATAATTGAAACCCAA
>JAOXYA010000028.1:6538952-6549097 GCA_028565675.1 Sorex palustris | reverse complement strand
CATATGCGTGCCCTTCCTTTGGTGACCTTTATATGGACGCGCCTTCGGGCTCCGGTGCTCCCCGACGCCGCGTGCCTCCCGGCGGGGGCCGGATCTCGGCCGCCCGGAGCCCGCGGGGGTCCCCGCGCGAGGTGTCCGCGCCCGACGTCGGGATCCGGGGGGCACGGGGGCGGCGGCCCGGGCCGTCGCGGCCGCCGGCTTTGTCCTGCCGGCGCTTCGGGGCTGGGTCCGGGCGCGACGGTGCGGGGCGGCGCCCGGTGCGTGTCCGCGCGGCCCCGCCGTCCCTCCCCGCGTCGCTGCCCGCGGGCCCGTGCGCGGTGCCTGGAGTCCGTGTCCGCGCCTGTCTCCCTCCGTCCTTCCCTCTCCCCGTCCTGCCGCGCCCCCCTTCCCCCTGTCATCTCGTCCCCGCACGCTCTGCCACTCGGGTTTTCGTTGTCCCCGGCGCAGGGACACGCGCTCCGGGGAGCCGCCTCGGCCGAGGTCTCTGCGTCTCGCTGGGGCCCAGCTCGCGATCTCTGCCGGCTGCGTCTCTGTCCGCCTCGTCCCTGTCCCCTCGTCGGGCGAGTCCTGCGCACAGTCGCGCCCCGCTCCGTCCGCCCGGGCGCCTCCGCGTCCCCCACCCCGTGCCGCCGCGACCCCTCTTCTCTCGCTTTTCTCAGAATCGGGGTTTTTGTTCTCGGACGAACGAATCGAGATCAAAGCGCATCGAATCCGGGGGTCCCGCGTCCGGCGCGGCGCGGGCAGCGGGACTGCAGCCCCCGGCGGGCGTAGGGTGGGCGCAGGCCCGGCTGCCGGCCGCCCTGGGGTGCAGGCTCCTGCGGGCTCTCGGACGGTCGACGGCGGTCGCGATGCGGCGAGGAGATCCCCTGGGCGGATCCCAAGGGCGGGTGGGGGCTCGGGTTGCGGGACCCCCGAGCCAGCGCTGCGGCGCCGAGCCCCGCTGACCCGCGCCTCCCTCTACAGGCGGTCGCCGCGGGCATGGACTATTCGTACGATGAGGACCTGGACGAGCTGTGCCCGGTGTGTGGGGACAAGGTGTCCGGCTACCACTACGGGCTGCTCACCTGCGAGAGCTGCAAGGTGAGCGCGCACGGCCCTGCGGAGGGTTCGGGAGCGGCCTGGAGGGCGGCCTGGAGGTGGCGGTGGCCAGCCGCGCGCCGGGGTCTGGGACCGGGCGGCGGGAGCGGAGAGGACGCTGGCCGGCCCGCACGCTGACGCCCCTCTCCCGCAGGGCTTCTTCAAGCGCACGGTGCAGAACAACAAGCACTACACGTGCACTGAAAGCCAGAGCTGCAAGATCGACAAGACGCAGAGGAAGCGCTGCCCCTTCTGCCGCTTCCAGAAGTGCCTGACGGTGGGGATGCGGCTGGAAGGTGCGCGGGGCCTGGCCTCTGCCCGCCCTGGGGGGCGCGGAGGAAGGGGGCCGGGCGGGGCGGGAGTCGGTCGAGGGCCCGGTCCGAGACTTTCCGAGTCGGCAGTCACCCCACCCTGGATACTAGGGCCGCGCGCGGGCGCGCGGGGATCCGGCCTCCGCCTGGGGTCAGGGGAGCTGCTGGACCCGCGCGTCGAGAGAACCATTGTCGTCGATTCTGCGAGGCAGATCGGGGTCGGCACTGAGCAGAGCCCCGCAGGGAGAAGCCCCCAGCACCCTACGGACCCCCAACAGCAGCGAGCGCGGGGTCTTTCAGAAACACAAGCTGGGAATTTAAGAGTCGGGAGGAACGGGGAGAGCGCTCAGGGCAATCCCTGCGCGGGCGCCTCCATCCTGTCCACAGCTCCCCATGGTTTCCTGCAAATCATCGGCAGTAACCCTGATGGCCCAAATACTGTGAGGGGGACCTCATAGCGTGACTGGTTCCAGATCAGCCGCTGTAGCAGGCTGTGCTGCATGGGGAATTACTGACCCTCTCTGAGCTGCAGCCTCAGTCAGAGATCTGACAAAGCCCTGCAGCCGGCAGGAGACCTCGGCATTTGGCATTCTCTCCTCGCTCTGCAGGAGCTTGTCTGTGCACCATCCTCTTCCAGCTCTCTTGTCTGTCCCTTGGCCCAGTCACCCCGTGGGTGGGTGAAGTTTCCTCCTCCTTGGGTCACTCAGCCAGGCCCCGAGACAAGGTAGGGGGTGAGAAAGGTGGTCCCGCTGTGGACCCCTCCTGGCCTCCTCCCCTGCCCCAGCTCTGTTTGGGGGTGGGGAGGCGCAGTTTGGTCAGGAAGGACTCCTGGGTGGACGGCAGAGGCGTCCACCCCGCTGGCCTCGACTGGGCTGTGCGCCGAGCCGGCAGCTGTTGGCTGATGTTCTCAAGCTTCATCCAAAGCTCCAGGGTCCCGCCACCTAGAGGCAGCGGTCCGGGTTGTGGAGGATGGGCGGGGTCTACCCTGTTCTGCCCCCAGGACCCATGTCTCCAGATCTAGGTCTGTGTGGGGGGAGCAGGAAAGCAGGTGGTGGGGCAGCAGGACCTTTGGAGGGGCGGGAAGGCAGGGAAACAGCCCGTGTGGGTCCCAGATGTGCACCTGGATGGTCAGCTGGCAGCACATTCCTGACCACAGGAGGCCATCTGGCAAAGAGTCCCCTCCCACCCCCCCACCCCCCACACAGTCCCCGACAGCCCTCAACACAGCCCAACTCTGAAGGCTGTGGCAGGCACCCAACACGTTTTGGCCACTGAGGCAGGTGGGCAGGCTCCAAGCTGCGGACTCCGGTTCCAGCTGCAAACTAGGCTCCCAGCGCCCACATTCATCACCGTGTCCCTGCTAGGCCCTGGGAGGGTTGCCCCAGTCTCCAGAAGCTGTGAGTCTAGCTCTTGTGGCATCACCCCCCAACCCCCCGTGCCTGATAAGAAGGGGTGGGACCCTCAGGGCATGGAGAGTGCATTCAGCCTGCACAAGTAAGTCCAGGAAAGCATCACGGAGGAGGTGACCTCAGGCTCCAGCAAAGCACCAGGTTTGAGGCAGAAGCAAGAGCAAAGGCAGCATGGTGGTAAAGGAGAAGTCCCAGGTAGAGGTGCAGAGGGAGGAGGAAGGCGGTGTGGAAAGAACCCCGGCTCGGAGGGGAGGGCCTGGGAGAGCTGGACAGGGCCTTGAAGGCTGGGCGAAGGAGGGGCAGGGCGGCGGGAGCCAGGCCCAGGTGGCAGGGCAGGGTCAGAGGTGCCGGGGATGCCAAAGGGACGGTGGCCTGGAGGGGCTGAGTCTGACCCGCTGCCCCTGCCCGCAGCCGTGCGTGCTGACCGCATGCGGGGCGGCCGGAACAAGTTCGGACCCATGTACAAGCGGGACCGAGCCCTGAAGCAGCAGAAGAAGGCCCAGATCCGGGCCAACGGCTTCAAGCTGGAGACTGGGCCCCCCTCGGGCGCACCGCCCCCGCCGCCCCCGCCCCCGCCGGACTACATGCTGCCGCCGGGGCTGCACACCGCCGACCCCAAGGGCCTGAGCTCCGCGCCCCCCGCGGGGCCCATGGGCGACTTTGGGCCCCCAGCAATGCCCATGGCCATGCCTAGCACCCATGGGCCCCTGGCCGGCTACCTCTACCCGTCCTTCCCCGGCCGCACCATCAAGTCCGAGTACCCGGAGCCCTACGCGAGCCCCCCGCAGCCCGGGCCGCCCTACGGCTACCCAGAGTCCTTCTCGGGCAGGCCCGGGGTGCCCGAGCTCATCCTGCAGCTGCTGCAGCTGGAGCCGGAGGAGGAGCAGGTGCGGGCACGCATCCTGGGCTGCCTGCAGGAGCCCACCAAGGGCCGCCCCGACCAGCCCGCGCCCTTCAGCCTGCTCTGCCGCATGGCCGACCAGACCTTCATCTCCATCGTGGACTGGGCGCGCCGGTGCATGGTCTTCAAGGAGCTGGAGGTGAGTCCCGGCACCGCGGCGCTCCTGGGTGGGTGGACCCACTGGCCCCAGCCTGTTTGTGGGGGCACCCCAGCCCGCCCGCCTGCCCGCCTCTCACTCCCTTGCTCCCTGCTGTGCTCTTCCCTGCTCTCTTCATCTCTCCAGCCCCTTCAGTCTGCGTTCTTGTTTCCGGACTGGGTCTCCATGCAATTTTTTTTTTCTTTTTGGGTCACACCCGCCGATGCACAGGGGTTACTCCTGGCTCATGCACTCAGGAATTACTCCTGGCGGTGCTCAGGGGACCCTATGGGATGCTGGGAATCGAATCTGGGTTGGCCGCGTGCAAGGCAAATGCCCTACCCGCTGTGCTATCACTCCAGCCTTGCATTTGGTTCTGAGTGGCGAGCGAGGCCTCACATCATCTGTTAACCTTGATTTTCTTTTTTTGTTTTGGTTTTGGTTTTCAGGCCTCCTCAGTGGTGCTCAGGGCTGATTCCCGGCTCTGCACTCAGGGATTGCTCCTGGCAGCGCTTGGGAGACCCTATGGGGTGTGCCAGGGATAGATCTGGGGGCAGGGGGGACCCGCATGTAAGGCCACTGCATTATCGTTCTGGGCCTGCTTTGAATATATTTTTAAACATCCCAGAACTCCCATTCCAGAACATTCCACGGCCCATCAGCCATTCCCTCCCCCTGTCTTTCCTGTCTATTCTGGACATTTGCAACCCTGGGACTACCGAACATATCCTTGATGCGGAGGGAGGGGGGCCTTTGGTGGTCTAATTTTCTCCCTGAGCCTCTTGGATTCCAGGGGTGCCCACATGACATGGGTCTCAAAAACCTTTTCCCCGGGGCTGGAGCGATAGCACAGCGGGGAGGGCGTCTGCCTTGCACGCAGCCGACTCGGGTTCGATTCCCAGCATCCCATAGGGTCCCCTGAGTTCTGCCAGAAGTAAGTCCTGAGTGCAGAGCCAGGAGTAACCCCTGAGCATCCCCCCCAAAAAACTGTCCCCTTCATTGCTCAAGTTGTCTCCTCCTTGAACTCTGTAGGGACACCCGGGCCATGCCCCTTTATTTGAGCTGACCCCAGTACTGCCTAAGAGGTTTTTTGTTGTTGTTTTGTTTGTTTGTTTTTGTGGAGCCAGGGGGAATAGAACGGTTTCTTGGAAAGTAGACGGGAAAGGAAAAGTGAGTCTGGAGCAATAGGACAGCTGGTAGGGCATCTGCCTTGTACGTGGCCGGCCCAGGTTCGATTCCCAGCATCCCACAGGGTTCCCCAAGCACTGCCGGGAGTGATCCCTGAGTGCAGAGCCAGGAGTCAGCCCTGAGCACTGCTGGGAAACCAAAAACCTGTTCCCCAGTTGGAGAGGAACTTAGTGAAGAACTAAGTTCTTAGCCTGAGAATTTTGGAGGGTTTTATTGGAGGGAGGCCTGTGCATGGTGCGTGGAAAATGGTTCCCAGTAGGCTGGGGGCTGCAGTCAGGGGCCGTACCCCCTCCTCCGTGAGGCCAGTTCAGTGCTGGGTTGGTTTCTGCTGGTATCTGTAGGGAGGTTCAGAATGAACTAGAGGTGCCCCTTCCCCTGCCGGTCTAACATCTGCCCTTGAAATATTTTATTTTCTAAATTTTTAAAAATTGCATCCCCGGGGCTGGAGCGATAGCACAGCGGGTAGGGCGTTTGCCTTGCACGCAGCCAACATGGCCGACCCAGGTTCGATTCCCAGCATCCCATATGGTCCCCCGACCACCGCCAGGAGTAATTCCTGAATACATGAGCCAGGAGTAACCCCTGAGCATCGGCGGGTGTGACCCAAAAAGCAAAAAAAAAAAGAAATTGCATCACCTTGAGATACACAGTTACAAAGTTGCTCATGATGGGGTTTCAGACACTCAGGGTCCCAACACCCTCCCTTCACCAGTGTACATATCCTGTCCCAAATGTCCCCAATTACCCTGTCCCCCTCCCCACCCTCAGGAGTTTACTTTGTTCTTGGTTTCTGGGCCACACCCGGCAGTGCTCAGGGCTGACTCCCGGCGTGTGCTCAGTGACTGACTGCTTCCAGCGGGGCTCTGGGGGACCCTATGGGGTTGCGGGGGTCGAACCTGGGTCCACTGTGTACAGAGCAAACGCCCTCCCCTCTGCCAGCCGACTTGAAGGTAGACGCGCGGCCCACTCGATTCTCTTGGGTTTTTGGTTTGTGAGTCACACCTGGCGTTACTCAGGGATTACCGCCTGGCTTAGCACTCAGGGATCACTCCTGGAGATGCTGGGGTGTCTCTGCGGGAATGCCCGGTTGGACCGAACACCCTCCCCACTGTCCTATGGCTCTGGCCCCTCCCCCACTTCTCTCTTTTTTTTGCCTTTTTTTTGGGGGGGTCACACCTGGCAATGCACTTACTCCTGGCTCTGCACTCAGGAATTACTCCTGGCGGTGCTCCCGGGGGGACCCTATGGGATGCTGGGAATCAAACCCGGGTCGGCCGCGTGCAAGGCAGGCGCCCCACCCGCTGTGCTACCGCTCCACCCCCCGCCACCACTCTGTTCTCTTGCTGGGGGGGTGGGGGACGGGACTGGGCGGCCGATCTCCGGAGCTAACGCTGCCCCACCCCCCTCGCCCCTAGGTGCCCACGAGGATGGTGGCGCGGCCCTAGGCCCACGCTCCGCACCATGACCCGCTGGCTCAGCAGCCTACTGAGCTTCCAGCTCCTCCTGTTGCCCGCGGCCGCGCCCCCGGCGCCCGGCTGCCCGGCCCGGTGCGAGTGCAGCGCCCCGGCGCGCGCCGTGGTCACCTGCGCCCGGCGCCGCCTGACGGCCGTGCCCGACGGCATCCCCGCCGACACGCGCGTGCTGGAGCTCAGCCGCAACCGCATCCGCTGCCTGAACCCGGGCGACCTGGCGGCGCTGCCGGGCCTGGAGGAGCTGGACCTGAGCGAGAACGTCATCGCGCACGTGGAGCCGGGCGCCTTCGCCAACCTGCCGCGGCTGCGCGTGCTGCGTCTCCGGGGCAACCTCCTGAAGCTCATCCCGCCGGGCGTGTTCACGCGCCTGGACAACCTCACGCTGCTGGACCTGAGCCAGAACAAGCTGGTCATCCTGCTGGACTACGCCTTCCAGGACCTGCGCAGCCTGCGGCGGCTGGAGGTGGGCGACAATGACCTGGTGTTCATCTCGCGCCGCGCCTTCGCGGGGCTGCTGGCCCTGCGCGAGCTGACCCTGGAGCGCTGCAACCTCACGGCGCTGTCGGCCGAGTCGCTGGGCCACCTGCGCGGCCTGGGCGCGCTCCGCCTGCGCCACCTGGCCATCGCGGCGCTGGACGAGGAGAACTTCCGACGGCTGCCGGCGCTGCGGCACCTGGAGATCGACCACTGGCCGCTGCTGGAGGAGCTGGGCGCGGGCAGCCTGCAGGGGCTCAACCTGACCTCGCTGTCCGTCACGCACACCAACATCACGGCCGTGCCGGCCGCCGCGCTGCGCCACCAGGCGCACCTCACCTGCCTCAACCTCTCCCACAACCCCATCAGCACCGTGCCCCGCGGCTCGTTCCGCGACCTGGTGCGCCTGCGCGAGCTGCACCTGGCCGGCGCGCTGCTGGCCGTGGTGGAGCCCCAGGCCTTCCTGGGGCTGCGGCAGATCCGCCTGCTCAACCTGTCGGACAACCTGCTGTCCACGCTCGAGGAGAGCACGTTCCACTCGGTGAACACGCTGGAGACGCTGCGCATGGACGGGAACCCGCTGGCGTGCGACTGCCGCCTGCTGTGGATCGTGCAGCGGCGCAAGACGCTCAACTTCGACGGGCGCCTGCCCGCGTGCGCCAGCCCGGCCGAGGTGCGCGGCGACGCCCTGCGCCACCTACCCGACTCGGCGCTCTTCGAGTACTTCGTGTGCCGCAAGCCCCAGATCCGCGAGCGGCGGCTGCAGCGCGTCACGGCGGCCGCGGGCGAGCCCGTGCGCTTCCAGTGCCGCGCCGACGGCGAGCCGGCGCCCACGGTGGCCTGGGTGACGCCCCAGCACCTGGCCGTGACCGCGGCCAGCGCCGGGCGCGCGCGCGTGCTGCCCGGGGGCACCCTGGAGATCCGCGACGCGCGCCCCCAGGACAGCGGCACCTACACGTGCGTGGCCAGCAACGCGGGCGGCAACGACACCTACTTCGCCACCCTGGCCGTGGAGCCCGAGCCGGCCGCCAACCGGACCCCGGGCGAGTGGCGCAACGAGACGCAGGCGGCCGCGCGCTTCCCGCTGGACCTCACCACCATCCTGGTGTCCACCGCCATGGGCTGCATCACCTTCCTGGGCGTCGTGCTCTTCTGCTTCCTGCTGCTGTTCGTCTGGAGCCGCGGGCGCGGGCAGCACAAGAACAACTTCTCCGTCGAGTATTCGTTCCGCAAGGTGGACGGGCCCGCGGCCGCCGCGGGCCAGGGCGGCGCGCGCAAGTTCAACATGAAAATGATCTGACGGGGGTGGGGGCCCGCGCCGCCCGCCCCCGCCATCGCCACCCCGGAGATCTTGCCTGGCACGCGGGAGACCCCGGGTTCGGTCCCCGCCAGCCCGCTGGGTCCCCTGAGCATCACCGGAAGTGATCCCGGAGCCCCAGAGCCAGCCGGGAGTCAGCCCTGAGCGCCCACGGGTGTGGCCCCAAAAACCGAAAGAAGGGAAAAAATGTTGCCAGAATGCGCCGTGGGGAGGGGGGCCAGGCTCCCCGCTCCTCCTCCGTCGCCGGGGCCCCTGGGAACCACCACCTATGCATTCTCCTCCACTCCCTGGGGGACCCTTCCCGCAGGACGCCCCCATTCCCTCAAGACTTGGAATTTTTCCCCTGCGTTTTTTTCTAAAGTTTGACGCGATTTTCCTGCCCCCCAAGGCTGGCGCGCTGAGCGGGGTGGGAGTGATATGAGGGGTGTGGGAGTCCCCGGAGGGAAATGACACCCTGACACCCACGGTGCCCCGCCCCCCAACACACACGGCTCCCCGTTGAGGGAGAGGCTGGGTTCCCCCATGGTTGCCTCCCCAGTTCACCTACACCCCCTCCCCTGACCCAGAGCTCACGTGTATCCGCAATGGGGCGCATAAGGGCGAGCTCAGCTCCAAAGGGGGGTGCGCACGGCTCACTGAGGCCAGCACTGACCACGTGCCCTCTGTGGGAGTGATGCTCGGGGATCCACTAGTGCACCCCCAGACACGGTCACCCCTGACACACCCAGCTCAGCCCCAGACACAGCTACCCCGGGTCACACTCATGTCTCCCCCGCTCTTAGTCACCCCAGACAGCCACCCCAGAACACTCAGCTCACACCAGGATGGTCATCCGGGATACACTCAGCTCACACGCAGGACACACTGGGCTCACATCTAGACACACGCAGCTCACACCCGAACACACACTGCTCACACCCGAGAACACACTGCTCACACCCAGATACACTCAGCTCACACCCAGACACATTCAGCTCACATCCAAACACACGCAGCTCACACCCGAACACACTATTCACACCCGGACACACTCAGCTCACATCCAGACACACTGCTCACACCCAAACACACACTGCTCACACCCGGACACACAGCTCACACCTGAACAGACACTGTTCACACCCAGACACACTCAGCTCACATCCAGACACACTGCTCACACCCAGATACACTCAGCTCACACCAGAACACGCACAGCTCACACCTGAGCACGCACTGCTCACACCCAGACACACTCAGCTCACATCAAGACACACGCAGCTCACACACGAACACACTCAGCTCACACCCGGACACACTCAGCTCATACCCGAACACACATTGCTTACACCCGGACACACTCAACTCACACCAGAGCACACACTGCTCACACCCGGACACACTCAGCTCACATCCAAACACACTCAGCTCACACCGGGACAAACTCAGCTCACTCCCGAACACACACTGCTTACACCCGACACACTCTGCTCACACCTGAACTCACTCAGCTCAGTTCCAGACACACTCAGCTCACACTCGATGAACACACACTGCTCACACCCGAACACACTCAGCTCACACCCAAACACACACTGCTCACACCCAGACAGACTCCGCTCACACCTGGACACACTCAGCTCACACTCGAACACACTCTGCTAACACCCGAACACACACTGCTCTCACCCAAACACACTCAGCTCACATCCAAACACACATTGCTCACACCCAGACACACTCCACTCACACCTGGACACACTCTGCTCACGCCCAAACACACTCAGCTCACACCCGAACACACTCAGCTCACACCTGAACACACACTGCTCACACCCAGATACACTCTGCTCACACCTGGACACACTCAGCCCACATTC
>JAOXYA010000028.1:6524420-6538294 GCA_028565675.1 Sorex palustris | reverse complement strand
CCATTGGGCTACGCTAGCACGCAACCGGGATGAATGGAGACGTTACTGGCACCCGCTCGAGTAAATCGATAAATAACGGGGATTAAGTGATTAAGTGATTAAGTGATTGAACAACCAGAGGGTCAGAAGAGAAATTAGCAAGAAAAATGAAAATATTCCTGGAAACAAACAAGAAGGACAACATGACCTGCCAGAACTAATAGGACACAGCAAAATCGTGTTAAGAGGAAAGTTTATAGGTCTGCAAGAATCCATCAGGAAGGAAGAAAGGGCCTACAGGAGCAACTCAAGAGCACAACTTAAAAAACTGAAAATTGACCAATAAAAGGAGCCCAAACCAAGCACTAAGTAGGAAATAATAAAAGTTAGAGCAGAAATTAGTAAACTAGACTCCAAAAATCCAAAAGATTCAATAAAACCAAGAACTGATCCTTTGAAAAAGTAAACAAGATCAGTAAACTACCAGCCAGCTTCTCAAAGAAAGAGAAAGAGAGAACCCTAGAAAAACAAATCAGAAATGAAAGGAGGGATAGCACAGGAATTCAAGGGATCATCAGAGATTACCTTGGGAATTTTATGCCATGAAATGAGAAATGGATTTCTAGAAGAAATGCATCAATTTCTGGATTCCTATAACTTTCCAAGGCTGAACTCACATGATTTGGAATATCTGAGCAGAACTATCACTATTGAGGAAATTGAAATGGTAATCAAAATTTTTGCCAAAAACAAAAGTTCATGATAGATTGGTGGTTGTATAGATGGTTAGGTGGGTGAATGTGCAGAGAAGCCTAGGGCTCCAAGAGTTCAGTCAGAATTTCGTTCCCTCTAGGAGAGAGACCAGGGGCAATATGGCAAGTGAGAGGAGAGTTGAGGCAGCTCCCCAACTGATCAGAATTCTGGGGATCTGGGAGGGGGCACTTCAAGCAGGAGGTCCCCCAGCTGGTGCAGGAGAAGTGTCAGGAGGAGGGAGTACAGGGGGAGGAGTGGGTTTGGCAGGTGCCTCACATTCTGTGTCTGTGGGGGGACAGTGAATGTGACCCAAGCGATGCCAAGTGCACTCCAAGGCCTGCATGCCCGCACGGTGTCTGATGGTGCAGCGCATACAGTCTGTGTGCGTGAGGCACTAACAGGGTATGTCTGTCTCTCTGGGATGGAGCTGCCCTGGGCACATGTCCATGCTGGAAAGCAGACGGCTGGCAGCCCTGGAGAGTTTTCCTGAGCTGAGTGCCTGTGGGCATGCGCCCAGTCTTCTGGTCCCTGTGTGTGTGTGTGGGGGGGGCGGCCCTGGTGGTCACCTGGCCATGTCCACATGTATATGGGTGACACCCCACGAGGTGCCAATGGCTGCAGACACTACAGATGACAGGGGTCCCTCACACGCCCCACGGTCCTCATCCAGGCGGCAGCTCAGTGTGTTAGAAGGAGTGAGGGTCTTTCTTGGCGGCTCCGAGCAGGTCCCCACACTGACCTGTCCTCACCCGCCAGGTGGAGCTGAGCACCGTGGCGGAACAGGCGGGGTCCCTGCTGCACGGCCTGGTGCTGCGGACGCAGGAGCTGGTCCTGCAGCTGCACGCACTGCAGCTCGACCGCCAGGAGTTTGTCTGCCTCAAGTTCCTCATCCTCTTCAGCCTCGGTGAGTGGACAGCGCGGAGGGACGCTGGCCCAGAGCCTGGCACCTGAGACCGGGGTGTTGCTTCTCTGAGCCACAGTTCCTTGTGCACAGAGCGTGTCTGCGGCTCTCTGTTCGGGACCAGGGCACCTTTTGAGAATTGACCTTTGGGGGCTGGAGCGAAAGCCCAGTGGGTAGGGCATTTGCTTTGCAAGCAGCCGGCCCGGGTTTGAATCCCAGCATCCCATAGGGTCCCCTGAGCACCACCAGGAGTATTTCCTAAGTGCAGAGCCAGGAGTAACTCCTGAGCATCAACAGGTGTGACCCAAAGAAAAAAAATTGACCTTTGGGGACAGGACCTGCCAGTGTTTGGGGAGCCCTGCGAGGCCGGGCATGGAATCTGGGGCTCCAACAGGCAAAACAGGCATGCGAGTCCTTTGAGCCATCGCAGCCCCTCCTGAGAATCTGGAAAATGACTGAAAACACCTTAGAAAGTGCCAGGTGACACAAAAATCACCTGGTTCCAGAACCTTCTGTTATTGCCCCACGCGTGTTGAGGGGAAGAGAAGGTCTTGATTTCTCTAACTTCCTGCCAGGCCCAGGAAGAGGAGGGCGAGTGCGACTGAGATCTTTGGGGCCACTTCCCTGTCCTCACTCATGCATTCTTTCATCCATCATTCATTCCTTTGCCGAGCTATGTCCAGTGCAAGGTCCCAGGAGCCTGAGCCTGGCTTTTCCTCACAAGCTTCAGGAGTCCAGATATAAAAGCATTGAGGGAAAAGTGTCCCACCAGGAAGTCAGGGAGGGACTGGATGAGGGCAGCCCAGGACTCCGGAGTCTTCGTTGGCCATGGGTCCAGCCTCAGTTGCACCAGCAGCCTCCACCCCCTCAGAGTATGCCCTGTGCACCTGTGCCTGGTGCTGCTGCCAACGTCGACCTTTTCTTGCTGTCAGGAGACCTCGGTCCAAGTGGGAGAAGTCTCCTTTTGGGGGCAAAGGGTCAGAACTGGGGAAGAGAGATCAGATCAAAGCCTCTGCTTGGAAGGCTTCCTGGAAGAGGGATCTATGAGTGGGGTCTTGGAGGATGAATAGGAGTATTCTGGGTAGATGGATCATTCTGCAGAAGCATAGCTGGGTTGAAAGGTGGAACACAGGGTCCTGGATGTCGCCTCGCCTGCAGAGGGGCTGGAACTGAGGCACAGATGGCCAGGGGTGCCTGCCCAGGGGAGGGGTTGAGGACAGGAATGAACCCGAGGAGTGCTCAGTGTTGGCTGTGGGCAGGCTGTGCCCGTGTGCTGGGGAACCCGGGGCTGGACCTCACTATAGAGGTCTTGTCCTCATTCCTCATTCTCTCATTCTCCTCACTATAGAGGTCTTGTCCCAGTGCACCCCACAGGTTCCTCTGTGGCCCTGGGGGCGGGGGGGGGCGCTGGAGTGCAGCCGCTGTTCAGGAGCAGAGACCACCCCAGGGGGAATGGGGCTTATGCCTTTGTGTCCTTACTCTCTTATGCATGGCAGTGTGTGGGAATATGTGTGAGTGTTGTAAGAGTGTGTATCAGTATGTGTGTATGTGAGAGTTTATGTGAGACAGTGTGAGTGTGTGTGTGTGGGGAAAATGGGTGTATGTGAGTTTATGTGGGTGCATGAGTGTGTGAGTGTGCATGAGTATGAGTGTATGAGTGTATATGAGTGAGTGCATGTGAATGTCTGAGAGTGTGTGTGTATGTGAGTATATACGAGTATGTGTATGAATGTGAATGTGTCTGAGTGTATATGAGTGTGTGTGAGTGTATGAGTGTGTACGTGAGTATGTGGGTGTGTAAGTGTATGAATATATGTGAGTGTGTGTGGGTGTGTGAGTGTGTATGTAAGTGTGCAGGGGGTGTGAGTGTGTGTGAATGTGTGCATGTGAGTGTATTTTTGTGAGTGTGAGTATGTGACTGTGTGTGAGTGAAGTGTGAGGATGTATGTAAGTGTGGGGGCTGTGAGTGTGTGACTGTTAGTGCGTGAGTATGTGTGAGAGTGTATGTGAGTGTATGTGAGTGGGTAAGTATATGTATGTGAGTGTGTGACTGCGTGTGTGTATGAGTGTATGAGAGTGTATGTGAGTATGTGTGGGTGTGACTGTGACTGTGTGTTAGTGTATGAGTGTGTGTGAGAGTGTGAGTGCGTGTGGGTGTGTATATGAGTGTGTGATTGTGTTTGAGTGTATGAGAGTGTGAGAGTGTATGTGAGTGTGTGGGGATGTTAAAGTGTATGTGGGTGTGTGTGAGTGTACGACTGTGTAAGTATATGAGTGTGTGAGTGTATGTAAGTGTGTATGAATGTGTGTGTGTGACTGTCAGCTGTTATAGGCTCGTGATTTTTCATGTGTCACGTGTGTCAGGAATCTGGAGAGCTGGTGAGGGGCGGGGCTCTGGGGATCCCCTTGAATGCAGGGACCATTGTGGTGGTCTGGGCAGATTTGCAGCTGGGAACTCTGGAGCTGGAGGCCCAGGGGTCAGGGGGTGGCCGGGCGGCTGGGCGGAGAGGGGGCCACTGTTCTCTCCCTGGTTGGGCCCCGTCCATCCTGGGGTGCCCCTGAAAGTGAAGTCCCTGGGCTTGGCTTTCTAGATTATCTGGGTTCTGACACACATTTTAGCCGAGCGACTTCTCCGGTCTAAGTGGCTGGTCTTGGAATCCGGGGACCCAGTGCCTCCTCTCCACGGGCCCTCTGCCTGAGTCCCAGGACTGCAGTGAGCAGTGCCAGGCGGATGAGGGTGCAGCGACCCCGTCTACACCCGCCCCAAAAGGCAGGGTGGATGTGGGACTGAGCATGTGTTCTAAATCAGAGCTTGCCCTGGGGCGGGGTCCAGTGCCTGCTGGACTCCTGTCCCCTCCTGTTCATTAACCTTCCTGCTGTCCCCTAGCTGGCTCCGAGGACGGTCGAGAGTTTCCCAGAGTGCTCGGTGCCAGGCCAGACCCCTTGTCAATGTGCGTGGGACATTTTTACAGGTTTTGTTTTTGTTTGGGGGCAACAGCCGGTGGTGCTCAGGATTCACTCCTGTCTCTGTGCTCCCATAGGTGGTGCCAGAGATATACCTGGGTGTGCCCTACCCTCTATGCCATCTACTAACCCGCCAGCCCCAGTTTTGCAATTTTTATCAGAACTCTCATTGTGAAAGCTAATCATTCACTGCAGGAGGGAATGAATGAAGTAGGTGAATGAACGAATGCCTCATTCTCCCATTGGGTCACCCACCGTGTGTCTCCATGTTATGGTGACTGGTCTTTGGTGACAGGGACAAGAGTCTGACTGAGGTGAGTGGGGGGCAGTCAGCCAGAAGCCAGAGATGTCAGTGTCTTTGGGGATCAAGGGGAGGAGGAAGAGGAGGCAGTCTGAACCTGCCCGGGCTCATGGCAGAGCCGGAAGCCAGGCTTGCTCCTAAGGCTGTCGGCAGGCAGGTCGCTGGGTGGAACAGGAGACTGAGCTATGAATGTGACAGGGGTTGGTCTAGAAATCAACTTTGCCTGGGGTATCAGGGAAGGCTTCTTGGAGGATGAGGCTCAGAGCTGGGCTTTGCAGTATGATATGAGTGTTCTCTGGGAAGCAAACAAGAACCCCTTCCCACCTGCAGAACAGTTTATGCAAAAAAAAAGCAAGGGATCCTGCAGGTTTGGGGTGACTGTGGTGCAGGGAGGGAAGAGGTGCAGGGACTGGGATTAAGTCCCCAGAAACTTTCCTGGGGAAAGATGGAAGGAAGAGGGACACCCCGCACACCGCAGTGCTTTGTCCGCGAAGTTCTTCCAGCCGCGGGGGGCAGCCCAGGGATCTGTGAAGGGGGGAAGATGCCCCGATGGAAACAGACTCGGGGGGCTCCTCTCATCCCCACCTCCCACCCCACACAAACAACTGGGACCAGGAAGGGCTGCACACAGGCTACCAACCCCCAATTGGCAGCTGGGTGCTGCCCTACGGCAGCGCCTCCCGGGGTGGGCCGCCAGGATCCCCCCATGCTAACTGTCCCCCCTGCACTGCCCCCTCCCACCCCGCCCCACGGCCTGCCTCCACGCCTGGCTCCACAGAAGGGCACCATTTGGTGTCTAAATAGACAGCTCCGGCAGGCACGGAGACAGGTAAGGAGGTTTAATTAAAATTAGTGCCTCTCTCCTGGCAATCGCGGTGTTTATGAAGATGGGCCCGGCCGGCATTGTTCGCCGAGGACTTAATCGAAGCTTAATGGATTGACCTAACATGCGGTTTCCTGACTCCCATTGAGACGCCCGCTACCGCGTTCCCTTAAGCGTTTGCAATTTACCCACGGCTCCCTGCCAACAAAAGGCGGCCTGAATAGCAGCCCACTCGAGGGCTCATTGTGCGCGGGGGCGCCCGCCTGAGTCACCGCTATTGGGACAACATTCTTTATGCCTCGCTGGAATGAAAGGATTATTCAAATATTCAATTAAACCGTGAAAAGGGGGCTTTTCTGAGAACCTGGGGCCCCCAGCTCCGCAAAGCTAGCGGCTGCTGGGGCGGGGGGGGGACAGAGAGCAGTCCCCCCTCCCACCACACACCTCCAGGATTGCTGGGAGCCGAGCAGGCTTGAGGGGGGGACCCCACGCAGTCTGATCCTCTCTGGGTGGGGGTGCTCCAACTTCTGCCTGCGGTTCCCCGGGGCCCAGAGCCCGGCAGACAAGACCAAATACCGTTCCCTGGTACCCTGGAGGTAGACTGCTCTGCACCCCTATTCTGCAGGTGATTGGAAACTGAGGCTCAGAGAGAGGGTCACCCAAGTGGCAGAGAGGTTGGGCTGAGTGTGACCCTGTCCCGGGTCCGATGGAGGGGTGGGGTGTGGTGTCTTGGGGTGTTGGTGCCAGCTCATCTCAAGGGGAACATCCTTGAGACACGGGGTTAGGGGGTGGAGGGGTCAGGAAAGGGCTGAACCACATGGTCCCTGACTGTCCCTGGGGCTCTGAGCCCAGAAACTGCCTTGGATCTGGATCCTGGCACTAGGTCCCCCTGGTGGGCCATCTCACAGGGGGATCCTGGCACAGGGGCTGCCCCTCCCCTCCCCCGGGCCAGTGAAGCTGGTGCTGAGGAAACCAGCCTTGTGGGGGCCTGAGTGAGTCCCCCAGCCCCGCAGCCCTGCAGTGAGGGTTCTCCCATCAGAGAGAGCTGCCCAAGGGGGGCACTGGCTCTGCAGGCTGTCCTTGGGGTGTACCCACACCTCACACCGCCCCTGTATGAGGCGAGGGACAGTAAATCCTGGTAAAGCCGACTCTGGCTGCCCTGCCCACGCCTGCCCTCACCCCCAGCCAGGTCCTCCACTGCCGTGAGCATCTAGCAGGTTCCGACCCTTCCCTTGGCCCAGCCCTCTGGGGTGAGTTACCAGCAGAATTGTCCTGTCTGGGACCAGTGAGGTTCAAGATGTGAGAGTTGAAGGGATGGGATTGTCCTGGAGAGTGGTGTCAATGAGACCAGGGCCAGTAGGCCACTCAGACCTCCAGGAGGCCAGTCGGCGGGGGTGGAGGTGGGAGAGGATTCCCATGACCTCCAAGAGTATCCAGCAGGTCAGTGGAGGGGCCAGATGGCACGGTCCAGTTGGGCATGTTGTTCACTGCACAAGGGCATTTTGACACTAGTGAGGGACAATAAGGGCTAAAACACAGCTGGGATGGTGCTGGCCAAGCTGTCTCTGGGTAGCAAAAGGGGAATTTCTCATTGGCACCTGGGGGCTCACGGCAGCCAGGGGAAGGAAGATGAGGGAAGAAATCACCCAATTTACTTTCTACAGGAGATGCAGGTTCTGCAATGGGTCGTGGTCAGGACCAGATCCTGCCATACGGCCTGAGCCCAGCTCAGGTTTCCCTAAATCCGGCTTTGGACAACACGGGCCTCGGCGGGCACTCTGGGGGCGGCTGGGGATCAGGGTTGCCAGGAGCCCTGGCCCTCCCAGTGCTGGGGGTGTTAGGAGGGATTAGAGGGGCCAAGGCGACACATGCTCTGGGGCCCTGGGAGAGCAGGGCCAGGCGCAAGTGCAAGGGTTGGGGGCCACTTCCAGGGCTGGGACTCCGCTCCTGTGGACCCTCAGCACCAGGGACACAGCCAGCAGGGGCGAGGAAGCACTGGACAAGCCCCTCTAGGGGCACCCCTGGACCAGGCACCTGTGTACTCCACCAGGTGGACACAGACCAAGGAGGTTCGGGCACTGCGGAGGCTTGGGCCCCCATGACCTCATTGGACAGAAGTGAGTCTGCCTGATGAGAAGTGTGTGAACCCCACTTCTGGGTCCCGGGCACGGCACCTCACGATTCCACGCAGCCCACACGCTCACATCGGTCTCATCACGTTGGCTCGCATTGGCCCCCTGCTGGCCACTGTGTCCCTGTACTGGCCTTGTGCTGTGCTGGGTACCCCATGTGAGAGAGAGCTGCTGCTTCCCACCCCCCTCACCCCAAGTCCTGCCTGCATGCAGCTGCCCCCTGCACAGACTCAGGTCAGCCCCTGGCCACGTCCCAGCCCCACGAGAAAGAGCTTCCCAGGAGGCCCTGTTGTCTCAGCCTGGAGGGGGCGCCCCAGGAGGGCCTTGGCTCTGCAGACTGGGGGGCTCCGGGTGTATGAGAGGGGCTTGTGATGGAGCTAACAGGGTGAGGGAAAGGGGTGTTGGGGGAGATGGTGGTGGCAGGGCCCGATGTGAGTGTGACTATCCTGGGAGGGGAGGGGCTTGTCATCGCGGTGAGGGTCGGTGTTGGGAAAGTGACAAGGCCTGCAGAGAGAGCACGGATAGGGCGCTTGATTAGCACACAGTTCCAACCCTGGCATCCCCAGATGGTCCCCAGAGCCCCACCAGGAGTGATCCCTGAGCAGAGAGCCAGGAGTTTGGGGCTCTGGTCCTAAAACAAAATAAGTAAAAGGTGCCACATCCCGACCCCTCCTTTGGGGCACTGTGCCCTGCCCCAGCGCGGATCGGAGAGTGTGCCCTTTCCCCACCCCGGTCTACCGAGGGGAAACTGAGGTGCAGCCATATTCCCAGAGCCCCCCCGCAGGGGAGGGCGATGAGAGTCCTGTTCCCAGGTGATCCAGCGTAGGGAGTTGGCGGGGGGGGGGGGGGCCGGGATGCGGGCGCAGGGGTCGCCCACGCGGAGCCGGGACGCGACTGGCTAGAAGTGGCAACGCGTCCCGGGCGCAAGGAAGCCGGGCGGGGGCGGTGCCGGGGCTGTGAGCGCCCCTCCGTCTGTCCGTCCGCAGACGTGAAGTTCCTCAACAACCACGGCCTGGTGAAGGACGCGCAGGAGAAGGCCAACGCCGCCCTGCTCGACTACACGCTGTGCCACTACCCGCACTGCGGGGACAAGTTCCAGCAGCTGCTGCTGTGCCTGGTGGAGGTGCGGGCCCTGAGCATGCAGGCCAAGGAGTACCTGTACCACAAGCACCTGGGCAACGAGATGCCGCGCAACAACCTGCTCATCGAGATGCTGCAAGCCAAGCCGACCTGAGCCGGGGCCGGGGCCTGGGCCTGTCGGGGCGGGGCCGCGGTCGGGGCGGGGCCGCGGTCGGGGCGGGGCCCGGCTGGGGCGGGGCCTGTTTGAGGGCGGGGCTGTGGTTGGGGCGGGGCCTGTTCCGGGGCGGGGCTATGGGCGGGGCCTGTTGGGGGCGGGACCGCGGCCGCCCAGGCCTTCCTGATGGTTTATTTTAATATGCGGATCTGGGAGCCCCGCCCTGGACCCCTGAGCTCTCCGAAGCCCTTTGATTTGGGAAATGAGATGGGTGGACAGGCGCCCACTAGCCACGGGTGCTCCCTCTAGACACGCACAGTGCCCCAAAGTGACAGCTGACGATCCCCCTCCCCTGCTGCCAGCTTTGAGACCTCAAGTCTGGCGTGCACGTCCGATGGAGGTTTAGGATCCCCGGGGGGTGAAGGGGGGCTCCATGGCCCTTGGGTCAGCGTCATCCCTTCATCCCTTCCCTCGTCTCCTGGAAGCCGTCAGGGAGGCTGAATAGGCAGCTGCAACTGGGGGAGAGGTGAGGGAGGGTCTCCAGCACGCCAGGAAGCCGCGGGTGTCTGCATATACAGGTTCAGGCAGGGGCCCCAGAGGGCCCCGGGAGCTCGTTAGGACAAAAGGACCCTCCTCTGGCCCTTCCACTCCGCCAGGCTTCTGCAGGGGAGAACTTTAACAGTCCTCCCCGCCTCACTCCCCACCCTCCCAGCTCCCGAAGAAGGCGACCCTACTCCTCGACTGCCCAGGCCGGCGTTATCTGCAAGTCTGTAGCGCAGGGGTTTGCTTCTGTTTTGTTTTGCATCACCTCGATATTCCTAGGAAGGCGGGTATGAGGGGGACGGAGGACAGATTTGAGAAATGAAGTTGGGACTTGGAGATTAGCACAGAATGTGACCCAGTCTTTCCCCAGATGCCCACATACGCATGTCCAGTCCAGAGAAAACCTGTTGTTTGCCCGCTACCCCACCCTGCTAGTCGGATGCCCTGTGGGGGCTCTGAGTCTCTGGGTGGGAATAGGGGTGATCTTTGGGAGAGGGGAGATGGTCTCTAGGTCAGGGACATTGCTGACGAGTTCCTTGCATTGGCCTATCTGCTGGGTTTCTTGCTGCAGATCCTGGGAGCTGGGCTACCACTTCCGGGCTGCCTGGCCTTTTCTCAAAGACTTTCCAGGGCCAGGTGCCAGGGAGAGGCCATCCATGCTGCACCGAGTCCCCACGCAGGGACACTGTCTGTCCTGCTTTCATGTTGCAGCTTACGCTGAGCCTGTCCAGTTGGAGGTGATTGGGCAACCCTGCCCCCCTGCCCGTCCCCACTGCCACTGACATGTGCCCCTGCCAAGACCAGAGACTCCCCAGCTCCCCATGAAAAGTGCCCTTAATCTCCCCAGCCCTCCCCCGCAGACCTGGAATAAATTTTGCAATTAGTTTCCAACTGCCTTCGCTGTTTTCATTCTGAGGTGGAGGGAGCCGACTGGGAGGGTGTGTGTGTGGGGGGGCGGTCTGGGAGGGGGCGTTACTCCCACGGTGGTGGAGGGGGCATGCACATAACTTTTGATTCAAAATAATGGAGAGGCAGGCTGGGATGTGGGGGCAGAGTGGGTGGGCGCTGTTGATGGGCCCCACCTAGAGGCTTGGGAGTTGCCTCTGACTCAGTTCCTCAATTCATGCACCCCTCGACATTCAGTGAGCCAATGAAGAGTCTGCAGCCTTAATCCCGAATCTCTCGCTACACGTCGCTCCCACAGCCTAGGAAACTGGAGGGGCGTTGCCAGGTGACGGGACCGCCCAGTCTGGCTTCGTGTCCTCCTCCCCACCGCTGGGTGGCAGCAGTGAGCAGCGGAGGCTCCAGCACCTTCCCGGCTCAGCCAAACTCCTCCCGTGGTCTACTCCTCCCTCGCTGCCCCTGCGGTAGGTGGCAGCCCCGGATTACAGAAGAGGAAACCGAGGTACAGAGGGGCACGGTAGCCTGAGAAGGGGTGGAGCCGGTAGGCAAACCGTCATTGCCCACTCCCCAACCAGCTGACCAATGCTGATTTACCCAGTGCCTCTGCAAACAGAAAAGGTGTTGGGACTGGCTTCTATGCAAAGGAACGGGGTCCTTTGCCCTCCTGGCACCTTCAGCAGAAAGGCAGGCACAGAGATTGAAATCCTGATGTGATGTCGTGTGTCATGTCTAGAGCTCGGGGAGATAGGGAAATTATTTGATCTTTCTTGCAATAGGAAGGCTTCATAACAGGAGGTGTCTTCCAAGTTGGGTTTTGGAGATAGTTCAGGAGTTTGCCGATAGACAAGAGTTGGGGGCAGAGGAAGAAGAGTGAGCGGAAGGATGGAAGGATGTCAGTTAACAGTGCTTGGGGACCTACATGATTTTGGCTGCAGATTAAAGAGCATGTGGAAGGAAGCTGAGAGTATAGTGAGAGGGAGAGACTAGGAAGGATTCCTTAGTCCGTAGCCCTGGGCCCTGCACCCAAGAGCTTTGGATTAGTTGGTTGGGGGAGGCAGGAGGGCCTCAGCAGTTAGAGGCATCAGGGACTGCACCCCAGCGTCCCCCACACCCTGTTCGGTGCCACCTATTCCACACCCCCCCAGGCTGCAGTCTCTCAAATCTGGTCCTCCAGCTGTGGTGCTTGTACAGTGTCCCTGTCACCCTCAGTGCTGCTGTGCCTTTGCAGAGCTGTGCAGAAATATGTGGGCAGCACCCCTTCAGTGCTCCCCCAGTGTAGGGAAGGGCACGAACTCTCAGGACTGGGTTCTACATTTTACACGTGATGAGCATCTAGAGGTTCCACCAGTGCCCCAGCCCGGGAGGAAATCACGTGACCCTGGAGTTTGCGAGGGGGTCAGTCTCTGCGGGTAGATTTGTCCCAGACTCCCCCTCCAGACACACAGGTGGTGAAGGGAGGGGGCAACTTCAGGGCTGCAGAGGGAGCTGGGTGTGCTGTCCTGGGGCTGTGTCTCACTCAGGGGCGCCCCCACCTGTGAAACAGTGTGTGTGTGTGTGTGTGTGTGTGTGTGTGTGTGTGTGTGTGTGTGTTGGGGGCGGCAGGCAGTGATATGCTGAGTTCTGTCCCTGGCTCCTCCCTGGCCAGCTCCTCCCGGGAGCCTCCCTCATGGCCAGGCCTGGTGCTGACCTCCCACATCTCTGCTTCAGCCGCTTCTGGGCAGCTAGAGGTGGTGGACAGGCGTCCAGGGCTCACAGACTCCAGCCACAGGGGTCAACCTGGGGGTTCCCACTCATCCACCCCAGCCCCCCTCCCCACTTTCTCCCAGCCTGTGACCTGTGTTTGTGTGTGTGTGTGGGGGGGGTGCAGTACACAGTGAGTGCTAAGCAGGATTGTCTCTATCCCCCACCCCTAATGAAACTGGGGTTCAAACCTCAGTTCTCAGGCTTGAACAGCAACTCCCCTTGTCCCTTCTCTGGGGAAGCCCGTCCTTGCCCCAGGGGACCCTCAGACAGAGAGGAGGGTGGGATGGGGACCGAGACCCGGCAGTTTATTCCCAGACCTGGAGGGGGGGAGTGTTAGTCTCAGGAAATAGGGTGGGGGAGGTGGGGCTCCCCCGAGGCTGCTGGGAACAGTGGGGGAGGTGGGGCTCCCCCAAGGCTGCTGGGAGCAGTGGGGGAGACCCCGGGGTACTCTGGAAGTCTAGGGACATAGTGACCCTTAGGGTCAGTCTAGCAGAATCACCCTGGGGGGGCGGATCCACCAGCGCCCCGAATGGGGAGAGCGGGGAGCTCGGTGCGGCGGAGCCCAGGCCTGGCCCCGAGCTGTCTCCTTGCATCCCCCCCTCAATCCCGTGCCTCGGTTTCCCCAGGAACCCGGCGTGGCACGGGCGCAGAGGGCAGGCGGGCGAGCGGCTGGCGGCGCCCGGTTGCTATCGCAGCCTTAGCAACGCGCCCATTCAGCCGAGACAAAGGCGCTGTCACTCGAGCTCCGAGGCGCCGCTGCGCTCTCTTCTTCCCGAAGGCGCTGCGCCTGCGGGGGTCGAGGCGCCAGGAGTTGAGGGCAGCGCAGCGGGCGCCGCCTGCGCTGTCCCCGCCGGCCTGCAGGGGGCGCCGCCGGGCTGCCGTGCGCCAGGAGCCGCGGGGCCGCAGTCACTGGCCATGGGTGGGTGGGCGTGGGCTTCCAAAGGTCGCTGCAGGCCTGTCCGCTGTGGGGACCCCCGCCCGGCTGGGAGCAGCCTCGAGCCCGTGAGCCTCCCAGGTCTCTCCTGGGGCAGGTGTCAGCGTGCAGTGGCCACAGCCTCCACCTCTTCCCAGTCCCATTAGCTGTCCATCTGGGGAAACTGAGGCCTTGGCGAGCAGCGCTGGGCTCTGGCTGTGTCTGTCTGGCAGGCCTCTGAGACCATGAGGGGATACAGAGCTTCTGCTTCTTGCTCCTCCCCTCCACTGGGCACTAGCCCGGCCAAGGGGTCCTGACTCGCCCCCTTGGAGGCTGGCGGGAGGTGTGCTGCCTTCCCCTGCTGTGAGGGGCTCCATCAATTAAACGGGTTCTCCATCAATTAAACGGGTTATAATACCACTCCTGGGAATATATCCTAAAGAGGCAAAAAAGTATAGTCGAAGTGACATCTGCACTTGTTTGTTCATTGCAGCACTCTTTACAATAGCTGGAATCTGGAGAAAATCTGAGTGCCCGAGAACAGATGACTGGTTAAAAAAACTTTGGTACATCTACACAATGGAGTACTATGTAGCAGTTAGAAAAAAATGAAGTCATGAAATTTACATACAAGTGGTACTACATGGAAAATATCATGCTAAGCGAAATGAGTCAGAAAGAGAGG
>JAOXYA010000028.1:6505047-6516780 GCA_028565675.1 Sorex palustris | reverse complement strand
TGTGCCCCCCCCCCCCCCGTCACTCCCAGGCATATGGGAATAGTCCTTTATTTGGAAAACAACACTACTCAAAGCCTATTATGGAGTGTCTCTGGGCCAGAGTTTGCTGCTGCTGTCACATTTTCCAGCTGCAGTTCTGTGCATGATCCCACGTCTACTCTGTTAATGAAGCCCTGAAATCGGGATTTAGGTACTTGCCTGTTACTGTCCTCTGCGTAAGTGGCTGAGCAGAGATTCCAGCTCGAGCCAAGCCCAGAACTGCCCAGCTGCTTTGATATTAGCGGCTTGCAGATGTTGCTTTGTTGCGCTTTTAAACCTTTCTTCTGAGTACTAAAAATATTTACACAAATTCCCAAAGGGCATTTATTTGTTGTGTGTGTTCCAACTGCTCTGTGTGCAGATTTTCTGTGCTGCGTATTAAAGCGGAATTTTCTGGAATCCATGGATGTTGGAGGAAAAAATTAGCTACCGTCTCACCACTCACAACCTGAGTTTTTCAGCAGTTTCCTTCTGGTGATACAGCTTCCTCGCTCTGTCCTTTGTCACTTCTTCACGTCATTCTCATGAGTGGAGTGTGTGTGCTCCTGACCAAGGCCCTCCCTTTTTTTCCCCCCACTGCCCTTTCCCCTCTTCTCACCCCCCACCCCACACTGTTGAAATGAGACCACCAGAATCGCTACCGTGGGTGGATTTGGTCTTAGTGCATGTTTATTTTGGGTGTGCTGTAAGCTGAACCTTCAACGACAGAAGACGTGCAAGTCCTTCTTAAGAGTCCGTGTGGAATGTGACCTGTCATTTGATTGAGCTCTCCATAGATGTAGCTCCAGTAAGAAAATGAGTATTCTATGTAAAGTCTCATGTTAAGTCATGAGTTTTTATTATGAAAAACAAAGAACTGTATAATTAGTTTCTCTTCCCCTCCCCCCCACCAGTGATTTGACCGTAAGAGCTGGAAGTAAAGAATTACCCATAAGACGGGTGCCTGGGCTTTGGCCACCCACGGGCCTGCATTGGCGCTGGGCCAGGCGCCTGGAACCTGCTCCTAATTTCCATGGCTGGGAGACACCTGTCTCGTCCTGTGCATCTTGCACGTGCTGGCACAACTCACCAAGCAGTGTCTGGGGGCGCCTCTCTGAGGGCTCCCCTTCCCGTGGTCCTCCCCCATTACCTCCTGGGAGACACTATGCTGATCATTCCCAAGATCCTTTGCCGGCTTTCTTGGTTGTGAGAAGCTTCCCCTGTTCGGCTCTTGCAGCGCTGGAGTGTGGGGACTGTCCTCCAGCCCTGGGTTGCAGTTCAGGCAGTTGTGACAGCCTCTCTCAGCCAGGAGGGCCAGGAGCCGGGATGAGAGCCCAGGACCTGGTCTGCCTGCTGTGAGTGCTGCAGGGCATGATGCGGAACGAATGCGGTTGGGTCTGTTCTCAGATGAAGACAGAGCCTTTGCTTTCTTCGGATTATTCCTTTTGGTGGGTGGACTTCGCTACTGGCTCTGTGGCTGCCAGGGGACGATATGCGGACCAGGATTTGAAGCAGGGTTGTGGCCAGAGCCACAAGCTAAGCAAAGCGCTAAGCTTAACCTTTGCACTTTCTCTTGGCCTCTAATTTCTTTTTTAAGGGAATCATTACTTGAGACTTGCAGGCCATTGATTATTGTGATTGTTGATAGCTGGGAAAGAGTCTCTGACCTTTTGTGTTTGGGGCCACACCTGACTCTGCTCAGGGCTTACTCCTAGTTCTGTGCTCCTGGATCACGCCTGGCAGTGCTCGGGAGACCATGTAGGATGCTGGGAATTGAACCTGGTCAGTTGTGTGCAAGGCAAGTCCCTTACCCACTGTGCTATCTCTTTGGCCCTGCCTTTTCTTTATAAAGGAAGGGGGAAAGGTTCGGTTGTATTTTTTTTTATAAACAAAATGTGGGTTCTTGTAATTCTCAGATTAATTAGCTTATTCTTTTAACGTGCCAGCTTTTCTTTATTAGGCAAACCAAAGTAGTATCAGGAGAAGCTTGGGGACCATCTTTTGCTATTAGTTTGGCAGCGTTCCTTGTAGCAAGCAGCATTGGCAAGGTATATAAAATTTTTATTTTTGCCCGCTTATTCACATAGAGAATTAATATGAATAAAATTTGGAGCTCCACATTCCTGGAAATGAGGCCCTTGGACAATTTAGGAATTCTAACTTAAGGAATAAACATCACTATGCACCATTCGGGAAGACTTGGGGTCACTGCCAGGGCCATGGGGGTGACAGCTGTTCTCTAGATAAACTGGTTATACAGTTTTTAATTACTGGCATGTACCTCTCCGTCCCAGCGTACGGGGCCTCCTAGCAATTAGAGAGATCTGGGACATAGTCAGCATAGCGAATGGTTCACCTGTGGGCAGAGGAGGCTCGGAATTGAGCGGGCACACAAGAGCATCAGTGGGGAATTCAGGCTTGCCACCTTCTCTGTATATTTATGCTCAAGTGCAGCCCTTGTACAGACTTTTGATATTTCTGCATAACTCGGTTTTGAAATGCTTCCCGTACTGAATCAAATTATTGTGCTACAAGACGACACATGCTTCTTCCATGTTCCTGTTCAACCCTTAAGTCAGAGGTGAATGGAGCAGAACTCTGCCGAGTCCACAGGCCTGAGTGGAAGCTTTCCCACGGGGTCCGTGGTCTTCGTCGCTCTGTGGTTGCTGGAAATTCTTTTCCGCCAGGTGTGAGCTGTGTGATTGTGAGCGGGGCGTCCCGTCAGTGCTCGCCTCTCTTGGTGCTGGGCTGAGTGCTGCTCCCCACTCCCTGCTTGTGCGGTTTTACCTCCTGGTCGGTGACCGCCCAGAGCAGGCTTTTCTGTAACCACTGGGAGTGTAACTTAGATTCCTAGAAAAAGAGGTAGAAGTCCCACTTGACCAGGGCTTAGGCACTGCACCCCTCTGAGTCTTACACCGCTCACTTCTGCAGAGGCTGACTGCTGTTGATCTGGGGCTTTTTGGATACAAAATTGCGTGCTGTAGGTCAGAGCACTCTGTAAAGCACTGTCTACCAAAGTGCTTCCTGTGTGTATCGCTTCTTGATGGCATTTTGCGAGAGTGGCATGCTGCAAAGCGCCGGTCTTTGGAGTCAAACTGGCTTTAGATCCAAGTCCAACGTTGGCGTGTAAACACTGATTTTCTTTCATAGACTGGGAGCTAGAGGAGCCTGCCCGAAGGCTTCGTGTGAGGATTACATGAGATACTGGATTGGTGTTGGTGTTTGAATATTATCTGCGAAGAGCTGTTGTGAGCTACTTTATGAAAATAAGATATTAAAAAATTGAAAAAAATATTAAAAAAAAAGATACTGGAGGCCCAGGGAGAAGGCATCTGTAGAGTGACTCCCTGCAGGCATGAGGGCAGGTGAGGCTGAGAGTTTGATCCTGGGCGTTCCCATGGGTGCTAGGATTTGATCCCAGTGACTTAGCCTTTTGGGATTCCCAGTGCCACAACAAAAGTATGTAATCTTATGGAGTTCATGCCCAATTCAATCAGCCTAATCAGTGGCTGAATAAATAGCAATACTCCTGCATTTAAAAAAAAAAAAGGTATGTAATCTCCCACACCTAAAGTATGTGACTACAGGCTTCACAGATAGAAGGAAGAAAAGGAAGAGGGAAAATGAAGTAAGTGGTCCGTCCAAAGCCAAACGCCCTGTGAGTAGCAAAACACTGCATAGATGTTTGGTGCGTGGTGGTGATATTTTCAGTGCTAGCACATCCTGCATGCTGTTCTGTGACATTCTAAGATTACTCTGGCAGTTTTCTTGGCCTCAGTGAATAAGAACAATGCGTTTCAAAAGATTTAAACTCTGCAGTGACTAGATATATTTTTCGGCCTTAAAATGAATGCTGCTGTGAAGCGCCCAGAATGAAATAAGTACCTGGGCGCTGGTGAAAGATGAATTATGGGTCCCTATTTTTGCTTGCTGCAGAGGCGGTACTAAGCCAATAGATGGTGCCCTTCTGCTATAGAAAATGAGCTTCTTCAGAAAGGCACAGACGTGTGACAGGGAATGTCACCATCAGCCCTGGCCAGTCCTGCCGTCCCTGGATTCGAGTGGACCGCAGAAGACAAGAGTTGCTATCTCTCATGCTTGTGTGAGAGGTCGCGTGCCTGTGCTCCTGGCTTTCTGGCCCAGCAGTTGGCCATGAAGTCTGTGCTGACTTGAGTTCAGCCCTCAGTCTGCAGCCCGGCTTGGCCCATGCCAGGACTCTATTCCATAACAGTGCCATGTGGGATGTGCAGTTTCAGCTCCTGTGCTTTAGGGCCTGTGCTTCAAAACCAGCGAGGTCAACCTATAATTCAGCTTTACCTGCTCGTGTTTCGCAATGGGCTCTGCTGTGGAGAAGTATAGTTATACTCTCCATAAGCCGGTGCTTCGTGGGCTCTTACTGGACCTACTACGTGGAGAGTCCTTTTATATATCGGAAGGCTTTTTACTGTGTAGTTCATAGGTCTAGGGATTCACTGTCAGTTGGCTCTGCCTAGCTCTAGCTTTATGACTCTGAGTAGGTTTCTTCGCCTCTCTGGACTTATTTTTATCATTTTGAAAATGGAAGTAAAGACTATCTAATCTCAAGGTGAATTAAGCACGAAAGTATTTGTAGCAGCACTTTGTACATGCTTTGTCATAAATAGGAGTCCTTGTCATGTGCTCCGAAGGTCTGTGGACTAGACAAGCCTTAACCTTGTGATTAAGACTAGGTATGTTCTGGGGCTGGAGCTACAGGTAGGGTGTTTTGCCTTGCAAGTGACGAACCTGGGTTTGACCCTGTATGGTCTCCCCAACCCTCCAAGAGTGATCTTTGAGCACAGAGCTAGGAGTGAACCCTGAGGATTGTCAACAGCCTCCCCCTGCCAAAAAAAAAAAAAACTAAAAAACTAAACACTAGGTGTATTTTATATATCATTCAACTCTGTGGCCCTTTGTCTCTGAGGAGCTTGAGGGACATGAGCGCTTGGAAAAGGCCAGCAAAGGTGAGGTCCCTGTAATTGGGGCTGTTAACTTTGAAACGTGGACCCGCGTAAAGGATGCCTTGGGAAGGCCTGTCAACCAGGCTGCACTGAGCTCCCACAGCAGTGGAAGTGGGGGCCCCTGGTGCTGAGCTGAGTGCTGAGTGGGAACTTCCGATTCCTGGCAGGGCCTAATGATGTGGGAGACTGATGAAGAGAAGCAGATCCTAAAGTAATTTTCATCTTCTTCCTGTCCCCTGCACTTTGGTTTAGGGACTCCCTGGGTTGAGGGACAGCAGTGTTCTGGCTTCATTCTTTGGCGTTTCATTAAAATACATGAACAGAGAGACCCCAGCCTTTCACGTTCGAGGCCTGGATGCCCCAGTTGTTAGTCTTTTCTGAAGAATAAGTATTTATAACCTGTCAGGTCAACGAGACATTGCTGATGCAATTCTAAGAAACATCCCTGTTCCTTTCAAGTGGTGCTTTAAATTATTTACTTGGAGTAAAATTTAACTCCTTTCTTGACTATGTTGCCTTTGGAAAAGGAGCTGCAGTTTTCAAGAAGTCAGTTTTTGATGAAAATGTTGGATGCTTTAGAAATCCATTTCTGAGCATCTCAAATGGAATAATATTTTTATTCATTGGGAATAAAAGGTAGCCTTTCTGACATTGAGGTACACTTGCTGATGAAAAAGGAAGCATTCTTCCCCCTCACGAGGGGTTTAAATGTAATACTCAGTGCTTACTCAGGAGTGAAAACATCAAATTAAACTGTTTATGCTGACAAAGGACAAATCTGGATTTCAGCAACCCATGCAAGATCGTCTGATTGCTCGGCCTGCCTCGCCTGGAAGCTCTTGGCCAAGACTTATAATGAAATGCATGCATACAATTAAAGCACTGCAGGGCTGTGTCTATGCGCCCTGAGCTGGGGAGGCTCCACCGCTCTCTAGCGGCCGTGTGCTGTCCCCTGGCGCCGGCCTTATTGTCTGTTCATAAATCAGCTCTTCACACATTGGCAGTGTTGGCCTCCAGAGCGGCACCCACACCGGGAGGCTCGGCCTCACAGGCAGGAACGGAGTGAAAAATGATGCCCGTCGTGAGTCTGGAAGGCACCTCGTGTCTCGCAGGCCGAATGGCCAGTTGACTAGCGAGGAGCCGGTGTGAGCGAGCACTCTGTCAGGGAGCACTGACACTGATGGATTGGAGGCCTCTGTGTGCGGCTCTCCCACTGCTGCGTGCACCTCGCCCCCCGGCAGCCACAGAGGCAGATAGGCCCTCGGGTGCCTGCAGTGTCACGGCCCTTGAGCGGGGAAAGGCCGGAGAAGCCCCGCTGCCTTTCAGCTTTGTGACTCGGAGAGAAGAAGGGTGGAAGCCTTCTGCTTCCGCTCAGACTGCCAAGCTCGGGTCCTGCTGAGAAGGAGTGTGTCAGATGGCTTCCGGAGGACAGGGACTGTGCTTCAGAGTCCTCACAGTCGCTGGCTTCCATGGAGCTGTCACTCTGTGCCAGACATTCTGTGCGCGATCGTCCTGTTCAGGTCTCCCAGACGTGCTGTGCTGGAGATTGGTTCTGCGTCATCCCCTGGGCGCTTGCCTTGTATGCAGTGTAGGGTGCCAGGCGGGGCTGCTGGAGTGCAGTGTTGGCGGCGTTCACATCGGGCCTGCAGGAGTCTGGGTGATGTGCACGGTGACAGCGGGGGGGAGCCCACACCCCTGCCTTTTTGTGCACCCAGAGCCTGTCTTCCAAGGGCATATGGCCTGTTGTGTTGGAGGCAGCGGGGAGTGGGCGCCCTCTGAAATGGATGTGCGTGACTTAGGAGCCGTAAGTCCTAGGCTTGCCCATCGTCGCCACTTACCGAGTGCATTACCTTTATTCAACTACTTGAGTCTCAGCATCCTTGTCTGTGCAGTGCACAAAAACCTACACCGTTTCAGTGCAAGTCCAGGCCTGGAAGACTCGAGACGAATGTCCCTCCTTCCCTGGACTGAGAGTTTGAGCATCAGCCTTCTCAGGAGGACTGGTCTTCCCCTGGCTGCTGCAGCCTCTCTGGGGTCAGATTTGGAACGCTAGGTTTTAGAAAATTATTTTAATCTTTCATTGTTTCTTTAGCATATCTAATAACTTAGATTCTACAATTGACATTCCTTAATGAATTCTAATACAAAAAATAGTGTTTTTTTGCTTTAAAATACTGTCCTAAAGCATGTTCTCCCAGTGTTTAAAAATGTATAGCATGAAAGCAGTATTTTAGAGAGTAATAGTTTCTTTTTTTTTAAGTGTAGTAGTATTGCTATTTATTCAGCCATTGATTAGGCTGATTGAATTGGGCATGAACCCCACCTTACTTTTTTTTCCCCTTTTTTAATAATTTTATTTATTGAATCACGATGAGAGCTAATTACAAAGACTTCAGGTTTTAAGTCTTGGTCATACAATGAAACACCTGTCCCCTTCACCAGTGCCCATTTTCCAACACCAAAAACCCCAGTATACTTCCCATCCCACACCCTCCCTCTACCTGTGGATCAGATGATTTCCACATTACTCTCTACTTTGATTACACTCAGTATTTCGATGTTAGACCCACCATTATTATTTGAGATTTTACCCCAACACTCGGAGCTGCCGAAAAGGCAACAGTAGACAATTTGTTTTCTATTTCTGGTTATGAATAACATGATGTTTTGCGGCCACAGTAGTGGCTGCATAATTTTGGAATTCCGAAATTTTAACAATTAAATCTGGAGGGATTTCTGCTAAAAATCTGCTGGGTTCTGAGATTTGTTCCTGAATCTCTTGGATCATGGCCGATAAGCAGCTTGATCAGGAACCAGAAAGGCTGTTTGTGGACTCGGGTCTCATTGGGGCAGGGAGGAAGGGGCCAGCTCCACCCACAGAGAGTAACAGTTTCTTAATGCAGTTCAGATTCTCTCGAGTTTTGTTCTTCCCAGAAGAAATTTGGTTCAAATTGGACTGTTGACAAACTAGGGTCAGAAACAAAGGTTTAGGAAATGGAGACTTTTTTCACTGTTTTGTTTTGGTTTTTTGCTTGTTTGATTGAAGCTTTTGTTGAATAAAAATATACTGGAGGGATCTTGCTAAACAGTGGTGCCTGTTTCATCAGTCAAAACATTTAGCTAAAATCCTAGCCTCATGGACTGCCAGGGGAAAGCTCACAGATGAACGTGTGAACTAGGTGTATGGTGAATCGTTCTGCTGAAATATGAAGAAAGAAATTGGAAGACGTGTTTTTGGGTGTTGGAATCCGAGAAAGTAGAACCCCTCTTTCCCTGCTTATTTGTGTCCTGCCCGGTCTCCGTGCCTCCTCTCTGGGTGTCCATGGCAATCTGGTTTTTAAACGTTTGGCTTTACTCCCTAAGAAGATGCAGGAAAGGACACATTGGGCTCTTTTAAGTTCAGAAGATCAGGGTTCAAAATCCCAGATTGGCGAATCATTTCGGCAGTGTCATCTGGGTAATTTCCTCATCTCCGAGACCCGCTCCCTTTTGTCAAATGGGACATTTGCTGTGTGCCAAGTCTTAAGAGCAAACCACACGGATTGAGCTTGGAGACTTCTCAAACACCATGTGCACTGTGTTTGTTGTGGTCCGTTTGGCAATTTGCCACAGAGCAGACTTCTGGATAAGTGGGATCTGGCTTGTTGCTAATGCATGCCAAAGGACTTCATTCTTCATTGATTTGTTCTGTGGTGCTGGGAATTGAGCCCAGGGCCTCACATGTGCAAGGCATGTGCTGCTCTGCTGCGCCTCCCTCCTCAGCCCCAGACGTGACATCTAGATCGTCCAGAGGAACCCCTCGCCTGCACAGGGTGGAGCCAGCTGCATCACTTGCCTCGGGGTGAGATTGGGGGCTCCCTTCCTTGGGAATGTTGACTCTGGCTCTCTCCAACCCCCTATTTGTGCTTGTCTTGCATGTTCAACCTGGCTGGCCTGGGTTCAATCCCCAGCAACCCATATATTCCCCCAAGCACCTCCAGGAGTGATTCCTGAATACAGGAGCCTGGACTAATTCTTTAAATTGCCATATATGTGTGCTTCCCCCCCCCCCCGCCCCAAAGAAAATATTATGGGGCCAGAGCAGTAGTGCAGTGGGTAGGGCGCTTACCTTGTCTGCAGTAGATCTGGGTTTGATACCTGGTAATCTGTATACTACGTATGGACTCCTGACCCCATCAGGAGTGATCCCTGAGCAGAGAGCCAGGAGTAAGCCCTGAGCACCACAAGGTGTGGACCAAAAACAAAACAAAAATTGCAAGTAATGTCTTGTCTTTGAATAAAAACAAGAAAACACAAATAAACAGAAAATAGCTACACCCAGAAATATTATAATCCTCTGATTCATGATTTTATTGGGGGTGGGGCTTGGGCATGCTCAGTGTACCCCAGACCTGTGATGTGATTCCAGGTATGCCAAGATGTGTCGATAATCAGATGTTAATAATGTTTTGAAACATGCATCTCCCCTGTGCCACCCCCCTTACCCCCCATCGCATATATCATGGAAGCTTTCCAGTGCCCATATGCAGACTGTCTGGAAGGTCTTGGAGAATCAAGCCCTGTCAGAGACAGGGAACTGGCCTGCTTTCTGGGGCTTACAGGCATCTTTTTAAGAACTAAGAGCCCCCAGTGGCAGAATCAAGGTGGTTCCCCCACTGGGTGACCAGTGGGTCTGGAGGTGCGTAGTAGTTCTTGCCCCCCAGGAGTGGAAGAGAACTGAGTGAATTTTTTCCCACATGAACGGAAAGTTTATGTGTGGTTGAGCAAGTATATGTGGTGTGTGAGATGTGTGTGCTTGGGTTGTGTGTGGTATGCATGTTAAATGTGTCTGGATAACAGCTGAGTGTGGTGTGTGTTTGTATGCGGTGTGAGAGGTGTGTTTTGTGTGTTAGGTGTGTATGTATGAAGTGTGTGTGATGCCTGAATATGAGATGTATGTGATGTGTGGTATGTGGAGTATGTATGAGGTGGTCTGTGAGGGGAGTGTGTGTAGTGGATCTGAGGTGGTGCATATAAGGGCTTTATGTATGAACTGCATGGGATGTGGGTGGGTGTGTATGAGGTATGCAGTATGAGCAGTATGTGTATGAGAGGTATGTGTGAGAGCAGTGTGGAGGGGTGTGAGGTGCGTGTGGGGGTGTATATGAGTTGTGTGAGGGAGTATCTGAGAGGGTATATATTGTCAAAGGTGAAGTTTTGAATATTGAAGTCTGTGTGAGGGGTGTATGAGGTCGGTGTGGGGGTGTGTATGTGGGGGGTGAATAGAGGGTTGTGGGATATGTGAATTAGGTATGCGAGGGAGTTGTGTTGAGGAGAGCATGTCTGAGGTATGATGGTGTATGTGTGAGGGGGATATGAATGAGGAGTGTATGAAGGTGCGAGGTGAGTGTATGAGGTGTGAGATATGTGAGAAGGGGTGTATATTGAGTGCATAGGAAGGTGCGTGAGAGGGATGTGTATGTGTGAGGGAGTGTGAAGGGGTGTGAGGTGTTTGGGGGAGTAAGGTAGGAGTGAGGGGGTATGAGGCTGTGTGAGAGGGGTGGCTATGAGGTGTGTAAGAAAGGAGTGTGTGAAGGATGTGAGGTGTGTGCGTGAGGGGGTTGTAAGGTGGGTGTGTATGAAGTGTGTGAAGGTGTGTACGTGTGAGGAGGGAGGGTATGAAGCATGTGAGAGGGGTGTGTCTGTCCAGATGTGGTAGGGGGTGCTCAGTGCTTGAGTGAGTCGGTGGGTATAACTTGCAGCTGAGTCTTACCTAGTCCTCGTGGCTAGTGCTGGCTAAGGAGTGCGCCTCGTTTTTTGTCTGAGCATCCTCCATTCTGGTTGCTCAGGAGCCCTGGTGGGTTGGACTGGCGTGGTGGCAGCTGGAGGAGCGAACTGAGGTGGGGACTGGAGAGGCGCAGGGAGGACGCGGCACAGGCTGGCGTGTGAGATGGCTCTGGCTCTGTGGCTTTCAGTTCTTTTTTGCCTTTTGAAAATGGTACTTGCTTTCATCAAGGCACATAAAATTTTCAAAAGGAAAAAGATTTGAGGCCTGATAGGCTAATGGGATCCATCCCAGGGACATGATCTAACGTGAAGCGACTCACTGGGCTAGGCTGTGGCTCAAGTAGTAAAGCACATGCCTTGCTTGTGAGGGACCCTGGGCTCGACCCCCAGCACCACATGTCCCATCTTCAGCTGCATTGGGTGTAGCCCCCACAACTATTAATAAGATCAAACAACGCCACTCAAAAGCTTAGGAACATAACCCTTTTATTGTCCAACACCTGTGACGGTTTCATGTCTCTGTCAAGGAGACAGTTGGGACATTATTGGCCCTTTTAGTGGAAAAGGAGTGGGTAGGCACACCCAGAGGCATCTTACACAGGGGAATGTGCCTCTTTAAAGCCACCAAATCCCCACATGAGATATGCTCCCCACCAGCTACTACATCCTTTCTAAAAATACGGGACAATATGGAGCAAAAACAAATGACTTTCCTTTTTTTTTTTTTTTGCTTTTTGGGTCACACCTGGCGATGCACGGGGGTTACTCTTGGCTCTGCACTCAGAAGTTACTCCTGGCGGTGCTCAGGGGACCATAGGGGATGCTGGGAATCGAACCCGGGTCGGCTGCGTGCAAAGCAAACGCCCTACCCACTGTGCTATCGCTACAGCCCCTCTTTTTCTCTTTCTTTCTTTCTTTCTTTCTTTCTTTCTTTCTTTCTTTCTTTCTTTCTTTCTTTCTTTCTTTCTTT
>JAOXYA010000028.1:6488751-6503306 GCA_028565675.1 Sorex palustris | reverse complement strand
GTTGTAGACTTACAAATTTTTGTGCTTGGGTTTCAATTATACAATGATCAAATACCCATCCCTCCACCAGTGCCCATGGAATAAAGTTTTTGATAAAGGAAGAATTATAATGGTGGGGGGAAAATATTTTTTATTTCTTAAAATATGGATAAAACTAAGCAGAAGGAAATTGATATGCCTAGAAAAAATACGAGTGGAATGAATCTATTTACTGTGAAGCTGCCAAAGGAAAGACAGGAGGAGCAAAAAAAAAAACAGGGTGAATAATTTTATTTAAAAAAAATTTTTTTTGACCACACCCGATGGTGCTCAAGGCTTAACTCCTGACTCTCTGCTCCACGATCATTTCTGGTAGGGCTTGAGGCTATGCAGATAGCATGGGGGCAAGTGCCTTAACCCCTGTACTCTGCCTGAACCCCTGTACGGTCTCTCCTTCCCCCAGGCGAGTAATTTTAAGGGCAGGTGCCTGTAAAGCAGCTCCGTTGTCCCTTGAATGATAATGAGGGTGGTTCTGGCCAAGTGAGTGGCTGCCAGGGAACTCCCTGCCCTTCCCCTGTCCTTTGTGAGTGCTGCTCCAGGGCTGCTGTGTTTACAGCCCTGCTGGCTCAGAGATGCTGAGACAGGTGGGAAAGGCACACGTGCGTGCTGTGGGCGCACTGCGGGAGGAGTTTGTCTCGGGAAGTCCTTTTTCCCTGAGATTTCCTTAGCTGCTGCAGTTTCCCTCCTTCTCCATGATGGTTGTCTTTGTTTCCGACACAGAACCAGCCCCCCCCCTTTTTTTTTACTGCAGAGTCTGAGGTGGGCTCGTGCTTATAAGCTGACTTACCCCATTGCTCAGCCTGAGTACAGAGTAAATGGGCAGCCCACCCATGCAGGTGGGATTTGACTCTGTTTCCCAATTTTCCAGGACACGTTGACTAGGAAATTCAGAGGTCTGATTTGGAGGAATTTGCTCGTGTGTGTGTGTGTGTGTGTGTGTGTGTGTGTGTGTGTGTGTGAGTAATTTTTTATCTTCCTTTCAAAGGGCTTTTTAAAAATATCTCTTTAGGTTGCCACTCTTTTTTTTTTTTTTAAGGAGAAAAAAAAGCAGGAGGGGGGAAAAATGGGGTTGCCTTTTGCTCCCAAAGCTTAAATGAATAGTCATTGCTTGTAATGCTGGTTTCCATCCGACGTTTCCTACTGCTTTAGCTGTGATGTATCCAGTGCTGGGAAGGTAATGATCCTCAGCCGCAGCAATATTCTGTAACAGGAGTATCTGTCATATTCATCGGGATTACCATGTTCATTGATTTGTGTCTGTAAATCTGCTGCTTCTACCCTTTAAATTTGATCTATAATTGGACCTCCTTAAATGGTTCAGATAAGGTAGTCTGTATTTTCTCAAGGCAGCGTTGCTGTCAGCTTCTCCTTTTTCATTATACATTCAGCAGACTTGATAAAATCAGCAGGACACCTCATTTGAAACTGTTTAATCGCTGCCTTTTTCCTTTGCTAAACCATTGAGGTGGTCAAGCGATGTACACAAATCATTTTAAATAGAAAATATGGTTTTCTCCGTGACCCAGCTAAATAGATAGTGTTATGCAAAACAAGTTAAAAAGTAATAAATGCCAAAAAAATCTTCTAATTGGAGTAAAAAATTGTGGGCAACTCTTTTCCTTTCTCCAAAAGTAGAGTATCCTGAAATACTGCCAGAACCCTGTAAAGACAAGATGATAGTTTTCTAAAGATTCTCTGGTTTCCGAACAAAGCAAGTTTAGATGTTCACACAGTGCTGAGCTGCCTTTTACGCCCATCCAACGGGAGCCCATGCTTATTTGTAATGCCTTTACATCCTACTTTGGTCGGAGAAATTTGCTCTCTGTTAATATCTATGCAGCATAACCTTTCAGCCATTCGTTCGCTTTTGTGATCATAAATTTTTGTTTCTTTGTCTGTCATTTTGTCTACTCAGCTGTTACTCTTCAAAGTACTAACTAAAAATAATAGCTCCAAATAAATGCCACCTAATAAAGTGTTTTTACAGTTGGAGCTGGAATAACCTGGTGGCTGCAGCTCACAGTCCTATTACCATTGCTGGGGCTCTAGTTTCTTCCCTTCGTGTCAAGGTGACTTTACCGGGGCCAGCTCATTAAAACAATCTATTCTTCCTAACTGGCTTGGTATTTAGCGCTATACCCAGCAGCCTGCCAAGACACAATTGTGGAGCGCCAGCCTCACAGCAGAGGGGATGTGAAATTATGCAGCATTCGCTTGCCGGGGGAAAAAATACAGATTCTCCATAACCTCATTTTCTTGCTCCAGCATTTTATTGTGAATAATTTACAATTATTCCTGTTGGTAGTAGAAGTAAGGCCAGTTGCAGGTTTGTTCGAGATGGTGGTAAGTGTTACTATAGGCTTTTGAAGAGCAAAAGCTGTTTACCTGGTTTCTGTGACCCTGTAGGATTAGAATTAATATTTACACTGTATGTCAGTGTGACACTGGGTGTGGGCACCATTTTTGTTGTCTGAGGTAGACTGGAGGTGGTGAAGCTGGGAGTCGATAAATACACTAAAAGTGCATCTTTTTCTTACAGGTTCTGGCTCCTTGGCAGCGATGGCTGTGTTTGAAGACAAGTTTAGGCCAGATATGGAGGTATGTAAGGCCATGCAGTTGTGTTCTCTTCCATGTCTCCAGTTGTGTGCTGGACGTGTCAAACTGAACGCCAAGTCTGCCTGTTGGTTGGAATGCCCTTTGGCTCAGACTCTATTTGCTCAGACCAGTTGCTTGGAAAATTTCCTTCTGGAGTGGCCCCTCAGTGCTTCCTGGGGCTGGAGGGCTGTTTGCCCTTGGACTGTCGAGGAATCTCCGTGGCTATAAATGTTGCTGCAGAATAGAATTTTTTCTTGTCCATGATCTTCCTGTGTCATGAAACCTCTGAAAATGACAGGTTTTATAAGATTGGATAAACTCTGAGTGTTTCTTGCATGTTGCACTGACTCGGCCTTAAAAATGGGGCCATTTGGAAAATCCCTGCATTGTTCTACATCTGGCCGAGGAGAAGGAGGAGGGGTGGAGACTTCGTCTTCTCAGACAGAGTGTGAGGGCTTGTGTGTCTGAAATGTAAGAGATACTATTATTAGATTTTCTTTAGTGGGGGAGGTGGTATGTTCTGCATACCCTGTGACCTAGGGCTGCTTAATGACAGGCGTGCCCCCGTAAGCAGGCCCCCTCCCAGCTTCCAGGAACAAGTCCGTGGTCTTTCCATGGGGCCACAGTGCCCCTCCGCTGTTTAATTCTTACCCTCCCCCAGTGTGTAGACTCAAGTCCTGAGGCAATCTTCATTGGGTTTTTGACAGATGTTACCTTTTTTTTTTTCGATGGGGCGTATCAACTTCTTTTCAGGAATTAGCATGCTCTTTAGGAGAGGCTTACCCTGAGCCTTTCGCACGGACTTCGGCATGGCAGGGCAGTTCTGCTCAGTTACCAAAGGAGGTCTCTGGGAATTATTTCTTGGCAGTGCTTTATGTCCAGTCATCTTTGGACAGGATTGAATATTTGAAAATGTTTGTTCTTTTACCAGCTCATTGTCATAGACACACAGAGTGCTCTTGGCACCATCATGCTCTCTGCCCTTGGTGCTGTGCCAAGGTTCTGGAGGGCCGCAGGTTGTGGGCTTGTAGCTGCCTCTCTGCCAGGCTGGGTGTGTGCTGCCAGCGCCACCGGCCGCTCGGTACCCAAGGACAAGCGCATGTAAGGGACTCAGTCCTAGGGCTGGAGACTGTCTCTGTCTTGTGCCTCTGCAGGAATTCAAGCATGCGACTGAAGATCGCGTTTAGCACTATAGCACTGTAGCACTGTCCTCCCGCTGTTCATCAGTTTCCTCGAGCAGGCCCAGTATCTCCAAACTGTGTTTGGCATATCTAATACTTCATGGGTAGCTTGCCAGGCTTTGCCGTGCAGGCGAGATACTCTCGGTAGCTTGCCGGGCTCTCTGAGAGGGGTGGAGGAATTGAACTTGGGTTGACCGGGTCGACTGTGTGCAAGGCAGACACCCTACCCGCTGTGCTATCGCTCCAGCCATCAGGTTTAGCAAGGCATTTTATACAGAAAACGATAGTGTCTTGCTCCAATTAAGAATAGTAAACAGGTCCAGGCATCAAGCATAAATGAAATTAGGATTCGGTTCTCATTTCTCAATGTGAAAATTTATTCCCATATCAGCACTATTTTCTGTTTGGGGCCCTTAAGCACACAGCGAAAAATTAAGATATATACTAGGTCAGTTAAAAAGAAAGGAGGGAAAAGCTCTCCCAGTTTTCTAAGAGAGGAGTTCTTAAGTCTTCACAAACCCATGAGAGCTAACAAAGTATGGGGGTGTGTGTGACTGATGGTTGTTTAGAAAATCACCTCAGTGACGGCAGGCCCTCCTCTCAGCCACATTAAACTCTTCATTTTCTTGAAAGCTTTGTTTTTTCCCGATTGATTGGCACCTCTATATGTTAAAGAAAAATGGGAATCTTAGAAAATATTGAAAGTGTGGAACATGTTAAAAGTGATTTAATGCCCTTCTAAAGTAATTTTACATTATTTGGATCTGAAATGATTGAAAGGGCATGCATTTAATATTGAAGTGATTTTGGAAAATAAGGGGGACTCTTGCCGTCCCTTCAGTAAAACTTCTGAGATCATCTGTTTGAAGATTGCTCCTCAGATCCATTTTATCCGGAATGTCGCCCACGTCCTGGCGTGTGTTAGCTGTGAGACCTTACTGCAGGTTCACTGAGCTCCCATTTCACATGGATCACTAACATTTACAACTGTGGTGACGGGTTTTTGTTCCTGAAGTGATTGAAACTCAATGCAGACTGACAATCAACAAAAATCACTTGATTCCACTGATGGTGATGGTAGTACCTGCCTCTCGGGGAAGTGAGTTTACAAGTGAATGAAAGGCAAATAGTAGAATAACAGTTGTCAGTAGATAATGCTTGAAAACTCTAAAGAGATGTTAACAGACACTAAGAAAACACATTGTTCAGAGCAGACAGCTCCCTGCTGCCGACCCAGCTTCCTTTTGCAAGATGTACTGCCGGAGTCTAGGCTGCTTTGAAAAGGTGAGGGTCACCCTGTCAGTGCCTTTTTTTCGTTGTGACAGAGACTGAATCCAAGTGTCAGTTCTGGCTTTGCTATTTCCTAGAACACAAGGACTCACAGGCATTTTGGCTTCATGTTCCCTAACTTTCAGTTTTGTTTCTTTCCAAGTTGATTTTCTGTCTTTCCGGGGCTAGAAGCCCTCTGTCACTTTCCTTGCTTACTTTGTTGAGACCTCTGGGTTGGATGACTAAGCCCGAGAAGGATTCTGGACATCTCAGGCGGAAACCCCGGATACCACTGTTCCCTCAAGTGCCGCTGCCCTGACGGGGACTTGCTGTGGAGTGGAGGCACCACAGTTCCAGATTGTGTGCCATGCAGTGATTTTCAGACCAGTCCGTTGACTTTGTTGTTAAAGCCAGTAAAGCAGAGGGAACCCTTTTTTGGAACCACATACCTGTGTCTTAGAGGTGCGGGCCTGTATACTAGAATTTCTGGGAACAAAGTGCCTCCTCCATGAAGACCTTGAATATTTTCTCCTGTCCTTCACTGTGCTGCTCACAAAATCGCCACCAGCCACTTGTGACAAGTGAGCACTTGAGTGTGACTAATCCGAATTGAGAGGTACTGAAAGAAGCAAACATCCCCCAGAATTCAAAGACTCAGAATTGGCGCTTGTACAATATTTTAATAAAATCTTGGGCACAGATAGATGGTACCAAGGGTGAGGCACTGGCCTTGCAGGGCTGAGGCAGACTCCGCTTTGATTCCTAGCACTGCATGTGGTCGGTCCACCGAGCACTAAAGGGTGTGTCCAAAATCAAAAATTAAAATAGGGCTAGAGTGCTAGTATAGCGTGCCCGGTGCTTGCCTGACATGAGGCTGACCTGGGTTCAATCCTGTGCATCCTGCTTGTTCCCCAGATCCCCACCAGGAGTGATTCCTGAGCTCAGAGCCAGGAGTAAGCTCTGAGTACCCCTGGGTGTGGCCCAAATTTGCGATGCCCTTCCCTCTACCCCCCTGCCCAAAACAAACAAAACAAAACAAAACTGCTGAATACACTGAAATAATAGAAAACTTAAGCGTATGTATGTGTGGCTCACATACTCTTATTGACAGGGCTTTTATTGACATACTCTTATTGACAGTGTAGCATTTTATTTTTCTTTGTTGGGGGATGTCCCCGAAGCAGTGCCACTCACTGGCAATGCTGACTTATGCGAGGGCCTGAGGATGTGGAGCTGGGGGAGCTCTGTGGGGCCAGGGACCACTGGGGCTCTGTTTGGGGACATTAAGGATGGGGGTGGGATGGGTAGTTTGTGTTGCCAGAGCTTAGACCAGGGTCAGGTGTGCATCTCACGCCCGTAGCCTTTCTTAAACTGGTCATTTGCATGGCATACAACAATCATACCCAGGTGCCACCTGTTTTCCTGTTTGTCTCAAAAGTTTACTATTTACAAGTGTAGATATCATGTGCATGTAATAAAACACAGCACCGGGTACAGTTTGATGGGTTTTGGCATTCCTAATTGCCCAGATGATGGTCATCCCATGAGGACAAAACATCACTGCAGAAGGGTCTCCATCCAATCAGTTACCTTTCTGCCTCTTCCCTGCAACCACATTCCATCGCCTTTTACATTGATATTTGTGTTTTAAGCACAGGTTCCACCTACTGCAACTCTGGCTCTGGTGTGCGGGTTGTTTCTCCCCCGAGACTCGTGGAAATGAGTGCATCCACTGGTGTCCGGCCCTGTGTGAGCCCCACCTGGGGCTATGACTTCTAAACTCTGGGATGGACGGGGCTGCTTTCCGCTTCCCTGGGCTCTGCTCCCTGCCACGACCCAGTCCGTACGTCCTGTTCCCCCTTTGATCCTGCCTGTGTGCCTGTGTTGGCCCCACGGTGCCTGAGTTGCTTTCTCATTTATTTGTGTCCCTCTGCTCCCTTGTACTTACCTGTTCCATTGTTCCCTGGCTATTTTTAGAGGTAGCTCCCCTGTTTGCCTGCGTGAGAGAGATTCTTGAGGTCAGGGGCCATGAAATCATCTCTGTTCTTGGCCTCCTGATATTTTCAGGGCGCGTTTGTTGAGACAGGATAACCCTGAGCACAAGCAAAATCTGAGTCATCAAAAACCACCTGGGAAATAGAAGGGACTTTTCTTTTTTGTTTCTGCCCAGCCAGAAAGTGCTGAAGATTGTTTTTTATTTTTGAGATAACAGAGGAAGATAAATAGCGGGTCCACTTCTCAAATATATACAGTATCGAGGCAGTCGACACAGCAAACTCCCCGTTAAGTACACAGGCAGAGCAGAGATGGGGCAGAGGGCAAGTGCTCACTGGGAAAGTGCTGGCCGGGAAGCAGAAAAGGAAACCCAGCCAGGATGCCGAAGTGTGCACTAGGCGCCTCTGCCCTTCACAGTTACCCTGCCAGCCATTTGCCTTGGGCCAAGCTTCCTGCAAGGTCACGGTGAAAATTCCAGTGAACTGCGACATTTAGGGCCATCGGAGACCTTTACAGGCCCTCATGGTTGCAGCCCTGATCCTGGCGTTGGGAGTTGTGTCATTTTCCTGTTCTTTGTGCGCGGAGGGCAGGGTCTTCCTTGCAGTGGCCTGCTCTCTTCCTTTAAAGAAGCTTAGTAACTTCCTCTAGTGTTCTCTCCTCTGCACTGTGGCTGAGTGAATGCTTGAGGCGTGCTGAACCCTTTACCTGCTACTGCTGACTCTCAGGCGTAGTTTTTAGCAGCTTATTCAGATGCCTGTACCTGTGTCCTAGTAAGATAGTGGATTTTGAAATGTGTGATTTGATCCATAGGACAAGGGCTTAGTTATGTTAGAAACTTTTTTTTTTTTGGCTTTGTTGATGATGAATTACAAGGAGCCTTCCCCTTGATCTTTCCTGCCTCTCTGTGGTTAAGGCTGGTGTAAAAACTATGCCCTTATCCACGTTGTTCCTTACTAACTGGCTGGAGAGGAAATGGAGATAACCACACCGGCCCTCTGAGTGTGTTTTCCAGTCACTGTGAAAGGAATTTTTCCATAGTACCTGGAAGCATGGTATGAGCTTTGGGAGCACATGTACAGTAACACCGTGGTACTCACTGAAACGAGAACATTGAGGGTGGAGAGGGGATGAAGGAAATGAATCAGGCCACTTGGACTCGCGCCCCCCGCCACCCGCCCTGGGTTCCATCCCATGTCTTTGTAAGAAGGCCTGTTTTCATTTTAGCCCAGTGTGAAATTCCAACTCCAGAAGATAGTAATTCATTAAAATGGGTAGAAGATGACTCTTTAGCCTGTCAAGCTCAGTACTGTCCCCTTTGCACTAATTGTCAGGATCGCGTGGGGGCCGCTGAAGGGTAGTGGGGTGCGGCAGGACCCTCACATCACAGGGGCATGATTCAAAGGCAACCGGTCCTGCACCCTCTGGTAGTGACTTGCAAATTAGCATCTGGAATCTAATTAAACAAGCTTAATGAAAGCAGCAGCTGAAGGCTGCTGGAAAAGACAATCAGCTTTCCCCCTTCTCTGATACCTACGCCGCACTATTGAAGTTGGTCACCCAAACACATCGTGTGAGCACGGGTTTTTTTTTTTTAAATTAGCATTTATTTGAAGCCTAGAAACTGTTTTTCATTCTGTTCTGCATTTGGCATGCTCTGGCGTCCCCTGAGAGCCATGCCACAGCAGATAGAGCACAATATTTATAAATCCATGACAGGCAATAATAGCAACTTGAAAAATTCTTTTGCTAGAATCTCAAGTTGAGAGCTGCCAAAAGCTGAGAGGATCAGATGTGCGGTGGCAGCTGCCGTGCCCTACAGTTAGAATTCTAGACTTTGAAGATGCTCAACTTAAAGAAATGAAGACTGCGGGCCTCGCCAATTTCTGCAGGTTTCTAGAGCTCTGGCTCTTTGCCTTTTGAAGATGAGTTGCCGAGGCTCCTCACCACTGCCTGAGGCGTGCGAACACCAGCAGGCTCTTCCCCCGCCACCTCCTCATCGTCGTTGGCGTGTGTCTCCAGTCTGAAGCAGCGCATGCTTCAGCTGGGCCAGGGATGAGGGCCCTTTTCCCTGGTATGGGGCCGAGGGATGCGTGCTCACCTAGACCCTTCAGTGAGAAGCTGCGAAGATGGATGGTGACGTGTAACCGGCTGATTTATGGAGTCGAGGTGCATCACTCGGTAAAGCGTTGGCCCAGAAAGGTGCCCTTAGAGATTGCTGAAGATGTGAGCTGCTCGCGTCCAAAGGCACCAGTCACCTCCTGAACCCGACGCCAAGCACCTTGCTGCTGAGGAAACAGAATTCATCTGTCACAGCAGGCGGCTGCAGCAGCCACTGGAAACCAAGAAAGTGGAGACCAATATGGAGTCTCGTAGAAGGAACAGTCAGGTTCCCTCACCCTCACCCCCTTATTTGCGTCCAGTAGTAGTAAGTCACCCAAGTTACAGACTCCTCGGTGCTTTCCAGAGGGACAGTAGCCTAAGAATTCTGTGTGGCGTGGATTAAAGGATTAAAGGAAGTCTGTTCTGTTTGACACATGAACTAGTCCCTGCGTTCCCTGAGATTTACAGAGCTTGAGGGCGGGGTGGTCAGATGGGAAGGCATGGTGCTGGGGAGCGGGCTGGGCTGCGGGTCTCTTCCCATGGTCCTTGGTGTGATGCTGGCCACGCGCAGCCTGAGACAGCACAGCGTGCCAATGGGCATCTAGAGACCAGCCTGCAGGTTGCTGTCAGGATTAGATGTGGTCTGTAAAACCCCTCAGATGGTGGCTCACACAGAATTGGCTCTAAAATATGGCAGCTGCTCTTATTTTTTAGTCGTTCTGAGGTAGGATGCAGACATCACACAGCAACGACTAACATTATTTGTACTTGTACTGGGCCCGGCGAATTATGGCATAATCTAGATTGATAGGAATTGTCTTTCTCATCTGAAAGCTTGGAGCCAAATCTGTGTAGTGGGCAGGGCGAGAGCAGGAGGAGCCTCTGAGTACAGGCCGTGGAAATACGGCCTTTCTGTGGGGGGCAGGTAAAGCACGCGCTGTAATAATGGCCGGTGCTCGTGGCGCTTCTGCTGTGCCACGCTGTGTCCAAGCAGCCTTGCTCCATTATCTCACGCTTTGTCACAGTCGCGTGAGATCTGCGGTCAGAGTGTCTGTCGGGAGGACAGGACTCTCGGTGGACTCATGCATCTGGGCAGTGGGGGGCTGCTCTTTCAGTCGGGTCAGGCTTGCTTTCGACCCCATTCACGTGATGGATCCTTATAGCTCTGCCTCTTTGCTCGGCGGGCAGTGCTCTGCAGAATGTGGGAAGAACGGGTAGAGGGAATTGTGTACCCGTTCTTTTTCCTGGTGAGGTCTTGTGAAGGTGGCAGAAAGCCAGGTGTGGCGGAGGAGGCCTGTGAGCCACTTTGGTGAGGTCAGGGATGAGCGGGAACTCAGGACTCCAGAGATATAGGGGCCAGGGATGTCGCTGAGTCGTCCTTTGGCTTAGTCAGGTGACTCAGCACATCCCCAGTTCGACCGTGACAACATGTGGTTGTCCAAGCACCACTGGGTATAGCTCTGGAGGGTCATGAGCACTGCAGGGTCCAAGCAGCAACAATCTAGCCTGGTTACCAGAAGTGACCCCTGGGCCCCCTGAGTCACCCCCGCCCTCCAAAAAGGGAAAAGGAATTAATTAGAGCTATTGAGAAATAATAAATTGAGTCATTTGGTCATGATAGTTAATTTTTCCGATTCCATTTTCCCCATCTTTTAGCTATTTTCCACCTTGAGTACACTGGTTCTCTCCAGAGTTTTTTTTTTTTTAAATGTTCTTTATAAGAGAACTGTTTTTTCTATATAGCTGACGTTCAGGCGGCATCGCCCTTTCACATGCAGTTATGAGACCATGAGTCTTTAAATACTGGTGAATGGCATTTGTCCACTTGAGGCACATCATGAATATCTTGGACAGAAATAAAGAAAATAAGCAAGACTATTATATTTGAATAATGAGGTGCACTTCCCCCCTCCCCCTCCCCCCAACTGCCAAAACTTTTTAATCTTCGTCAACAATTGTTCTGTCTTCCGTCTTATCTGGGTTGCATCTGTGTGACTCAGAGCTCCGGGGCCCTGACAAGTGGCATATGAATTTTGTATTCATTAGTGATCCTGATCCAAACGCTTCTGTCCCTGCCACGGGGGGCTCAGGTGTGGAAGCGGCTGGCTAATCCTGCCAGCTGACATCCGAGGGTTTAATGACTCCATAGGAAGGTGACCACTCACTGGGAGGGTCGCTGGCAGAACCTACTCAGTAGACAGTGGAGATCAAGGAAGACTCTCAGTGTTCGGCCGGAGCGCCGTCATCCTGTGTGACTCGAATCCCATTGGCATCAAACACAGTTTTAAGTAAATGTAGAAAGGGGAAAAATATCTGACCTTCAGTGACTATCATAAACAATGATTTTCCTGTCTGCATGGATATTGATGGTATCTCAGAGTATTTTTCTCGTAACACTTTATTATTTGTCAGTTTAATGAGCAGAACTTTTCTAGATCTTTAGATTTTAAGGTTATATTTGGCTGTGAAATTTGTTTAGGTATCTTAAGTGTCCAAGGAAGAGTATAATCTGCTTAGGGCCAAATGCTTTTTAAGAATTTGCGCTGACATTTTTGCTTATTGCCGTCTCTAGTTGTTTGGAACGTCGTTAGAATGTAATTCTTTGACTTCTGACCTGTCACTTGATGTTTGACATTTTCTAGAGTCCTCCATCCCAAATATGTTGAATGCCTTATTTTAATAACACATTCATTGAGAGATAATGTTCATCTGTACCTCTCATCCACTGTAAGTGTGTGGTTCATTGTTTTTTTTTTTAGTGCAGGCACAGAATTGCACCGTTATCACAGTGTGGCATCACAATTTTTATCTTTTTCAAAGGACGCATCTATGTAACATCCCATTAACAATCCCTCTCCTATACCTCGGTACCCTTCCCAGCTCATGTCGGTGACTTCCTGTGTCTGTGCCCCTGCCTGCTTTGGATATTTCCTGGAATATGAGTCATATAATCAGTGACAGTTTGTAACCAATATTTTTCATTTACAGTATTTTCATACTTCATCTGTTACACTTGTCTTGGTGCTTCATTTCCTATATTGGGGGGTGCCTAGGCAGTGTCAGGGAGCCCCTGGGCTGGCAGTACAGGCTGGATGTTTCAGTGTTTACCTGGGGCTGCTTGGGGCTATACTCGCCAATACTGGTGGCGGGTGTGCTGTGCCAGGGATCAAACCCAGGACCTCGTGCGTTGCAGGCATGCGTTCCAGCCCTTTGAGCTATTTCCCTGTTCCTTCCTCCCCATTTTATGGTTGAGTGTTATGTTGTATGGACAGACTATGTATCCTTAATTGTTACTTAGTTGATGAACATTTGAGGCGCTTTCACTTTGGGGCTGTTGTGAAAAAGGCTGCCATCAACGTTTGTGTGCAAGGTTTCTTTACAGAAAGGTCTCAAGTGGCTCTGTGTGGTCATTTCTCCGGGTATCAGTAGGAGTGGGATTGCGGGGTCACTGGTGGCTCTGTTTAACCTCTGGGAGGAACCACGGGCCTATTTTTCAGAGTGGTTTAGCAGGACCTATTTCTGCACATTGTCACTGACACTGATTATGTGTCTTTGATGAAAGTCGTCCTGGTGGTGGGTGTGAATTGGTGTCTCATTCTTTATAGGTTAAGAACTAAGGCATCTTTGGAAATCTGCTCGGACTATTAAAGGGTGTGTGTATGTGAGCTGGATTTGGACAGTAATTAGACCGATTGTGTGTATGTTTAAATAGTGAAAGGTCTTCTGTAGAGACTCTTCTTTGAAGTTGTCATTTACTTCTGGTAATTTCTACTCATTGACTTTCCTTAACATGTGAATGTTAGAGTAAATGATGTCTTAATTGTTGGGGTAAAAAAGTATTAGTTTTCCCTAGTAATTTTCTCTCTGGTTGTATTTAATACAAAGCATTAAGTTTTAGAGGTGTTAGAACCCAAAGCTGAACTCTTTGGGGCCTTGAATAGAATTGTTCTTACTAATGATTTCCAGTGCAGTTAGCTTTAGAAATAAATGGATACTGATGTTGTCAAGTTGTCATTGTGGTTTTGTGAGTGATTCTGAGAATTGCTATTAACCTTTAGTGTTTCTTAAAGTGGGTGATATAACACCCTCCCATACACCACACATTCTCTCTCTCACAACATACGCGCGCGCGCACACACACACACACACACACACACACAAGTGATCCAGAAGTGTGGCAGTTGTCTTCCGTGCAGTGGGGAGGGGATGCTTTCTGTTTGTTCCTTTTAAAATAGATTGGGTGCTGACTGATTTTTATTTTTTTCTTGAAATGGAGGCAGTAGGCCTTATCAGTTTGGGAATCTCTGTTTAGATAATCAGAAGAGGACACTGTTGATGGGTCAAGCTCTTCACCAGCGTCAGAATTTTTGAGCCGTTCTTTTTGAAAAATGTGTGTTTGCTCTCCTGGATCGTTTGAACCCATTGTGTGCTGGCATAGGAGAGGTGGAGGGACTTGCTGAGCTAAGGTCGCTCCCGGGACTTTCCTTGCTTACATTCCCCTCGTGTGCTGGCCTGGGCCAGGAGGGGGGCTTTCTTTGGGCTCTTACCTGACAGTGCAGTCACTGGATTTTGTGCCCTACTGAATGATCACTGTCTCTCATTAGAAATCGGTACTTAAATGTCCAGTTCCTCTTACCGAGTCGGTGGCTACCTTTCTGTTCTCCTAGCTCCAGTTAATAGTGGTGACAGGTTTTCATTTCCACTCTCCCTCCCTTTGATAAAAGTTGAAGTTCAAGTGGGACGTTTTGGGAAGGGGATGAAAGAAGATTTAGAAGGAGGATGCCAAAAGAAAGATAATAGCTTACTAAAATCTGTGGTGAGCTGGGTATGAGTTCCTCATGGGCCCAGGTCTCTGGAATTCAAGAATTAATAAATCTCAGGGAAGTAACTTTGTGTGAAGCTTGAGGAGTAATGAAAGTACTGCAGTTGGTAAACTGGCATAGTTTCTGACTTTGAGTTCTGTGTTGGTGTTAATGCCAGTAGCATTTCTGTGCAATCCGCTCCCCCACCTCCTCCCTCGCTATGTGAAAAACACTTGCCTTGCTATGCAGACACTGGATTTTATTATTTTACATAATCAATAGGTATCTTTGAATCAGCAGGTGCCACTGGCTACCAGCTGAATGCAAAGCGTCATACTGGTGTGGTGATCCAGAGATAGCATTGAAAGGGGCTGTTCTGTGAGATGGGAGAAATTCCTCCAACAGTGGCTGGAATGATAGTATAGTGGGAAGAGGGCTTGATTTGCACTTGGCCAACCTGGGTTTCATCTCTGGCATTCCATATGGTCCCCTGAGCACCGCCAGAGTGATCCCTGAGCATCACTGGGATGGTGTGGACTCCCCCCCCCCCCCCCCCCCCCCCCCCCCCCCCCCC
>JAOXYA010000028.1:6464261-6488741 GCA_028565675.1 Sorex palustris | reverse complement strand
CCAGGAGTGGGATGGGAAGAGGCCATCCTGAGTGCAGGGGAGACTTCCTGTGCAGCTGTTAGCAAAGCAGATGGAAAGAGGCCTTCTCCTGCATTGTGGTCGATAGGTAATTATTTGTGATGCATTTCTTTGGAGCAGGTGTTCCATTTGAAATGTTTTTGCTTTACATATTTCCTATCACTCTGAAATGTAGGGGAAGTATACCATATAGGAGAAATATTTCACACCATGTATTGCTTGCTGCACCTGTAGCAGAGGTCCAGCAAGCCGTGTGTAAGTTCTTTGTGACCAGAGACTTTTAATCAGCTAACACTGGTTTTGGTATCAGTGGGACTGGTGGAATGAAAAGGAAGGTATTATTGCTAATAAAACAGTCTCGAGGTCTCCAAGAGAAAATCGACACCTTTGTCCACCTCTTAGCAAATTGAATTTCCTTTGCTTGACTTGGGTCTCTGGCACATGATTTACGGCTTGGGAAAGGCTCCCTTTATTCGCGTTGCCTCCTTGTTCTTGGTACTAAAGTGAAGCCCAGGTTGGGAATGCCAGCTTGGAAAAGAGACGGAAGCTCTTGCGGTACTTACTGGTTGCTTTTCGTGTTAGGACTGTCTTGTGCAAATATTGAATCATAGCCTCTTCATTGAACAGTGACGGAGCGGCTGAACGATCCTCACTGTCCGCCGTGGGGTCATCTGTGCCGGGACCTTGGCACTTCGGGAACAATGGATCCCCACTTTTGTTGTGTGTAGGTTAGGGATCTGTAAGAAATGAAATATAGGAGTAAATGTTACTAGATGGTAGCTTAGAATCTTATAAGTTTTGCCTTGGCAGGTAATTTGGCATAAATTGTTAATGTAAATCTGGGTTAGTGGTGAAGATGTTATTTTAGTAAAAAAGATAAACTGCTGATTAATTCAGCATAGAACTCAATTACAAATTGAAAGTGTCTCTGCGGGACTCCTGGACCCTAAAGACAGCAGATGTTGAATTGATACTCCAGCATATTTCACAGCGGTATGAAATATTAACATGGTTTATTAGAGTTGTGTGGTGTGCCCCATCAGAACGGGGGAGGGGAGAGCGTGGGGGCGTGCAAAGCAGCCGAGCCTCCACAGCCTTCACATACACTGAGGTGTGATTAAGGATTTTAGCAAACTTTCTTTTTTTAATCAAATAGCTCTGTGGAAAGATTAAGTTTAAAATAACATTTGGAGCTAAATATTTAAATGTCCCTCTCCCTGTATGTTTGTGTGGTACATGCAAATGATCCTAAACCCAAGCTGATTAACAGACGATTAACACGGGCATTGAAACCCTGAAGGGGCCCTAACTGCCCGGGAGGGGCACTGAAGGGCCTGAACTGTTATTTCCAAGAGCTTGTTGTCTGCTTCTCTGCTGGGAAGTTTTCCTGGGACATGCTGTATTTACCTTCTGATCTGAAGTGCACAGGGACACCAAGGTGGTCCTGTAATTTACACAAGCAGGGCACTTCCATTTCTAGGCGAAGAAAGCAGGGCCTCACATTTTCTTAGGTCTATAATCAACTCAAAAGGAGGGAGAAGGGGGAGGCAGCACATTTTCTGTATCTGAAGACTTGTGAAAGTGGAACCGCTAGTAGTTAAAGGGGTGGACAGTTTGGCGGGATAGTACAGTGGGTAGAGCACTTGCTTTGTGAGGCTGGCCCAGGTTTGTTCTCCAGCATTGCATATATATGGTTTCCCCTGCAGTAAGCCCTGAGCACCACAGGGACGGGCAGTTCTTCAGTGAAGAGCACGCAAATGAAGTCGGCTTAGTAGAGGTATTTCAAATGGAAGTAAAAACTGCTCCAAAATAGCCAAATAATTCCGGTGAGAGCAGATAACCCCAGGGCCAGAGCGATAACATGCAAGCAAGCACCCTACCTGGGTTTAGTCCCTGGCATCTCATCCCTGAGCACTGCCAGGAGTGATTCCTGAATGCAGTAACCCCTGAGCACTGCCAGTTATGGCCCCCAAACCAGAAAGAAAGTAAAGAACTGATATCCCCTGGCCAGTTCCCTGCTGCTGTACTTCGAAGGTACAGCTCAGCTGGCAGAGGCAATGGGCAGCGGACAGCGGGCAAGGAAACTCACTGAAGTTTCCTTCTGTGCCCTCACCAGGCCTTTCAGAGGTGCTGCTGGGGCTGGTGGGCACTAGGGGAGATGAAGGACGGCCTCGTGTCTCATTCACTGTCTATCTTTTTGTACCTGGCTATGGTGCATGGTCCTTTGAGACATTTACAACCAGTGGGCTGGCCAGGCCCACAAACAACTGCCCTAGGTTGCCCGTAGAAAGTTTGAGAGTGAAACAGATTGGCGTAGAGTTCCTGTTAGATGATGTGTTGCTGGCAGATCAGGGCAGATGGCACGACATGGCCTCAGAGTGTTTGCTTTTACGATGCAAATTTTGTCTCCTGATTTGAAGGAGGGGTGGGGAAGGGAGACCCTCCTGCTGTGGCGCCCCTGCTCCGCTGCTGGCTGCTGTTGCTTGTGGGATCCGGATCTCGCGTTTGGACAGCTGAGCGAAGGCGGAGACAGGGCAGCGAAACTCACCCGGTGCCTGGAGATGTCTGGGTGGCCATTTCCTAGTCAGCATGGACTTTTTAATCAGCAACGGCTCTTCCGTGGGGGCTGAGGCCCAGCCTTGCAGCCCTGTCCCTGCGTGTGAATATTTAGTCTAGAAAGCTGCCACGTTCCATTAGAGGTGGTCGCCTTTCAGCAGTGGGTGCAGGAGCTGTGTAGACTTTGCAAATGTCCTTTGAGATTTATGTTGCCGTGTAATTGGGAGATGCTGGTACTTAGTGTGTTGTGCGTGGTGGAATGTGAGATTACCTGCTGTAATGAGCCCCCAGCAGCATACCTCGGTGAGATAGTTAAAGTTTTAACCGAAATGGATAATGTTACTTCTGGATTTTGGTGAGGTAATTTATCCCACTCTCCCCTAACCTGGAAATTGTGTGTGTCTGTGGGGGAGGGTGGGTGGGAGGGGCGAGAATTGTGCTAAATAGGTATTTTCAAATTCTATCCTATGGTAGAGTTTTGAAAATATTTGTTAAGTGAACACACAGTTCATAGAATACAGTCGTACATTGTCTTGGAATGTGGTTTTATTGAATCCAAACCGTGACGATCCCAGAACTTACCAAAAAATGAATTTAAGGATCCAGTAACTGGTCAGTTTGCAATACATTAGTTTCTTTTAACTTAGGTGGATGCAGTGGGGTGATGGGCAGATGAAGAGAGGAGGGTTGAGCTGAGGTGGTAAAGCTTTAGAGTCTGGATTTAAGACTGATTTTTGCCGCTGTGCCCTGGATTCCCAGTATCTAGCATACAATACTCACTCATAAAATGACCATCTGTCAGTACTTCAAGGATCGTTTGGTCCCTGGACTGGCTTGGGACAGTTGGTGTTCTTGGCCTTACCACTACCTACCTCTAGCCCCCAAAGTTTAAAGAAAGTCAGAGTGCACTTTTTTCTTAGTTTTAGTTAAGATTTATAATCAACAAATGGCCTTTTGGGAAAATTAAGTTAAATGGAGTTTGTTTTCTTCTCTCGGGGGCAGGGGGGCAAACCTAGCAATGCTCAGGGGTTACTCCTGACTCTGCACTCAGGAATTATTTCCTGGCAGTGCTTGGGGGACCATATGGGATGTCAGGGATTGAACCTGCATCAGCCATGTAGCAAGTCAAGAGCACTCCCCACTGTACTATCGTTTCGGCCCCAATGGAGTTTTATTTATTAACAGTGATGGCAGTTAAAAATCAATTCATCTTACTCTGTTTGTGAAAAGATTTTTATAGATTTTTATCTTTTAGGAGAACAGAAACATTTGCATATGCTACCGATGTGTTGAATTTGATAGACTTTTTGTTGTGGACTTGGTGAAAGTAGATTTTTGAGTAGCTGAAATATATTCGAATGTTTTATGTTATCAAGAGTATTATGGCATACATGATGGAACGATAGAGGAACCTTATTTCAGATTTATCTTTTAGGTCAAAGGAATGGATAGGTATTACTGTTTTAGGAGTCTGATTGTTCAAAAGTTCTGTTGGCTGGAGTGGAAAAACAAGTGGAGTCAGACGAACCGATTGACTCTCGAGCCTTCCTGCTGGCAGATTGTCTTTGGGTTAGTATTCTGCCTCTCTGAGCCGTAGGTGGGAGGGATGCGGATTTGGCACAGTGTCTGCACGTGGTAACTGCGAGAACATGGGGCATATACTAAGTGTGGATGTGTAGCTTTGTGCACTTGTGGTCGCCACTGACGTCTCTGCGGCGCTCATGTGAATGGGTTTTATGGCATCATTTTGAATTTCATTTGCAGTGTAATGGCTACTTTCATAATTGATTTGCTTTCAGCTGGGGGTTGGAAGAAACAAAAGCCATTGCCGTTGCCTCGGTAGGTCTGGGAGAGTTGGTGCTAGGGCCTCCAGCGCTGCCGAGTGGGGCTCCTGTGTGGCCAGCTCTGCTCAGCTTGATGGCCACCATCTGCGACTCTGTCCTTGTCCCCTCTCTCCTAGCCTGATCTGGCTGCATGTGGCCCAGCCTCCAGAGCGTTCCTGACATGCAGCCCTTCCCATTCATGGGACAGTCTCTCAGAGACCTGGCAGACAGATCTGAGGCCAGTGAAATGGCGCATTCCTCTGACTTTCCGACGAGGGCTCTTCCCCGGAGCACCCTGGGAGTCTTCATGGGCTCTGCCTCCCTCGGTCCCTTTCCAGTGGGAATAGCTGATTCAGTTCGCCATTGCTTTCTGCCAGCTGCTGAGTATGACATAGGGCTCCTGTCTGACCCTGGCAGTGCAGGGGGCACCTCTGCGGGTTCCTCACCTGCCACCTTGCCTGCTGCTCCCGCTCTCCCATCTCTACTCCGCAGTCCTTTTGGCTACCGTTCACCGTCTCTCCTGTGGACAGTTGAGGTTGCTGCCCTCTCGTCCAGCTGTGGCACTGCCCACACTGCCCGGGTCTCGAGTTTGAAGGCACAGCTGGGACAGGTGCGGCTTCTCCCCACTGCCCCGCCCTCGTGCTGCTCCAGGTGGCCGCAGGATCAGCCCTCTGGAGACCTGCCTTGCTTGCATACTCCTGCCCCTGGACTGGGCTCTGTCTTCTCACCTGCACCCAAGACTGCTGTCCCGCTGTGTGCCAGTGGTGGGCCAGCCGTGCTGTCGTTTGCGTTCCTCTCCCATCCCTCTGGTGCTGTCGTGTGTGAGCTTCCTAGAGCGAGGGTGCTGGTACTGCCTTGGCTCTCCTTCCCTCCTGCCTGCCCTGCTGGGACTGGGCCAGCGGCACTGTCCAGGGACAAGAGCACAAGAGCCTGCACAGACATCGCACCATCCAGCGTTGTGGTGAGGACCCCAGGCACCTTCTGTGCTGTGTGGACACGGGGCTTCCTGTGTCCTGCGAATGGACAGGGTGTTGGAGAGGGAGGACCAGGGAACGTCATCCAGAGCTTAGCCCTGTCCGGGCACCTCGGTTTTCACTGGGGCTTTGGGGAGCAAGTGTGTTTCTCGTCCTCTCAGTCCCGCTCCCTGCTCCCTTTTTTTCTGATCCCATAGATTCCGTCATGGACATAGACATGTGTTGCAACCCATGGGACTGTTTGTCATCGTCCTGGAAAGTGCTGTGCCATCCTATCCTCGCCGGGAGCTCAGGGGTTCTACTTTGTCCTCCGAGTCCAGTGGGATCTGTTGCCCCCCGCCCCCCTCGGGTTTCCTGGGTTGGGATGGGCAAACTCGGGTTTGGTGCTGCCGAACACTAGCATGGCAGATGTCCCTGGTGCCCATTTAGGCAGGGAGGCCCTGCAGAGTGCTTAGGGTATGGGATGGTCTGGTGGGATCACACTGGCGGCCTTACACACAGCCTTGCTCCTTGCCTTCTGACCGAGAACTCGCTGATTGCCCTCTGTGAAACCTGCTGTGGGGACATTCCTGTTTCTCGGACAGACAGGCTGCCTCCCCATCCTTGTGGAGGGCACCCTTGGCGCTGAGATTCCTGGTATGATGTTGTGCCATGACACAGCTTTCCGAGGCTTGTCCTGGGATGTTCTCCGATGCTCTCATTGGTCACCACCCTCTAAGTCTTGAGTTAAGATCAGGCTTTGGCACCTTGCAGTGCTGTGGACCTGGCCAGCTTGGCAGTGACTGGACTGGCAGAGACTTGCACAGAAGCGGCCCCTCACAGCAGTCAGCGCTTTGGGACACGCTAAGTTCCGGATGCCTCCCGTGTCTGCACAGACAGAGCAGATGCACCCCGCCAACTTGCGTCCTGGCTGCCTCTGGGGGAGCCCTCATGTCTGGTGGCAGTGCAGGAAGTTGCTTTTGGAGAGGTAGGGGAGGGTGCTTCTCTTAAAGGCTTTGGGGCTTGGCTTTTATTCAACCATCAGCCAGCAATGGCTTCTTCAGGCTGCTTCAGTGACTTGCAGAACCCCTGTGGTTACACGCCACCAAAAACTTACTGTTTGAGTGCTTCCTCCTCAGTTTTCGGCACTCGTGGAATGCACTTACTCCCTGACCCCCACTGGGGCCTGGTGCAGTTTTGGAATCCCCCCCCTTTAGTATCATTACTCTATCTCATGATCTGTCTCATGATTGATTGTCTTTTTGCTGAGCCACAGTGCACTTAAAGTTGATGTCCTGTTTTCTCCTGAGGCCCATGCCCACCGCTGTGCGAGCCTTGGGGAGCAGAGTGGGGAGAGGGCATGACTGGGGTCCTCTGTCCAGAGGCCAGATCTTCGTCCCACCTAGAGTAGGGCATCACCTTGCCAGAACCAGTGTGATGCTGATCGCTGGGCAGGAGCAGGTTCTACTTTTTTAAATCCAAGTAACAAAAGGAAATGCAGATTTCCAAGATAAATTTTTAGTGATCCCGTTTTTACTGAGTCAGATCCTTAGTTGGTAGTAAAGGAGAATTGTTGGGAACTAAAGGGCCTTTGTAGGCTTCCTGGCATTCTCTCTCTCTCTCTCTCTCTCTCTCTCTCTCTCTCTCTCTCTCTCTCTCTCTCTCACCTCACCCCGCCCCCCACCAGTTCTCTTCCCACCCCGCCATTGTCCCCCGACTCTGGGTGTGATGGTGGACAAAGGCGGAGACTTCTGTACTTCCTGTTTCTTCCTTTTGTCTGCCCCTGAGTGTCATTACCTCAGTTAGAAAAAGTGAAATATATGTTCTAGTAAATAAGCGACTTATTTCTTAGGTTCTTTAGAATGTTTTACTTACAGCTCGATTGTTTCCGGTGACTGCCACGGATGTGCACTTTCACATTCCAAGGCTGTCATCTAAAGCGGTGCGCCCGCTCTCCTCAGACGCGTGCTGTCTCCTGCCCCCGCCTGCGTGAAGCGCTCTCTGCATGCCCGGCTGAGCCGCCAAGCGCGCAGTGTTTATTTAAAGAGTATTAATTTGGTGCTGAAATGGCCAGGGAGCCCATTGGCTGGGGCCACCTACATTTTGCTCCGGTGACATTCCCAATCTAAAAATCATTTACGTGAGAAGAGAAATTCGATTGTAGCCAGAGACAGGAATAATGCGGAAAACTTTCTTGGCAGTTACTATTTTGGGCCTGCACCAGAGCGGATGCCGAGGTCATCTATCAGTTTGTGAGTGTCTACAAAATGCAACTCTCTAGATAACAGGTTTAAAGTAAAGATTTAATACAGTCTCCATCTCCTATGATGTTGCAGTGACAGTTTAAAACTCATTCTCTAAATCTCAGCAGACTTTATAGCTAGCAGTGGGCCAATATAAAGTTTAATAGCATTACAACACATAAATCATCTTTTAAAGATGCTACTAGTAGCTCCAATATTAAATGCAGACAATCGCCTGTGTTATAAATAATTTATCAAACACCATTTCAGATTAGCCTTCCATGCTGAGTTATTTATTTTAGCCTTTTCTGTACGATTCCTAAGGCACTTTTTGAAAGATCCATTACTGGTCAGTTTAATGAACTTGGGGGTCTGTTTTGTCCCCTCAAGCACTCGGGTACAGCTGTGGTGACCATTACATGGCCGACGTGGACCTCTTTGTGCCTTTTACAAGTGCTGCCCATTTGTCATGTGGCGGTAAATGGAGCTGCACATTGGAGCCCAGGGACATATTGGGCGATGCAGTGATGGAGACAAACAGATAGCTCTATAAAGGGCTGCTTGTCACAGCCGCCTGGCGGCACAGTACATCACTCTTATTGTAATCTCATTTAAGAAGCAGGGCGGGCCCCGGGGACCGAGACTCCCGGTTAGTTTGGTCTTTGTAGCCATAAAGCAGGGAGTGCTCCTTTTCTATTCTCTGAACTTTTAGGGAGTGTGCTTTTTGGGCTTGGCTTAATTATTCAGGGGGTCAGGCTTTTCCCTGGCACCATGTGGACCTGGGGAGAGGGACAGGCGGTCACTGCTAAAGGGGGGTGCATCTCAGGGAGCCCTCTGGCTGGCTTTATTAAACACGTGCCCATTTATTAAGCAAGAGCCATGGGTCAGATGCCAGAGAAAGGGCGTTCCATATTTTATTTCTAATTCTTGCCACAATCGTGTGATCCATCTTCATTTGTCAGCCTGGTGTGAGCCAGGAACAGTGTGGATTCAGAGAGGTGAAGTGTCTTGTCTAAGGTTGCACAGAAGTAGGAAATGGGGGACCCAAACCGAATCAGTCTTGCCATCTGCTCTTGGTCCCTCCCAGCCCTAGCTAACGTTTAGTCGTTCCCTGGCACCCTGGTGCCCTCGAGGGCCCCTTCTCTGCGCTCCAGGATGCATGTGTGAGCCCTGCTCCCCATGGATCCTGGTTCCCTTGTGACTGACTGTGTAAATCCTCGAGCAGCTGGTTTGGGGGGGCGGGGGGTCATCGGCCCCTCTAGTGGGGGAACGGCGCACCTGGGTCTGGCCAGCTGGGGGCACAGCTCTGCAGGGCCCTTGCCAGAGCCCCCTTGGCTTGCAGCTGTCCCCAGGCAGATGCTGCTTTAAATGCTTCATCTTCCAGAAGGGGATGCGGGCCAGGACCATATAAAGATGCTTCCCACTCCTTGCCGCGTGTTTTAGTTTAGGGGCTTTCCCCATAGTTTTCCTAAACGTTTGGTAGTGCGTGTTGAGGATGAGTCGTTTAATTGGGAAATTCCTCTGTAAACAGTGGGAATATGCCCAGGCGCACATTTGCAGATGTGACTAGAGTTCTGGCGGTGGAAATCCCACAGTGAAGGGCCGGATCGCCTCTGCTGACTGCAGATAGCTGTTGAAGGTGTAGACTGTAGAGCCTGCATTTTCTCCCGATTCACTCTGGGAGGGTCTGACTAGAGGGGTGGCGGCTGTGTGACCACAAGGTGGAAATGTTAGCTGATGACTCGTGGGCAGTTTCAGGAGTGACCTTCAGAGGAGTCGGCTAGCATCCATCCATCTTAAACATGCCCAGACCTGGCCATTCTTTGGTCACCTTGGATTCTGGTGACTGCTGTTCACTGTCCTCAACTCATGGAGGTGTCCAGCCACATGACTAGTGGTGGGCCTGTGTGGGGCTGTGCATGCAGGACCAGTCTCAGTAGCCTCTGGCTGTCTAGGTGAGTCTAGGCTCTTAGCTCTGGTTTCTGACTGCACAGCTTTGGGGGTGGTGTGAAGCCCAGGAAAACGAGGGGTGGGCAGTCAAGGGGGTTGCAGCAGGTGGCAGAGCTCATACCCCTGAGCATCAGAGTAGCCCCGCCAACCTGCCCCAGCACTGTATGAGACCCCTGTTGATTTTATTTAAAATTTATTTTTTAAAGTTATGTATTTTGGATTTGGGGGTCACTCTCCACTGTGCTCAGGGCTTCCTCCTGGCTCTGGGCTTGGGGATCACTTCTGGTGGGGCTCGGGGGACCACGTGCAGTGTCAGGATCCACACCAGGGTCAGCCGTGTGCAGGCCAGCGCCTTAGCCATTGTACGGTCTTTCTGGTCCCAGGAGACCCGGTTTTAAGACAGTGACCACCATCAGAGTGCCTTCTTGGCCCATTAAAGTGCTCAGTGAAGGCTGTGCCCACGTTCCCACCGCCTCAGTGCTTTATAAGAGGGATGGGGACAGAGGGTGCAAAAGTCTCACTGTGAGGTTTTCTTCCCTAGAGCTGGGGAGGAAACAGACTTACTTTTCTTGGTTTGGGGCTTCACTGCTCTGTGCTCAGGGAACTCTTGACAGTGCTTGGTGCAGAGAATGGAACCTGGTGTTAGCTGGATGCAGGGCAAGCACCCGACCCTGTACTATCTCTCTGGCCCAGGAAGATAATTTAAAAGCTGTTGTTTCAGATGTCAAAAGCCTTAAATAATAGCACACAGGACAGACAAAAAGTAAGTCAAGTTATTCATAATACATTTCAAGATTTGAATGTTTTTAAATTTTATAAGTCCACACAGTGCATTACAGAAAGTCTGCCTTGTGGACGCAGGGTCCTGTCATTCCAGCATGGTCAAGCCTCTCGCGCTGTGTGCCCGCCCTGCTGCTTGGCATCAGGCCTGCCTGCCAAGTCGCACGTGTATACTATGTTCTGCCCAGGTAGAATATGGGTAATTAAATCCTTGGCGCTCAGTGATGACACCCACTTGGTACCAGAGGCTGGCGCTGGGCACCAGCAGCAGTGACGACTACCTGAGGAAGTAGTGGAGAACCGGAAGAGAGAGGAGGAGGTGCAAGTAGCTGGGAATGAGCAGGGTTGATGTGCACACACACATGTACAAATGTGTATACACACATGTTGAGCAGGATGGTATACATACCCAGACACATTACATATATGGGGAATGAGCAGGTATACAAACACATGTACACCCATGGGGAGTGAATAGGGGATACACACACGCACACATAGTAGTGAGCAGGGAGACACACGAGCATACATGAGATGGGGAATGAGCAGGGAGACACACATGTACGTGGGAAGTGAGCAGGGAGACACACATACACACCCATGGGGATAGAACAGGGAGACACACACACACGCACGCACACACACGGAGACATGTCCACTTGGGGAGTGAGCAGGGAGACACATATATGCACCCACGGGGATAGAGCAGGGACACACACACACACACACACACACACACACACACACACACACACGGGTAGTGAGCAAGGAAATGCACACACGGGAGACACGTGCACATGGGGAGTGAGACACACAGGCACACACAGGCACACAGCCCCATGAGGATTGAGAGGGAAATGCACATGGGAGTGAGCAGGGTGGCAATTACACCACCTCCTGACCCCAACCAGAAAGGCCCCTCAGCACATTCTCTGGGTTCTGGCAAGGCATTTGGCTCCCCAGGCTTGGGAGGGCGGCTCCCTGACTGCAGGCCCAGTGTGGGTGTGTCCTGTGGCAGGACTCCGCTGGCTGGCCTCCAGAGGTGGCACTCAGGCTGCTGCCAGCTGAGGGGCCTGCTCCCGGTGAGCCTTCTCTCCGCTGGGTCTGTAGAGGGCGATCGTGTCACTGGAATCCACCTTCTGCGCAGCCTCTGAGCTGCGGCTGGCGGCAGCAGCCTTGCCCCCTTAGCCCCCGAAATGCCAGTCAGATGGGGCTTCCCTGGGTATTGCTGGTGTGTGCTCTTGAGTGCAGCAGCTCTGTGCCTGCTGAGCCCCTCCTGTGGGGGCTGTGCTCCCCATCTGGGATGCAGGAGGGCGTGTAAGTAGTGGCGTGTGGGTCTTCCCGGGTCCCTGCAGCCTGGCTCTGCGCCTTCAGGCCAGAGGCCTCAGCATCTTGGCAGAGAAAAGAGGGGCTGCCTTTGGCCCTGGATCAGCTGGGGGCTCAGATTTGCGGTTTGGGGGCTCAGTCTGGTTGCCCAGGGGACTGCAGTTCAGGGGGTACAGTATGTGACCGCAGTGTGTCACTCCCGTGACCACACAGGTTCGTGCTGCTCCCCCAACCCGAGGGCTCTGCCAGCATTTGCCCAGAAGTGGGCTTGTATGGTGGGGTTCATGGTTCCCTGGGACCATCTTGATCATACCACAGGTTCTGCCGTCAGAGCTGACACACGCCTGCCTGTTGCCTGGCCGGGGCTCAGTGCTCCTGAGGGTGTGGTTTGGGCTGAGGGTGTGTATCATCCCGGCCTGCCCCTTTCTCATCAGAGCCCTTCCACCCGACAGTGGCTTAGGGGAGAGATTGCTGTCAGCCCCTCATCCTCAGAGGTGAGGTGACTGTGTTAAAAGGCGGAAGTGGGGGGAGCTTTGGGCCACTGGAGCTGGCTTGGAGGCCTTCGGGCCCTGAACAGCACAGAGAGCCACGGCCACCTCAGGTGCTTTGGCTGCTGCCATGGGAAGGCACTTCGTGGGCAGCATCCAAGCAGGCCCCTGAGTCCACCCTGATGGTGCTGTGACTCTTCTCTTGCAGGAGGAGGAAGCCAAGAAGCTGGTGAGTGAGGCCATCTCAGCTGGCATCTTCAACGACCTGGGCTCAGGGAGCAACATCGACCTCTGCGTCATCAGCAAGAGCAAGCTGGACTTCCTGCGCCCCTACTCCGTGCCCAACAAGAAGGGGACCAGGTGAGCCCTGGTTTCCTTCATTCTTCACCCTGTTGGCTAGGCCGCGGTCTCTGAGCTGGCTCTCTCTCGCCTTGACACAAGTTTGCCTGACGATGAGGTGGCTGAAGTGTCTTTCCTGGGGAGCGGACAGGCCCGGTGCGATGGGGTTCAGGAGTGAGCCCGCGGCCAGCATTGGCACCCGAGCTGGAACCCCGGTCCTGTCTCTGCTTTCGAAGTGCCCCTGACAGCTGTGGTATGTCGTGAGGGCGGGAGTGCTTCTGGCGTGGCTGGCCCACTGCTCAGTCTTTACTGGATCCTTGATGGGGGCCTCTGGAGCAGCCCGGAGAGATGCGTGTGGACTCGGCCTGGGGGCTGCATGAGCAGGTGCGCCTCCATGCTGCTGGTGTGGCTGGTGGCTCCTTCCTGCAGGCTGCATGCTGGCTGCGGGGTCTGCAGGGCCAGGGCAGGGGGTCCCTTTGGAAATGCTGCTTCCACTTGACCACACCCATGCAGATTCCTGCCCTGCCATGCTTTACAGGGAGAGCGAGGGCTTGGAGCCCCGGTGGTCTGAGCTGCTTGGGGCTCCGCATTGTGGACTCCTGAGGCTGCTGCTGGCCAGAGGGGTGGCTATGGCAGGTCCTTCTCTGCCTGTGAACGATGGCACTAGACTGGGTGACTCCTGATGCCATTTGGGAGTTCTTCGGAGAGCCAGGCACCCGAATGGCCGCACGCCCTGAGCTCTATAGGTTTCTCCCTCTTTGAGCATGTACCTGTCCCATTGGGAAGGGGGGGCTGGAGGTGCCCGCGGCCCCACTCCCCCTGTGAGTGGGGATGGGATGGACAGAAACCCTGTGGGCAGACTGTTTGGGTTGGGGTCACCGCCGGAGATCCTCTCTCCTCTCCTGAGCCTTCAGAGGGTCTGATGACAGCCCCCAGAGCCTGCTGTGGGTCATTCTTACTCTTTCTGCTTTGTGGTTTTTTATGTGTGTGGGGGGAAGGGGGATTGCTGTTTGGGTTACTTGCAACTGTGCCCAGGGCTCTTCCTGGCTCTGCACTTGGTGATCACTCTTAGTGGGCTCGGGGGTCATTTGGGGTGCTGAGGATTGAACCCGGGTTGGCTCCGTGCTACATGGAGCAGTGACTCCTTGAAGCATGTTCAGGTGTCTACGGCGGTGGTTAAGTCGTGTTCCCTGGGAGCTGGGAACAGTTGGCTCCGGGGTTCCAGCAGGCTCGCCGCCTTGCCCCAACATGTGGGCTTGCGTCCATTACCCTAATTCTGTGCTTCTGTCACTCTAGGTTTGGCCGATACAGGTGTGAGAAAGGGACCACTGCTGTCCTCACCGAGAAAGTTACTCCTCTGGAGATTGAGGTGGTGGAAGAGACAGTTCAAACCATGGACACTTCCTGAACAGGCTGGGGTGGTGACACGGGGACGGGGGCATTGGGGCTTCCGTGTAAGATGTTCCATTGGCTGAAGGTTGCTGAACAAAATTTAATAAAAGTTCGAAAAGCAAGAGGAGTACTGAGTCTGGGTGCTGTGAGTGCCGGATGCTGCAGCCCTCCAAATGTGCTCAGTGGGGTGCATGAGCACGTGACTCTGCTAGGAAGAGGGTGCGTGTGGAGCTCTGGATGTGACTGTGTATGCCCATGGTGGTGTGTGTGTGTGTCTGTGTGTTCACCTTTGATCCCTGGTTGTGGGTGTGGGTGTTGTCACCCTTGATCCCTAGTTGCTTCTCCAAGCTTGGTGTTTCAGAGTGTGCACCTTATACCTACCCAGACCAGACAGGTAGGGAGCAGCCACCTAACCCAGATAAACCCCGCTCTGCCCACACTCTCCGAAAGGAATGCCCAGGGCCTGCTGTTTGCCATAGAGGTTCTGAGCCCTTTGTGGACACCTAGGGCTGGTTCAGGGGCGAGGCTTCTGGGTGGTGGTAGTGGCAGGGGGACCCCTGGGTGGTGCTCTGAGCACTTTGAGCAGAGTACCCGCCGCATCTCCCCGGGATCAAAACAACTTGCAGTGGTGAGTGCTGGCCTAGAGATGGGGCTTGACTAGGCACCCTGACTTATCTGCTGACTGGCCGATACGGGACAGAGACCCGGTGCCCAGTGTGACCCACCTTGAAGATCCGCTTCCCTGTCCATGCTGCCAGAAGGAAGGTGGGGGGAGACGGCGGCAACCTGGCTGAGGATCATGGCAGAATTATCTGGGGCTCTTGAAAAAATTCTGGGAGTATTCAGAATATCTGGGACCGGGGAAAATGAGTTTTTAAAGTCACCAAGAAATTGTGTTTTGTTGGTGAGGTTGTTTTAAAACCTCCATGTGAGGTTGTTTTAAAATGATTTGTGAGACACACGCATCCACAGAAGACACTCTCTTGCCGCATTTTATTTCAGACATGGAGGACGAATACAAAGCAAAGGCTGCATTTGAAGACACTCTCTCGGCCCAACAGTTACAGTAGAACAGAGTCACACACAGAGACAGAGTAGGGCCCGGCCCCCAGCCCCTACCCCCGGGACCATGCCGAGCACTGGCCAGGGGACTGACCTCTCACCAAGTCAGAGGACGACAACTTAGACCATTGGAGGATTAACTTGAGTATGAAAATGATTCCTTCAAAGCTTGAGTTTCCTTAAGTTCACATTTATAAGTTAGTCTTCACAGTTAATCCTATTTGGGGCCGAGAGAGCAATGGACACATTTCTGATTTCCTACACAGAAGACAGTTGTACGTTAATTCTTGGTTTACGTGGTCCAGGCACTTGGGTGTTGTGCGGGCTGAGTGGCGCCACTTGGGGCTCTTCCACCGTATGTGGTGTCTTCGCCATTTTCTTTCAGATGCTGTGAGCCACCGAAGTCAGCAGTCACAAGGCCCGTTTTACAGCGGAGGGAGACTAAGGCTCAGAGAGGCAAAAATAAAAAAAAAACAACAAAAAACAACCCAAAACAGAACAAGAAAACTTGCCCAAGGATGCTCTAGGGAGGTGCTGAACCGGAATCTGCAGAAAACGGGTGAGGGCCGGGCCCCCAGTTTCCCGCCTTCCCCCAGGAGAGGAGAGCACCTAACACTGACACGGTGGCGACATGGCCCTGCTCCCCTTTATCCGAGGAAAGGCAGGGCCACAGCTAGGGAGCTGAAAGGGTCACCCCTGTCCCAGGCTCCCTAGAACCCAGGACAGGACACTGAAGGAATGATCTGAGAAGGTTCACATTACAGTTCAGACCCACGGGGCACGCCCGGCAACCCCGCAGAGATAGCCCACAAGGGTTTAAAGAAAGAACTTTGGAATTTATCCCCCCTCCCCGTGCCCCCACCCGCAGCTGCTCTGCACACAGCTCCCCCCATCCCCCACCCCCCGACCCCCCACCCCCGGGAGTGCACCCTCGTGTCTGAGTTGTCTGGGCTCCCAGGGTCCAAGAGAGGAGGGAGGGAGGGCAGCACAGGCGTTCGGGGCTCAGGTGCTCGCTGTCCTGCCGTGCATCTGCCGGGCCACCTGGTGCACGTAGCCAATGTCAGGCCTCTGCGCGGGGTCCGGGTGGATGCACATCCCGACAAGTTCCCGCAGCTGCTCAGAGGAAAAGGGGCATGTGTGACCAGTGGAGGCAGTGGCTGCTCAGTCCCCACGAACTTGCACCCTCAGCAGTGAGATGAAGGAGGCCGCAGGGGGCCTGGCAGGACCCGGGCCCTTTACGTCGCCTGCACCCCTGCTAAGCGCGGCATGTGTGCACCCACGCTGTCACTCACGCAGACGCCCAGAGCAGAGGACGCAGCTCAGGCGAGGGCTTATTGATCATCATAAATGCATGAACATGCAGCGGGGCTGCAGTCTGCCCGTCCCTGGCCTCTTTATTGTGCTCCTGATAGACGGAGCTTTTAATTATCCCCACACCATGGCTGCGCCGCCCGGGCGGGGGAGGGGTGCCGGGGAGTCAGAGTGCCAATTATTTTAGTGGTCATTAAAAGAATGACCTTAAAAAGCCTCCGTCCTCACTCGCCTCTGACCTGTCCCATGTTTTCTGTGCCGGCTGCCGGGAGGACTGGGGCTGGCTGACCTGCGGGGTCAGGGTCAGCCGCCGCCACTGTGAGGGGGGCAGGGGTTCCCAGGACTCAGCCCCACCCAGGATGTGTCAAGAAGGGGGAAGGGTCATGGGGGCCCCAGTGCTACTGCCCAGTCTAGCTGAGTGTGCTGAGGGGCTCTAGCACTCTGATTGTCTGCGTGCCACCTTTCTGGGGAGCCAGGGCTTAACCCTGGGGGGCCCGGACAGACCCAGCGGAGTCTCTAGCCAGCCAGAGGCTTCTGGCATCTGGTTCCCAGAGAGGCAGAGTGGGCCTTGCTAATCCCGGGAAAGGCAGCTGTGTTCAGCCCCTGGCAGGTCACATGCCCGAGGGAACCAGTGAGGGGGAGGCTCTGTACCCCAAATCGTTCATTTGTGCATAGATCATACAGATAACAGCGACTGCCTTACATGTTCAGAAATCAAGAGAAACGGGAAATAAAATATTCTCCATTTCTAACAGATGAAATAACTTTTGGGATTTGGGGGAGCTCAAAGGGCTGCACACAGGTTTAGAACACACAGGAACCACGGGTCAGCCCCTGCTACTGCATGATCGCCCTGAGCACTGCCGGGAGCAACTCCCATGCACCTCCATGTGTGACCCAAAACAGAAAAAATGAGGGGTTCTCTTCCAGATAATGTAGAAATGCTTCTGCTCATAAAAGAGTGTGTGTGTGTGTGTGTGTGTGTGCGCGCGCGCGTCGCACGTGCGCACATGTACACTCATGCAACATGATGGGATTTGGGGATTCCTGTATTTTGGCCTTATGTCTGCAAGGCTAAGGGGAACTGAGACACAGAAAACCTCCCCACACACTAACCATTCCCACATCTCACCCCCCTGCCTTCACCTCCCTGCATACTTACCCCTCCGAACTCACCTCCCCGCACACTCCCCCTGCACCGCATCCCCCCGACCCCCATCTTCTCACACACACCTCCCCCCATACTCACCTTCTCAGAGTAATGCTCGGCGGGCAGTGGTGGGTAGTCACACTGCTCGATCTTTTGACATAGGGAGAAGAGGTTCATCTTGTCACCATAGAACGGGCTCTGGAGGGCGGCCATCTGCGAGGGAGGGACACAGGCTTAGCCTGTAGCCCCACGGTACAGGAGCCATACCTGAGTTGGGGTGGCAGCCCTGAGGAGCTGGGAGCCTGCAGAAGGTGGCATTGGCTGTTTCCCCTCAGCCTCGGGGTGGAGGGGATGTGGCGGCCTCTCACACCCACCCACGCCCATTGCACAGCAGTTGTGGAGCTGCAGGGGCGTGCTGAGCTTGGGCCTTCCCTCCCTAGCTTCATATTTGGCTCTTTCTTTTCCCAGTCCCATGTACGGCTGGGAGACAGGGCCAGGGCCTGGTACTTCTGCTTCCAGGATGCTCAGGGCCTTCACGGTGGCCTGGTCTTCCCTAGTTGGCCACGGCAGGGAGATTTGTTCGGACAGCATGGGGTGGCAGGCACCAGTGGAATGGGGACCTCATCAGGGCCCTCTGTTTCTGGCAGACACCCCGACTCCCCACCTGACCCCCCATCACTACCGGGGTGTTCAACAAGGGGGCACTCAGGAGCCGTGGGCAGCTCAGTTCTCATCTGCTGATAAGACCATAATGGGGTTCACTCTCACTCTCGCTGCCAGATGGAGCCCCCCAGGCTCCACTAAGGATGTGCCACTGTGGGGCATGGTGCCTTCCTGCCCGTCTGGCCCTGGTTCCCTGCCAAACTGCTCAGCAAAGCCACAGGGCTCCAGGCTGCAGCTGTGATGGGCAGTGGGGTCCCCGAGGAGCACCCCCTTGTCGCATGCCCAAGGGTAGCCAAAGAGCCCCTTTCAGGACGGGGAGGGGCTAGGGTGCTGGGTTTGTGGGTGCCAGTCAGCTTAGTTCCCTGGGTGCCCCCACCCCTGCTGTGAGTAGACCTGGGGTCCCCACGGACAGGGCTGCCTCCAAGTGCCAGCCGGGGGCTTGAGCCTGTGGGCAGGGCGTGTCTTGGATATTGGGGTTTTCGTGGGCCCAGGTGCAGCTGTGGGCAGTTCCAGTGCCCCCCTCACCCTGTGCTCCCTCAGAGAGGGGGGCAAGGGATCTGGTAGGGAAGGCCAAGAGCAGGCCAAGTCCAGACTGCCCCAGGCCCCCAGGAGAAGGGGGTCTCAGGCCCAATGCCCCCCCTCTGGCCTCAGCTCCACTGGGTGACACTGGGCTGTGGCACACATCCTGAGGTGCCCCCTCCCCCCGTGCTCCCCAAGGGCTACCCCCAGTCACCTCATACAATAGACAGCCGAGAGACCAGATGTCCGACTTGAAGTTATAGCCATTCTCGTGGATTCTCTCCGGGGACATGTAGTAGGGTGTCCCCACTGCAACAGAGTGAGGGAACAGCACATGAGGGAGGGGGGCCGCACCCCCTCCGCTCCCATTTTATCGAAGAGAGCTGGGACAGGCTGGACGGGCAGTGGGACATCCTGTCTGCTCCCTGCCCAGGGAAGTAGGATGTGGCAGGCCTGACTCTCAGAAGTAACTGATCCATGTTACTGTCCAAACTGTTACATCCCACCCGCCGTTCATGCTGACCTCACCCCACGTAGGACATGTCTGAGCTGTTTCCTGGTGTTTTCATGAAGAGCCCATTTCACAGCTGGGAAGACTGAAGCCTAGATAACGCAGAGGGATGTGAGTAAAAGCAGCAGAGATGAGGGGCAAATGTGGACCCATGGGGCCAGAACTGCATTCTTAGCTCCACCCCCCAAGGGGTTGGCTGGAAGACAAGGGCAGTGGCCCCGGGGTCATGTGGGACCCTGGATGGAAGCTTCCTGCCCCAGGGCTGCCTGCGATGGGGTGACACACAGGTGGGAGGGAAAGCATGCTATCCCCCTCTGCGGCCTGCGGTCCTGTGACCATCCAGTCCAGTCAGCCCATCCCGTGTCTTCTATCCTGTCACTTCTCCCTTTGCCAGTCCTGCTGTGTGAAATCTCAAGCACTCAGGAGAGAAAGGCTGAGAGCCCACCCCACGCCTCCTACCTTTCTGCTTTCACTCCCCCATTCCACAGATGTAAGGAAAAGAAGGCAGACCTCCAAATGGCACTTGGACTTCTTCTAAGATGCCAGTGTAATAGATGCCAGCCACCCATCCATCCACCTGCCCATCCATCCATCCATCCATCCATCCATCCATCCATCCATCCATCTGTCCATCAGTCTGTTCATCTATCCACAATCATCCATCATTTGTTCATCCATCAGTCCTTCCATCCAAAAGTCATCCATCATGTTTATCCATCTATCCATAATCATCTACTTGTCCATCCATCCATCTGTCCATCCGTCCGTCCATCCATCCGTCCTATCCACCCACCAGTCTGTCCACTCATTTACAGTTGTCTATCTGTCCAGCCACAATCATTCAACACATGTTTATCATCCATTCTGATTGTGGTCTATCCATCCATCCACTCACCCACTGTCCTTCTGTCTGTCCACACATGCATCTCAGTCCAGTGTTAACTGCCTCCAGATGCAGTGCTCTGCTCTCCCAAGAGAGCCTTCGGAAGAATGAGCCGTGCTCTCAGGAAGCATGCAGAAGGGAAGCATGTCCCGGAAAGACTAGGCTGCTCAGAATCAGCAGAATCACCTCTAGGACCCTACAGACCCATGTGCCCACCCACCCCTGGTCTGTGGGAGCAGGATCCCCCAGTCTGGAATGGGACCCTCGGCCCTCTCCCAAGCAACCAGATTCTGATGTCTGTCACTGATGGGCAGGCCAATGCAAAGCCTCACCCACCCGCTCATCCTTCCAGATGTTCAAACATCTGTAGAATAGGCAACAGGAACCAAGGGAAGGTTGGTCTGTCCTCCCTGGAACTGGGTGTCCCCCGGTGTCTTCAGCTTTCTGCCCAGGGGAGGATGGGGCTCACCCCTGTCTGTGCATCTTAGTGCTCTGCCTAACGGGGGCCCTCGGCTAGTGCCAGTTTGCATCCAGCTGCCTGCAGGAGATGGAGGCAGCCTGGAAGAAGCTGCACAAACCCAGCCTGAGACAGAAGTGGACACAGCCATAAAGCCAAGTGCCCACCTGGCCGGTGTTCTGCGTCTACAACAGGAGGCTGCAAAGAAGCTTGAATCTGGCCACCACTGTGTCCCCCCAACCAGGAGGAGTGATTCTGGGGACAAGGGCAGGGGATCCAAACGGGCGGTCGCAGGATGACCAAGCCTAGGGCTGTCCCCTGCACAGGCGACCACTGTTTGGGTGGCAAAGCAGACACTGCTCAGAGGCCCTTCCTCAGTCTTCCTGCTGGGCCCAGCACCCTATCACAGCTGGGGATGGAGTCGGCGAACTGACCATCCTACAACACCCCAGCTTCAGAGGTGGCTGATAACGGGGCGTCTTCCGGAGACTCGACATGCTGTGAATCTCTCAGGGGGTGGAGTGGGGTCTGAGTTCTCAGCAAAGCTCACCCCCATGGTGGGGGGGGGCAGCATCTATGGGGTCCTGAGAGTGGGGAAGCAGCCCTGTGCAGCCCCCATCCTGCCGACAAGACATGGGGTGCTGCGGATGGGGCTTGGACAGTACAAGTGCACTGGGCACTGGCTGTGTGTGTCCCTGAAACCAACCAACCAATTGACCAAATAAATAAAAAGGCAAAATGCTTCCAACCCCCCTTAGAGGCGTCTCCCTGTCTCGCTTGGTGCCCTCAGACCCCTGCAGAGACCAAGGCTGCCCCCAGGCTCCTCCATGAGGCTCAGGGCGGGGGCCAGGGCTGCACCTGCCAGTGAGCCCTTGGAGAAGGCCCTGCTTGTCTCCTGACCTGGCATCTTGTGACAGCCCGCTCGCCAGTGTAGGGAGCGCAGATTCATCTCAGGTCCCTCAGCCCTCACCCAGGCCATGTGCTTAGGGAAGGAAGGTGGAAGGGCTCATGATGCCCCTCCATCAACACTGGGATTTGGTGGCCTGAGGAAGCCGAGGGTCCTGATGGCTGGTGCCTGATGGTATGGCCCCTCCCAGCAGAGAGGTGGTCCCCCCGTGCACCCCCGAGCCTGGCCTGTGACCGCCTGTCAAACAGCAGAGCCCGCGTGCCAGCCCCACGATTTGTCTTGCAGCTGCTGTCGGGGCTGGGAGCGAGACACTCGCTTGTAGCTTGCGAGCTGTGTAGAGGCAAATCTTTCATTTTTCTTTCATTATGCCGGCGTGTACTGTCACTTAATTTTTATGTATGCAACCCTTCCTGACAAATATGATCTGCTCCCTGGTAATCCGTCTGACGCTCATTCTGCTCCGGCTCTAATTACGGCTCCTATCCCTGACGCCCAGGCAGCGCTGCCACCACTGGGTACCGCACCTGTCAGCCTGGCCATGACATGACTAATGCCCTTTCATGCCAGCCCTGTGTGAGCCGAGGTGGAGGCGGTGAGGGCCCTGGGGAGGGGGGCACAGGAGACGGGCTCCATGGGAACCCGGCTGGGGGTCAGCAGCCCTTGGGGCCGAGGGGGGCATCTGGGGCCACGTGGGCACCACCCACCACAGCGCCTCCACACAGTAGGTGCACAGAGGCACAGTGGATGCATAATTCATACCTGGGCACAGCGTGAGGAAGCCCCTGCCCCCCTTCCTTCCGGAGTCACCGCATGCTGGCAATTAGCAGCTGTCTTGCCCGACTGGGCGGGTGTGAGCTGGGCTGCGTGCAGAGCGGGCTGTGTGCGAAGAGGGGTGCCTTCCCACAGCCTGGGCCTGGGTTCTGGCCTCACACTGTCCCTGATTCTGGGAGCTGGTAGCCCTTTTAGACTGCTCAGCCCCTGAGCAGCAGCTCAGAGGCCCCAGGGAGAGCTGGGCTCCCAGGGGCAGCTATGCCCAAGTCCTAGTTCCTTCTCACTAAGAAGTACCCCAGTCCAGTAATCACCTCAAGACTGTGTTCCTGTCTGTCTGAAGGATGGGGGTGGGGGTGGCACCCCTAGTGTGCTGGGAGGGGCTGAGGCTTGAGTCACAGGACAGAGCAGTTGCCTGCCCACAGCCCAGCAATAGTCACCCTTGCATCTCTTGCCCAGGCTGGCAGTCTTCTGGTGGATCAGGGTCCGCAAGACCAGGGTCATGGTGCCACATGGCTCAGAAGAACTCCCTGCGTGTCAGACATGCCCCCACTCCCCTCTGAAAGAAGCAAGGGCCCACAGGTGTGAAGAGCTTGTCCTAACACAGGACAGGTCACCCTCGAACCTTTTCCATTTGAACTAAAGAAGGAACCACAATGGCCCAACTCACAATGTCCTGCAAGAAGAGATGGGACACGTTTCCAAACAGCCACACACACAGACACATGTGTACACACATGCATAGACCACACAGTACACACAGACACATGCATTCACAGTGTATGTGTGCACATTCAAACACACACAAGCACGCTCACACACATGCATAATCACAGTTCATGCACTCACTCAGGCACACATATACACACAATGCACACACGGACATGAGCACATACAGACTTAACACACACTGGCACAGCCTACACGCACACACTGGCCTCATGTACAGACACCCACGACACATACATAAAGGCTCATACTCATGCCTGCTGGCACAGACGTGTACACACACTATTTACATGCAAAAGCTCACACACTTGCACATCACAGGCATGCACGCTCACATGATACACACACTCACTTCTATAAGCCACTCGGCTTTCTGGGAGGTGAGAACCCAGGGCCTCATAGCTGCAAGGCATGAGCAATCGCCAAGCTGAGGCCATGGCTCCCATCCCAGCTCCTGTAGCCAGGAGCTGGGACAACCCTCCCCACCCCACCCCCACACACACCCCAGGCAGCTCCATGGATACGGGGTGCATGCAGCCCTGTAACCTGCATGAACTTTGTGACAGTTCCCACCTGGACAGTGTCTCCTGGGGCACCATTGGCTGCCCCCAGAAGATGCTGCAGGTACCAAGGGTTGCGGGTATGGCAGGGGCGAGGGGCAGACTCTGCATGTGGGTTTCCCAGGGAGGCAGTGGACCCAAGAGGGGACTTTCTGCCTGTGTTCTGAGTCACACACAAGAGCCTGTGGAGAAGCTTTCTCTGCAAATGCTGCCTCCAAGGGCAGAACTGCAGGGCCTGGGGGAGTGGGCACCTCATTCCCACGGCCCTGGTTGGCTGATTGCTTGTAAGGCACGGGGCACCCTCTGCCCGTCCCATGGGGCACAGCAGATGCTCTGTTGCCTCTATGCACTTATTCAGGGACTGTGCCTTGTCCTGCCCTCTCAGCTGCAAGTCCAGTTCCCTGACAGTTACGTCCCAGTGGATGCGTTTGCTCAACATTGCTTCCCACGACCCAACCTTGCACCGGTCCCCGGGTCACCCGCCTGCATCTCCTGGGACAGCACCTGGCCACTGAGCATAGAGTCCCAGGCCTGGGCGCCTTTCTCACCACCCAGGTTGGTCCCAGGTCCTTGCTCCCCCCATTCCCTTCCTCTCAGTGCCCCAGCTCACAGGTCAGTCACGGCATCACCCTCTGCCCAAAGGGCTTATTAAACCTGGACACAGCTCAGATCTCTCGACAACGCCCTTCTCTCAACAGCCTGGATAGGACACGGCAATCAGAGACAGAAGGACATCTCCATCCAGAAAAGGGGCCAGTCGTCCTCTGTCAGGAGGCCTAAGAATGCAGGGGACCTCTTGGGTCCTCCCCTCACTCCCAGGAGCCTCTGCTCTGAAAGGGTGAAGTCTGAGATCTGGGGCACAAGTGAGGCACCAAGGAGCACCTGCTCTGGGTAATTAGGCCCTGGGATGCACAGGAGGTGCACAGAGCCCCTTACCTAGGGAGTGGGCAGCGGTGGTCTCAGAGCTGAAGAAGCGGCCCAGTCCAAGGTCTCCGAGCTTCACGATGCCCGTGGCTGTGATGAAGACGTTGGCAGGCTTGATGTCTGTAGGGGGAGGAGAGACAGCTGGGTGGGGACTGGGGGAGGCAGGGG
>JAOXYA010000028.1:6436020-6447310 GCA_028565675.1 Sorex palustris | reverse complement strand
AAAAATATACATTTATGAAAATATAAATTTCAAAATATAAATAGCAATAGACATAAACATAATTAGTATTTAGCTCATGCTTTAACTGACAAAGTGAATTCAACAACTGCTAAAGTTGTTTCTACTCTGCCAAAAAAGAATCTACAGATAACTGCTTGACACTCCCAGAAATTTTTTTTATCTTAAATTTGTATTAGTTTTGGAAACAGATTTAAAGTATCATGTAGATAAACTAATTATAACATAAATTATATTTATTGAAGGTAAGTTTCAAAAAATGAGTTTGGCATTATAAAAAATTTAAGTATTAATCATTTTAGGGATACTTATTTGGTAGCCCATGTCAGAGTTACAGTGATGGACAGTAAATTTTTTTGTTAAGACAATGATCCAGCATTAAAAAGAAATAAATATTGTCTCTTCAGAAGAATTACACATCACACAAAAACATAAATACATATACAAACGTATGTCTTGAAGAATTTTTTCTTTTTTTTTTTTTATTGAGCTGTTCATGCTTGGGTTTCAGTCATACAATGCTCCAACACCCATCCCTCCACCAGTGTACATTTCTCAACACCAATGGTCCCATTTTCCCTCCTTCACTCCCCCCCCCCTTTGGTTATGAGTCTGTTCAGACCTTCTGCCCTTTTTCTGATGGTGATGTTTGTTCTGTTGCTGAGTTGTGTGGGTTTTCTATGTATCTTGGAGATTAGCCCACTGTGAGATTTATGATCTGAGCCTATTTCTCCCATTCAGCAGGATGTCTTTCCTATTTTCTTTTTTCTAACTGTTTTTTTTATGGGAGGGGCCACACCTGGCAGCACTCGGGAGCTACTCTTGGATCACCCTCTCGCTTGAGACTGACTCCCAGGGGTGTCCCAGGACCAGGCAGGGATTGCACCCTGACGTGCTTCAGCCCTCTGAGCTGCCCAGCCCAGCCCACGTCTTTCTCCTTCAGTGGCAGTTTCTTTCAGCAGGCAGCAGCTCCGCAGGTGGTGCAGTCCTGTTCGTTTGCACTTCTGAAGTCCCAGAGACATTCTGACACACAGGCCCGGGAGTTGGTTGCGTATGAACAATATTTGCAGCAAGAAAAAAAAAAGGCCAGTACGGAAGTGAAACAGGTGGGAGAGGTGAGGTGGGAGCAGGTATGTCTGAGAGGGCGAGAGGAACTTACTCTCCATCAGTGCAATGTCGGGGAGCATGGCCCAGGGAGGGGGGGACTCTGACCAGGCAGTTTCCACCATAGGGGTCTCGGAAGGAATGATGCTGTGCCAGGCAGTGAGGAGGACCTAATCCGGGGGGCTCAGGGCCTCCCCTCCTAGAGGAATCTGTCTCTGTGGAACCGGACAGAGCTAGAGCCAAGATGGGGGGACACACATATGGGGGTTCTCGGCTGCCCGAAGGGGCACCTTCGGGGAATCCTGGAAAGGTCATGCTTGCCCCAGGACCAGCCCTGGTCCCACCCCGGGAGAGCTGGGAGACCCCAGGGCCAGGGTGTGTTGGCTTATTTGTCTGTTCATTTTTAACAATTTGCTTTCAACTGTCAAGATTATTTAAAGCATTGTAAATGCTAAAAGACCATGTAAAGAGGATTAGGAGCAGCAATTTCACAAACCACACGAGAACTCAAACTGCTTTGGAGTCTTGTGACAGTTTGTGGCTTTGGGCCCCTGCTCAGCTTCTCTGTGGGGCTGTTTGCTCATTTGCAGAGGGGGCGGGGGCTGCCCCAGCAGGAAGGGGCTGCCAGGGTGGGACAAGAACACGCCTGGCATCAGAAAGCATCGACCCAGGCTGCAGCAGTAAACACTGGGCTAGTGGAGGGACTCAATGGCGGGCTAGGGGCAGAAGAGCTGAAAGTTGGACGGGCAGTGACTCAGAGGCAAGAGGACGCGGAGGTGGGTGACACAGAGAGGAGGGCTGCAGAAAAGGGGCAATAGCCTGGGAAGAAAAAACTGCTTCTCCCTTCTCCCATCCTCCTGGCCACCTCACAGACCCCCCCACCCCACCATACTGACTATATACGGCTCTGGAGGGCAGAATTAGGAGACCCCAAAAATGGACCTGATGAGTCGGCACAGCCTGGAGACACACATGTTCCCCCCACCTCTGTGTGTGTGTCTCCCCACTCCCTTTCCCCTCTGTTTGGTTTTTGGCCCCACCCTGCATTGATGAGGGACCATATGGGATGCCAGGGATAGAATCTGGGTTGGCTACATGCAAGGCAAGCACCTTCCCTGCTGTCCCATCTCTCCAGTCCCACCCTTTCTCTCTGAGGCTTTATTTTGGTTTTGATATTTTGATACTTCTTGCATATTTATTATTTGGGTCATCTGGCTCGTTATTATTTCAGGCTCTGGCCATATATGATTCAAAAGTCACAGAAAGCCTGGGTTTAATTAAATGGAACTTTGACCTCAGTGTGGAGAAAGGTTTAGACTTCAACAAGTTTGCCGCAGCCTGTGGGGATATCTTTTCTTCCTGAGGTTTATAAAAAAAAAATTTAGGCCTGGGAGATAGTTCAAAGGGCCAGAGCCTGACCTGCACATGTCTGACATGCAGAGGCCCCTAAGAACCAGCAGGGTGGCCTGTAAGATGCATGGACGGCTCAGTGGTAGAATTCTCATCTGCCACTCTTTTTTCTAATTGAATCACGTGAGATACAGTTACAAAACTTTCATGTTTGAGTTTCAGCCATACAATGATCAAACACCCATCCCTCCACCAGTGCACATTCTCCACCACCAATGTCCCCACTATACACTCTGCTTTCCAACCCTCCCCCCGCCCGCCTCTATAGCAAACAATTTCCCCTCTACTCTCTCTCTCTACTTTTACAATACAGATACTGAGAGGCCATCATGTTCGGTCCTTTATCTACTTTCAGCGCACATCTCCCATCCCAAATAATCCCTCCAACCATCATTAACTTAGTGATCCCTTCTCCATTCCAGCCGCCTTCTCCCCCAGCTGATAAGGCAGAACTATGGGGCAATATTCCTGGCCCTTGTGTCTACAGTTCTTGGGTGTCAGTCTCATCTGATGTTATTTTATGTTCCACAAATGAGTGCAGTCCTTTTATATCTGTTCCTTTCTTTCTGACTCATTTCACTTAGCATCATACTCCCCACGTCCATCCACTTATAAGCAATTTCATGACTTCATCTATCCTAATAGCCGCATAGTATTCCATTGTGTAGATGTACCAAAGTTTACTATTGCACAACTATTAACTCTGTGCCCTGGGATGCCAGCACCGACCCTGCTGTGCCCACGGGCTAAGCCTTGCCCTCAGGAGCAGGTGTCGGAGCCTGGGAGATGGAATAGCATGGGGTGCCCAGGAAGTGCAGGTCAGATAAACAAATGCGTGGGGAGGAGCCAGGAGGCAGGGAGGGAGAATTGTCTGGGGTGGGGAGGGGGGCCTTCAGGGTGCCCCAGGCTAAAACAAATTATCTCTCATAATTTAATTTTTATTTTTCTTATAGATTTATTTTTTTTAAAATTTGTTTTGGTTTTTCCTTTTTGGGGTCACACCCAGCAATGCTCAGGGGTCACTCCTGGCTCTGCACTCAGGAATTACTCCTGGCAGTGCTTGAGGAACCATATGTATGCTGGGGGTCGAACCTGGGTCGGATGCATGCAAGGCAAACGCCCTACCCGCTGTACTATTGCTCCAGCCCCAGCAAGCAAACATACTTGCCTTGAATGTGGCTGGCCAACCTGGGGTTTGGTCCTTAGCACAGGTGGATGTGGCCCCTCCCCCCAAAAAAAACAAATGAAACTCAAGCTTTTTCTAAGCATAAGAAATAGCTGCGGATTGAGGGGGCACCCGGTGACACTCTGTGCTCAGGGAACCACATGGGGATGCCGGAGATCAAACCCAGGTGAGCTACATACAAAGCAAGCACCTTAACTCCAGTACTATCTCTGTAGTCCTGAAATGAGCTCCTTTGTTTAATTAATTAACTTTGTTTCTGACCCACACCCGGCGGTACTCAGGGCTTACTCCAGGCTCTGTATTTTGGGATCACTCATGGTGGACTTGGGGGACCGTATGGGGTGCTAGGAATTGAACTCAGGTCTGCCACGTGCAAGGCAAACACCTTACCCACTATACTGTCTCTCTGGCACAAAATGGTTCCTTTTAAAGCAAAGAGTGACCTTCAGCATTCATGACGCTGTGTTCCCACTGCTGCTCTGCTCTTCCCTGATGAACATCAGTCCACAAGGAAAGTCTACAAGTCCACTTGCTCCCATCTCACCCTCCCGCCCCCCTGGGAGCCCCTGCTCCACCTTCCGTCTCTAGGGACTGACAGGTTCACACAGAGCCTTTTCTTAGAATAGCTCTTGTGCAAGTGTGGGGGTGTGGCTCAAGGAGGGAGCGCATGCTTTGCATATGTGAAGCCCTGGGTTCGAGTCCCAGCACCACACAGCCTCTGGAGCGCTGCTGGATTGAGCGTGGAATGAGAGATGCGGGGGGGGGGGGACAGAAGAGAGAGGGAAAGAAATGGGGGAGACAGACAAGAAGAGACACAGGGAGAGAGAGAGATTTCTTTTGGGGGGGTGGGGGAAGGGAGTTTGGGCCACATTCATTTGTGCTCAAGGCTTACTCCTGGCTCTGTGCTCAAGAACGTACTCCTGGCTCTGTGTTCAAGAACTACTCTTAGTGGGGCTTGGGAGACCATATGGGGTGCCAGGATCAAGCCAAGCCTGGCTGCCTGTAAGGCAAGCGTGTTCTCCACTGTACTATTTCTCTGGTCCCCAAACACTGGATTTCTAAGGTAGTGTAATCCCGAAGGGTACCCCAGAGTCCAGAACCTCAAGCCTGGTGCTAGGGACCCATTTTCCAGAGGACACGGGAGCAAGTGCCAAGGAGGGAAGGTGCTGGACTCTGAGCTCTCCAGGGTCTACTGATGCCTCGGAGTCCCCACAAGGGTCTCAGGTGTGCAGTCGGCTAAGTTTCCACTGACGCCCTACAGAGGGCAGCCACTTCCGAGGGGCTCAGGGTCTCTGCTTGGGGGAGGGGGTGAGGCGACAAGGCAGACCCCAGTGGGAAGCCCCGATGGCTTTGGACGGGATGCGTGAAGCATGCACGGCCCCCCAGACCTCTGTGGGAGGGGGCTGTCTGCTCACGTGTGCCTATGAGTGACCCACTCCCTGGGGGCTGCATGGGGCATGCAATCCCTCTCCTCCTACCTGTGGTATCCCAGGAGCGGTGCCCAGATTCCATAGGGACCCTCCCCAGTGCTGCTGCGGCGGCTCGGCTCCATGAGCCCGCACTGCCTTGATGTGAGCCAAGCGGATCTCTCTCCTGCCTTTCGTTTCTAAGCTGTCAGCCGATCTGTGAAATATCTCCCCCTTTTCGCAGGTGTAAAAAGGCTGAAGGACACGCAGTGAATGATTAACCAGACACAGTCAGGCTCGGGCTCCAGCCGATGCGGAGACTGGGAGACCCTGGAGGCCAAGAAACAAGCCGGGGGGCCGTGCGAGGAGGGTGGAGGGGGGGCCCAGGGGCACCCACACCACCCGCAGCTGTCTCCCTTACCCCGTCCACGCAGAGGGTCGCGACCATGGAAAGGGGAAACCAGGAGGACACCCCCTCCCCAAGCCTCCTTCCTGCCTTATTCAATGCCTCCACGTGCAGGGACTCGACATATGTCCTGGCTCTGTGTCTCCCGGAAAATCCTGGGGTGTGAGCCCCAGGCACTCTCCAGGTGCCACTCCCATCCCACCTCTGTATTCGAGACCAGTCCCAGGCCTCCCCGCCAACTTCCCCTACCCATTCTCCAGATGAGAAAACTGAGGCCCAGAGTAGAGGGGGACCCACTCATGGTGGTAGGCGTGGGCCCCCACTCTCCCCACCTGGAGTCGTGGCACAAGTTCTTTCCCTTTTCCCCTTTCAAAGCCATCCCCTCTGCTCCCTTCCTTCCCTTCGTGACAGACCGGAAAGGACATCGCTCACCAGGGCCCCCCATTTGGCTGCGCGTGCCAGAGATCACGCCTTTCCGAGGTGTCAGGACCCCAAACAGCAGCCCTGCTGGGCCCCGCTCGCGTGTGGGCCGGTGCCTGGGATCAAACTCAAGTTTCTTGTCTGCGAGGCAGGGCTCTGCCCTGAGGGCCCGAAACTCCTTCATCTGTTTTTTTTTTTGGGGGGGGTGGTCACACCTGGTGGTGCTCAGGAGACCATGCGGGGCACAGCCCATGCACCAGGCCACATTGCCCTCTCTGGGCTCAGCTCCAGTCCTGACGTGCCGGGACATGAGTGGCTAGCCCCCACCCCACAGGCCTTCACTCTTCTGCTCTGTAAAATGGGCTCCAAGGGGGTAGCGTACGTGTTCTGGGGAGCTGCTCTGCTCTGGCAGGGGCTACTGAGCATGTTCCCTGGCAGATTTCTGTAACGTGAACCCCAGATTCTAGCACTCTGGGGGTCACGGGGAACACGCAGTGGCGGCAGGGAAGGGACGAGCCCAGACTCCAGGGGAGACGCCCTCCTTCAAGGCCTCCTTCCTGGGGCCCCGAGTTGAGTTTTTCCCCCTGCCCTCCTTCAGGCCTGATTCCAAGTATGAGGGTTCAAGAGCGGGAAGAGACAGCCCAGGGGGAGGCTGGGGAGGCGCGTTCCTTCCCCCCTCCCTGCTGGAATTCCTTCCTTCCGTGGAATCCGACATAAAGGCCCCTTTTCACTGCTGTGAGGTCACAGCATGCAGATGGCGAAGGGGAAGAAAGACAGTTCCCCAGGGATCAGGCCGCTGGGTTGAAGGCACTGCACGCGCCCTCTCGGTGACCGTCGCCCCCGCCCTGGCCCCCAGACAGAGCCCAGAGACAGCTCTGCAGGGCTGGTGGACTACGTGACCCCGCTGGCGGCGGGGGTGCCCAGAAAGCCCGGGTACAGGGGAGGGGAGAGGGCAGCATTGGAGACAGTGGGTGAGGGTCTGTGTGCACACCAACGGGTCCTGCCAGAGGCACAGATGTCCACAGGCTCCATCCCACTCCATGTCCAAGCTGGTGGTCACAGGAAGTTGCCCAGTGTGGATCTGTGGGTGAGTCTGGGAAAGTGCACAAGGCAGGCCGGGCCGAAGGGAGAGTTGCGGATGTCACCAGCGCAGAGAGTGAGTAAAGCCGCTGGCCTCATGTTCTCTTCCCCCCTGGTGTCTGTTTTCCCAAACGTCCGTTTGTCTGACTGCCCAAGAGTCAGAAACCCGAAGGCAACGGGACAGCAAAAGGCCACCCAGGGTCTTGGACTCAGCCTGGCCGTCCAATACCTGCTCATTCCCAAGCACTTCACTGACGCCCCCCCACCAACCCACAGACTCTCCCCATGAGCCCCCCACCCCTAGAGCTCTGCATTCTGGCCTTCCTCCAAGAGGATGGCCAAAGGAAAGTTCCGGAGCATGTGCACACTGCTTCCTAAGAATGACGTCAGCAAAAGAAAATGAGAGAGAAAAAAAAACACGTGGAAACAAGGACTATTTTTACCTCCCCAAATCACAAGTGAGACGGGCGCGGACTCCTTCAACGCCAGAAATGAAGCCGAGCTTCAGAGGAGATGGATTATTTCGCGCCTTAAACGAACACACACATACTCCTGGGCAGTTTGCAAACGTTCCTCAACTTGCAGAGAATGCTTGGAGGAGAGCAAAATCCCTTTGAACGCCAGGGAACACTCAGTAGGCCATATACCCCACACCCAGACCGCTCGGGTCCTCGTGCACGGTGTTTCTCTGGTCCCGGGGTGCCAAAACTATGGGGACGAGAATGGAGACAGGACATTGTGGGAAGGAATGTGGCAGGCCCCGAGGCAAACAGCCTGTGCCAAGGGCCCCTGACTTTAGGGGATCTGCTCAAGATCACCAACTTCCCCAACTGTGTCCAGAGGTGCCGATGTGACTTCACTTCCATGGCTCACTGGGGTCTGCATACCCCACCCTCTTTCGCCCCCTGGCTCGGCCTGACCCAGGAGCGGAAGGGAACAGCCTTTTCTTCGGGACAATTGTTTTGACACTTCCCTTCTGAAACCAATCTTTGGCACTTGGAAAGGAAACTAAAAAAAAAAACAAAAAACCCTGCTCACTGCAGCCCTTTCCATCCCGAGGGCTGACCCTGACTGTCCACCAGAAAGGTGACAGTGCAGTGGGAGAGTGGGGAACTGAGCCGTCGGGGGGGCTGGGGCCCTCTCCCAGGAAGACAGAAGCCCAGCGAGGACCTTGTCCATCTGTGCGGGGGGACAGAGACAGGCTGACCTGGCTCCGGAATGTCACAGGCTTCAGCTCTGGAATCAGAGACACGAGGTCATGTCCAGACGGTGCATTTGCTCATGTGTGACCGGATCTGGTCATGGAACCTGTGTGCACCATCCTCTTCCTCCCTGTAAGACCAGGATGACAGCTCTGACTCTGAGCCCTGGGCCAGGCCTGTGACACTGTGATACGGGCTGCTTCCATCTGCCTTCAGTGGTTCAGAATCTCGGGACTGTCCAGAATGTGGGGTTCAAGCCCACAGTGGGCTTCAGCACCATGCACCGCACTTGATATAGTCTTTCTTTTCCTTCCTTCCTTCCTTCCTTTCTTTCTTTCTTTCTTTCTTTCTCGCTTTTGGGGTCTCACACTGGGCTGGAGTCATAGCACAGTGGTAGGGCATTTGCCTTGCAAGCGGCCAACATGGCCGATCTGAGTTGAGTTCTCCACTTCTCTTGGAGAGCCTGGCAAGCTACAGAGAGTATCTCGCCTGCACGGCAAAGCCTGACAAGCTACCCGTGATGTATTCCATATGCCAAATACAGTAACAAGTGTCACAACGGAGACGTTACTGGGCCTGCTCGAGCAAATCGATGAACAACCGGAGGATAGTGACAGTGGGGTCATACCTGGCGATGCACAGGGGTTACTCCTGGCTCTGCATTCAGGAATGACTCCTGGAGGTGCTACTATATGGGATGCTAGGAACTGAACCTGGGTTGGCCGCATACAAGGCAAACGCCCTATCCACTGTGCTATCGCTCTAGCCCCTTGACACGGTCTTTAGTCTCTGTGTCCCCTGTTTCCTGCACCGTAAGATGAATCTCTGTCCTGAAAGTGCTCCTTCTCCTAAGGCAGCTGAAAGGGTGTGTTAATTAGGTACTGAAAGCTTCTCGGGTCCCGCCTGGCACATGGTTTGGCCCTGAAATGGTAGCCGAGTACACAGGTGGTGTAACGGAGCGGTCAAGCTAAATATCCGAACCACAGCGTCAACAGCGCTGGAAACAAGAGATCCGGATTCCAACAACCAAACCTAAAAAAAGGTGCCAGGACAAGGCGGCAGGGCTGGGGGTGGGAACCTGGGCACCCTGGCAGAGGGAAGAAGCCACTGGTGGGGGGCTTGGTGCTGGAACCTAATATATCCAAAACCCAAATACGAGTAACTCTGGAAATCACGATGCTTTGATAACGTTTAAAACATTTAAAAGAGGAGTGGTGGTTGCCCGCCATGCAGAATATGGCACAGGGGGGGCATGGGGACCCCAGAACCGCACCCCCCCCCCCCCCCCCCCCTGCAGACAGCTGGTGTCCCATGAAGGTGCCTTTTCTTTCCTCCCAGGCCAGACCTGACCCAGCCTGAAGCCCAGAACCACCTGGGCCAGCGGCCTCCCGCTGAGCCTGAAGTTCTGAGGGGTTAGAAAAGACTTTTTCGTCATTTCCAAGCAGACGCGACAGCAGAGCCTGACAAACCACAAGGACCATTTTAAATCCTGGGCCTTTTCTTCTGGGAAGTTAGGCAAGAACCTTCCCAAATGTTTGCCCGTGGGGCTCTCTGCCAGCGAGTGACTCATGCACGGCTCCCCACAGGCCTATTTTATTTGGGGGTGGGGGACCGAGGGAGGGCCCAGCTTGGGGGGGGGGAAGGGGCGGCCACATTCCCTGCAAACCTAGAAGGTAGGTGGGGTTTCTCCCCAACACACACACACACACACACACACACACACACACACACTTTTTTCTTTTCTTTTCTTTCCTTTTTTTAAAAAAAAAAAAAACCTAGGACAAAAAAGAAAAAAAGAATGTGGGTCTTTTTTTTTTCCTTCCAGGTTTTGTTTGCTGAAAGAAGATGTCCAAAGTTCACTGGGAGAGCTCGAGGCTCTGGGAACGGGCGCTCCCAGTCTGCTGCCTCGCTTTCAATGAAAATCTTCTTCCATGAATGCCACCTTTTTAAAATATATATATAAAGTCTCCCAGGCTCCCCTACCCCCCGCGGCGCACACAGGACCCCCCCTCCTGCAGTACTGCCCTTTCCCCGAAGCAGGTAGAAGTTGGACAACTCAGAGATGAGAACAGCTTACAGCAACCTTCAATGCAGAGTGTCCACCTTTACAAAGGACAACAAAACACACTGGGCCTGGAAGTCCGTCCCCAAATCTTCGGGCAGGGTTCGCAGGCCTCTGTCACCCGGCCACATTCAGCAGGTGAGGGCCTCTCTCTACTCAGCCACGCACAGAGAGGCCCCAGATCGAGACCCCAGTGTCCTGGATCCCGCGCGTCTCAGAGGCCACTGGCTGGCAGGCCCAGGAATGGAATAAGGATTAACATGCCCCTCCGGGAGAAGAGCAAGAAGGAAGGTAAGAAAGTAACCAACACAAGAGTTTCACAGCCTGTACTCCCCCCCAAGCAGTGCAGGGCCTGCTCGGAGAGCGTCCAGCCAGGGGTCCTGCCACACTTTCAGGCCTGTCCCCGCTGCCAGGCCCATCCGGGACCCATTCGGGGCTTGCTGCTCTCGGTGGGCTCCCTGGCACAGGGACACCTCACCGACGGGACCGGGGTGGCTCTGCATTGATCAACACCGCGGCGCGCTCCGGGGCACGGGTGACCCGCGCACACACCCACAAGTCCCGCACACAACTTGGGCACGGGCACACGCACGGGCGCGCACACGCCCTTCCCGCGGGCACAGGCACGGGCGCCACGTGAGGAGCGCCTGGCACGCTCCGGGGCACCTCGGGGAGCCCCCAGAAGGGGGGCGGCGGGACGCAGGCCATGTCCCGGCCCTCCTGCGCGTGGCCCGCGCCCCCCACCCCCGTGGGGTGGACGGGAGGAGGACGCTGCCGGCGCCGTGGCCACTCACCCCCGCGCCCCGGCCGCGCGGCCCCCCTGCCCCTGCACTCCCGGATCCCCCCCACCCCAAGTCCCGGTGAGGCCCGGGCCGGGCCCCACGCAACTCACCGCGCGCCGGCGGGCTCGGCTGGAGCGCGGGCCACGGGCGCGGGACCCCGCGGGCGCCGGCCGCATCCAGGTGACAAGCTAGCCTTGACAGCTCTGAAGAAGGG
>JAOXYA010000028.1:6413799-6427044 GCA_028565675.1 Sorex palustris | reverse complement strand
CACGCAGCCAACATGGCCGACCTGAGTTCGATTCCTCCGCCCCTCTCAGAGAGCCCGGCAAGCTACCGAGAGTATCTTGCCCGCACAGCAGAGCCTGGCAAGCTCCCCGCGACGTATTCGATATGTCAGACACAGTAACAACAAAGTCTCCAATGGAGACGTTACTGGGCCCGATTGAGCAAATCGACGAACAACGGGAGGGCCTTTACTTTACTTTACTTACTTTACTATTAAAACTTCAGGTTGGAGAGATCGAGTTTTCCTTCTTTTTTTCAGAAATTTCCCGTTTTTCTCCAGTAGAAATAAAAAATAGCCACTTGTTTACTTTAGATCTTAAATTTCTCAAACCATGTGATCTGAATGCCATTAGAATATGGAATATGAGAAAATATTTTCTATGGGGTATTTTCTAAGCCAATGGGCAGCCTGGGTTTTACTTCTCCACTGTCAAAAGGACAACCAAATTTGAACAAAGTAGAGAAACTGATGAAAAAGAAAAAGAAAAACAAGATAACCAATCGCACCCCTAAAACTTCAAGGCCACAGATGCAGAGAACCAAAGGGGAGAAGGCACCGACAAGGAGGTCTTTCTGAGGGGAAAAGGGAAATAGTTCAGTACTAAGAGATCAGGAGGCACATTAAATGCATTAAAACAACAACAACAACAACAACAACAACAACAACAACAAAACTCTCATTAAATTTAAAGATCGGGTTCCAGGAAGAATAGTTTTTGTTACTGAAAGGCAAACCATTTGTTATTGTTTGGTTTATTCATTTCTTTCAATCCAAGAAGATTTACAGTATTACTTTTTTTTTCTCTCCTGAAGGTTTTGCTTTTTGGCTAAAATTGATTTGAGAATGAGTGTTATCAAATGGCATCAAAACCAATGAGAATATTAGGTTGCCATTCAGATGTAACAGGAAGCTGAGACTTTGAGGCTCATTTGAGTTCTTCCGCTTATTATGCAAGTGATATTCCACTGCCTGATTCTTTCAACTGTTTTTAAAAAATTAAGAGCTCATGCTGCTCACAGGGATTATTTTTAATCCCCCAGTTTCGGACTGAACTGGTCTATTTACTCACCCTGCTAGGGTCAGTAGCTATCATGGACGCAAACCCTCACCCCTCTCCTAGGAAAACAACAAACTACACGCCAACAAACACAGTTAGAGCCGAGCAACGGAAAACAAAGCAAATACCAATTCAGGCTCTGTTCTCTTCTCTTCTTCCCTCCTTTCCTTCCTCTGTCTGTCCCTTCCTCCCTTTCTTCCTCCCTCTGTCCCTTCCTCCCTTCCTTCCTCCCTTTTCTTTCTTCTTTTTATGGTAGAGCACAAACCCGAGGCCTCATACATGCAAGGCCAATGCTCAACTATACCCTGGTCCCAGTCCACAGACAACTTTAGGTGAGTGTTCACTTCCTATCATGACAGACTCTTGCAAACTGTGACTTTAAGTGAAAGGGTACATGACAAACCAATTTCACCACAGGATAACTGATATTTAAGAATTACCTTTTTGGGGACCAGAGCAATATTATAGGAGGAAGTGTGTCTGCCTTGCACGCAGCCGACCCGCATTGGCTCCTCAGCATCCCACATGGTCCCACAAGCCCACTAGGCATCATTCCTGAATATTGACCTAAGAGTAAGCCCTGAGCCCTGAGTGTGGTTCCCCAAACAAACAAACAAAAATCCCCAGAAAGAATTACCTTCTTGTATTTCACCCAGGAACCAACCACCTGCATCCCAACTTGGGGTGTGCAATTTCTTTCTTTTACTTCATGAACCTCTGTTTTCTTTCTAGAGACGGTGTGATCTCACTTGAACATGTTTCTTTCCGCCCGTTTTCATAGAAGTCCTTTCTTTTTTAAAAGTGACATTTGTGGGCTAGAGAAACAGCACAGAGGCCTGGGGTACAGATCCCCCTCCCGCCCCAGGGGTCTTCATTCTAGCCCCAGAATCATAGGGTCTCCTCAGCACTGCTGGGTGTGTGTGTGTGTGGGGGGGTAGCCCTGGTGGTCCTGGGTAGCACTTAAGTTTCCTCCTAGGGCTCTCCCCCCATAGGATTTATATTCCAATGGCATATATCAAAAGTTATTATGCATATTTTGGCTTACTGATAAGTTACTGCCAAAAGGACATTTTGGGGGATGAAAGTAATCCATCTGTGATCACCTCAAAGATCCTTAATAATTTTCCAGACATCCAATAGCCCAGATATGCAATAGTTAATTGACTACAACCTACTAAGATAAAACTCAAGATGATTTAAAAGTGATGTTTACAATTTGAAAACTGACACTTTCACGCTGGTGTTAAGGCACCTGAGGTATAAAAAATAAACTTGGATAGTGCTTTACTGATAAGGATCTACAACATTTTTCAAACATGGAAGAAGCAGAGGCAATTTTACAATGGGTCATGGCCAAAACAGTGTCACAACAAATCCTGAAACCCATATCTTTCATTTCCAATTAGCGCCTTAGAGTTCACTGACATAAATGATGGTGCTGATAGACAGCAAGGTAATGTAGAAAGATGATACTTGCCACCTAACGCTTAGACACATACATTCGAATGCCAGCATAAAGGCTGCTACTGATTTGATTTTTTTAAAAAAAAAATTGGGGTACTGGGGTAGTTGAGCCATACACAACTGTGCTCGGGCTTTCTCCTGGCTCTGTACTCGGGGATCACTACTGGTGGCGCTCAGGGGACAATTACTGGGAAGGAACCTGGGTCACTGATTTGCAAGGCTTACTCGCTGTACTTTCTCCTCGTACCTGAATTCTTTTTAGATTAGGAAGGTTTATCTCTAGCCTTTCCTAACCTTTTCTGCCTTAAATGTCATCTTTCCTCCATTTTCTGTCAGATTCATCATCACACTAGACACAATCTCTAGTCATGCATACATTCTCCTCATACGGACCCCAAAAACACACACATTCCTCTTTCTTACACACATTATTTCTCAGGCCGTAATTTCCCGACGTCCCCCCCCCCAAAAAAACCCCGAAAAACAAAAACAAGAAAAAGGCCTCCAGATGATTAGTAGGAAAAAAATATTTTTTCAATTGTTACATATATTTTTAAAAAATGTATTTTTTTTTCCAAGAAAGAAAAGGTCAATGCAACTTCATTTCTGTATAATCTGGCATATCCCTTCGCCGGGCACATTTCTCATATTTTTTTGTTATTACTTTGGCGAGAGACAGAGGGGTGGGCCACACCTGGCTGTGCTCCGGTGTCACTTCTGGAGGGGCTCAGGGCATGACTGAGTGCAGGGATCAAACCAGGGTCAGCTGCATGTAGAGCAAACACCTCTGTACCATCACTTTCACCCCTGCTCCATTATTTCTATGTGGTAATCCCTATAGTTAACAGCCATGATGACCTCAGTTGGTGCCACCCTTTCCCCAGTGACTCCGGGTTGCAAGGCCTCACTGCAAGCAAATACAATAGGTCAGAGGTGATGTTTCTAGCTCTGTTGGGGTTAGACAGCCTAGGTTGCTCTGCTTGGATTGCTCACTCTAAATAGTCCATGTTGTGAACCTCCCACGGAGGACGAGATATCCAAGTGTGGCAGAACTCAAGGCTACCAACAGTCACCTTGTACCCCAGGAAATGGATCTTCCTCCCTCTGGGTAGAACCTTCAGATGAGACCCCAGTCTCCAAGTAGGGCTTGGCTATGAACTCAGGAGAAACATACAGTCAGAGACCTTCGGCTAAGAAGCAGCTCAATTCCTGAAACATGGAAACTGTCAAATAGTGTTTGCTGTTGGAAGTCACAAGCTTTCACTGGGTGAGAAAGCATTTACTCAGCAATAGGCAACCACTGTAACAGCTCACTAAACTGTCAGGCTGGTTCTATGAAACTGGCAAGTTCAGGTCTGAAACAACAACAAAAAAGAGCCAACTTTATGCTTCCTCCTGAGATCTGCTCAATTTTGGAAACCATTTTTTTCATGGAGGAGAAACCTGCTTCCTATGGAGGAAACATGGTGAACATCCCTAAAATGTGGAGAGGGTCTAGAAAACTGCCATGGAAACCAAGTCAGCTTCACTGGGCAATGAGAAAGGTCATGCACCTATTACTGATCCGGAAACACTCACGTAGGGACCCAGGAAAAAGAAAAGCTGCATTTGTTAAGGCAAGTAAACAAAATTGTTAACCTGCTAGTTACAGAGAGACTATAAAATCAAACTGAAACTAAATCTTTAAAAGACCGAGGGTGGGGACTCTTGTCTGTGATTTGGCCCAATACAGCATTATCCGTGTAGGAAATTAGAGCCCAGTAGGAGGGGCAGACCAGAGAAAGCAAGTGAAGAATTTGCCTAATTTTACATAACTAGAGTCTGAAAACTAAAGTCACTGGGAATCCACCGCGACCTTTAACTGTTAAAGTATTGCATTCATATTACTGGGAAATACGTTTTAAAAAGAGCCCCAAGACGACCCACGAAAATTCTGCCTTTTGCAACACTTGCCCAAAGAATCGTAAACCTCAACGTTTCCTGGCTTTCTTTCATGACGTGGCAGGGTCCTTACCCGGGGGTCCCAAGCTGACCTATAACCCTCCCTGGCCTAAGAAACACCAGGAGAACGCCAGTTCCCGCCTCCTGACACTGGTCCCGTATTTTCATAAGCCACCCGAGCTGTCACTCAAGACCCTTTGCGCTGTCATTGGCCCTAAAGTCCCGGGGCTGGCAAGTTTCTGCCAACTGGCGAGCACCGGCTGTGCCTTTATTTCCGAGGAAAGTGGAGTGGGTGTCGAGGGGGAAAAAAGAAGCAAGAGTTCAGAAAGAGTTACGCCGACCCTCGTACCTGAGCGACCTGCGATCCCCACCGCCGCCGCGACGAATCGGCCTTCTGGGTGGGGGCTTTCAGCCAAAGCGGAGGGAAAATAAGAAAAAGAAAATGGCTCAGCCGGGAACGGGGGCCCAAGCCATGGAGGAGCCGCTTCCCGGTGTCCCGGATCACACCAAAGGAGGGAAGGGCAAGGAGCGGCGCGGCGCGAGTGCCAGCAGCTCCGGGCGAGCTCCGCGGCGCCGACGCAGCCGCAGCCAGAGCGCGGCCGACTGTGGGAGTTTTGACGTTTCCTATTGTTGCCGGAAGTGACGTGGCTCTCGGAGCGCGGAAGTGGCGGTAGCCGCGTCCTCGGCGCGGCAGATTCGCCGCCCGTCTCCTCCGCACGTCGCGCCCTCCAGCGTGCCGCGCGGGGCAGTCAGCCTCCATAAAACTCGAACATTGTCGCCTGGGGGTCTGACTCGCGCGGGCGAAGGTGTTCAGGTGGGCCGGTGTCCTCCCTGAGGTGCCCTAGTCAGAATGTGGAATCTGCGACGCGGAATCGTGGGCCTCCCGCCCGGCGGGGCTGGCCGCGGTGCTCGGCGGGCAACGCTCCACCGCTCGGAATACAAACGGCAGGCGCGAGAAGCGCGCCGGGACGCAGGCGTCGGGCTGCAGGACGAGCTGCAGAGGCGCTGCGGGGGTCTATGCTACCTCCCCCGGGCTGGGCCAGGCGGGGCCGGGGGCTGCGGGTTCCGCAGGGGCTGCCGGTCAAGCTGGATCGCGCACCGATCGCTGCTCCGCGCTGCCTGCACGGAAGAAGCGGCCGCACGGGCAGGTGGGCTTCTCCTTGCTTTGAAACCTGGTGAGGGGTCCGAGCCAGAGACCCTGCTTGCCTCGGATAAAAGAAAAGGAAAAAGAAAACGAACTGAAAAAAAAAAACCCTCAAAAAACCACAAACCCTAGAGGGTATTTTAGGGCTGGGACCCAGCGTCGGGAAGTTTCCAGAGCGAATTCGTCCCTGCGGATTTGGAGCGACCCGAGGCTTGTGAAAATACCGCATAGAAGGCAGAGAGGAGAGTAGCTCGCCTTTTCCCTATTTACATTTCTCTTTTTTTCTTTCCTCTCTGGGATTTCCTGGAGCACCGCGGAGGTTACTCCCTTCTCCCGACCCTAAAGAACTCGGTGTCGGCAGTTTGGCTTTGGGGTGATGGCTCTAGAGCAAAATGCTTTATTTTTTTTAATTATTCATACGCACGAGATCCATCACAAATACTTCCTTCTTCCCTCCCCGCTTCAGCTTTCTGTTTTTCTTTTCTCCAGACTTTTGTCCTACCTTTTAGATCAGTGGTTGTCTAGATCTGCGAGAAGTTGAATACAGTTCATCGCCCTCACCTTTGTCTAGATGCATGAGTCTTCATTATTATAATTTATTGTTGTTTAATATTATTTTGAGGTGTTTGAGGCCAAACCCAGTGCTGCACAGGGCTTACTCCTGACTCTGCATTAGGCATTACTCGTGATCAGCTCGGGGGACCATATGGGATGCCGCCTACCAGGCAAATGCCCTACCCACTGTCCTAACGCTCTGGCCCCTTCCATACGTGATTCTTAAATTAATATCCTGTGTCACTTACCCATCGACCATGACCGCCAGAGTGGAGTTGCTTTCATCATTATGAACTCCACCAACTTAAGGACCATTCCTTGGGGAGGTGGCATTGATTGATGGCTCACTGCAATGGGAAAGGAACCTGGTTGTGTTTTAAGGGCCGTGGGCAGGAGGGCTGCCTTGTAGAATGAATTCTGGAGGAAATGAAGCAGGAAATGAAGTCCCATCTTAACAGACCTACATCACATCTAAAGAGCAGCTCTTTAAATTCCCCTTGATACGATTCATGTCATCAATTGGTAATCCAAATGTTGAGGTGTGAAGGCACTGGTAAAATGCGTGTGACCCTTGGCTGGACCTGCTGAGCATTAGCTGGACATTTTTCAGACCTGTAAGGCCTTCTGCCACATTTCATCCTGCCATCTCCATCTCCAGAGCCACACTCCCCTCCTGCTCTTGTTCAGAATGTTTACTGAAGCAGCAGCTAGAGGCTGTTCCAAGGGTGTGTACTTTATTGTCAGGAGTTCTGTTACCGGAAGTTGAAGTGATAGAAGACTGAGGTCCTGATCAGGATTTAGGAGGAAAGTGGAAAGAAAGCATAAGGTGTTAAAGTTTTAAAAAATCATGTTCTAGAAATGTAGAATAAACTCGAGAAGGATGACAGGAAGTCTTTGTGTTCAGCGGCTGTTCCTGGTTCATGAGGATTTTCTCCTTTTCCCCATTGTGTTTGGGCTGCTGGGGTTGCTCAGGGATTATTCCAGGTTTTGCTCTTGGGGTGCCAGGGCCAGAATCCTGGTCAGCCGCATGCTGTGCAAGCACCTTACTTGCAGTACTCTCTCAGACCCATATACTGGGATTCTAGCCAACAGTTAGGCTGCCACTTACTAGGCAAGGTCCTTAACCTTTGTACTATATCTTCTTGGCCCAATTAAAAAAAAATTTTTTTTAAATCGAATCACACTGAGATGCACAGTTACAAAGTTGTTCATGATTGGATTTCTTTCCTTCCTTCCTTCCTTCCTTCCTTCCTTCCTTCCTTCCTTCCTCCCTTTCTTCCTCCCTCCCTCCCTCCCTCCTTTCTTTCGGAAGAGCATTCCACTCCAAGATCTGGATATCAGGTAGGCCCTTTGCTACTGGATTGTTGAGGCATTTTTGTCACTCTCAGCCTAGAGAAAAAAAATAAGTGAGTGCTCTATACATATCTGTAAATATTCCAATATTCTGGTATGAAGCTAAAGAAGCTAACCTGTGACGCTCAGCATGAGTTCATATTAATATCTTTTTTTTTTTTTTTTTTTGCTTTTTGTTTTACACCCGGCGATGCACAGGGGTTACTCCAGGCTTTGCACTCAGGAATTACACCTGGCGGTGCTTGGGGGACTATCTGGGATGCAGGGAATCGAACCCAGGTCAGCCACATGCAAGGCAAGAACCCTACTCTCTGTATTATTGCTTCAGCTCCCATATTAATATCTTAATCAGTCATTTAGGCCTGCTTCATTCTAGTCTCCTGCTCTTACTTCTCTGGAAATTTTCACTGTAGCAGTGAAAGACCTGATTCCTGCTTTATAGTTCCTGGTTTAGCCTCAGTGTATTGTGTATGGAAATCTCCACAAACTGGTGATTTTTGTTGTTTTTTGTGTATGGTAGTGTTTTGTGTGGTAGTGTTTGTGTGGGAGAAGTTGCACAGCTCTGGGGGCACGGTCAGCTCCTGTGCCAGCCTGGAGAAACCACCTCTGGCTTAGCCTCTTGGCGGGGCTCTCTCTGGCTGCGGCCCTAGAAGCCTTTGAGCCTTGGTCTTCTCTTCAGGAACTGAAGCTACTGCAGAGCCCTGTGTCTAGCTTGGGTAAGATGCTACCAGTTAGGCACACGGCAGCACACCTGGTTTGCTGTAAGCACAAGCACGCAGTGAAACTTGCTTAGATGGGTTTGGGAGCACTCTGTCCTGTCTGTGTGAGTGTGTTTGAGAATGAAGGAGTGTAAGTGTGTGTGGAAAGAATGTGCGTATGAGCACATGGAATGTGCGTGTGTGAATGAGTGGGTAAGAGTGTGTGTGCATTTGTGAGTGGATGTAAATGTGAGTTTATGAGTGTTAGTGAATGAATGTGTGTAAATGAATGTAGTTGTATATGGATGAGTATTAGTGTGAAAATGAATGCGTGCTTGTATATGTGAATGTGTGTATATGAGGACTTGTCTATATGAATGTGAGTGTAATGCATATGCGTGTATATGCGTGAATGTGTGTATATGTGTGTCTATGAATGTGTGAGTGTATATGCATGAACTATATATATGAATGTGTGAGTGTATATGCATGAACTATATATATATGAATGTGTGAGTGTCAATAAGTATTGAGATACATGTATGAATGTGTGTGTGAGTATATGTGAGTGCCTAGGAATGTGTGAGTGTGAGCACACAGGTGAGTGTATATGCATGAATGGGTATTGAATGAGTATATATGAATGTGTGAGTGCATATGCATGAATATGTATATATGAATGTGTGTTTGTGCAAATGTTTTTGTGAGTGTGTGTCTGTGCGTAAATGTGTGGTGGGTCTGCCTGTGCCAGTGTGCACAAACATGGGTGAATGTGTGTATGAGTGTGAGAGTGTGCATGAATGTGAGTTAGGACTGTAATTGTGAAGAGTGTGTGTGCCCTGGGAGTGGTCACGGAAGCCTTCCCAGAAGAGGTGACTCTGGTGGTGGGTCTGATAGGAGATGGTGAAGAGACCTACATTCCATCTAACTGGACTGGCACATGCAAAGGTGAGACCAAGTTGGAGAGCCTGTACCCTGGGGGGTTTCCTAGTTGTAACCTGGCCTGTCTGGCCGCTGGGAGGGGCAGCAGGGGCTGCCTGGCTTGGTTCCGCCGCTGGCAGCAGTTTCATGCTCTGCCCCTCTTCCCCCTCCCGTTTCCAGGGCCTCCACTTCCTTCCCTTGCACAGACCACAGCGGGGTGCGGAGGCAGCTGCTGCTTATTTTAGCTGCGGTCCCCGGGCACCCCCACCCACAGCTGCCCTGGCGGGCCCTCTGAAGATACCCAGTCATCTCTGCACCCGGGGAGGGACAGGCCCCTCAGGCCTGAGGGGAGCAAGGGGCTCTGACACAGATGCACGGTCCCCTCCCTGCAGCCTCAGCCCTCAAGCTGGCCACCCTTCTCTCAGGTCCCCCCCTGGGAGGTGGAAGGACCCCAGAGACTGTGGGAGACCACCAGGTGTGGGGAGCTGCCAGTTTAGATGTTTGGAGGTGCATCTCTCAGAAAAAGAAAAAAAGCCAGAAATTTACTAAGAAAGAAATTACTATCTATTTTTGTTGTTGTTGTTGTTGTTGTTGTTGTTGTTTTGGGTTACACCCGGAAATGCACAGGGGTTACTCCTGGCTCTGCACTCAGGAATTACTCCTGGTGGTGCTCAGGGGACCATAAGGGATGCTTGCTGGGAATCGAACCTGGGTCGGCTGCCTGCAAGGCAAATGCCCTACCCGCTGTGCTACCACTCCAGCCCCTAAGAAAGGACTTTTAATCAATTAACTTACTTATTTGGAGATTTGGGGTCACACCTTACAGTTCTCAGGGCTGACTCCTGGCTCTGCACTCGGGGATCACTCCTGGCGGGGCTCAGGGGACCTGATGGGGGTGCCGGGGATCAAGCCTGGGTCAGCACCTTCCTGATGTCCTGCTGCTCTGGGCTCACAGGCCTCTTCATTTTGGAAGAGGCTGAGGCTTCCAGATGCTGAGGCAGCCTGCAGAGGGGGCCCGAGCACTCCAGAGATGGTGGGGAAACTGAGGATAGCACAGCTCAAATGGGCACTGCCAGGCAAGAGGTAGCTGGGCTCTGAGGGGAGAGTTGTCACGCGTCAGTGCCGTTGTGTCAGCTTCTCCCACGGCACCGTGCCAGGCATCAGAGGTGGGCAGGGCACTGGGAGAGGGAGAGACAGAAATAGAGCGACAGAGATGGAGAGACAGAGACAGAGATGGAGACAGATGGAGACAGAGCTGGAGATGGAGCTAAGCCTTGAGTGAGTGGTGTGAAGGGTCTGCAGATCCCTACCCCCCAACCCTTCCCTTCCTAGCTGCATCCCTGAGCCTTTCTGGGGGTGTCTGCCCCCCTCCCCCTGCCACCAACCTTCTCAGAGCCTCTGGAGAGAGGAGACTGTGCTGCTCCAGCCTTTTTCTTGTGTCCAGTCAGGCCCAAGAGTTTCACCCCAAAACCATCAGCTCCAGCAGACAGCACTGGTACCGCAGGTGAGACTCCCCAAGCCCTGCACCCCAACTTCTGGGTGCCCCCCCAAGCACTGGGGCTGCAGTTGTAAGTTTGTTCCCACAAACCTGCCTGCTGCTGGGTGGGACGGTCTGAGAGGGGGGTCTTACCTTCCCTCGGGGATCTGGGGGACGAGCCATCTGCTCGCTGACCATTCACATACTACTGACCTTGAGGTGCCCTCTAATTCCCCTCATCATTGAGCCTAGGTACCCCATGTCTCTCCAGGTCATCGGTTTTGATATTTGTCCAGAGAGCAAATACTTGGGGGCTCACTCTGCTGGGCCTGTGTGGGATGAAGCAGCACAGCTTTGCCCCAGAGAATCCACAAACATGCACCAATGGACCCAGGGTCTCCAGGGGCCCGACCCCACCCCATCCCCAACTGCGACCTGGGAAGCGGGGACAGGCGGAGCCAAACGCTGAGCCAAGCAAAGACATTTCCTCCTGAACCTCGGTTGCCCAGCCTCGGCTCTCTCCTGCACCTCCAGGGCAGGTGCCAGCAGCCGTGCCATGGCCGGAGGGCAGGAAGGGCAGTGAATGCTTCCTCTCGGACCCCCGTGTGCTACACACCGCTGCCTTCAGCCACGCGCCTTCCCAGCAGCCTCAGGAAGCCTGTGCGCATCACAGCCCAGGAAGGAGGGACTGTGGGAGGCAGCGGTGAGTCTGCTGCAGGAGGAAGAAGGGCCCGGAGCAGGCGGCTCAGCGCAGAGCACACGTCTCCACCCCAGCGAGCCTGCCGGGCACGGTGTCCCTCGGGCTTGTGTTGGCACCAGCCAACTGGAAATCGGAAATCGGTGTGGATGGCAATGCACACGGAGACATGTAGCATGTGTTCGCACAGTAACCTGGGCTCAGGGGGCTGTGAACACACATGTGCCTGCATGGGGGGGTGGGGTGGGGGGAGGTCTACTGCCCCTCCCCTCCCTTACACAGGATTGTCTACATGCGCCGTGTACATTTCAGGTTTAACGCACGCCTCGGGCCCTCATCCGCCTGCCCTCACGCGTGAAGGCATGCACACTGGTCCACACAGATACAAATTAGTGGCCGGTTCGAATTCTTTGCTTAAAGAAAACTTGTGAGTGTATTAAAAATGTAGGGCACATCCGCCCGATAATTAAAGCGAGGCGCGCGGCGCTGGGACCGCTCCTGGCTCTCCCGGGGCCGCCTGTGCTGGGCTCCGCGCCGCGTGGCTTCGTCCTATATATTTGAGGAAGAGGCACTTTATTACAGTAATTTATCACCCCCATAAATGTGGCTCCTCTGTAACGCGGAATAATTTGGGAAGAAATATGTTTTAAAAATTAAAAATGCAGCCAGCATCGGCCCGTGGGGTCTGCAGGGAGGCATTGCTGAGGCTTCCGTAACTGCCCGTGTAGCTCTAATACCTACAACTTCCATTATTTAAAGTGTGATTATATTTTTCCTGCTTGGAGCTTTGTCAGCTATAAATAAAAGATAAGGGTGAATTGTTGCGGGGCCTAGTAAGCACTTCCATTATTGGTGCTTAAGGGGGCTTGGGGATGGAGGGGATGGGCCAAGGGGAGGGAGGGAAGGGCGGCCATCTGGGGGCATGGACGGTGCCTGGACGCTGAGCTGTGGGCCTGGGTGGGCCCCATGCTTTGGCTGGAGGAAGTTTCCTCTGAGCCCAGAGGACGATGTCCCCCTGCAAGCCTCAGTTCCACCCCACACCTATTCGGGGCTCAGCCTATGCCCTGCTCTCTCCCCACGGACCCCACCATCACAGCATGCCCAGGGCAGGGTGTAAGAGAATTATATCTGTCTACTCGAAAATGTCACTTTTCCCTCCATCCTGGGTGGTTGCTTCCCGGAGGTGGGGTAGGGTCGTGAGGGGACATGCAGACGCAGATGCCAGTTTTAGTCAAAGCAGGTCCTTGACTTCTGAGTCAGAACCACTCTAGTTAGGGGCCAGAGTGACAGCACAGCATGGGGGAGGTGGGTGCCTAGCTTGCACGCAGCCGACCCAGGTTCAATCCCCGGCATCCCCTGAGCACTGACAGGAGTAATTCCTGAGTGCCAAACGACCAGTCAGCCCAGAGCAAAAATGCAGATGTGGCCCCCAAACCAAACCAAACAAACAGAAGTTCAAAGAAAAAAAAACCCGCTCTAACTAGACAGAGAGTAGCCAGGAAGGAAGGGACACTTCTCCAAGAACAATCAAATTGGGAAACTGATTTGTTTGTTTTGTTCAAAGGAGAAGAGGAAGGATGCCTTCTGAACAGAATGGGGTGCTGGAAATAATCTCTCTCTTCCCCCCACCCCACACCTTTCTCTGTATCCTGAGTGTTTCTCTCCATCCGAAAGCTGGGAAGGAGGTCCACGTTCTGCCAGTTTGGAGATATGGGACCGAGGGCACTGTTTTCACTTCCTGTGGCCTCAGTTTGCTCATCTGTGATTTGGGTGGAACAGGGTCTGCTTTCAGGCTGAAGCCAGGAAATAAGAGAAGGAACGTCAAGCATTGAAAATGGCTCCAGGGGGGCTGGAGCGATAGCACAGCGGGTAGGGCGTTTGCCTTGCACGCAGCCAACATGACCGACACAGGTTCGATTC
>JAOXYA010000028.1:6394039-6409490 GCA_028565675.1 Sorex palustris | reverse complement strand
CAAAAAAAAAAAAAAAAAAAAAAAAAAAAAAAAAAAAGAAAATGGCTCCAGGTACCTAGCCACGGTGGGTGTGTGGCGGGGTGGGGGGGTAGGGTCCTGGCCAGATGGGATCCAGCTGTCATGCTCCCTAGGCATCATTGGCCTGAGTGGAAAACCTGCCCATATTGTATCCAGAAGTGCTCTTGCTAGCAGTGCTCGGAAGCAGTTCTTTCCTCAGACAGGCAGAGAGATTCACTGAGGTCCATCAGACAACGGCCAAGTGCTCTGTAGTGAGAAAAAAAGAGCCATAGGAACAGGACAGGCTACCGTGAGGATGGAGTTTCAGTTTGGGAAGACGAGGTTGCAGCAGGGAGCACTCACAGGGAGGAGAGGAACGTTGTCATGCCAGGAGTGTGCGACCACTCACGCCTTAGAAACATACCAGCCAGGAGCGAAGAGAGAAGGAAGAACCCTGAACAAGAATGGTTTATGTGTGAAAGAAATGCATCTTCACCGGCTCCTTGTGTGAGCAAAACCCCATGATGATCTATAGAAGGTGGAATTGTGGCAACAGTAAAAAGATCAGGGGTCGGCTGAGATCGAGAGTGAGGGCAGGGAAGGAGCAAGGGATGGTGGGGGATTTGGGGACAATGACACCGCAGAGCATGAGTCTGCGATGCAGGGGAACATGTCCGGGTTTATTTGCCAAATTCCAAAGAATGTGTAACACAGAATGAATCCCACTATGAGTCATGGGCTTGCAAAGAAGAAAGTTATTATCAATATATTAATAATAGTGTGATCGCTTATAATAATTGACCAGCTGCACGGAAAAAAGCCTATTAGCAATGATATTGACATATTAATTATATCAACTTATCAACTGTAGCAAATAGACTACAATAGTGCAAGATGATTAAAGGAAAAGGGGTTCTGTGGGAATTTTAGGTGCTTTCCACACCTTTTAAAATATAGAACTGCTCTAAAAAGTCAAGCCCTGAAAATTAAAAACGAGAGGCCAGAGAGATAGCATAGTGGGTAGGGGACTTGTCTTGCATGCGGCTGACCTGGATTCTATCCCTGGCATCCCATGTGGTCCCTAGAGCCCACCAGGAGTGATTTCTGAGTTCAGAACCAGGAGTGAGCCCTGAGCACCGTGGGGTGTGGACCCAAAATAAAACAAATTTAAAAACAAAACAAAACAGAAGTTCTCCGAGTTCCTAAGAAGAAACATGGGTAGGAGTGACTGGCCTCTTTAGCACTTGACCCCAGGGTGATCAGGGCTGACTTGCACCCCATCCCGGGCTTCTAACCCGGGTACTCACTCCCCAAGCACTTTCCAGTAGCCTTTGGGATGCCTTGAATTCCCTAGGATGGAGAGCAAACCAGATGGGACGAGCAGAGACGTTTGGATGGGCTTGGAGCCGTGGCCGGGGGCTGCCTGACTGTTTAGGGTCTCCTCTCTGGGCTGGGTCATGGAGGTCTGAGCCCCTCAAAGGGACTCGACTGTCTCAGCCCTTGGCAGCCAGTTCAAACCAGCTCTGAATTGGCTTTGAATTGACTGCCTCTGGCCCAGACCTTGAGTCCTTGAGGAGAAGGGCAGAGTCCAGAGGGAAGCGTGTTCTTGGCGAGGTGGGAGGAACCGGAGACAGAGGGGTAGAAGGAAGGAAGTGAAAACCAAAGCAGGAACGGCAGGGCCTTGGGCTGGGAGCCAGGCTCAGAGGATGGAGACCCTCAGCTCTAGGGTTTTCCGTGATGCCAGGGAAACGGGCAATAGGCTGGGCACCTGGTGCCAACAAGTCCGAAAGAGAGAAGCTGGGAACCAGGAAGAGAAGTGCAGCAACTTCATGGGGCTGCCCGGGAGCTCTTGAGGTGTGTGGTCAGAAATTAGTGGGAAACCCTACAGGCATCGTCCTGGGATTCACCAAAGGAAGACAGTGATGGTTGGGCTGATCCGCACCCAATAACTCCTGTGTGGTGAGCAGGGCTGCTGAATGGCAGTGTTCTCAAGAATCTGAGAATTACGGTAACAGTGGCACAAGGATCTGAGAAATACGGGGCTTTGTTCTGTGTGGCCCAGCCCCTTTGAGGGTCGGTGTGTTCATATGGAATGTGACATATGGCATGGGCCATCCTGGGGGTACAGAGACTGTGAAGGAGGTGCTGGCCTGCGTCCATCTCCCACGGTCCCACTGGGTGAGGTCCGTGTCCACACTCAGTCCGTGGTATATCATGGGGCAGATAAACTAACCATGGGTGAGTCCCCAGCTGTAGATCCCTCCCTGGTGCCAGCCCAGAGCACACGCCACATGGTAGGGACTCAGCATCGGTCAGTGCCCACCTCCAGGCTGTGAAGGAAACAGGAAGGGGCTCCTACCCACCCACCCCCACTCCCTTCATCAGTAAAGACCTTGTGAAATCAGCAGGCGACAGGAGTTACCATCAGCTAAGCTCAGAGGCCACCCGGCCCTGGTCATGTGGTCCCTTAGCTGGCGGCCATGGGTCTGTAGACATGTGTCACTTACATTTCCTTAGAGGGGAGAGTCCTCGCCTAAGGGGGGAACTCCCCTGCCCCCAGACTGCTAACGTTCCGAACCCCTTTGGCATCCAGGCACAACTGGGCAGTGTGGAAGGGCTTGGATGGTGGGAGTGGAGCAGCCGCCTGTTCGCCCGCTGGGAAGGTGGGCGCAGGGCACGAGGTGCTGTCTGACATGTGACTCATTGTCTCGTCTTGGGGGACACCAGCCAGCTCTACCACCCCCAGCTCTCCCTGCCCCCGTGCACTAGGACCAGTCCAGGGGCCGAAGCAAACCTCTTCCCCAGCCTCACTTCCCAAAGGTCATGCCCTCAGCCCTGTCTGCAGTGTCCATGGGGTACACACGGGTGGAGTGGGTGGGGGCTTCCCAGGCTCCTTCCCCGCAAGTTTCCACAGACAGCTCCATACTGAGCACTCTGCGGTCCCCCCACCTCCCCTCCACCCCCACTCCCCATTTGCATCTGCTAAGAGATGAATCTGGAAGAATCAGAGCCTGCAGCAGAGAAAGTGGGAAGGAGACTTTCTTGTGGTCTCCACCCAGCAGAGGTGGAGGAAATTTTGTGGTGACTCAGGCACACAGCTTGCGAGGAGCAGTGTGCCCTGGTGCTCACCGGTCCCCCCCTTTCTCCCTCACTGGGACCCTCTCTCGCCCTTCCTGGCTCTGCCCACCTTTGAGGCTCCCTGGGGCCTCCCAAACTCTCCTGGTACCCCAAATGCCCCCGGTCTGCAGGCAGAGAAACGATTTAGAACTTGCCTCGTGAGGGGAAGGGTTGGCCAGCATGCAGAGAAGTGACTTTCAGCTTCTAGGAATCCACCCAGACAATCAGATAGGGCAAGGGGCTGAGTCACCGACTCCTTTTAACCAGGTCAGATGGTGCAGAGTGTGGGGGCGGGTGGGGGTGCACTTCCTCCCTCTGGCCCAGGCCCTCCCAGGCTGCTTCTGCCTTAGCCCCAGCCAGCCAGTGTCCAGGCAGGCTCACTCGTGTGGGATGACCTGGGGTCCTGGGATGTGGCAGCGGGAGAACCCACCGACTCATCATGCTTCTGAGCTGACGCAGAGGCCCAGAGACTCCCCCAGGGACAGTCACAGCTGACATGTAGCTCAGGCCACCTCCACTCACCCTGGATCCAGAAAGGGTGGTCTTCCCAAAGGCGCCCCCTGCAGCTGGGGAAGTTCTCATCACTTGGGCTTCTAATCGTGGTCCCTGGCCTCCAGCAGCTACTTTCTGTCCCTGCCATGGAGGACATCAGGAATAGATAACTGTGGGGGCTGGGACACAGTAAGTCTGAAATCTCCTAGCTGACTCAGGGCTACGCTGGGCTCTCTGACAATCTCCCAGGGGCTTGGTGGGTAACATGGAAGAGAGAGGGGCCAAGCAAGCAGGGCTGGAGCCACCCCTCCTCCTTTCCCCCAGCCCAGCCCGCTCAGTGCCTGAGCGTGCCCCAGGGCTCCAGGTGTATCTGGGAACCCCTAATCTGAGCACCTGCCCCTCAGGGCCTGAGGGCTGCATGGGTAGGACCTCCTGAATCGAAGCGACAAGTGCTTTAGTACCTCTGCCGTGGACATAGGCATGAATGTGGACTCCAGGCTCAGACCGTGGCTTGGTGGCTTGACATGCTCGCTGGGCAAATGTGAGATGGAATTTGGATCCTCAGTGGCCTGAGTGTGCCGAGGGATCCCCACAGCCTAGGAGCCGAGTGCCATGGCAGTGACTGTCGCTTCTTGGGGATAGCAAGAGTCTGCCGCTCCCCTGCGGGGCTCCCATATCTGTCACTGAGGCCCATTCCCCTCCCCTCTGCTTAGTCATGGCATCTGATTCTATGATTCATGAACCCCCTTCCCACCATGAGCAGGAGGAGCCGTTCATGAATGAAAAAGATCTCAGGGATCTGCGCCCTCTGTCTGACCAGGCACCCATGGGGGTTGGGGGTGCTGGGCCCTAGGTCTGAGACAAGACTGCACATTTGAGGGGCTGGAGCAATAGTTCAGCAGGGAGGGCGTTTGCCTTGCACACAGCCAACCTAGGTTCAATCCCTGGTATCCCATATGGTCCCCCAAGCACCACCAGGAGTAATTCCTGAGTGCAGAATTAGGAGTAACTTCTGAGCATCACTAGGTGTGACCCAAAAAAGCAAAAAAAAAAAACTAACAAAAAGAAAGACTGAGCATTTGACAGGAGGGGACAATAATGGGGGAGGGGGCCACCATGGCAGGGGAGAGGGTGTGTTTGTTTCAAAGCAAAAGGCCACCAGGAGGTGCCTTTCTGCTCCTTAGGATGGTGTCATGCAGTGGGTGGGCTGGGTATGAAGGGGGACGCCAAGAGCACCCACCCTCTGCAACCACTGATATGGGCAGGCTGTACAACCAAACCCGGGGTGGGCCACAAAGCTTCCGCTGGATTTGGTCTATCCCCCTGTGTTTTATTCTGAGGCTCCTGTTCTTAGAGAGCCTCTGAACACAGGGGAGAGCCTGTCTCCAGGTCACCCAACCAGTGGCATCAGCACACTAAAGACAGCTCATGTCACACCCTCTCACATTCCAACAGTCAAAGAAATGGGGCCGAGGGCTGGAGAGGTAGTACAGTGGGTAGAGCGCTTGCCTTGCCTGTGGTCAACCTGGGTTTGATCCTCCCACCCCTCACCACCCTCGTGTGGTCCCTCAGCCCTGCCAGGGGAGGGAGGGAGAGAGGGAGAGAGGGAGAGAGAAGGAGGGAGACAGAGAGGGAGAAGGAGAGAGAGAGGGAGGGAAAGAGAAGGGGAGAGGGAGAGAGAGACTGAGTCCAGCTGCAGAGGCGGGTGGGCTCCCCCAGAGAACAGGTGAGTGAGTATTTGGCAGCCAGCATGCTCCAGCCTGCACGAGCCCCGGCCCGTTTCCCTGATGTTTGCTCATGGGAGAGACAGAAAGTGCCCAGTCAGGTTCTGGGCCTCAGCACATTGTGTTGAGGGTAGGCGTATGACAGTTGGGTGCAGGGTGAACTATGAGCCCCCTAGAGAGTACTCCCTGGTAGAAAATGTGGCTTCTGGGCTGGAGCAATGGCACAGCGAGTAGGGTGTTTGCCTTGCATGCGGCCAACCCAGGTTTGATTCCCAGCATCCCATATGGTCCCCCAAGCACCACCAGGAGTAATTTCTGAGGGCATGAACCAGGAGTAACGCCTGAGCATCGCTGAGTGTGACCCAAAAAGAAAAAGAAAAAAGAAAAAAAAAGAAAAGTAAATGTGGCTTCTGCAGCCGGAGAGAGATAGTGTAGTGGGTAGGGTGCTTGCCTTGCAATCAACCTTCGAATTCAGCCTTCAGCATCGCATTATCATCCCCAGAGTCTTGCCGGAGTGATCTCTGAGCAAAGAGCCAGGAATAATCCCTGAGCACTGATGGGTGGGCACTCCCATATAAAAGTAGAATAAAGAAAGTGGGATTCTGGGGTAAGCAGCAGGGTCAGCTGACAGAGGAGAGTCCCAACTGTCAGACAGCAGCTGACCCTTACGGCCACTCCCCATCCCCAGGGAGAGTCACCATACTCAAGGAAGACTGTCACCATGTGATTTGAAACTCAAAGAGCAGCTTCTTCGGCAGACGTGCTTCCACAGACAGCCACGATGAACCTAACGTGCACAGCATCGAGGCCACCTAGAAGGCCTGCATGAGGTCCAAGGGGTCAGCGTGGAGCAGAGGCGGCTTACCCCACATCTTGGCAGCAGGCAGGGTGCCCGGCAGCCCCAGAGAGTTCTAAAGCCAGCAGAGGCAGCCGCAGCCCAGCCAGAGTCAGGCCCCTCGCAGATTCTACTCGGGGACAGCTGTGTCTGACCCATGGGGCTAGCAGGAGGGCCCGGGCCTGAGTCAGCTCCACCAGGCTGAACCGGAGCTGAGGTCCCCCCGCTGCACCCCCGGCACTCACCCCCTCACTCCCCTCACTGTTGGCTCAGTAGCACTATAGCACTGTCCTCCCATTGTTCATCGATTTGCTCGAGTGGGCACCAGTAATGTCTTTATTGTGAGACTAGATTTTACTGTTTTTGGCATATCGAATATGCCATGAGGAGCTTGCCAGGCTCTGCCGTGTGGGTGGGATACTCTTGGTAGCTTGCCAGGCTCTCCGAGAGGGACAGAGGAATTGAACCCGGGTCGGCCGCATGCAAGGCAAATGCCCTACCCGCTATGCTATCGCTCCAGCCCACTGTTGGCTCAGTAGGTGAGAAAATAATGAACTAAGAGCTGCAGCTGGTCCAGCCGCAGGACCTGGTGCCAGGAGACCAGGAGACGCCTGGGGCATTGGGTGTCTCCCTAACCCCCTGCTTCCTGATTCTCACCCCCCCTCACATGACTCCAGATGGGGAGCTGGGGGGCTTGGTGGGGGCTGGGGAACCCCATCATGCAGTGGGCCCCACATCATAGGTGCCAGGGTTGCGACTATGGGACTATGGTGGCCATGGGGTCAGAGGGGTGGTGGCGGGGAGGAGGGGTGGGTAGGGGCTCAGAGCCAAGGCCACACCACCAGGGCCACGTCAGAAACTCGAATGTATCCTGGCCACAGCATGGCAGGGATGTGGCCCTCAGGGTCTCAGGCAGCCTCTGGAGACCACATTGGTGGGAGGGGCATCACCGCATGTCACCCAGATGAAGAAGCTGAGAAGGGCAGGGCCGGGGTGAAGAGAGGAGGGGGATGACCCCGGCAGTGACGCGTGCTCCTCCTGACCTCCCTGGGTCTTGCCCCCGCTACCCTTGAGCCTCCCTTCCTCCCCTGATACCTGCGGATAGGGGTGATGCTGGCCCCGGGCCAGTCAGCGGCTCTTACTCATGACCTAGGCGCCGAGTCACAGATACGCGGGTGCTTCTCCCTCTGGGTCTGCTGACGGCTCACAGACGCCACATGGAGCTCAGACTCGGGGTGGCGGGGCGTTTCCCACAGAGGGAAAGAGAAGGACGAGGCCACAGAGGAGACCCTGGCCAGGCAGGGACGCCGTTGCTAAGAGGCTTTGGAGCCGACTCACTCATTCCCATGGGCGGCCCACCAAGGCCCCTCTCTGCTTCGGCCTCTTCATCCAGGGACCCGAGATTCTCACGGTGCTCTCTCTCCCCTGCCCGTCCAAAGCTGAAAGGCTGGTGTGAGCTGAGCACTTGGCACCCAGCAGCCACCAGGCAGGGGCCTCCGGAGTGAGAGCTTCCCCCGTGCCCGTCAATTCAGGGCCGTTTATAGGCTGTCCCCTGGCCCCCCACCGGTCCCTTAGTCCCAGAGCTCAGGGCTCCCCAGAAGCTTCAGTCGCCTGCAGAGGTCCTGATGCCTCCTCCAGCAAGAGCCCCTGGCTCTCCTCTCATCCCCCTCACGGCCCCGCCAGCTGCTGCCCGTCCCAGGCCTCACCCCTGCTCCATGTTCTCCCTGCTCCCCCCTATCTTCTAGAGAGGTCTCTCCTACCCACTCACTTTCCACACCTTAGGCTGGATTCCACCTCAAGGGAGCCAGTGGCACTGTAGTCCTGGAAGGCCCTGCCTACTGACCCCCTGTAGAGCACCCTTCCTCCCCACTTCCATGGGCAGCCTCCTGCTGCCACAGGCCCTTTGCACCTGCTCTGTCTCGCCCGAACTATTCTTCCTCCTGCTGCTTCTGTCAACTGGCTCCTCATCCTTTGGGTCCGGCTCCAAGACGTGCCTTAGTCTCTTCTCCAACAGAAGGTGGGTTCCTGAGTCTGTATCTTGGGGCTCCATTTATTTTCCCTAGAAGCCTATTTTCTGATTATTTTAGCTAGATGTTTTGATTTGAATTTGTTTTTTTTGGCGGGGGAGCACACCTATGTGGCGCTCTGGGTAGGAGGGTTACTCCGGGCAGTACTCAGAGGGCAAATCCTGAGGCTTCCGAAGGGCAGCACACACCGTGTGGTCCCCAGCCCTGCTATCTTGATGTATTTGTGTCTCTAGAACCAGGCTAGAATGTCTCTGTGAGGATGGGGGTCTGCTCTGTGGCTTCACCCCGAAGCCCCAAAGATCCAGGCCAGGCTCACAGACTGGGTGATTTTTTGTTTGTCTGTTTGTTTGTTTGTTTTTGTTTACTTTTGGGTCCCATGCTCAGGGATTACTCTTGGTGGTGCTTGGAGGACCATCTGGGATGCTGGGGATCGAATCCAGATCAGCCATGTGCAAGGCAAACACCCTCCCACTGTACTATCACTCCAGCCCCTGGGTCTGGATGATTAAGCCCAGGTGCCGGAGCGAGAACAGAGCCCACAGGCTCCCCTAACACAACAAGCCATGACTCACCGTGAGCGCTGCAGGTTTCCACATTATGGATATTCCCACGATGATGACCCATTGGAGCTTCAGGCAGATATTTGAAACCAAGATGGGATGAGAATGGCTTGGGTTCACCGGGGTAACAGGCAATGGGGCAATGGGTGAGGTGGGGCAGGCAGTGGGGGGCTGGTGGGAATGGAGTCACAGCAAGTGACCTGGGGAAGAGGTGACAGCTCCAAATTATCTGTAACACCACTGCAGGGGGGCTGGGGGTGGGGTAGCAGCTTCAAGTGCAATTGGGGGTGATGTTGCTTAGAGAATGTGCATTGCAGGGGAGTGTGGTGACTTTTTCTGCAAGTGGGGATGAGCTACAAGATAGTGATATCTAAAGCCGGGACTTAGTGGGGGACACCCTGGTTGCGGGGCTCTGAGGACCAGATGCCAATCCCTGTGCAGCCCTGCCACGTCCAGGGTGAGGGCTGCAAGGTCTTTGCAGGAGGCAGTTCTCACATTTCAGTGAGCACAAAAACACCTCCAGGGTGTTTGTTCAGGTTTTTGTTCAGGTGCAAACTCTGCTTCCCCTGGTCTCAGCTTTAACAAGCTCCCAGGTGATGCTGTGGGCCCTGGACCACCCATAGGTCCCCCGGGGGGTGTTTTTTATATTGGCACCATAGAACCCCTGGAGAACTTGACCAACGTGCCGCATACCCCAGGCTAATTAGACCAGATTCCCCAGGGCTGGGCCGAGCAGGAGAGCTTGCTTGAGTTCCGCAGGTGACTGTTGTGTGGCGGGGGTCAGGGATGGTGACCAAGGAGACAAGCACACCAGCCAGTGTTGGTGGTGGTATGGCACCGTCCATGCCCACTATTATCATAGAGTCACATCACGTGTGTCCTTATTGTCTGGGGCCCGCCCGGCGCCAATTGCTCCCTGCAGTACCACGGGCAGAGCTTTGCACCGAGTTGGGTGCTTTACCTTCATGCTCAGCATAGTTGTCATTGAATCTCTATTTTGTTATGTCTCCTTATGAACTAACTGTATCATCCCGGTGGACATAGGGTCAGTGTCACCCTGCACTCCATGCTTTGCCGTCACTGCACAGAATCATGAAGGAAGGGACCCGAGATTCCAAGTCAAGAAGCCCTTTCCATAGGGGGAGAGCTGTTGTCAACTCAGATCTGTCCAAATCCAAAGTTCTTCCCCCTTGTTCTAGAAAGTGGGTTTTCTGCCATCCATGTTCTGGCTGATAAAAATGATCTGAGGCCCTTGTTGGAGGGTCCCAGGCCCACCTCTGGAGCATCACTCTATTGAAGCAGCCTGTAACTGGGGTGCAGGGTTCTGTAACTGGATCCCCAGGAGGTGTCTAGGAAACTTGTTGTAACACCCAACAGCAGTATTATGGGGTGTTATTTATTGTTGGCGATGATCCCCTTTCTCTGTACGAGGATTATGCAGCCCTCCCTTTGCCCTGCCCGCCAGGAGACCAGCCTATCCTAAGCACCTGGCTAGATTGGGTGGCATAAGCGACTCTGGCTTTGGGAGAGTGAGGACTGACGTGGGAGCACTGACATCACATCGCACGTGGCTGCATGATTCGGTAGTTCTATTGCCCTTTGCCCTCTGCCCTGAGAATGGCCTATTCCGGGGAAGATGTTCAGCTCAGGTTCCAAGACCAGGTGAAACATGGGGCTGTGTTAATCAGTCTTTCTGGGGACAAATGTAGACTTGTTAGAACCTCTGAGCTGTTTGGGGGCTTTTTTGTTACACAGCACAGCTGACTAACACAATACTTATTAACTACATTCTAGATTTAGAGTGACATCCGTTGAATACTTTTCCTGTGTGAAGGAAACCTTTACTTTTTTTGGTCTCTAATCCTAGTGAAAACACACTGTGCATTCGGGATTATAATCTGTATTTTAGAGATAGCAATGCTCAAGCTCAAAGAGGTGATTGAAGTTAGGCAGGCATGAGTGGCCAAGCCACTGTGAGGTTTCCAAGCCCTCTACCCCACCACTGGGCATCCCTACCCCTCCCTTTCCTCTCTCCCTTGCTCCCCTCCACTTCCTGGCAGCCCCGTCTCAAGTGCAACCTGTTGGCAGAAATGGAGCATATGCAATATTTAATTCATGTTAATTAAAATATATTTGAGTGGATTTTTTTCCCTGGGACATAACTCATTTTGATGGGAACCCATTGGATTTTAATGGGAAACCCATTAGAGGAACATATGTGATCTTTAATGAAGCGGGGCCGTGTGGAAAACCACCTACAGGTAATTAGATGCCCTCCAGGCCCACAGGGAATAAGGTGAAATGAACTTCGGTTTGTTTAAGACAATTAGTGCAGACAATGATCTGGGAATGAATTAAATGGTCCTTGATTAGGAGCAGCTGTGCAGGTGGCGTCCCCAGGAAATGGGACACGCAAGTGGGCTTGTAAGAAGAAGTGATTATTAGTGCTTATCTGTTTATATTGGCAGCCAGCACCTCCGCCAGGCTGCCGGGCTGATCAAGAGGCTCCATGGCCAGCTCCCCCTCTCCACTCTGCCTTCCCTGGCTGGCATGAGCTCCTTCTGAGCCTGCAGGTATCTCAGGGGTGCTGCCCGCTCTGGGCCACAAAGTCTGTGTTGGCAGGGCAGGGGCTTGTGTGTTCTCCAGATGGATGCTGTCACATGGATAGACATGAGCATGGGGCAACTAGGAACCTCTGTATTTCTCAAGTATGACTATCTTTGCATGAGCTAGCAAAGGGATGACTCCGCTCCAAGGCATGCATACTTTGTTTGTTTGGGGGTCACATCCAGCAGTATTCAGGGGCTACTCCTAGATCTGCACTCAGGAATTACTCCTGGCAGTGCTTGGGGGACCATATGGGATGCTGAGGATCGAATCCATGTCAGCCACATGCAAGGCACACAGCTTACCTGCTGTGCTACGGCTCTGGCCCCAAGACATGCATACTTTTGTCTTTGCAGCTCTCAGGCTCTGCGCGTTGAAACCAGGGCACTGTGTCAAGTCTGGGGGAGACCCGTCTCTGCTGGAATGAATCCTAGGTGAATCCATCTGGGAAGAATGAGAAACGTTTAGTGCAAAAGCTGGGCAAAGTTTTTTTTTTGCCCTGACGGAGGGCCCTCTCCATACAGGGAGGATACCATCCTTGCTGGAAGAGAAGACGCAGCCACCTCGTATCCCTGGGGGCATCAGCAAGGGGGCACCATGGCAGGGAAAGGAGCAGAGCTCAGAGCAGCGGGTTTCTCCTGCCATGAGGACAAAAGCAGATGTTTGGGTAAATAGTGCTGATCTGGAATGGCCTCTTGGCACAGGAATGGGTATGGTGGCCATGAAAGGGAGAATCAGTGAGCTTGGAAAGATGGTACAGTGAGTAAGACACTTGCCTTGCATGCAGCTCACCTGGGTTCAACTGTGGCTAGAATGAGTGTGTCTACTAGGGACGCGCATGTCTTGAGCTGTGACGATGGTATTTGACACAGGGATGGCTGCGTCCTAGAGAAGGGAACTTTGGGACCCAGGGGAGGGACTTCCTTGATGGGTCTCTGACATTCCCCGACTCTAAGCCAGCAACCAGTCCCAACCCGTTACCTGAACTCAGGGCATCTCAGTTTCCAGCATCTGGTTACTCAGGCTGTGTCTCCCGAGATGGAAGGCAGCAGTCATGGTGACCACCCGGGCCAGGGGTGGACACTAGGGAGAGGGAAGTGATATCACTGGTCCCCCTCTCTGCTCCAGAAGCTTAGAAGGAAAGGAAACCCAGCCCAGGACAGGCCCAGGATGGATTCCCAGCCAACCTCCCGTCCTGAGAGCTGGCGGGGCTGAGGGTAGGGGGCAGGCAGGAGGCGCCAGTAGCACCGAGCAGATTCAAGCCCCTTCCCCTGTCCCCCCACCCCCCAGTTGTAGCTTCTGGCAGGGGCTGCTGTGAGATTCCCCATGCAGCCCTGACACGGGGCTGTAGCTAAAACATTGGTCTGGCAGTTGTCCCTCTTTAAGTTGAAGTGTGATGTTGGCAGGCAGTGAGCGGAGGTGGCAGGCTGCCAGTGCGAGCATGTGTTAGAAATCCTTGTTCCACGTTGCAGCAATCTGGGCCCCCCCCCCACCCACAAACTGCTCCGGAGCCAGCCAGCCATGGGGCCAGAGACGTGCAGTGATGGGGAGGGGGGATAAGGCAGAGAGGCTGCACTCAACCAAGGAGGAAGGATGGCATGGATAGAAGGTACCAGAACCAAGAGGTGTCCAGAGAGATGAGGAATGATGCAGGGACCCAAGAGCAGAGAGGGGCAGGAAAGACAGAGAGAAGCACAAAAGATGGGACTGCAGTGACAGGCTGGGGCCAATTCTATTTACTCAAATCTCTCATTAACCATCCCCCCCCCAATCTAGGCTGATGTAAATATATACCTCCTGCAACTATTAGGGGATAACTAGGCCCCAAATGGCAGATTCCTGACCGAGATGTCCGTAGCCTCAAGTGCATGAAGAGAGCAACAATCAGGCAGGGTGACTGGTCCAGGAAATCTTCAAACTCAGAGCCAATAGGACCCTCAAATCACTGGACCTGCAGGAGGACCCAGGGCAACCTGAGAGTGAGTACTGAGATTCTGCCCAACTTCTCACCTAACCCCCCATTGTTCATGTAAAACATCTGTCAGTAGGGGAGTGTGCCCATTTGTCAGAGCCATATGTGGGTATCTGGACCTGTTGAGGACCTGTCCTAGGGAGCTAGTGACACTAGCTAGAAAGGGGAAGGAAGATCTTCTTCTATCCTCCTTCCATGGGGCCCCTTCATGTGCTTATCAGAGATGATGCTTTTGTCCAAGTCAGAGTTGGCCAGGCAGAGAACTCACAGAGCAAAAGTGAACAGAAAACCAAACTTTCAAGGAAGTCAATGCTAAGAGGCATCAAACAGATCATCTAAGACCCCAGGGAGTAGAATTAGGGAAGCAAACCTCAACCAAACACTAAGGGAGTATACAAGGCCCTTCCCCGGGAGAGTGGAATGCGGGCCCCCATGTTGACAATAGGTTGATACTGAAATGAGTCACGAAAAGATGTTGAAATTTCAAAATAATTTAGAACTCAGTAGGTTGGCTGAGTCGTTGGATGAACACAGCAAAAGAAAAAATTGGAATATGTTTAAAGATATGCAGCTTCTGAGCCACATTTAGGTGTACGCATTGAGAAACTCGTGTCTGTGTAAAGAGGAAGACAGATGAGTGTTGACGGCAGAACCATTTGTAATGGCAAAACATTGGAAACAACCTATAATCCAGCCGAGGAGGGATTGTGTTTTCACCACATTCTAGAATCCTGTGTCAGAGGTGAAGTGAGTTACCTAGAGCTACACATGTCCCCAGGGATCAGTGACTAAGATATACTGCTGAATTTTAAAGCCCCACAAATTACAGAATACTAGATCAGTACATCTATTATATCATCTTAAAACTTAAAAACAATAGTACATGCTTTTTATACATTTAGAATAATATTGATAGTTCTACCTCAATGTAATTTACATTAAAGATAAGGAAAGTGTGTCTCCAACAACAGATAGGAACGCTTACGATGTGACTAGAAGGCAAAAACAACCCAGTGAGAATGGGCAACAGTTGAATAGAAATTCCACAAAAGAAGATATGCGAACAGCAGGAAAAACATGGAAAGATTCTCAGCTTTACTAGTTACTAGAGAAATACAAATTAAAATAATAAGGAACTACCACCATACACTAAAGTTAAAAAGACTGGCAATACCAAGTGTTGGCAAGAATACGGAGCAACTGGAACTCCCAGAAATTGCTGGCGGGAATGCAAAATGGCACAGCCACTTCGGAAAACAGTATGTTAGCATCTTATAAAGTCAAACACACATTTACTCCATAACATTGCAATTCTACTTCCAGGTATTTACTCAAGAGAAATTAAAACATATGTCTACACAAAGATCTGTACACAAACGTTCATAGATGTATCATGTGGAATAGTCCTAACCTGGAATTAATTTGAATGTTCATCAATTGGCAGTGGATGAGTGAATAGTTGTGTATCTATACTACTTGGGAACACCACTCAGTAATAAAAAGTAAATACACTAATAATGCATTAAAAAAACATGGCCACATCTCAAAAATATCCTCCTATAAGGAAGAACCAAATGAAAAAGACTATGCACTGTATGATTTTACTTACATGATTCTAGAAAGAGCAAATCCTTGGAGACAGAATATATGTGTGATCTAGGGCTGGAGTAGAAATAGGAGATTTTATGCAAACACCAAAAGTTATCAATGACTCAAAAAGTGAATTATAGAACAAACAATACCTTCATTTGAATTTTAAAAATGATAAAGGGAGCCAAAGAAATAACATAGCAGGGAAGGCACTTGCCTTGCATGTGACTGGCATGCATTCTATTCCTGGCACCACATATAATATCCTGGGCACCACCAGGAGTGATCCCTGAGCACACAGAGCTAGGAGAAAGCCCTGAGCACAGCCAAGTGGGACCCAAAAACCTGCTCCCTCAAAATCATAAAGACAAAATTTAATATTGTTAGAGAAGCCAGGAGCAGGGTTGGAATTGGGATGAGACCACAAAAAGCTCTGACAATATTGGCAATATATTAAGGTAAAGGTAAAGGCCCTCCCGTTGATCATCGATTTGCTCGAGCGGGCCCAGTAACGTCTCCATTGGAGACTT
>JAOXYA010000028.1:6370779-6386983 GCA_028565675.1 Sorex palustris | reverse complement strand
GAGACGTTACTGGCGCCCGCTCGAGCAAATCGACGACTAACGGGAAGTTAAGTGATTAAGTGATTAAGTGATTTTTGATACTACCTCTGAACCAGCTGCTGGGCTGAGACTTCAGTACTCTAATGAATCCTTTTGCGAAAATCAGTACGAATGAATGTGAAAACTCTCACTCCATATTCTAGATGAGGAGAGGGCTATGGCTTGCCTAAGGTCACAGAACTTAGCTGGGCTGAGTCCCAGGTGATGAAAGGCACAGGTCAGCTCACACACAGCTGCACATGTCACATTCCTGGGAATTCTCGCCCCCAGTCCCCAGGTCCTGACCCTGGAGGGCACATCATCAGCACTCACAGCCTGTGAGGCCTGCCCAGGACCTGCACAAAGACCCAGAGGGCATTTCAGTGGGCAGTTGTGCACACACTGAGTTCCTGACGTGATCATGCAGAACCAGGCCCCAGACTTAAATCCAGGTCCCCACGCTGACCTCAGGCTGCTCCCTGCCTGCCTGCCTCTCCTGGCAGCTAAGAGCATGGGGGTTGGGCAGTGCCTGCCTTGAGCCCAGACAGCTGGTGGCCCGGTCCTCCTGGGACAGGCTGCTACCTCCCGCTCCCATCAGCAGGTAAGAAGAGCCGCCCCTGGGGCCAGCCTCACAAAGCCCCACACCTGGGACCCTCCCAGGAGAGGCTGAGCCCAGGTGGCCAGCCCAGCCCATGCCTGCTGCTCCTAGCAACCTCCTCAGCCGTGGAGGTGGATTGTGGGGACAATGAACGCCAGCCCCCACACCTGCCTGACCTTCTATTCACCCCCTGACATCTCCTCCCAGTGCACATGGAACCCTTGGGAGAATAGGGCAGTGATGCCTACCAGGCTTGTGTATGTGTGTGTGTGTGGGGGGGGGGGTCAAGGAAGGCTTCTTGAAGAAAGAAGCCACACTTTAGCCTAAAGAGGAACAGGAGGGGTCAGCTGTCTGTGTGCAGAGTCCCAGAAGAGTTCCTGCTGTGAGGGTGAGGAAAAGGATTGTGGAGTGATCAGACAATGAGGGGGGAGGAGTCAGAACCCCAGCTTTAAGGATAGCCACCAACCGGCTCTAAGTCCAGGCCAACTCTCCAAGGCCAACACCGATGTCAGCCCTGAGTGGGGCAGGGCTCACTGGCCTCAGTCCAGGACCCCCTCTGTGACAGTGTCCACACCTCCCCCTCCTCGCCAGGCCAGGGTCATGGCTGGAGGGATATTCTGTTTGGCGAGTGAGGAAAGAGACACTCACAGAGGTGACTTCTGGACCCCCAGTATAACACAGTGACCGTGGGCGCCTGCCTTGCCATCCTCTGGTCAAGAAGACAAATCCCTGGAGTCCCACATGTGCCAAGCTCTGATGTCTGTCACCCTGGCACCACACTTTTTTAGACACCCACAGCTGGGTGTGTAAATGCACCACACCAAAAGGAGATTCTCCAGGTGAGCGCCACCACCCCAACCCGTGCCCCCAACTAAGAGTGCAGTCCCCAGAGAGCACTGTGCAAATGAACACGACCATTAAACTACAAAAAGCAAAAACTATGACACGCGTCATGGCCAAGTGTGCTGACCTTGGCATGCACCACTGCCAAAAATAAAGGCTCAGGGAAACTCAGCCCTTGCCCCCAGGACAGAATGACCCTTGGCCTGACAGTGGGTGAAGGATAAGGAACTGAGCAGACCTGAGTTTTCATCTGTCTCAGCTACACCTCTTTTTATTCTGTTGAATCACTGTGAGATACAGTTACAAGCTTTCATGTTTGAAATTCAGTCACACAATGATCAAACACCCATCCCTCCTCCAGTGAACATTCTCCACCACCAATGTCCCCAGTATCTCCCCCTTTCCAACCCTCCCCCTACCTCCATGGCAGACAATTTTCCCCCATACTCTCTCTCTACTTTTGGGCATTATGGTTTGCAATACAGATTCTGAGAGACTATCATGTTCAGTCCTTTATCTACTTTCAGCACACATCTCCCATCCCAAACGATCCCTCCAACCATCATTGACTTAAGGATTGAGTTTCTGTGATTTACAGTATTGTTAATAATGGTTTTCCACGCATATAATGCCAACACCACACCCATCACCAGTATATTGACCTCCCTCCCCCAAGGACGCCGACCCCTTTCCCTTTAATGATCTCAATTGTGTGGCTCAGCTCTTCCATTATATTGTCTTTGGTCCTTTGTTACTACAGTGCTGTGTATCTTGAAATCTCACACAGGCGAGAGATCATTCTGTGCTGTGCCTGGGCTTTAGTCGAATCTCTAAAGTAAAAAAAGAATTTTGTTTTAATGGACTCCTCATAATAAAGTTTTTTGGGAGGAGGACCATACCAAGTGATACTCAGGGATTACTCCTGCCTCTGTGCTCAGGGATCACTCCTGGCATGTGTAGGCCCCTTTGAAGTGCTGAGGATTGAACCAGGTTGACCATGTACAAGGCAAGTGCCCTACTCACTATACTATCTCTCCAGGCCTGATATTAAAATTTTAAACTTAAATTCTTCAGTTCAGAATTCGAAGCTCTTCTGAAACAGAGCTCAGGACAACTCTTCAGCCTTATTGTTCCCACATAAAGTTTTAGATCTCAGCAGTAAGGTTTGAGGCTGCAGATGGTGCTGCATGTTAAGAGGGGGTCCCAGAGTGGAGATGGATGAAGAGAAGAGACAGCCCCGAGCCACTGCAACAGGGTGACAGAACCTGGTTGTGAGACAGCTGAGCCTCCCTCATCAGTGGGATACACCTTCCCTTTGTCACCAGGGTCTTCTCTCTACCCTAGCTTAAGAATTGCTTGTCACCATGAGACAGGAGTCATGGGACACTTGGTTTCCCTGGCTCACCTGCCCCCAGTGCTCCAGGTCTTGTAAATCACTCCCTCTTTGGGCCTGAGTCCAGATCACCTGTGTCTGTCCATTCCCCCACCCCACCCTAAATGATTCGACTAAGTGATAATGGGGAGTGAGCGGCCTTTGGTATAGGTAGAAACAGCCAGAATATGATCTCGATCGCTAGCCCCATTGTTCCACGTTCTACTCCTCACACTGTGCAAGTAGACAAGAAGCGCTCCATCTCTGTCTTCAGTCTTTGCATCTATGAAATGGGGGAAATGACATCTACACTGAAGGCCCGTTGAGCAGTTGAAGGGAATTGACATGTGTGTCTCCAGGGATGGTGCCTGGCGCGTGGCTGGCTTGATTAACGTCTCAGCTCTAGGACCCAGGACAGTACCCCATCCTCCACACTTGAACGCTGTCCACGGTGCTGATAAAAATTACACTTTTTTTTTTTTGGTCACACCTGGCGATGCACAGGGGTTACTCCTGGCTCTGCACTCAGAAGTTACTTCTGGCGGTGCTCAGGGGACCCTATGGGATTCTGGGAATCGAACCCAGGTCGGCCACATGCAAGGCAAATGCCCTACCCGCTGTGCTATCTCTTCAGCCCCTAAAAATTACACTCTTTCCCATTCACTTCCCCTCCCTGTCCACTGCTCTCTGTGACAAGCTCAGAGGTCTGGAGGGTCAAGGGACCTGTATGATGCCTCCACATCATTCCTTTGATATGTAGCTGGGTGTCCTTTTCTTCCTGTGATATCCTTTGTGTTGGTTTCAAGAATATCAACTTAAAAATTAAAGGTATGGGGAGCTGGAATGATAGTACAGTGAGTAGGGTGTTTGCCTTGCATAGGCCGGCCCAGGGTTCGATTCCCAGCTTCCCATATGATCCCCTGAGCACTTCCAGCAGTAATTCCTGAGTGCAAAGCCAGGAATAACCCCATTAAAGGTATGGTAAAAACAAAACTGAACTCCAATAACACTTATTGATCGCTAATTGCTAATAAAGCTTTCCTATTGCCCTTGTCTCATAAACCCCTGTATCATAACCCCCTGTCCTTAAATTCAAGTATTTCAATAGCACCTGAAAAAAATTTTTTTCGGGGGGGTAGGGTAGGCATACCTGGTTGTGCTCAGGGCTTACATCTGGCTCTATAGTCAGGGATAATGTCTGGTGGTGACTGGGGTATCAAAACCTGGTCAGCTGTGTGCAAGCCCTACCCACTGTGCTATCGCTCCAGCCCCCCATGCCTGAAAACATTTTGCCTTCCTTTCCTCATTTCTAGTCTGCACACCTGGGTACAACAGCACCAAGGGCTCCTGTCTCCTCACACCAGTTCTCCAGACTGGGTAAGGTTCTGTTATTCTCAGCGCTCTTTCACACAGACCAAGCCAGGAGAACACATGACAGGAGAAGGGTGTGGACTGGTGACGTGCCCATGCAGGCTTGAGTCCTAGCTCTGCCACTCCCTGGCTGTGACTCTGGCCAGCTGAGTAACCAGAATCCATGGTGGGGTCTGTGAAAGACCAAGAAGATATTTTCTGAAAGTGTCTGGTGACCCCTCAATAAAGGCTGCACACCAGTAGCTCTTATTTTTAATTTTTTTAAATTTAATCACCATGGTATATAAAGTTGTTCATGATTGATTTCAGTCGTATGATGTCTGAGCACCCATTTCTTCACTAGTGTCTATTTCCCCCCATTAATGTCCTCAGTTTCCCTCCTGCTCCCCCAGCCTGCATGGCAGACACTTCTCTCTTTTCCCTTTTAGGCACTGTGGCTTGCAATACAGTGACTGGCAGGGTAGATTGCTATCGCTTTCCCTCTTCATCAGCAGCTCTTTGTAAACCCAGCATTGGACTCGAGTCTCTCCTAGTGGCGACCTCAAACCCATGTGTCTTTTCTAGTGAAGTCGGCTGCAGGACCCTGGTTCAGGAAGACCTTTTGGGTACCTGGTTTTCCTTCTACCCCCATGGCTGTTGCAACTCCCAGGAAACTGGCTTTCTACTCGATCCAGCCCTATTCAGTGTAGCCCTAGACCCCTCCCTCTGGATATAATCACCATTTCTGGTTTGGCCTCACCATCTCTGGTTTGGCTCAAGTTCCTTATTTCCACTTTCCCTACAGGTTTGTCACTTTCCCTGAGCCCAGAGGGAGTCCTGGCTTGATCTGTGGCAGCTGCAGTGCTGTTGGGGAAGAGATGCAGTTCCTCATCTGTAAAATGCTGCTAATCATCTCCCCTTCCCCAGTAGCAAAGAATATACCAGAGGCCTCACTCAGACACACAGCAAAGGCCCAGGCCCTGCTCTGCTGGCTGTTGGCCACCAACATTTTTTGTTTTGGGGCCACACCACGTGATGTTCAGGGTTTACCCCTGGCTCTGTACTCAGGAATTACTCCTGGAAGTGTTCAGAGACCATATGGGATTCCAGGGTTTGAACCCTGGTCTGCTGTGTACAAGGCAAGTGTCCTACCTGCTGTGCTATCATTCTGGCCCTGGCTGCCAAAGTTTTGTTCTGCTGTTCTTTTCTGGGATGCATCAGCACTGCAGGACCAGGAGAAGAGAAGAGAGTGGGACCTGAATCACTGTCTCCTTTCCGGAAGCAAGGTGAAGGTGAACACTCTTCAGAGAGTATGCAACATGCTCATCTCTGAGGGGAAGATGGGCATGGTGTATGGCTTCGGGGAAGGGCATCTCTTGCCTGATTTTGCATCCTAAGATGAACATTGACTCTGCCATGTCTTTGCTGTGTTATATGTTTGCAAAATGTGTTTCTGTGTCCTGGTGAGTAAATTGGCAGACCATGTGACCGGGTAACTTGGCTGCAAGTACACATGCCCCCAGGTATGTAAGAACATATTGAACAGGGAGTAACTTATGAGAGTCTGTGTGCTGTGTGTGTTCGGGGGGGGGGTGGGGTGCAGCCAGTGGATAGGAGGTTGGCTCTGCAGTCATCTGCAGGCTTGGGGGGCTCCTGGGCTGTTTACAAGACTGTGGGGTGCCAACACCCAGGCTCCTGTGCCCAGCCTACTGTTTGAGGAACAGCCACTTTTTTCAACAAGCCCCACCCCTGCAGGTTCTGAGGTTTTTGTTTGTAATGTGATCCAGGCAGGGGATTATATCAAGATCTGCCAAGCACGGAGAGTTCACTTATTTTTTTTTAATTTTTTTTTTTTTGTGGTTGGCGGGCACACTTGACAATACTCAAGGGTTACTTCTGGCTCAGGAATCACTTCTGGCAGTGCTTGTGGGACCATAGGGTATGACTGGCATCAAACCTGGGTCAGCCATATGCAAGGGGGAAGAACACTACTTGCTGTGCTATTTCTCTGACCCTCACTTATTTTTTTAAAAAGTTTTCCAGCACTTTCAAAACCACTCAGTGTATGCCCCCTTGTTTACAGCGGTGGCCTAATTACCCGTGATTCTTATCTGTTCATTAAAACAGCTTTCCTAAGGGACCACATCTTGACATTACAGGGTTACTCATTAATTTGCATTAATTTGAAAGTAATAAAATTTTTGCAGTGTCCCATAATTCAGACTTATCACTAATTCACGAACACCCTCTCCTGCCCCCACCATCCCAATTATTCCAAATCAGGAAAGTTCTATTATTTAGCAGCGATATATACTGCACTCCAGGGAAATAATTTCTATGTCACCATTTAGAATTCAATAACAATAACAAAGCATGGTGTAATCCCTTCATCCGGACAAAGCTGAATTTTCCCAGAGCACTTAGGCACGGAACTGTTTCCTGAGATTCTTCGAACAGGGCCAATTTCTGCTGCCGGATAGAGCACAGAGCCGGCTAGTGACAGCTGGCGAGTCTAAGGGATCTCAGCGGCCTTGGTGTCTCAAACAGTGCGTGTTCCCAGGGAAAGTTGGAAAGCGCATATACACCCTGGTGCGGGATCCTGAACGTGTTATTCTCTACCTCAGCGGGTAATTCTGGGAGGGAGCAAGTAGCAGAGAGTTTTGAGAAACACAGAGAAATATCCCATCAACTTGTTTCTTCTGCCCAAGCTCAGCTCCTGCTTCCTACAGGACGAGGGCCAGGTAAAGTCAAGCTCCCTGGGGGACAGAGAGGGGTGGGGAAAGTGTCTGCAGATGGAGACATTAAAAAAAAACCCAAAGGAGCTGGAGAGATAGCACAGCGGGTAGGGCATTTGCCTTGCACGTGGCCGACCCGGGTTCGATTCCCAGCATCCCATATGGTCCCCTGAGCACCGCCAGGAGTAACTCCTGAGTGCAGAGCCAGGAGTAACCCCTGTGCATTGCCGGGTGTGACCCAAAAAAGAAAAAAAAAAAAGGCAGGGGACAGGGGTTGTGTTTGGGCCACACCACCCTGCAGTGTTCAGCTACTCCTGTCTCTGTGCTCAGGGACCCAAGTGAAGCCAAGATTTGTGAAAGATTTCATTTGAGTTTTTTTGGGAGGGATGAGGAAGGGGTGTTGGATCCAGCAGTGTCGGGAGGGGGTTACTTTCAGTGTTCAAGAGTAATCCCTGAGCATTGCTAGATGAAGCCAAAAAAAAACAGCAACAAAAAAGTTTTATTATATAATAGCACACACATCATATTTAAAACTGACACAGGACTGGAGAGATAGTACAGTGGTTAGGACACTGTCCTTATCCAGGGCTAACCTGGGGATAGGCAGGAGAGATCCTTGAGAACAAAGGCAGGATAAGCCCAGTGCGCCACTTGGGTGTGTTCCCCAAACAAAACAAAAAGAGTAAGAAGTCATTTCCTAACAGAAAGGGTCTAAGAAACTGCTTGAGGCCAGAGAATTCAGAAATCCAGCTCTCCTAAACCAACAGGCTTCCTAGGAACTGTGGTGGTATATTTCCAACAATACACTATGAAACTGCCAAGGACTCATCAGAATGGCTGCAGCAGCCAAACCACTTCTCATCGGCTCCCTACAGTATCCCTAGCTTTATATAGCTAATAATCAAATTTCTGGCAGAACATTGCAGAGATATTTCACCCCAGGAGGGAGGGAGGGTAAGTAACATGCTAGCTCGTAATGAAAAGCAGTGACCGCCTGCTTCCACAGCAGAGGAAGTGCAGAATCAGGAGAACCGATAGCCTACAGATACCACAAGGCACTTGGAACTTCAAGATGTAGCATGTCCCCTCTTCTTTCATCCTCTAGCTGTACTCACTTCCTTACTCACCAGCTCTGGAAATACCTGGCTCTGCCATTTGTGCTCTACTGCACCTGGTCACCAAGGAACCTTTCTCTGTGTGAATTCCGCTAAGGAACTGGAAAAAAACTCATGACAATCACTCCCCATTTCCTATATCTATAACAATAGAAAACTGAATTCCCGTTCTCTCAGAGTCTCAGGTCCAAGACTGGTTTTAGCTTTGTGGACATAGCACAGGTAACTCACAACTTTCTTTAGATCACAGCACTCCCTTATCTCAAGAATGAGCACCTCTTCCAGAAAACTAAGACTGGAAGTCTTCATGTGAGGTCTCTGTCCCTGCCCAGAGGACATGAGCAGCAACATTTAACCCTATTTCTATCCAAATAAATAAGGACTGTCCTCTTTCTGCCAGAATTATTCCTCTTAAGAGAGCTCAAAGTGGTTGCTTTAATTCCAACTAGCCACAGATAATCCATTCTAAGTAGCAAGCTGTCCAATGCGCTTCCACTGTAAATCCATCTGCCCTCCCCTCATGCGCTTTGGATCAATCTTTGCAATGCTCTAGAGTGAATGCAGGGTCTCACACATGCAAGGCTGAATCAATCTTAATAGGCTCTACCTCACAGTTGTGAGCATGTAAAATCTACTTTAGACCAGACAGGTCACAGACATTCAGACATGAAAGTGATATGCCTTTCAGAAGGTTGATCTTTTCAGAAGTTATATTGGCAAACAAAGAGGGGAGAGGGGGAAGCTATGCTAAATTTTGTGTTGTGGGAGGTAGACTGGCTCACTGAACTTAGAATCCAAATAGAGGATTTCTGAATTCACATTTCTGGTGACTCTAGCCAGATCTCAAGTCAAACAGCATCAATAAGTCTTGGGGCTAGAGAGATAGTACAGCAGACAGGGTGCTTGTCTTTCATGCCACGAACTCAGCTCTGATCCCTGCCACCACACAGGGTCCCCCTGGAACCTACTTGGAGTGATTCCTGAAAATAGCCAGATATGGGCCCTCAGATACCTCTGCACTACAATGACCAAGACAAACAAATATTGCTTCAAAAAATCTACAGAATCAAGGCACAACACTCAAGGATCATGGTTTTAAAAATCTGGACTATCTCTTTTATCCTTTACCCCCAAACCCTATTCTTCAAATGTTATGAGCTTCACAGGAACTGATGGATGGCCCAAGGAACTATCAAATAAACCAACAAAGTTGATAAATTTGAACAACATTATCCCATTTTCCCTGATTTTTAGACTACCCACAAATCACTTCATTCCTACTTTTAGGTGAGGCTAGAACATGTAAACAATACCAATTGACTCACCTCACTTAAAAACAAACAGGCATTATCCCTCTCTAGCTCCACATTACTGAGAAGCTCACTCTTCAACTCAATTTCCATCTAGGACTCTAACAAAAAACAACCAGCTTTCCTGGGTTTCTCCCTTCTTACAATTACTGTAACATAGGAATGGTATAATCTCAAGTACCACACTCTCAAATCAACAGTGAGGATCAGATAAAAAAATTAACAGTGCCAACTTGAGAAGACAACCAATTCATCAAGGCTCCTATCTATTATCATGCGTCATCTAAGAACAGAAGAACCAAGAGCATCTATGAGTTCATGAGCTACATCTCATGAATAGGTTTGTGGTGCTCATAGGGTGCTCTGCTATTCTCAAAGACTGTTGGGCTGGACCTGATTAATTTCATGTGCACAAATGACACCTCCACCATTAGAGTTACTCAACAGAGCTCAGGTCTGAGTTTTACTATTTGTTGATGGAGTTCTGTGCTGGCATATACTTGGCAAGTCTGAAGCATGTAAATAATCCAATCCCAACCCTATAAAGATTCCTTCAGTGGAAGTGGTCTGAAGAGCCTCTAGGTTTAATTAGGCCAAAGAGCACAAGGCAAAAAATAATTAAACAAGAAAGAAAACTCCACTATCCCCTCTTCCCTAATAATTGAGGAACAATATGTAGTACTTTATCATTTAAGTCTCATCCTGAGATAAACTTCCCCAGCTAAATAAAGAAAAAAAGATGTGGCATTCTCTGGAAAGGGGCTAGAGAGAGAATACAGCAGGCAGGGTGCTTGCCTTGCAAAAGGCTGACCCTGGTTTGATACCTAGCACCCTGTGGGATCCCTCCAGCACCACCAGGACTAATTCCTGAATGCAGAGCCAGGAAGAACCCCTGAGCATAGCAAAGTGTGGCGCCAAAACAAAACAAAGCATTCTCAGGGAAAATGTGAATAAGAGAGATAGCAGTGAATTAGGAGTGCTAAGAAATGGAATGCTCCACACAAAATTGTGCTAAGGCATAAACTTTTCTGTACTTCAATATCAGCTCAGAAACACAGGTTAAATTCATAGGCACAAGAATAAAAGAAAACTTAAGTATTTTCCAGGAAATACAAAGAATTACCTTAATGTTTTATGTTCTAGACTTCATCTCCCTCCCTAAGTCATATACACAAAAATCTTCCTAGAGGAATACGTCCAAGGACTGAGCATGTGTTTTGCATGCAGGAGGCCCAGGACCACATGGCCCCACGAGCACCTCTGGGAGTATCTCCTGAGTAGAAAGCAGAACGCCAAAGTAGCCTTTCCAGGACCATGTGTGTCACCCCCGCCCCCCACCCCCTGCAAACAAATCAAAAGATTAATTCTTTTCCCATAGTTAGCTCTCACTGAGTGAAACACCATCCCCACCCCACCCCCCAAAATAATTATGGCGAAAAAAAAGGTGCCAGAGAGATAGTACAGCAGGAAGGGCATTTGCCTTGCATGCAGCTGACCCAGGTTCAACCCCCAGCATTCCATAAGATCACCTGAGCCTTCCAGGAATGATTCCAGAGTACAGAATAGGAGTGACCCCCCAAGCATCACCAGGTGTGGCCCCCTATTCTCCCCCCCCCCAAAAAAGGGGGGAAAATCAGAAGGAAAAAAATCATATGGACTTCACAGGTGATGGCAACTTCTTTAGCCTCACATCACCTCTGTTCCCATGCTTACTACCTCAGGACCTTTACCTGACATTCCCTATGAGAGCCTACTTCCCAATGTGTGTGAACATCTGATTCACACGGATTGTCTCCAGTGGTCTTCAAGGTCCTTAAGGGTTGACTCTTGGGACCAGAGCAATAGCACAGTGGGCATGGTACTTGTTTTGCATCGGTCAACCTGGGTTCAAACCAGCAGGGGTGATTCCTGACCACAATCAGGTGTGGTCCAAAAACAAAATAAAAAATAGTATCATTTGGGGGCTGGGGATGTTGCTCAGCAATATTATACTTGCACTGCCTGTGTGGGGCTCTTGATTCAATCCCGGCACTGCAAAAAAAAAAAAAATAGTATTTGGGTACCTGGAATGTGGTTCAGTAGGAAAGGACAGTCCTTGCATGCTTGAGACCTGGGAGTTGATCTCCAGTTTGGCAAAAACAAAACTACAGCGTTTGGGAGCTAGAAGATTGTTTGATGGGCTCAGACCCTAAGTACAATGCTAGCAGCAAATGAGACCCTCTCCCCCATCCAAAACAGTAAAGGGGAGCCCTGGAGGCCCCAAGGGCATCATCAGGTGTCGCTCTAGTGACACCTCCAACCCACTGGACACAAGCATTGCCAGGTCCAAGCATTGAGACATCTGGCCTGTTAGGAGTGGTCTGAATATTGCTTGGTAGCCCCTTCTCCACTCCCCAAAAGTGTGTAACTCACAGTCTGTTCTCAGTAAATATTTTGGCCCATACCGAGTGAATGAACACAATGGGCAGAGTCTAACAATGTAGTCTAACAATGTAGTTTACACATTTTAAAAACTGTCTAATTGCTCCTGAGTATTCTGTCAGTGTTTAGTCCCCTGTGTGTACAGTTCCCAACACAGTCAAATTACAAATCATGTGATCCCTGAGCACAGAGCCAGGAGCAAGCCCTGAGCACCAGTGTGGCCCAAAAACCAAATAGTAGGCTTCTCAAATTCATCTTTTCCTCTTTATATCTGATTTTTAGGTGACATTAAATGATCATCACTTTATGGACCTTTCTGATTTTACTAAAAGCGTCCCACTCCTCAGAAAGATGGCACTGAGAGCCAAGAAGGAAGACCCTATCCCTCCCAAAGCTGTAGCCAATGCTTTTAAAGGTCAAGAAAAGCTGTGCTTAAAGGCACCCAGGTAGCAAAGAGAAGATCCGTACCTCACCATCCTTCTCAGGGCCCAGAATGTTGTTGCTGAGGAGGATTCAGAGATCCTCGGAAAAGTGCCCCCAGAAGGCTCATGTTTGACCAGATGTGCCTCCAACTGGGTGGGCCATGGAAAAGAAAGAAGGTAACACCAGGTGTGTTCACTGTGATGTCAAGACCAACAGGCTGTGAAGTTCCGACTCTATGGGAGAGGGGTGGGGGGGGTGGTGTCAGCAGCCAAGCAGGCCTGATGGAGGAAGATGGCATATGTTTGGAGGGCTCTTAACTATGATACCAGCAAAACGGGCATCATCTCAACAGCCCACTACCTAATCCTAAATATACATTTAAGCCACTCGGTTAGCTGTAGAGCATGAGATACGTTCTTAAATACACATTCTTTAAATATAAAAAATTAAAAATATACATTCCTTGCCACTAAAAGAAGTTTCTAGGGGCTGGAGTGATAGTACAGTAGGCAGGGCATCTGCCTTGCACAAAGATGACTCAGGTTCCATCCAGGTGGGGCATCCTCTAAGGTCCTCCATGCACTGGCAGAAGTGATCTCTGAGCACCGCCCCAAAACAAAACAAAGAGAATAAAGTTTCTAGTTTTTAAAAAAGGGTTGCATTCAAGGAGCGAGAAAGAAAAGGCACTTGCCCTGCAAAGTGTCTGTATATGACATTACAGGACTGATCCTGGAGCACAGAGCCCACAGTAAACAATGATTAGGAATTACTCCTGGCTCTGCACTCAGGAATCACTCCCTGCAGTGCTTGGGAACTATATAGGATACCAGGGATAGAACCCAGGACAGCTGCATGCAAGGCAAGCAAGCGCCTTCCCAGCTCTCCAGTTCTCTGCAGTAAACTCTTGGCACTGTACTGTGTGTGTTCCCCCACCCCGCCAAAAAAAGGAAAAACCAAGATGGTCTTCTCTTTTTATAGCTTCTATGCCAAAAAACCTTGATTGATATAGACTTTTAAATTCCTTTCTTTTATTTTTCTTTTCTGCAACCCAGGGATCAAACTCAGGGTCTTACATGTTAGGATATGTGCTTTTTCTCCCAAAGAATGGACTTCTAATTCAAGGGCTTTTATAACTTTAAACTTCTAATGTTTTTTTTTTTTTACCTTTTTTCCACTTTTCATAAGGTACCTACTTGATACAGCCCAAAACAGAATTGCTACTTAAAAGATTTTGTTCTTCTTCTCCCCTGAAGAATGCAAAAGTCAAAATACTGGGTCTAGAGAGCTAGCACAGCTGGCAGATCATCTGCCCAGCATGCAGCTGACTCAGTTTCCATCCTCCAGGGTTCCATCCTCCAGGGTTCCACCCCCTGTACCTGTAAGCCTGCCAGGAGTGATCCCTAAGCCTGGAACCAGGAGTAACTAACCCCCAAGCACCACCAGGTGTGGTCCCAAAACAAAACAATCAAAATAAAACCCAACTTATTATTATAATTTTGCCTTGTAGGTTCTAAAACTACCAACTATAATGGGTAATTTGTCTCATTTGATATCACATCATCACATTTCTTATCAATATTTTGCAATCTATATATAAATAAACCCCACATTATTACTTTCTGGCCTAATTTTGATGCAATATCATTTTCAACTCAGTCACGTATTTCTGATTAGTACTATGTGTGACACTGATATTTAAGCAAGGATTCCAATCCTATAAAAATTATGAAACTCATCTGAGAAATATACAGTGCTATGATTTCTAAATCCACTATGATTAGATGGACCAGCTAATACAAATCATAGAAACATGGAGAAATGGATCAATGGGCTGAGCACATGAAAAGCATGCCTGAGGCTTGGATTTGATGATCTGTGTCAATGTTCCCCTTAGTATTTCTTGGAGCAACCCAAGTACTGAACCAGAAATAGCCCCTGAGCTTGGCCAGGTGTGGCCCCCAAACCAAAAAGACAAATACAAACAGGGTAGGATAGAGCTCAAAGGGCTGCTCATGGTCTCCTGAGTACCTCCAGAAGAACCCCAGAGTAGAGCTCCCCAGAGTAGAGCTGGGAATAGCCCCTGAGCACCAAAACAAAGGGAAAACATATCCTATCGACCACTGAAGAGAAACAATCCGGGGATATACTACGGCTCAGCTATATAGCTCAGCTATAGTGGGGCCTGGGTTCCATCCTGGCCAAATAAAAACAAACAAACAAACAAAAAACCAAGTGGGGCTGGAGTGACGGTAGCAGGCAGAGTGCTTGCCTTGCACGTGACCAACCCAAATTTTCTGGGAATAATCCCGAAGTACAGAGCCAGGAGTAAATCCAAAATACCATAGGATGCAGCCCCCAAACTATAATAAAGCATGTAGTTGAATGAACAACTTTAACCTTTAAAGTTCGTGCTAGGGAGAGTCAATGGGCTGAGCAGGGCTTTGTATGAGGCAGACCAGGTCCAATCCCTAATTCCCTATGTCCCCTGAGCACTAATGGGATAAACCCCAAGCAATGCCTGGTGTTCCCCACCCAACTCCTCCAAACAAAATAAAGCTGACAATAATCAGTAACATGTTGCTGTACAATTATCATCTGTAGAGAGAATGCATGATTTCAAATTTGATTTATATCAAACCCTAACAGAGTTTGATATTTAAAAAAAAAGCTAGCTTAACATTTTACTGCCTAAAATAGAGTATTTGTAGCATGGACCAGAGTTCATTAAAAACCTTTATTCTTATACACACACACACACACCACACACACACACCACATGTACACGCATGTTAATAAGAGTCCATTTTTAGAAAACAGCAAACAGATATTAGTAACTGCACAAATTAGGTTTTGCCTTTACCTTTTATACCTTTGTTTACCTAGGTTTATACCTTTGTTTTATATAGGTATAAACAAAGTTGTTGTATACCTCAACTATGTCAAAGAGCATCCAGCTATTAACACACTGAGAGTCAGAAGCTGTAAGTCACCTAAACCAAGGACATAAATAAGACATATCTCCCCCCCTCTCCGCCCCCGGGGCTAGAGAGATAGTACAAAGGGTAGGGTGCTTGCCTTGCATGCAGCTGACCCAGGTTTGATCCCTGGCACACCATTTAAGGTCCCCACAGAGCCCTGCCAGAAATGTCCGTTAAGAGCAGAGCCAGGAGTAAGCCCTGAGCAAGGCCGGATGATACAGCCTAAAAACAAAAACAAAACAAGACATAATCCCTATTGTGTATTAGATAGAAATTTCAGTTTCCAGCCAATTATCAAAACAGTAGCCTGGCCTAAGGAATTTCTGTTTTCTATTAGCTACATCTAAGAAAAAAAGAGAATAGGAAAAATAATGCAGCAGCAGAATGAATGAGAAAGTGCAGTAAGTAAGAAAATATATAATCAAACGAGAGAACATCTAAGTATAGAACATCCTCCAGATGCGGAAATGGGTATTGAGACTTTCAGAATAAAGGTAGGTATGAAGAGGAAATAAAAATCCCAAAATTTGAAAAATTTTGGTTTTACACTGGCAGCAGAGTGCACATTCCTTGAATGCTTATGAAAGCAGGTATCCACGCGAAGTTGCTGAGGCCCTGCTACAAAGCCAGAAGGTCATAGTATGCTCTTCCCTTTAAAATAGAAGAGTAGGGCTGGAGTAATAGCACAGCGGTTAGGGCGTTTGCCTTGCATGTGGCCAACCCGGGTTCGATTCCCAGCATCCCATATGGTCCCCTGAGCACGGCCAGGAGTAATTCCTGAGTGCAAAACCAGGAGTAACCCCTGTGCATTGCCGGGTATGACCCAAAAAGCAAAATAAATAAATAAATAATAAAATTGAAGAGTAAAATAGAGTGTACCCATTTCTCTATGCACTCACAATCCTACCACTCAGGGAACTGGCCACAATGCTTTGAGATGCACAACTGGTATCTTCCAGACATGATTGTAATTTTCACCCTGATTAACTCCCAGGAATGTCAGCCAAAAGAACAGGAGCTATTTCCCTCTCAAAATGGCAG
>JAOXYA010000028.1:6352233-6364213 GCA_028565675.1 Sorex palustris | reverse complement strand
AAAGGAAGGAAGAAAGAAAAAGAAAGGAAGGAAGGAAGGGAGAAAGAGAAAGAGGGCGAGAGAGAAAGAGAAAATGAAGGAAAGAAAGAAAGAAAGAAAGAAAGAAAGAAAGAAAGAAAGAAAAAGAAAGAAAGAAAGAAAGAAAGGAGGGAAGAGGAAGGAAGGAAGGAAGGAAGGAAGGAAGGAAGGAAGGAAGGAAGAGAGGGAGGGAGGGGAGGGAGGGGAGGGAGAGAGGGAGGAGAGTCCACAGCACGTGCCTCCCACAATCCTGAGCATCTCCGAAGCATCTGAGATTCCAGCTAGAAGTTGAAGTACCTGGAAATGTAAAGGACTCCAGTGCTCTGGGCTCTGTCCCCAGCTCTGCATGGTCACCTGGGCGCTGCTGGGCATGATTCCCCAAAGTTTTTTAAAAGGGGGAGATAAAATCCCTTTAATGTCCCAAACCAGGGCTGTGGCTCCTCTTGAAGGTGCCCGCTGAGAGGGCTCCGGTTAGTCATGCAGCTTCTGTGTGTGCCTGGGGCACGGCAGCTGTGCCCGGGCTTGTGCCTACTGCATGCCCGCTGCTAAGACCAGTGCTTCCTCCTCCTCTCTGCCGTGCCTGCTCCTTTATGAGGAGGGCCACAGGAGAACTAGAACGTTCCATCTTCTTTGCATTCCATGAGTCCTGACCTTCTGCCTCTTGCACCCAGGATGCACCCCGGATGCACCCAGTTTCATTTGCTTTTCACCAGCTTTGACTCTCCTCTGATCCTCAGACCTGTGTCCCACCCCTCTTGTCCTCCCCAGGGGTTCCTTGTCCTAGCCGAGCTGGGGTGCCCTGGGCAGCCCCTCACTGTTGCATTGTTGGGATTCCTGCTCTGAGCTCTGCTACCTCTTTTCGTGGCTCAGTGACCAGCCTCTGCCTCTCAGTGAACTGTCAGATGGCTCATTGGCAAAGGCCAGCAGGAAGCATCAGGACCAGAAATGGTGCTGGAGCTCAGCCCTGGGAGTCAGCTGCATTCAAGGCAAGAGGTTACAGACATAGCCCCCTTGGGCGGTGTGGCTCATGGTGGGGAACATGGGGCCTGGGGCATGGTTCCACATAGCTGCTCAAGGACGGAGCAGTTCCAGGGAACAGCAAGTGGCCAGGCGGGGGGTGGGGGGGCGAGGTCAGGGCTGGGTCCAGGGGTGAACAGAACAGAAGCAAAAAGAAGTGCTTCCATGTCTGCTGGGGAGGCCACTAAAAGTCAGCCCAGACCCCTACCACCCACATCCAGAGGGAAGGGGCCGATCAGTGGGGTTCCAGGCAAGAGCCCAGGCTCTCTGGGCTGTTATGAATTCCTGAGCTGGAGCTTTAGTACAGCAGGGAGGCTGTTAGCCTTGCATGCAGCTGACCTGGTTCAGTCCCTGGCACCATGGATGGCTCTTCAAACGCACCAGGAGTGATCCCTGAGCACCAAGCCAGGAGCAAGCCCTGAACATAGTCAGGAGTGGGCCCCCTCCCAGAAATAAAAAGAATGCAAATATCACAGGACACGAATCTTAACCCTCGTGACCTCATCCAGCCCTAACCACCTCCTAAAGACCCCTGTCTCCAAATTTGGGTGCCAGCATTGGGAGTTAGGGCTTCACCATAGGAAATGTTCAGCCCCTCCTCTCACCCTGGGCCCAACATCGTGTAGGTACCAGATGCCAGTGTAGACAGCTCCGGCCTCTTCATGGCATCTCTGCAGGTCTGCGGGCTCACTGGGCGCACCCCCAGCCCCCATAGGCCCTCCGCAGGGCCTTTCTTTCTTTCTCCTTCAGTCCCTAAGCCGTTCCCCCAACTACGCGGACATCCTCCCTCAGCTCCTTCGGTTCTCATCACTCTTCAAACGGATCCAGGGGCATTCGCTCTGAATTCAAGTTCTCCCTCCGCTGTGGTCACTCGGCCCAACCACACCCGCCCTTGGAGGCATTGCCAGGCCTCTCTGCTTCCAGCAAGGAGGCCTGGATGCTGCAGAGAGGCACCGCTGCCCTCGGCCTCCACCAACCCCGCTGTAGGGTTTATTCTGAAGATCTGCTTTGCAGGAGTGAGTGGGGTGATGGAGAGCCCGCTTCCATTTTCTTAGCACTGCCATCACCTACAAGATTTACACAGGCAGCATCTGCTTGTACCAGCCTAACGTGGCATGGCCAGGACCCAGCAGGTACCTAGCCCCCAGCTTCTCCAAGTGTGGTCTGTGGGCACTTTCCCCAAATACAGCTCTTAAGGCTCTGAGAGATAGTATAGCGGGGAGGGCCTTTGTCCTGCACACAGCCGACCAAAGTTCGATCTCTGGCATCCCATATGATCCCCCAAACACTGCCAGGAATGATCCCTGAGTGCAGAGCTAGGACGAACCCCTGAGAACTGCTGGGTGTGGACCCCGAACAAACCAAGTCCAGCTCTGAGCAGCACCCCTGCTGCCCCCTCACCCACGGGTGCTTTAAAGAACCCCCTGGGAGCTGCGTGTGTGTCTAGAGAGGAAGCAGCTCCTGGGCTGGCGGTTTCCAGTTGGTGGAGTTGCTTAGGGAATGGTTTAACCTGCGTTGTCCCTGCTCAGAGATTCTCGTGCACTGGATGTGGATGGGCAGTGGCACCCAGGATAAACGCTCTAACAAATGCAGGGGGCATCATAGGGCACCACTGTGGGACATGCTTTGGGGGCATGGGGGTAGGGAATCAGGAGGACTCCTGGAGCCGACAGAAGGAGAAGGAGACTGGGGAGACTGAGGCAGGCTGGCCCAACACACAAGCCACCCTGCAGAGCAGGGAAATAGCCCAGAGAAGTGAACAAAGCAATGTTTACTGAACATCTCACATCTTCCTCACCCCTCTAGGAGGAAAGCACTGAAACTATCCCAATTGGGCATAGTGAGGCTGCAGGTGAGGCCAGGGCAGACGAGAACTTCTGGATGGATCCTCGGAGGCCAAAGCTCCCATACCTCGCTGTCTGCATCCGCCTTCAAGGACCAGGATGAGAAAGCATCTCGACTCTCTCTCCCTGAACAGGCAGCAGCCCTCTAGGCACAGGGAGAGAAAAACAAGCCCCTCGGGGCACCAGGAGGCACAAACATACACAAATAAAACTTGAACCCCGGTGCCCACTGTGAAGATTAGGCATATATTTATTAAGGGGGAAAAAAATCACCAAAGCCAGTGTTCCTCGGTTTCATGTTTCATTTACGGTGAACACAAATAGCTTGGGCACGAATATCTGGGATCAAAACAGAGCTGCTGGTTCCGGAGCATCTGTGCTATAGGGGGTACAGTATGCACTGAGATAATTTTAGCCGAATGTGTTATAAACAAGATCTGCAGAACTGCGCGGCGGGCTGAGTTTTGAAAACTTAGGATTCTAAATGGATAAATTGTTTGGAACATTTACCATCCAGTCATTAAGCAGTCACCCCTGTGCCCTCTCGTTTGCAGCAAGAAAATGAGACACCTCCAGCTGACACCCGCTTCCCGAGTAGGAAATAGGGCGGCGAGGCTGCTGTGCACGCGCGCGCGCGCGCACACACACACACACGGGTACGGGCGCGGGCGCACGCTCGGCAGGCACATGCCAGCTGGTCCCCCACGGATCCTCGCCTGGGAGAAGCAGCACCCAGACATCACATCCGTTCGCTGCTGTGCTGCAAAGGAGGCTTCTCGGGGACGAGGGCCTTTAAAAACAATTCTTATTGAATCTTTCAACTGTCTTACACCTCGAATTCCCAGCAAAACCCTTTAAGGAGCCAGGCTGGGAGGGCAGGAGGGAGACTGGGGGGCGTTCAGACGTGAGCGTGGAGTCTGGGTGCAGCCTGCAAGAGCCAGACTCAGGGGTCCTTTAGAGAGGAGGGGGGTCAACCGAGGCCAGGAGATGTGGCCTGTCCCAATCCACCAGGCAGAGCCTAGATCTTCCGCCGAGGGGAACGCGTGAAAACGGCAGCCAGATGGCAGAGGGGGAGGTGTGGTCCCGCAGGAGAGCTTGAGGTGTTTCTTCTGAGCACCTGGGAGCTTTCTCATTCCTAGCAACCCCGTTTGAATCATCAAATCAGCGCGCCATCAAATAGTAACAATCAAATAGTAACAATCAAATATGACCCAAGAGGCTGTGAGTAAAAAAAGCAAACTTAACCCTTCCTGCCTGCCGCCACCAGTCATTCCCTCCTATTTGGGAAGGACATCTTTCCCAGGGAGGGGTTTGGGCTTGGGGGCCACACCTGGTGGCTTCTAGCAGTGCTAGGAGACCGTGTGGTACCTGGGATGGAGTCCCAAGGAGACAGATGCAAAATGAGAATTTCAGCTCTCCTATACCATCCCCTCGGACCCAGCAGAACAATTTTGAAAGCGTTTTTTTTTTTTTTGCTTTTTGGGTCACACATGGCGATGCACAGGGGTTACTCCTGTCTCTGCACTCAGGAGTTACTCCTGGTGGTGCTCAGAGGACCATATGGGATGCTGGGAATCAAACCCGGGTCTGCCTTGTACAAGGCAAATGCCCTATCCACTGTACTATCACTCCAGCCCCAAGAAAATGTATTCTTTATGGGGGAGCCACCCCCTGCAGAGTTCAGCCACAGTGGTCTGGTCAGTGGCCCTGGAGGACCACACCCCACGGTGCTGGGAGTCCCGTGGGGATTAGACTCAGGGCCTTCCAGCCTTCCACCTGCTCTAGCACTGGACCTGGGTCTTGGGCCCTGGGAAGAACAACTTATATTTTTTTATAATCATTTTTCCTAACTTGGGGGTGAATGAGTCCAAGTCTCTTAGTCAATTTGCTTTTCATTCTATTTCTCGCTTTGTTATCTTTAGCCAGTTCTCAACGCCATGGTCTGCAAGATGGAAACTTAGCCCCCTCAGTCTTTTCTCCCATGTCTGAAATGTAAATCTTCTGTTTGCTACCTTGGAAACTGTATGTCGTGTATAAATATTTTTTCTTAACCCTGGTTTCTTAAACTTTGTCTTCAAGCATGAGTCCTTAAACAGTGGGTTATATTTTCATTCTGGATCCCACTTGGAACGTGGGGGTTTCACACCCAGCTCCTTCTCCTTCTCTCTGCCAGACAGCCTTGTGTTTGCCCCTGGCCAGAAGCTCTTTCGTTCTACATTCTGTTCCCCCTCCAAGACCTAAATGCCCTGCTCAGAGTTTGACTCTGACAGAGAAAGTTAATAAATAGTGGCCACTTTGGGGCTGGAGCGATAGTACAGCGGGTAGGGCATTTGCCTTGCACATCGCTGACCCGGGTTCGATTCCCAGCAACCCATATGGTCCCCCAAGCATCGCCAGGAGTGATTCCTGAGTACAGAGCCAGGAGTAACCCCCTGAGCATTGCCGGGTGTGACCCAAAAAGCAAAAAAAAAAAATGTGGCCACTTCTTTTCATAAGCAGTGTACACTGAGGACTAAATTCACAGCCCAAGAGTCTGTGTAATTTTTCTTAAAATTCACTCTCAGGACCCCCTGGGTCCTTCACAAGAGATATTTTCTAGTCCAGTTAAGTCCAATTAATTCCCCTGAGCTCTGTTTACATTTTAGTTAGCTTTCTTTTTGGACCAGGATTTTCTTACCAATTTTTGCCTTTCCTAGAGTTTCTACTTGCTTTTATTTTGTGTGTGTGTGTGTGTGTGTGTGTGTGTGTGTGTGTGTGTACTTAATTCGGTCTTCAACTTCTTTCCCAAACTTCTGGTGGCCCATGTCCTCTCTTTCTGATCCTTCCCTTCCTCTCCTCTGGGCGCCTACCCTCTGATGCTGCCACCGCCAAACTGCTGTGTTGGGTCACACCCACTTTCCCGAAGTCTCTAGCTTTCCCCTTTCGGGGTTTGTTGCCTCATTATTGCTAGAATGCATCTGCAAATAACCTCCTAAAACGGGTGTGTGGGAAGCAGATTTTATAAATTACAGCATGTGTGAAAATATCCCATCCTTCACATTTGACTGACGATAAGGATGAGTAGAAATCGAAGTGAAAAGTCATTCTCCTTCAGAATGTGGAAAATATTCCTCCCACATCTCCAAGAACCACATGTTGCTGCAACCATGGCTAGTGCTGGTCTCAGCTCAGTTCTGGGTCAGTTTGTTTCTCTCCAAACATATTTTGGATTTCCTCTGTGGCCTGATATTCCCCCGCAGTATGGCTGGGGGGGGGGGGAGAAGAGGGGGATTGTTCCTTGTCCTGGGAACCTGCTGGGTTCTTCCTGGGCCACAATCCTCTCCTTCAATTCTTGGAGATGCTTTGCTGATATTTCTTGGACTATTTCCTCACCTCCAGGTTCTGATTCTCTTTCCAGAGCTCAATAATTCACAGGGCAAACATTGCTTTCTTTCCCTGAGATGTAGCACGTGTGAGACCCCAGGATCCATTTCCGACAACATACAGACAAATATAGATCCCCAACTCTTTAAGGGTTTCTGTCCACGTGTCTAGAAGATACCTTCAACTTTATGCTGCAGGCTTTCTGGGGAATTATTTCTTTAGTCATGCTTTTAATCCTGCAAAGTTATTTCTTATCCTGGTTGTTCATTTTTCATGACAATCTGTCCTGGTTTTCAGACTAGAATGTTTTTAATCTGAATCTCTTAACTGGAAGATCGCTAGAAGGTCCCTCCCATTAGCTCTGAATTAGCTCTGTTTCTTTGCAGGTCAGCTTTTCCGTTCAGCTGCATCTGTCTCTTTAGCTGGTTTTCTCCACCACCTCCTTCTCCTGAGGGGTCTGCATGTATCTGGCAAAGAAGTGGGGAGCTCATGAACGTTTCCTCTGCTGTTTGGTGAGAAGGATTCGTTTCTCACAGGCCCTTCACCTGCTGAAGATTTTGGCCGTGTGGTCTGTTGGGGTAGAGCAGAACCTGTGACAGCAAACTGGGCTTTTAGGCAGGTATGCCTGATGCGACCTGTCTGGAAACCCCACCCAGATGTCAGAATAGGAGTCCTTCACTCTAGGTCACCAAAATGTGGGCCAGGAGACTTTGCTTTTCCAGACAACTTGTGCCTTTGTTCTAGCCAGAGAAAGCCCCTTTGCACTGGGGCCCAATGTGGATGCAGCAGGGTAGCCTTTCACGGAGCAGGGAGGACAGGGCTGGACAGACAGCTCCCGTCCCACAGACAGGCTTGCAGGTAAGGTGCGGCCACCCCCTCTTCTCCTCTGCCTTCACCAACGCTAAAGACTCTCACAGGTTCTCCCTCCCACCCCGTCTGCGACCCTCTCGGCTCCACTCCTAGGCAGGGCCCCTTCCCTCCCTCAGCCCACTCCCATCTGCTTCAACCTTCACACATTTGCTGCAATCTCTTGTCTCCAGAGAAAGATGGGAAAAGCACTCCCCCTCTCCCACACCGGCAACTGTGCACAACTTCTCTTGCCTGGGTGGCACTTTAGGACAGGAGATGGGAGACAGAGAAGGTGCCAATCTAGTGGCTGATCCCAGCCCTGGGTGCACCAGAAGCTAGGATTCTCAGAAGAGCCACTGAAGGAGGCTCCAGTGACAGGCGGGAAAGAGTGAAGAGGTTCTAATCAGCAAAGGGGTGACGTGGGCGACGGTGATTTAACGTCAAGTGATTCACACGAAGTCCGGGACTCTCCCACCTGACGAGGCTTTCTACATCAGAGGCAAATTGAAGAGACAATGACATTGTGGTGGTGGTTGGGGATTACCTTTGCCAGGGGGCTCTTAGTCTTCGCCGTGTATGTTTGTCACAATGACCCAGGCCAAAGATGGACCATGGTTCATCCTTCATCAAGGGCCCCAAAGCTCAGAGAGGCCAAATCATTTGCCCATGATCACATGGTGTGGAAGTAGCTCCCCCAGGGAAAGGAGTGTGGATAGAAATGATGGCTTAGTAGAGCTGCTTAAGAGAAAGATGAGGGAAAACAGACAGGGCAAATAAGAAACCCGGATTCCGTGATTTTCTCAGTGCCATGCAGGAACTGGAGTAAGAGGGCGGCTCACAGGGACCAGGCAGCTCAGGTCTGAGGTCTGGCTGAGGGACAAAGGGACCTTCTCAGTCGTGGGAGCTGGGTGACTCACAGGGAAGCTGGTGAATTCTAAAATATGCTACTGCCCCTGTCAGGGTGGGGGCCCCTGTCTTACGCTGCGTTGTAGTGGTTCCCCAACAACACCCTCTGGGGCTGGAGTCAAGGGCGAGCATCAGTGACAGTGCCGGATCTCTCACCCCATCAGCTTCCATGATGAGGCTCTGATTACCATAATAGCCAATGTTCATGGCAGGCACAGGGATAAACATTTTTAAAAAGTCGTCACAGGGAATGCTGAACATATACAAGAATTGGGGCTGGAATGATAGCACAGCAGGTAGGGCATTTGCCTTATATGCTGCTGACCCAGGTTCGATTCCCAGTATCCCATATGGTCCCCTGAGAACCACCAGGAGTAATTCCTGAATGCAGAGTCAGGAGTAACCCCTGAGCATCGCCGGATGTGACCCAAAAAGAAAAAAAAAGAAAAAAGAATAGAGTAATGGCATGAGCACCCCTTACTGATGTTGGAGCTCCAACAGCTACTGATGTTCTGTTGATCTTGGTTCATTTCCGCCCCCCCCCCCACCACTGTATCCTCGGTTCTGTCTTGGCCCACCTCTTGTCTCTTATTGATAAATTTTGCTTGGGAAATCCATTGATAAGATGGTTTCCCAAAGCAAACCCATGAGGCAGACACCCTGATCACTCCCATTTTCCAGATGAGAAAAGTGAGGCTCAGAGAGGTGAGAGCATCCAGTGCTCCCCCGCAACCCTGCCCTTCTGCTCTCTTGGAATAAGAATGTGGTCAGAGAGGCTAAGCAGTGGCTGTGCCCCAAGGAAATGCCTCACAGAATGAGAGGTTGTCTCAGAACCAGGGACTCTGAGGTTCCTCCCTGTCTCACTCCTAACTCTAGGACCCTCGTGTCTGATGTGGGGATAAGACTCCTGACTGCTGGGGGCTGGAGAGATATCACAGTGGGTAGGGTGTTTACCTTGCATGGGGTTGACCCAGGTTCTATCCCCAGCACCCCATGTGGTCCCCCAGGTCTGCTAGGAGTGATTCCAGAGTACAGAGCCAGGTGTAAGTCTTGAGCACCTTGAGTGTGACTCCCAAACAAAAAAAAAACAAAAAACAACAAAAAAAATCCCTCTCAACTGCACAGACCACTCCTTGGTATTGGGTGACACAATGGTCAAAGGGAAAAGCTCCATATTGTGGTCTGTGGGGAGGAAACCAACTCTCAGACAAGGTGGAGACAACCACAGGGGAAGGGGAGAGGAGAGGAGTGAGGTGTGGAGGAGAGAGGATGGGGTAGAATTAGGAACTGGTGGATGGGACCCAGCTCTTGACCTTTGATTTGCTTAGGTGTGAAGCTGAACTTCTTTGATTTACATTCTATTGTAAATGAAGGCTGCCTCAATTTAAAACAACAACAACAACAACAACAACAAGGATTTGGGGGCTGGAGAGATAATGCAGCGGATAAGGCTCTTGCTTTGTACATGGCTGACCCATGTTAGATCTCCAACATCCCATATGGACCCACCAGGAGTGATCCTTGAGCACAGAGCTAGGAGTAAGCCCTAACACCACTGGCTGTAACTCCCAAACTAGAAGACTTACTCTGGAGATGTGGCTCATGTAGTGAGGCTCTGGGATTGATTTCATGCACTGCACAGCTCTCCCAGAAGCTCCAAGAGTGGTCCCCAATGAATATTTTTACAATAGCCATTGTGGTAAGCCATAAAGTGTTGGAAGTGGGGGCTGGAGAGATAGCACAGCGGGTAGAGTGCTTGCCTTGCATGGGGTCAACCCAGGTTCTACCCCCAGCACCCCACATGGTCTCCCGAGTCTGCAAGGAGTGATTCCTGGGTGCAAAGCCAGGAGTGAGCCCTGAGCACCTGAGTGTGGCCCACAAGCAAACAAACAAACACAAATCCCTTTAATTAAAGAGGTTATTTCACCCATTGAGTACTCTTGGCTTCCTTGTCAGATATTTATTGGCAGTGTATGCATGGTTTTATTTCTGGTCTCCTGATTTTATTCTCATTGATCTGTGTGTCTATTTTTACACCTTGCCACACTGTTTGAATCACTATGTCTTTATAGCATAGACTGAAAGGAATGTTCCGCCTCCAGCTTTGTTCTTCTTTTTTAATTTTCATTTTTGTTTTTTATTGGATTGCTGAGTTGGATCCAATTCTCCTGCCCCCACGCCAGGCTGTCTTCACTGGGGCCTCTGGAGGAGAGCGGGTTGAGTCTCCCTCCTTGCCCCAAGCAGAATTCCAGCAGCTCAAACCCTCCAGAACCCAGTCACAGCCATGCTCAAGGCCACTCTCTACATGCTCAGATGAGCCTCACGCATGACGGAACCAGCAGAGGAACCCAGGTATGCGGGACCCGTGGCTGAGATCTCCAAGCCTGCTCGATCAGGACTGGGCCTCCTCCACCCAGACTCCCAGATTTCCAGTTGCTTGGCAGTCATGCCCACAAACTGCCCCCAGCACCATGGAATGTCATCAACGGCCAGGATCTAGCAACGATAAAACAAAGCTCCTGGAAGAGAGCAACACCTGTAAAAGCGATTAGAGGCCGCCCCAAAAGCCTCCATCCCTCTCGAAGAGCCCTGCAAGCTAACAAGAGTATCCTGCCTGCACGACAGAGCCTGGCAAGCTACCCATGGAGTATTCAATATGCCAAAAACAGTAACAATAACAGGCCTCATTACCTTGGTCCTGAAAGAGCCCACAATATGCCATTGGGCTACACTTACAAGCAACAGGGATGAATGGAGTCCTTACTGGCACCCACTCGAGCAAATCGATGAACAACAGGATGACAAGTGATTGGATCGCTGTAAATTACAAAGTTACAAAGTTATTCATGATTGGGTTTCAAGTGCACAGTGTTCCAACACCCGTCCCTTCACCCATGGTCACTTCCCTGCACCAGTGTCCCATTTCCTTCCCAGGATGCCTCTATGACAGGCACTTTTTAATCTCCTTTCAGCACTTTGCACAGCTTTGTTCTTGTTCAAGATTGCTTTGGTTATTCAGGGTCTTTTGTGTTTCCATATGAATTTCATTGTATTTATTTTATTATTTCATTATTTTTAATATTCAAGCCTTTTCTCTTTAACAATTATTTTAATCATTTTAACTAAGTCACTGTGAGATACACAGTTACAAAGCTAATTGTGATTTCAGTCGTACAATGATTCAACACTCATCCCTCCACTAGTGCTCATTTCCCACCACCCTTGACCCCACCAAATGAATTTTGATATTGTTTTCTCTGTTGAAAAGGGGAGTGAGTGGACAGCAGATGCATTAGGCATGGCGCTTGCCTTGCACTCATCTGACCCAGGTTTGATCCCCAGGATCTCATATGGTCCCCAATCCCCGCCAGAGTGATCCTTGAACATGGAGCCAGGAGTAAGCCCTGAGCATCCCAAAGTGGCCTAAACACAACAGAAAACAAAATTAAAAATAAAAAACAGACATTGGTGGTTTGGTAGGATATGCACTGAATCTATAGATTGCGTTGAGTAATGAACATTCCAACAATATCAATTCTTCTGACCCGTGAAGACAGGCTGTCTGTTTATTTGCTGTTTTTGGTTTCTTTAATGGATGTCGCAGAGTTTTCTGAGTACAGGTTTCCCACCTCCTTGGTTGAATTTACTTCTAAGAGTTTTTAAATGTCATTGTGAACAGATTTGTTTTCTTTATTACCTTTTCAGATAATTGGTTGTTAGGTGTAAAAGCACCACAGATCTTTGGTTTCTATTCCCTGCAATGTCATCAGATATGTTGCTTCTAAGTATTTCGTTTTAGTGGAGTGTTTAGGGAGTCCTATACATCCTCTCTTTCAAATATCTCCATTTTTCTGGATGTGGGAATGGGCTAAACGACATTCTCGTGTCTCGGTTAGAATTCCTCACCTGGGGGCTGGAGCAATAGCACAGCGGGTAGGGCATTTGCCTTGCACGCGGCCAACCCAGGTTCGATTCCCAGCATC
>JAOXYA010000028.1:6298160-6324100 GCA_028565675.1 Sorex palustris | reverse complement strand
CAATACAAGTTCAGTGTCCTTAGATGGGTGTGAGCTGACAAACCTAAGCTACCTGAGGAAGGACAAAAGAGTGTTATTCTACAACCCTCACCTCAAATGGGCAAGTCAGCCTTAAGAAAAGACACTTGCTTACAAGACACATGAACAAAAAACATGACACTGAAAGATGCCAGACACAAAAAGACTAATCTGGGTGATTCTATTCATATGGGTTAAGTAGTCGGTCAAACTCTTAGATGTTGAACATGGAACAGGGGTTCCCAGAGGCTGGGGAAGAAAGGATTGGGGTCTTGCCTAATGGGCATAGAGTTTGAGAACTGCAAGATGCAGTTCTGGGAGGCATGAGTACAGTGGGGAGGGCATTTCCCTTGCAAATGGCCAACCCAGATTTAATCGCTGGCATCTCATATGGTCCCCTGAGCACCACCAGGGTGGAGCCAGGAATAACCCCTGAGCACTGCCAGGAGTGACCTGAAAAGTTAAAAAAAATGCAGAGAATGTATTTCTCAGATAAATCTGTCAACTTTGTGGTGAGACTGAAGTGGGGGGGATAATGACAACGTTGAATTACAAATCTGGATCACAAGGAATCCTCACAAAAAAGAAAGAAAGAAAGAAAGAAAGAAAGAAAGAAAGAAAGAAAGAAAGAAAGAAAGAAGCTCAGGAAGCCTTGGGGATCCTCGAGGTGCCACAAAACACAAGACTCAACTGAAGTGTGGTTCTGGCCAGGAATCTTGCCTTATGTTAGACTTCAGGGCTTGTGGTATTCACGAATCCCTTTTTATTTTTTTGATACTTTGGGTCACACCTGGGGGGATTCAAGACTTTCACCCAGTGGTGGTCAAAGGACCACAAAGGCTCAGAGGGGTGTTGGGGATTAAATTGGGCTTCCTGCATACAATGCTCTCCAAGCCTTTGGGCTCTCTCCCTGGCTCTTGTGAATCCATTTCTAATGATCACCAACCTTTTTGCTCACCCAATCCAGTAACCTGGACTTGTGGAGTAGCTGAATGGTTTCTACTAGGTCACTGTGCCCATTTTGCAAATAAGAGAGTAAAATGGGGGTTGAAGAAGCATGTTGTTGAGAGTACCAGTATTGGACACCAGGCCCAAGTGGCCCCTGAGCAACACACACACACACACACACACACACACACACACCACATATGTGCTCACCCCAACGACCTCTAGAGAGCAGGTAACTGAGCTTGAGTTGGAGTTGCCAAAGGTGTGAAATAGTGTGTACCCTCAAGTACAGATATACTTCCCTCAAAATTGATGGCAATAGCAAAGACTTTGTTTCCAAATACATAAGACCACGTCCATCAGTTCTTGTACATCAAAACAATTTAGTTTTGGGGGGGTACACAACTCCCATAACACCTTTAAAAGTAAAAACCACAGGGACTGAGAGATAGTGAAGGAGGTGAGGTACTTGCATTGCACGTGGCCAACCCCGTTCAAGTCCTCAACACCACTATGATCTCCTGAGTACCACAAAGAGTCTGGACTGAGCACAGAGCCAGAAACAGTCCCTGAGCACTGCTACGTAGAACCCCCCCCCCTAAATTATGTATACCTTTACCTCTGTCCAAGATAGATATTTGTAAGTTAAGTTCATTTGATTGCAGCATGGAATTCCATGCATTTACTTATGAATAAGTAACACTAAATTATTTAAAGATTCTACTGATGATCACGAGGCTTATTTCCAAGTTCAACATTTATGATGCTTCCTTGTCAATGAGCAAGGATTTCTGTAACATGCATTCTTTTTCTCCCCTGTTTAAGCACTGTAATTTACAAAACTGTTCATGATACACTTTTTTACGGCATTCAATATTCCAACACCAATCCCACAACCAAGGTGACTTTCCCTCCACCATTGTTCCCATTTTCCCAACCAACTCCCCCCCCCCCAAGTCTGCCCTCTTAGCATGCACAAAATAATTTCTTTTATAATGCTTGTTGCAACTAAATGGCTAATGGAGTTATACAAAAATTACTTCATAAAAGAACATATTTGAAAATTGTTCTATCTCACCATAGGGTCACTAAGTCCTTCTTTGAGGGTCTGCTAAGCTGTTGTTGCTAGTTGAGCCTTCCACGTTGGTGTCTTTGTTTATTGAGCTTAGTTGGCTTCTATTTTATTTCTCCATCTAATTTGGTGTGCTCCTACTGGGAGGCCAGTATAGCAAAATTTGGAGAAATCGCTTGCCACATTTGCAGCTGGAGCAATAGCACAGCGGGTAGAGCGTTTGCCTTGCACACAGCCAACATGGCCAACCCAAGTTTGATTCCTCTGCCCCTCTTGGAGAGCCTGGCAAACTACCGAGAGAATCTCGCTGGCACGGCAAAGCCTGGCAAGCTACCTGTGACATATTTGATATGCCAAACACAGTAACAATTGTCACAATGGAGATGCAACTGGGCCCACTCGAGCAAATCAAAGAACAACAGGAGGACAGTGACAGTGACAGTGACCTCGGAAACTCCATAATATTTAACTGGGCTGTGAGTTTATATGGTGGCAGTTGTGGGATGTGGGTGTGGCTGCTGGAGCTTCCGGAAGTACAGGAGTGGGGCTTGGGGGAGGCTGCCTCTTCCCATTCTGAGAAAATCCCAGAGTTCTCAGCCTGAAGACTGGTATACCTGAAATTTTCAGCAGTTAGGCATCTCTGCAGAGCTTAGTCATGAAGCAGCAGAGTTGAGCCACTGGCATGTCAGCAGCTATGCGGAGTGTGTGGCTACCAGGGCCTTGGCAGGGTAGGGACTCGGCCTGCTCCCTTCCCGAGAGTACCCCAGAGTTTTCAGAGGGAAGACTAGTGTACCCATGAATTTTTTTGTAGCATGCACTTTGAGCAGAACTGCTGGTCCTGGTATGTGTATTTCCAGTTTTTGTAAATACAAATTATGGTCACTGAGACCCACTTTGCCTCATCAACATGCAACAGTGTCAAAACCTTCCAACATTTCGTCAATCTGATGAGTGTGAAGTGAAACCTCTTCTTTGTTTAATTTGCATTTCTTTGTTAAGTAGAGAGATTTTCTGTGTTTAATCTCCATTCCTAGGTTCTTTTCCATAAATTGCTCATACCCTCCCCATCCCCGTATCCATTTTTCAATTAAATTGTCTTTCTCTTCTTGATTTGTGGGATTTCTTCATACTTTGGGGGGTGGGAGAGACTCTATACTCAAGAATCGCTCCTAGAAGTCTCAGGGGACCACATGGGATGTCAGCGTTGAACCTGGAATGACTATATACAAGGCAAGTTCCCTAAACATCGTACTGTCTTTCTGGCTCTTGAAGCTTATTTTTGTATCTGTGTGGGATAGAGATTAATTTTATTTTTTCCATACAGGAAGCCTCTCCAAGCCACATTTTTGTTTATTTATTTTTTACATTTCCCCCCCCACCCCAGTCACATTTTAAAATTGTCCAGTCTTTCCTTCCATAATTCATACCTTTTTATCAGGCGTCATAATTCCAAAAAACTTGACTCTATTTCTTAACTCATTTCTGTTCATTGACTTTCCAAGTCCTGTGCTAAGAGCCAGAATGTGTTCAGTACCAAAATTTTATAATAAGTCAGGATTTGTTAGGGTGAGACCCCTTGTTCAGTCTCAGATTAATCTTAACTACTTCTGTACCTCTCCCTCTCTGCATGAATTTTAAAATCCGTTAAATCAGTTTAACGAGAAATCCTATTGGAATTTTAATTGAGGTTGTATAAGTTTATGGATTAACTGGGGGGAAATTTAAGTATTTATGATTATTGAGTCTTCCTTTCCATGAACGTGGTAAATAACTTCATTAACGCTTTCGTGTGTCTGTGCGTCCTTCAATAATGTTTTATATTTCCTTCAGAGAGTTTTTACAACCTTAGTTAATTGCTACGCTGATCATTTTCAAATCATATCTTTTTATCTGTTACATCTCCAGATTGGTTGTTGCTGATAGGTAAAAACATTGTGGGTTTTATAGTTGGTCTGATCGTGGGAATCCCAATTTCTCCACTTTCGATTTCTAGTCAGAGGTTCAGACTTGGGGCACTGCTGGGCTGGAGGGAAGAGGCCTCCCAGGGGGAGGGTTGAGAAATGGGGCAGAGCCAGCCCACAGGTGTGCCTCGGTTTGAATCCTGGCCCCGTGACTTGCTCGCTGGGCAAGTCCCTTAACCTCCCTGAACTAAGGATCACACCCTCCCCACGTTACTTTGAGAGTCAGGGAGATAGGAGCGTATCAGCCTCCAGCTCAGCCAGGAGTGGAGAGGACTTTGGACAGATGCTGGTTCTCATCGTGATTATAGGCTGGCTCCTCTTAAGGGAGCCGGGAGGTCACTACCCAGAGGACCCTAACTTCCTGCATCCTGGAGCTGCTGTGCTAAAAGTATTCAGTGTCTCCTGACAGCCAGGGAACGCTTATGCCAGGTGAGTGGCTGGTGGCTTCGGTTCGCAGCTCCCATGCATTGGATGAGCAACACTGCGGGAGCCCCATGACATAAGCAAGTGTGGACCTGCCATCTACCTATGATGGGAGAAGCCTGGGGGGCTGGGGGAATCTGATCTGCTCTCTGCATCTGCCCCAAGATCCCACTGCCTGAACCACCCTGAGGAATGCCATGGGTATCTGAGGCTCCAGACACCCCCCCCAACACACACACACACACACACACACACACCAAATTCTTATAAAGCAGTTGAAGTCCTGGGAGCTGGAGCGATAGCACAACGGGTAGGGCATTTGCTTTGCACGCGGTTGACCCGGGTTCGATTCCCAAGCATCCCATATGGTCCCCCGAGCACTGCCAGGAGTAATTCCTGAGTGCATGAGCCAGGAGTAACCCCTATGCATCGCAGTTGTGACCCAAAAAGGAAAAAAATAATTGAAGTCCTGACCTCAGTGTGATGGTAATTGGGGTGCTGAGGTGCTGAGGGTGGAGCTATCACCAATGGAGTCAGTGCCCTTCAAAGGGGGCTGGGCTATCATGAACAAATTTGTAACTGTGTATCCCACTGTGATTCAATTTTTTATAAAGTGGGGAGGGAGGTGGAGATGGGGGGGGCCGCAATAGGAAGGTGGGCAGGGCATTTGCTTCTCACACGGCTGACCTGGGTTCAATCCCACAGCATCCTGCCAGGAATAATTTCTGAGTGCAGGGCCAGGAGTAATCTGTGGCTCAAAATCAGAAAATAAAAGTGGGGAGAGGCTGGAGAGACAGTAGAGGAAGTAAAATACTTGCCTTACATATAGCTGCAGGGGGCCACCATGGCCTTGATTCGACATATTATTCACATCCCCTGCACTACATATGGCCACTGAGCCAAGTGTCATTCCTGAGCACAGAGCCAGGAGTAGCTCCTGAGCACTGCTAGGTATGGCCCCAACGCCTACCCGCCTTCACTCCCCGTTCAAAAGGAATGGAGAGAACAAATGGCTCAAGTGGTCAAGCACAAGCCAACCTTATGGAAGGCCCCGAGTTCAGCCCCAGCCATGCATGGTCCCCGTGTCCTCAAGCACTGGTGGGTGGAGCCTGGTGTCAGGCCTGTACCCCTGGCCCATGTGCATCCCAGAGAGTGGCACTGGCAATCAAGGAAAAGAAAAGAAGCTAAAGTAAGTCAATCAATCAAAGAGATGATCAAAGAGACAGCTTCCTCCCCAGCCGCTGAGAGGTGGGGGCACTAAGAACCAGCCGGGGACCCTCGCCAGACTCCGCACCTGTGGCCAGAGCCTCGGGCTGGAGCTTGCCAGCCCCCAGAGCTGCGAGCTGCGCATTTCTGCTATTGCAAGTTGATATTTCGGTTACCGCCTCCCCAACAGACCTTCCCCAACAGACCCCCCTCCAGCCCCCACATAAACACACCCCCAAGTCGGGCAGCTGCTGCCTGAAGAAACAGAGCCCAGCCAGTGGGGAGAGGGCTCGGCTCAGCTTTGCATGCAGGAGGCTGGGGCTTGAGCCTGAGCACCACCTGCTCCCTGAGCTTGCCCCTGGAGGGACCCCTGTGTCCAGAGCAGGAGTGGCCCCTGAGCATCACTAGATAAGCCCCCCACCTCAAAAAAAAGTGCAGACAGTTCATTGCCCGAGACGGGATTGGCTCTGATCAGCTGTCACACCCTGCCCAGGCCACTCCTGGGGGAGCCTCGGGTGCAGAGAACTAGACAACAAGTGTGGCCGAGTGGAGAGAAGAGAGGGTACAGATATGGTGGGTGGAAGTGGGAGGGAGAGAGGATCTTCTCCAACAGTGTCAGGGGAAACCAGATGCACACGGGCCAAGACTCCAGACCATCTGAGGTCACAGACATGGTGGTATTTCATCCAAGAAGTCCAGAACTCTCCCCAGAACTACGAGAACAGCGTCAGCAGGATGCCACAGCCCAAGAGCACCAGGCACCAAGAGAAGATACTAAGGCAGTATCTTATTTAATGCACACACACCCACCCGCCAAGCCATTGCAGGCTGGTGTAGGGTCAAGGTGTGAATCTGCAGAGTATTTCTGTTTCACTTTTGCATCCCTGTGTCCCCAGTCTTCACCTTCTTGCTCTACCACTGGGCTGCCAAGACATTTAAACATGGCACTGGCCTGTTGTTCTCTTAAAATATTGCTGTAAACCGTGTCACCTGAATGGATGAATGAATGAATGAATGAATGACAAATAAATGCTCCTGAGAATCTATCCCAGGCCCAGGAGTGTTCCGATGGGTTGCAAAGTGCTTGGTTAGTGTGGGAGCAAATCCTGAGCTCATCTCGGGGTGGGGGGGGAGGGGGAGTTTCAAGGCCTTGGCTCTAGCATCTTCCTCGGGTGCCCGCCTGGCAGAACAGCAGCTTCCTGAACTCTGAGCAGTTGCTTTGGCCTCACAAAAATAACTGAGGCTGGCACCCCACCCCCTCCTCCCTCCAGGCACCAGGAGCCCAGGCACAGCTGGGGTTAGGCGGCAGAGGTGTCTGGGCCCGTGATCACAGCTCCCCCGGGAAGAGCTCAGCGTTCTTTCCCCCTCCTCGAAAACCTGCCAGAGATAGTATTGCCACAGACAGCATCCGGGGGTGTCAGAGGAGAAGTTTCCAGGTGGGAACCCCACACCCCAAAGACTCAGAGTCATTGAATCTACCACTTCTGAGCCCATTACAGGGGTGTACAAGGACTCAAATCAGATCTTTGCACAAAAGCTATTGGGTTAGGTCTGCCCTGATCGGCCCTGAGCAGCTCCTCAGCAGACCTTTCCTCTGTCCATGGGGCAGGGAGGTGCTAAGAAGGTCCAGGAACAGCTCAAACCCCCAGTCCCTCTCCAGACAGCTCTGATGCCAAGTCACTTGTTAATATTCCAAAGCTATTTCATAAAAAGTGTCACATGGGCACACCTGTCATCTTGCCAGCAGAGAAACGGCCCAGCACCATGTCACCACACCTCCAAAAGAACACGATGCCACCAAATCTTCCAAAGGGGACTAGCCCACGCTGAGAACTCTGAGGTCTTCTCAGAATGGGATGGGAAGACTCCTCCTTTCTGCCTGAAGGCCCAGCGGCCCACAGTCACTCCCAACACCCTCCCACATACAAACAGCCCAGATGTACAGCTGAACCTCATCAAACTGCCAACCCACCAAATTGTTCCAGACCTATATCTCCTGTACCATGCAGCCACGTATGTGCTCACATGACACCTCCAAATTTCATAGTCCTGGTATCAGAGCACGTACAGCAGAGAGGGCACTTGTTTCGCAGGCTGTTAACCTGATTTTGAACTCCAGCATCCCATATGGTTCTCTGAGCACCTCCATGAGTGATTTCTTTCTTTCTTTCTTTTTTTTTTTTTTTGCATCACACCTATCAAGACACAGGGGTTACTCCTGGCTCATGCACTCAGGAATTACTCCTGGCAGTGCTCGAGGGACCAAATGGGATGCTGAGAATTGAACCCAGGTTGGCAGCATGCAAGGCAAATGCCCTACCCGCTGTGCTATTGCTCCAGCCCCTCCACGAGTGATTTCTGAGTGTAGAACCGGGAGTAAATCCTGAGCACCACAGTATGGCCTCCCAAAAAACAAACAGAATTTCATAGTACTTTCAGCCCAGTGGGATCACAGCAACTTTGATGGGGAAGTTGTGTAGGAGCCCACCACGCTCAATGAGTCTAAACAATAACCCAAAAGGCCCAGGTAGCACCAATCAGCACATTAAGTTCTTAGAGAATGAGTGTAGCAACATCTGTGTGACATACAACAATGGCCACAGCTGATGACTATTGGTGTAAGGTTTGATCATTCCATTTGCCTTTTGTTGTAACAAACAATATGAAGTAAATCTGTTTGTAATTGCAACGGGGAGGGTTGGGCTGGTGGGTGGGAAACTGGGCACAATGGAGGAGGGAAGGTCACACTGGTGGCAGAGTTGGTGCTGGAACATATAAGGCATGAGACAGTGTATTATGGGCAACTTGGTGAATCACGGTGTTACAATTAAAAAAATTTTAAGTGTCACAAGGAAGGGTTAGAGCAATAGTACGGCAGGGAGGGCACTTTCTTTACATGCAGGTGACTCAGGTTTGATTCCCAGCATACCATAGGGTCCCCCGAACTCATCAGGAGTGCAGAGCCTGAGTGCAGAGCCTGGAAGGAAGCTCTGTTCTCATCTGACTCCCTTGGCTCCAATACAATAAAGATGCCCTCCTGTCATGGTGCTGTACCTGGTGGCTCATGCCGGCCTTCTGACCACAAGCTACACCACTGTAGATCTGCGCCACAGTCAACAACTGGATGCTGGGAATCAAACCCGTGTCGGCCACGTGCTGTGCAACGTGAACGCCCTACCCACTGTGCTATTGCTCCAGCACCGACCTTGAGATTTAAAGTCTGGGCTCAAGAACCAGATAAACCTTGATTTATATCCTAACTGTGTGACTTTGCACTTGTTACTCAACCTCTCTGCTTCTACTGGCTCCTCTCAGGGTGGCTATAATCAGCCTCTTTCCCACACTGTTTGTGTATGCATTGAATAAGAAGATGAACGGAAAAAAATGCTTAGCATGGGGCTTGGTACCTAGTGACTACCCGGTGAATGTTAGTTTTGATTCTAACGTTTACTCATCTGGAAAATATGTGTCCTATATAGACTCTATTGGAGGCCCTGGTTCAGGTACTGAGAATGCATGGACAGCCCAGACAGGGCCTCACACATACCTGCAGCACCGTGTGAGGGGCAATGGGGGACACGGACAATTAGAGTTCAGAATTGAAAAGGTGATGAGGAAGTAAGACAGAGGGACGAGCAACCTGGAAAGCGTCCCAGAGGAGGTGGCATGATTCTGGGCCTTACCCATAGGAAGCTGAGGGAGAGGCCTCCATGGCATGGGCAAGAGCTAGAAGGCAGAGCATGGCATGTTCCAGGAGGAATGAGGAATAGCATCAGAGTCTCGGGCAGTTTAGAAAGGACTTTCTTTTCATTGTATAATAGGAAACATTTAAATGCAATAGAATATATTAATTTCAAGCTAAGGTAAACATATGCTTTAAGGGACAGCAATAAAAGTATTCCCATTATGATAAATCATAGTTAACATGTACCAATTAAAAAAGAAAACAAGAAGCACAAAAATCAGTCAAAAGAACAATTGATCATTCCTTCTAGAATCAACTGGAGTGGGGGGGAGAGAGACAGACAGACAGAGACAGAGAGAGAGAGTGAGTGAGTGAAAGAGAAAAGAAAAGTGCCTGCCACAGAGATGGGGGGAGGGGAGAGTGACTAGAAGAAAACTGGGGCCATTGGTGGTGAGAAATATCCACTGGTGAAGGGATGGGTGTTGGAACATTATATGACTGAAATCCAGTCATGAACAACTTCATAACTGTATATCACTGCGATTCAATTAAAAATAAATAAATAAATAATGAATGAACTGGAAAAATTGTCAATAGAAGAACTTAGAGAAATGGCTGGGTACAAAATTAATATTTTGAAATAAATAGCCTCTGTAAATGCCTATCACTAATTAGAAAAAGTAGCAAGGGGCCCAAGAGACAGTATGGCCAGAAGAGTGCTGGGCTCACGTTCTGGGCTTGGTCCCCCATCTCATCCAAAGTGAGTGATTCCTGGCTCAGAGCCAGGAGTAAGTCTGAGCACAACCAGGTATGACGCCAAAACCGAGAGAGGGAGAGAGAGAGAGAGAAAGAGAGAGAGAAAGAAAGAGCGCGAGAGAGAGAGAACACAAAAGATAAGTTCCTGGTGGGTAAAGAGATAGAACTGGGCTTAAGACACTTGTTTTCTCAAAGTTAACCCGAGTTCAAGCCCCAGCACCAGATTTGGTCCCCAGAGCACTGCAAGAATGGCCCCTGAGCTCAGAGCCAGGAATAAACCCTGAGCACTGCCAGCTGTGACACTGCACATCCCCCCCACACCCAAATAATGAGTTTCCGTTGTTTTCCATTGTTTTAAACTACCTAGTTTGTCCTGATTCATTATGGCCACACTGAAAACTATTGCAGTATCAAAATACTTCCAGAAATTTAGCATATGACAAGGTGACATTGCTAATCAATAATGAAGAGATGGATTATCTAAGAAGTAGGCTTAAAACAACAAAAGAAGGCATGCAGAGAAACAGCTGACCATCCTGCCCACTCTTCAAACCGAAAGTTATTCTAGAATGAATAAAACCTGAGAGTAATTTCAGAAGTATTCTAAGAATAAGAAAGGCCTTTCACAGTTAATATGTGTGTGCATATCTATCTGTATTAGTGAATTCCTACATGAAAAGATTGATGAACTTGGCCATGCAGAATTATTTTTAATTCTTTGTGGAAAAAAACTACTATAAACAAAGTCAAAAGACACACATATTATACACATCTCATATGTTATTGACAAAGGACTGATATCCTTGCTATTTTAAGAACTCCTACATATCTGGAAGGGAAAAAGAAAACAGGCTAATTAAAAGATAGGCAAAGGACGTAAACAAACAGTTCCCAGGAAAGGAAATGTAAATGATTCTTAGTCAATCTGAAAACACAGTCACCCTCCCTTGTCACAGGAGGAGTGGCATCGTGGTTGTGAGATATCGTTTTCTATCTAACAGATTGACAAAGATCACAAAGTTTGATAACATGCCGTGTTGGCAAGGGTGTGGGAAAGAGCCGCTCATTCATTGCCAGTGGGAGGGGAGTGGGCACCTCCCTGAAGAGCGATTTGGCAATATCGAAATAAATGAGAGATCCACATGCCCTTTACCCCAGCTGCTCCATTTCTAGGAATCTGCCAGACACACACAGGCACACATGTGTGCCCCATGAGTGGAGGGGCGTTTCTGTCGTGTGCAGCTTTGCCGAGGATAACACCCATGCCGTGGAATAATACCATGTGCTGTTTTGAAAGGATGGGACCGTTTTCTGTTTCCAATTGTGGGAAAAATGTCTACACTATGTCTACACGGGTGGGGCAGTGGCGCAGACAACACGGGTAAGACAATACCGTTGATATCAGAGAGTTGCTCTGGACACATTTCCATATGCAGAGACTATCTTTGAAAAGAGACCGAGAAAAGACGGGATAGGGATGGCCCTGGGGTCCCAAACCAGGAATACTGCGTCTACTTTCTTCCTCCCTGGACTATGTGTGAGAGTTAATCTGTGTCAAAAAACAAAGCAGATGGGGCTGGAACGATAGCACAGTGGGTAGTGCATTTGCCTTGCAAGTAGTCAACCCGGGTTTGACCTCTGGCATCCCATAGGGTCCTCTCGAGCACTACCAGGAGTAATCTCTTGAGTGCATATCCAGGAGTAATCCCTGTGCATTGCCGGGTGTGACTCTCCCCCCCATAAAAAAAGCATGTGAGCGGCCCCGAGTTTGGCCCAAGTAGCCTCAGAGTGCCACCAGGCTGAGCAGTTCTCAATGAATCGCTGGGCCCAGCACCCAATTATCAGGCCTGCAGGGTCAGGCCTAGCAACACAGGAAGTGGTCCCCAGCACCCCAATTAGAAGGGTAGAAGGAGTCATTGAGAGTGCCACGGCTCTATGGATGCCATGATGCCCACAGAGGAAGGTGGGATGCGGGACTCTTGCCATAGGGTAAAGCTACAGCAAAGCAGTAATACTTGATTGTCTTTTCATGCTTTTTTTGGGGGCGGGGAGGGGTAGGCTGTCACACCCAGCAATGCTCAGAGGTTACTCCTGACTCTATACTCAGGAATTACTACTGGCGGTGCTTGGGGGACCATATGGGATGCTGGGGATTGAACCCGGGTTGACTGCATGCAAGGCAAACATCCTGCCCACTGTACTATTGCTCCGGCCCAACACTGGATTGTCTTAACCCAACTCTATTAAATGGGAGGGGAAATTTCACAAAACGAAAAACTCAAAGACTTTCTCTGAGATCTGCCCATGAATGTTAGCTCCAGCTCTTTTAATTTTTTTTTTTTTTTTTGGATCTGGTATTTTAGCACTTAGACCTTAGTCTCGCCATCTGGGAAGTGGACACAGTTTCCGAGGACTCAGAATATGCCTGTGGGGTGTGAGGAGAGAAAGTCTAAAGTGGGAAGGCCATGTGGGCGCGGGTTGTATTCTTGCATTATTCCTTCCCTGAAATTCATCCCTTTGTCTAAAGGGTGACTTTCAAGACCCCCTCCTGGGCCTGGCAGTGAGAGAGAGAGCCCCACCAGGGTGGGCAGTCCGGGCTTCCATCCCCGACACACTGTGGTCCAGGGACCTGAACCAGCGATGCTCAGGGATGACTCCAGGCCCTGCGCTCAGGAATCACTCCTGACGGTGCTCAGAGGACCCTCAGGGATGCCGGAGATAGAACCCGGGTCTCCCTGTGCAAGGCAAGCACCCTCCCGGCTGCAGCATCGCTCCGGCCCTGGTGCGTTTCCTCTGGACCCAGGGGCTCTGGTGACACCCTCATTTCCCTTGTTCTGCAGGGATGGGGGTCCTGAGCCCTGTGCTTCCCTGCCCTGGGATGGGGCCAAACCCCGCCCCCCACCCACCGCCAGGGCTCCCTTGGCGGGGCCTGTGCCGGGACACGCAGGGAACCCCGGCCCTGGCCGCACCCCCATCAGATAAGGCCGCCTCCGCCGCCTGGCAGCCCTCAGAGCTGGAGCCCGAGCAGGCGGCGAGGAGTTTACGTAAGCCTGTTGTTGATGGAAAAACAAATGCGCCAGCGGGCCTTTCCTGGCCTGCTCAGAGCCAGCCAAGGGGGCCCAGACGCTGGCTCACCCCCCCCAGCCCACCCCCGCCCCCGGAGGCTCCATCCTGACAGCTCCTGGGGGGTGCCAGGGAAACCCTGGGGGTCCTGGGTGCTGGGACATGGGCTCTCAGGGCCACCCAAAACCCCAGCCCCCCAGCCCAGGCCACCCTGGGAGCCCGGGAGGCATGCAGGAGGTGCTTAATTAATGCTTGGCTGGTTCTTAACCTTGTTCCTGCTTGGTTCCAGCCAGCCCCAGCCCAGCCTCCCCGGGCCTCAGCTCCGGCCCGAATCCAGCCATCCGTCAGCACCACCGGATCCAGCTCCCAGCGTGCCCAGCCCTGCTCTGGGAACGGCTGTCAGAGAAGGGCAGGGGCTGAGGGTGGGGGAGGGGAGGGGTATTCAGAGAGACACTCCGGGTGTGTGTCTGGAGGGGGTGGGCTTTGGGGGCCTCCATCTTGCAGAGATGTAGCCTGGAAAGGCCGTCTGACCTTCTCCACAGTGTTGGACGATGCCAGTGGACAGCGGAGGGTCCCTCCCTCAGTGCCCCGACCTTGCCGCAGCCCTGCCAGCCCACTCACCCCGCGCCCCAGTCTCTGTCTGTACCATGGAGCTCCCGGCAAGGTTCAAGAGGGAAGGCAGGCATTTGGAGGATTAACGCGATAATGAAGGCGAAGCCCTTACATCATCCCCAGCGTGATGTCTGGCACCAAATACCACCGAGTGCATGTCACTCCCCGTGCCAATGTGTCTTGCCCACCTGCCTATCCAGTGCCCTCTGGAGCACCTCTCCTGGCCCCTGTCATGGGTCGCTGCTTTGGCGACATTCCTGCTAGGCTTCCCTTCCACCACTGCTCAGGGCAACCCTCCTGACCCCCGCCAGCTCCCCATATTGGACCCTTCCCCCTCAAAGCAGGCACCCTGTGAGTGTCAGACTCCCTCCTGGCTCTGGGCATGCAGAGGGAACTTACATACTGGTCCAGCCCACCATGCAGGGGGTCCCAGCAAGCAGCCCAAGGAGGGGATGGGGATATCTGTTTGTAGAGCAAGGGACCCCTGAAGAAAACTTATGGATGTGGGAGTCCCATGGATAGGAGAATGTTCTAAGATTGACAAAGGAGAGAGAGAGAGAGAGAGAGAGAGAGAGAGAGAGAGAGAGTCCAGTAGGGAGAACACTTCTGCTGGATGCAGCTGGCCTGGGTTTTATTCCCCAGCATCCCATTGGGTCTCTGACCATTGCAGGAGTGATTCCTCATTGAGGGAAAACTGTTCCCCATCCAGAGGGTGTGATCCGCGCACCCGTCATCCTTCAACCCATGTCTGCCTGGACCCAGTGCACAACGTGTCCAGGCACTGTTGGGGGAAAACTGTTCCCCAACAATTCCTGAGTGAAGAGGCAGGAGTAAGCCCTGATTACCGTCAGTATGACCCCCCCCCACCCCTTAGCAAAAGAAAAATAAAAGGAAGACAAAGGGATCAGAGATAGTATAGTGAGTAAGGCACTCACCTTGCATGTGGCCGACTCACCTGTGATCCTGGCACCCATATAGTCCCCTGAGACCATCAGGAGTGATCCCTGAGTGCAGAGCCAGGAGTGAGCTCTCAGCACAACTGACTGCCCACCCCCCCACCACACACACACACAAAGTATGCAGCTATTTGGTAGTGCAAAGACCCAGAGTTGGATACCAGCTCTGCCATTTATCTGCCTGGTATTTCCGTGCGCAGTATGACCTTGGGGCAGGCACAGCTCTCCTCAGGGCTGCAGTTTCTCTTTCCCTCTGGAGAGACACTAATACCCTGTGCCCTTCCACAGGCTCCACTCAGAATCAGATATGTGGCACCCAGGTGAGGGATCTCTGGCTTCCCAGAGGGTTGGTCCTCACCAGCCCCAAGTCTCCACCCATATCAGGGAGGGGGAGATGCCCACCAGCCCAGGTGGGGGTAGCCTGGCCCAGTGTCGGGTCCATCCCCATCACAGCTTGGCTCTATTACCTATGGCAGATGGCCCAGCCTCTATTCTCTCATCTGAGAAATGGGCATACGTGTCCATTGCCCAGGTGACCAGGGAATTCTGTCATCCCAGGGGATAACTAAGAGGTAATACCTGTCACTTTCTCGGTGTCAGGCAGGGTTTGTAAGTGATCTTAGGTACTGCTGCTTCCCGCCTTGCTCCCAGGGGTGCATTCCAAGAATGCTAGGAGGTGCCCGTGTATGTATGCTAGTCTATTGTTACACCTAATGATAAAGCTTAATTCATACATTGGACACGGGAGGAGATGAACAAGAGAAGCCAAGAGTCAAACAAAACCCAAATAACAGGCTCAGAGCGAGGACACTGAGGCAGAGCCGGGAGACACATATCCCAGGTCACACAGCCTGGCTGCTTTGCTGGGAAGGCGGTCAGTAGGGCCCTACACAGCCCTAACCATGAGGCTTCCTTGCCTGCCACCGCAGGATCTGCGGAAGCACCCAGCAGGCCCCACGGCCAGAGCTCTGGGAGCAGCCGCCATCGCGATGCTTCTATTAATATATTGTGTGGCTATCATCATGATCTTAATTACTCATCAATCCCTTCTCAGCAAGACAAGCCGAGCGCTCTGGGCCTGGGTGGGTGCCAGGTGGGGGCTGGCGCCAGCAGCCTGAATGTGCCAGAGCGCCCGGGGAGGGAGCGCGTGGGGCGCCGGGGCAGGTGGGTCCCACACTGGGGCCGCCACCAGCCGCTGGACACCACCCCACCACCCGGCAGAGCAGGGCTGGGCCAGGAGGGGAGGCGGGCAGACACTGGGCCTTTTGTGTCCTGGGCCCCACGCGGCCCAGCCTAGAAACCAGGCCCACCCCCGCTGCAGGCCTCGGCCCTGGCCAAGAACCCCGGGCAGTGAGAGAACCAGGTTCAGGCCCCGCTGGTGGCCCTGCCTGGGCCCTTCTCCCTGACGCAAAGCCCCACCCGAGCCAGGGGCTGCGGGTGGGAGGGAACAGTAAGCAGCGTCCAGGGGGTCAGCAGCGCAGAAGTCCCCAGCCCAGTACCCCCTCCCCACCCGCCTGCATCCCCACACAGCCATGCACACACACCCTGTTCCAAACACACACACACACACACACATACACACAACCGGACACACACATACCTGAACACACACCTCAACACACATCCTTGCTGATCACACAGACAAAGCCGCACAGCCCTGAATGCACGTGATCAGGCAAACCCCTCCAGCGCCCAGACTCCCCCAGGGCAACACCCAAGCGCCAGATCCACCAGGCCCTCCTCCTCTGCCTTTCTCTCTCTCTCCCTCTCCCCCTCCCCCTTTTCCCTCCCTTTCTCTCTTCTCCCTCCTCCCCTTTTTCTCTTTCCTTCTTTTATCTCTCTTCTCCTCTCTCTCTCCCTCTACTCTTTTTTCCTTCTTTCTTCTCTCTCCTTCTCTTCTCCCTCCCTCCCTCTCTCTTCCCCTTCTCCCTTTTCCTCTCTCCCTCTTTCCCTCTCTTCTCCCTCTTCCCTCTCTCTCTCTCTCCCTCCCTCCCTCTCTGTTCCTCTCCCTCCCCCACACCCCTCTCTCTCTCCCTCCCCCACACCCCTCTCTCCACCACATGGGCACCCACCCACTCACCAGTCACAAGCACAGGCTCCTCCTGGAGGCCACTGGGGGACAGATTGCTGCCCTGGGGAGCCCGGATGAGCGCTGGGACCTGCACTCTGCCCCCTGCCCGGATCCGGGGAGCCTCCCCCCCTTGCGCCCTCACCTGCCCCAGACCCACAGAAGTGCCTAAGGGAAAGGTGGACATCGTGGGGCACCTGCTGCGCGCTCCCGCACCCCGCTCTGTGCTCCCCCACTGCCTGCGGGGCCTTCAGCAGTACGCAGCGCCCGTCTGACCTAGTGGCCCGCACCCAGTAGGGAGCCCCAGGGGACCCCTCTGCAGGCTAAGGACCCCCCGCCGGGAAGGGCTGGGGCGCCGGCGGCGGCCACGCCTCAGTGTGCCGCCAGGGGGCGCCCCGCGCTCGGGCCCTGCTGGGGCTCCTGGCGCCCAGCGCGGCTGGCCGGCCTGGCCCTCAAACCCCGGCGGGCGCCCCCGCAGGATGTCTCAGTTCCCCGGCCCGCCCGCCGGATCCGGCTGCCGCCCCCTCCGCAGCCGCGCGGGCCGCCGGAACAGAGTGAACCCCACGCTGGTCCCGCAGGGACCCCCTCCTGCTCCCCAGGGGCCTTCAGCGGGCTGCCGAGGCCCGGCTGGCCGGACACAGCTTCTGCCCTGGACGCACGACGCCGGGGGTGGGGGCTTCCGAGGCCTGTGCTTGGGGTCCTTCAAGCAAAAGGGAGGCCCGAGACCCTGGGGTGGGGGGCCCCCACAGTTGCAGGCAAGACTTGACACAGGTTCCCCAGGGTCCTGGGACCATCCAGCAGGTCTGGGGGGCGGCGCCGGGAGCGGACCGAGAAGGGGGCACCCGGAGCACTGTGGGAGATGGCCCTTTGCAGGGGAGGGAGAGCCGGACCCCCAGGCAGGCGCCCACCCAGTGGGGTGCACCTGGCTGGCACCCAGCCCAGAGATGGGTGGTCCCACGGGAGCGCGCACTGATCCAGCATGCACAGGGGGGCTGGGCTCCCCACAGGCGGGTGGGGGGGTCCCTCCCAGTCTCCCTCATTTGTGCCACCCTCCCCCTCCCGCCCCCGGTCAGTGGGAAGGTCTGGGCTCTTGCTCCGTGTCTCGGGGTGTCTCCTGATCCCGCCCTGGCCCCTTCCTCTCTGCGCCCCACACCTCCCCTGCTCAGAGCAGAACCCCACCATCCCCACTGGGATGCTCCCACCCCCCACAGCCAGCCCACCTCCACCTCTTTTTCTTTTTCTTTTTTTGCCCTCCCTGTTGTCCTGTCGCTCTGTCCCCTCCTCTGCCTCTTCTGCCTCTTCAGACAGTGACCACAGAACCTCACTTCTCCCTCTCACTCCTGGAGTTCTGGGCTTGATTTGGGATGTTTAGGCCAACCTGCTGCTTCTTGGGGAGAACTAGGCTGGTGGGAGGAATCCAAGCCTGGTTCCCACAGACCAAATATGTGTGCGGGGCCTGTGAGCACCTCCGGGAACTGTCCTGGTTCCATTGGCCCCAACTCAGGCTGACTCCCGCCCCACCCCACACTCTGGCCTTCCTCCTCCAGCTCCAGTTCCTCTGGCCTCCCAGTGCTGCGACCAGCTGGACCTCTGGGCCTTTGTACATGCAGCAACTCCTTTCACCAGTCACTGCCTGCCTCCCAGTCTCCATCACCCTTCCCAGGAAGCGTGTCCAGGCACGGGTGGGTCCACCGGCACCTCATCACAGACACCAACAAAGCCCCTGGAGCCTGTTGGACCAGTGGCTCCTGCCTCAGTGCCTCCCCAAGATCTCCCTTTCCCCCTCTGAATGTACCCCCTGCACAGCCTACAAATGATGGGGCCAGGGACAGCCACCCCTGCAGGCAGCTTGTCAGAAATCCCCAAGTGGGGGAGGATTGGTAGCACAGCGGAGAAGGCATTTGCCTTGCATGTGGCCGATTCGGGTTTGATCCTCGGCATCCCATAGGGTCATCCTGAGCACAGCCAGGAGTAATACCTGAGTGCAGAGCCAGGAGTGAGCCCCGAGCATCGCGGGGAGTGGCCCCAAAAGCCAATTTAAGTAAATAAATATAAAAAAAAAAACTAAGGATGAGAACCTTGAGCCAAGAAATACCTTAGCATCTTTCTCATTGCATTGGGGTGAAGAGGTTAAGATGCTGCAAGAAATGAGGGGGCACTGGGCAGGGGGGGGGGAGACTTGGCAACTGTGGCGGCGGCCGTGCTGTGCGTACCTGGGGCTTATCTTATTCCTCTGTGCTGTCTGCATTTGAAAATCTCCGTGAAAGAAAATGTTTCTTAAGAGATGCCCAGCAAGGGCTGGGGAGCCAGGAAGGCCATTTCTGGTGCAGGAGATTCAGTGTCCTTTCGTGGCCACGCTGCAGTTCCCCCGGGGACCCTGCTCCCAGCTCAGGGCTCCGCGTCGGCTCCGGATGGGGCTCAGGGAACCAAGCAGGGCCCAAGATGGACCTCGGGCTCGTGCGTGCAAAGCCCATGCCAGCCCTTTGGGCCATGTCCCGGCCCTGAGGAAGGTATTGGGGGGAGCAGCCGAAGCAGCTTTGAGGTGCGGCTCTGGGCGGAAGCTCCCCAGGCCTCTGTGCAGTGATTCTGGGCATGTGTGTGCCGGGGCCCTCCCTGCCTCAACCCTCCCGCCGCCTCCAGAGCTTCTAGGGCACCTGCCCCAACTTCTTTTTTATTTTCTTATTTTTTTTAATTAAAGAACTTGTGATTTACAAGTGTCCATCTTGTGCCTGGCCTCCCAGGGTCCCTGTCTGTCTGGCTGCACTCCCAGTGTCGCCGGCACCATCTCTCCCTCTCTCTCCCTCTCTGGACCCACTGTCTGCCCTGCTCGGGTCCCTTCCTGTGGCCTCTCCCTGAACCCGCACCTCTGCATTATCCCTTCCTCATCATCCCTTCCTGTCTCTCTGCCCTGTTCCTTCCTGTCTCTGCCCTGTCCCTTCCTGTCTCTCTGCACTGTCCCTTCCTGTCTCTGCACTGTCTTTTCCTGTCTGCACTGTCCCTTCCTGTCTCTGCCCTGCCCCTTCCTATCTCTCTGCCCTGTTCCTTCCTGTCTCTGCCCTGTCCCTTCCTGTCTCTCTGCACTGTCCCTTCCTGTGTCTGCACTGTCCCTTCCTGTCTCTTCCCCCACCCCAGAAGTCACTCTCTACCTGTCCCCTGTTTTTTGTCTCTGTCACTTTCCTTCTGGCTCTCTCCCTTGGGATGCCTCTCAGCTGAAAATGGGGTGGGGGGAATCTGTGCCTCTGCCTCCCCACGCCCCCTCATCTCAGCCCCCACAGCATGCCCTGGTTCTGGGGTGGGGGACCCCCGGGCCCCATCTGGGTAGCAGTGCTGACAGAAGAGATAGAATCGAACTGGGCCCTGTCCGGGCCTGAGCAGGGGTACCGCCAGGCTCTGCGGGGGAGTCTGGGCGCAGGAGCGGATGATGCCTGGGCTCCCCGCAGGGGGAGCGGGGGTGGGGTAGGAGGTGGGGTCTCCTCTCGGGGTGTCTGTTGAGATGCATTTGCCAGCCAGCGCCTGGGCCTGTTTACGTCTGTCTGAGAGCGTGTGTGCATGTGTGTGTGTGCCTTTGTGTGAGGCTGTCTGGGGCGAGCCCCGTTGCCTGAGGTCCCCGTGTGTGTCTGCCGACCTGTCTGGGGTGCAGCCGGACCTGTCTGGGGTGCAGCCGTCTGGCTGTCCAGGGGCCAGCCTGCCACTTGTATTGTCTCAGCAAGTGCAGATCCTATCTGGTCGGGAGGCTCTCAGGGGAACCCCCCCCGACTTTGCTGTGTGGGTCCGGGTGGGTCCGTGGGTGCTGGCGGGACACATCCTGGCTCCCCCACTCCAAATGCCTTACCCTGGGCAAGTTGGTCCAATCCTGAATTCATTGGACAAAAATGCATTGATCAAGAGAGATGAAGTGAGTCTATGGAGCCTGAAGTCAGAGCAGGAGCTCCCCGGGAGGGGGAGAGGGCAAGGGGCCCACGGGAGGCTTTGGGGAGACTTAGCAGCTCTTGAATCTGGGCTGGGGTGAGTCCTCCAGGCGGAGCTGACTGAAGCTGTTTGTCTCCACCCAGGATTCGGCAGGCAGCGGAGCTGGCAAATGTTTCCTGATGCTGTGGCTATTTGCATAGTATCTAACGGTGGGAAAGACCCCTGGGGTTTTGTGGGGTTGACAACTCAGAAAGGGGGTCAGTGCAGGCTGTGGGCCCCATGCATGTCCCCCTCACTCCCTCCACCCTGTGGACACCCCAGCGGCAGGCAGCGACAGAGACCCATGGTGCCTGCCTGCCTGTCCTGCCCGCATTGTTCCATGTCCTACCTGGGCTGGTTACTTCTTCTTGCAGGTTCTGTCCCTCCCTCTGGGGCTCCAAAGGGGTGAGCCATGGGGGCTAGGGAGAGTATTTTTTTTCCTGGAGCTTGACCTCCAGGAAGCACGTCAGAGCACACTGTCTCAGGACTGGCTGAATGTAAAGGCAGCAAGGTGCCCACTGGAGGGGCCAGCAGGAAGCTGGGATGCAGGCTTTGCAGACAGAAGGCCTGGCTTCCATCCCTGGCACCCTGAGATCCCCCTGAACACTGCCAGCAGTGACCCCTCCACACACATACAAGCACTGTGTTGGATGTAGACATCCCCACCCTCAAAGATGCCCAATGAATAGACTCCACCTTTGCCACAGGTGGTCAGCCATGATGATAAGCAAAGCCTGGATCCACCTCTTCCTGCTCTCCACCTCGTGGGACATCTGTCACTTACTATCTGCTGAGCCCCCTCATTTGTGAAATATAAAATAACATAATACGAGACCAACACCCGAGGACAGCAGACACAAAGGCAGGAATATTGCTCCACAGTTGGAAGCCTGTCTCATGACAGGCTGGGGGAGAAGGCAGCTGGGATAGAGAAGGGATCACTAAGACAATGATGGTTGGAGGGATTGTTCGGGATGGGAGATGTCTGCTGAAAGTAGATAAAGGACCAAACGTGATAGCCTCTCAGTATCTGTATTGCAAACCATAATGCTCCAAAGTAGAGAGAGAGACAGTATGGGGGAAATTGTCTCCCATGGAGGCAGGGGGAGGGGTGAAGGGAGCAGGAGGGATGCTGGGGACATTGGTGGTGGAAAATGTGTGCTGGTGGAGGGATGAGTGTTCTGTCATTGTATGACTGAGACTCAATCATGAAAGCTTTGTAACTGTAGCTCACAGTGATTTGATAAAAAATAAAACAAAATAAAACAAAATCTGCTGAGCCCCTGATCCACAGCAGGCCTGTCCCATCCTACCACCGCTCTGTGCCCACCCTCTGTCAGGGAAGAGCATCCTCTTCAGGTTCCAGCAGAGGAAAGGGAGACCCAGTGAGGGAGGAAGTGCCTTGAGCATGCATGGCAGGTGGAGCCAAGCTGCAGGGATGAGACTTTGGTGTCACCTCTCAGGAACTGGAATGTACAGAGCCTTTTTGGTGACAGCCTTCATTCCTCCAAGGGGAAAGGTCCTTCACCGCCTGGCACAACGTCCAGGCCCCCCGAGCAGTGCAGAAAAGGTGAGGGTCATGGTTTTTGACCTTTGCGTCACAGGTACCCTGCACGGCCTGCTTACTGAATATCTGAGTGCATGAATGCATGAATGAATGAATGAATGCTCTGCACTCTGCATATCCTGTTAGGATGTGCCCTTGTGGAACAGCTCGAGATAGGCTGAGCGCATGCGTGACAGGTTTCCCTACTCAGCACATGATTCCCCGAGTGCTCCTAGGAGCGATCAGAAGAAAGAAAAAACTAGGGTCAGGAAGACTGTTTAGGAGTTTAGGCACTTCCACAGGGCCAACCGCGGTTCAATCCCTGGCACCGCATGTGGTCTCTGAGCCCTGCCCGGAGTGATCCTTGAGCACAAAGCCAGAATCAGCCCTGTGCGCAGCCAGGCATGGTCCAAGGCCGCACCCGCCCCTCTTGTTGGTCTCTGTCTTTCCTCTCAAGCCCTCCAGGGCAAGAACTAGGTGTATTTCGTCTCTGGAGCTTGACAACAAGTCCAAAGCCTGCATAGACGAGGACCCCGTGGACAGTATCATGGGTACGTATTTGTAAATTAATAGGTGGTAGACAGAAACAAGATCTAGGATTTCATTTTTTGGTGCCCGATCAAATCCCAGGGTCTCACATATGCAAGGCATATGTGATGCCAGAGATCCGACCCTGGGTCACCATGCGCACGGCAAGTGCTGTACCTACTGTACTATCTCTCTGGCCCCTGGCATGGAATTCTTAGAACTTTAGTCAATGTTCAGGGCCGGGGAGGGAGGGGTGCTCAGTGGCAGAGCCAGGGTCGGATCTCTGGCATCACATGCCCTGAAGAACGTCAAGAGTGATCCCTGAGCACTTAGCTAGGAGTCATCTCTGAGCACTGCCAGTGTGACCCCAAAACAAACAAAAAAGAATTTCATACTTGACAAAATGGCAGAAGCACCAACTTAGTTTCAATAAGTGGTTTTATTACTGGTTAGATTTTACAAATTCTGATATTCGAACAGACTTCCACCTTAAAATTCTAAAACAACAAAGCGACCGTTGGAGGGGGTTGATTTTTTTTTCTTTTTTCTTTTTAGGACTATTCAAAGTAACAAACTTTTTTTTTCTTTTTTTTCTTTTTCTTTTTTTTACATTTTTGCTCTGGTCATAAATATACAGAGAGAAAAAGAGGGAGAGAAAAAAATGAACAAGTCATCCAAAGTATGGAGACAGAACAGTATTCCTAAGGCACGTGGCAGTCTTTGAAAATACAGAAGCTCCAGCCAACTTAAATGCTTGTTGTTGTTGTTGTTGTTGTTGTTTTTCCTCGCTCAGTCCACAAAACTGTACAGGGACACAAATGTTGTGTTGCCAAAGATCTTCCAAGTAACTCCTTGGGCGGTGCCACTGGGCAAACCGGATACACAATTCTTTCCTTCCTGTTTCCAGGCGAGATCCTAAATGTGGTTAGTTAGTTGCTCAAAGCCTCTATTTTTAAAATACACTTGGAATTCAACTAAAGATAATTTCTTTTTTAAAGAAATTGGGGTAGAGGGCAGGGCCAGGGGTCAAGGGGGATAGGCGGTTGCGAGTCATTAGAAAAGGTTGGTCAGAGTCGTTTGGGAGGGGCTGTGGGGCTCGTGGGCCTCCAGGTTGCCAGGCACGGAAGTTAAGACAGACGTCACAGTTGGCAGAGTGGGGCTAGTCAAGTCTGTGAGGGTGGTGGGCGTGCTGGAGGGGCTGAGCGAGGCGTTGGAGAGCTCCGAGGCGGGACCCGACGGCGTCCCCGACTGCAGCGCTGCCTCCGTGGATTTGTCCACGCCCGTGTTTTCCTGCCGTAAGAGGTTGCGCCTGAATTTGGCCCGGGCGTTCTGGAACCAAACCTGAATGGGGGGAGAGAGAGAGAGAGAAAGAAAGAAGGGCAGGTTAGGGTTTGGGGACATCTCCTAACCCCACTCATGGGTGCACCCGGAGGGGAGACGATGGTTTCGGGCAAGAGATGCTTGACTCTTGTTTTCTTGTTTGTTTGTTTGGGTTTTTTTTTTTGCTTTTATTTTAGGGCTATACCCGGTGGTGCTCGGGGGCTACTCCTGGCTCTGCATTTAAGTATTACTCCTGGCAAGCTGGTAGGAATCATATGGGATGCTAGGGATCGAACCCAGGTCGGCCACGTACAAGGCGAGCTCCCTCCCCGCTGTGCTATCTCTCTGACATCCCCAGTGTTTGGTCCTTTTTTTTTCTTCTTGGGCCACACCCAGTGATGCATAGGGGTTACTCCTGGCTCATGCATTCAGGAATTACTCCTGGCGGTGCTCAGGCAGGGGACCATATGGGATGCTGGGAATCCAACCCAGGTCAGCTGCATGCAAGGCAAATGCCCTACCCTCTGTGCTATTGCTCCAGCCCCAATATTTGTTTTTTAAGGAAATAAAGATGCTGTTTCCAAGCATGGACCCCCAAGTGGGTTTGCCTCACTCCCGGAGACGCCAGCCAGAACCACAGGCATCAGTGTTGGAGTCACGAGCTCTGTCCGTGGTATTCTGGAGCCCTGGCGATGTGCTCAGTGCAAGCGCCTGGGGGTGAAAGCACAACCACTCCAAAGACTGGCTGTGAGCAGGAAGAAACTTCTAGCTCCCCATCTGTATCTGGTGACACACTGAGATGGTCCTGGTTTGGACAGACTGGGATTGGGGGGGCCACATTCCCAGTGGTGCACAGTCAAGGGACTATGAGGGACAGACATCAAGCCCAAGCCTCCTGATGGGCTGCTCTCTGATGCAAAATAGATTCTTAAAATTCATCTTCACCTGGACCAGAAATGTGGCTTGGCAGTAGAGTGCTTGCATCAGGCACGAGGATTAATAGCCAGAAATACAAAAAAAAAAAAAAGTGGGTGGTTTGAACATTGTGGGGGAGGTTGAGGGCCACACCCAGCAATGCTCAGGGATTACACCTGCCAGGCATTGGGGACATATGGGATGCCAGGGATGGAACCTGAGTCAGCCACATGCAAGGCCAGTGCCCTCCTCACAGAACTATAAATGATTTGAATATTTATCTTACCAGTTGCTTTTTATTTTTTTTTAATGTGGCTACTGGAAAGTCGTTCATGTAAAATGTGACTCACATCAATTTCTTTTTTCTTTTTCTGGCCTACTCCTGCTGAAAACCACACCCAGCACTGCTGGGGGGCAGGGGTGTGGTTCTGGGGCGCAAACCCCAGGCCTCAGGCACGCAAGGTCTGGGCTCTCGGGCTTGCACCACACATCCCAGGCCCCTTCATGTTGCATTTCAATTTTTTTTTAATTTTTAGATTTAATGTCTCTAAGATTGTATTCCACAAACATAAGGAATGCTTGCATGGAAATGCATGGAAACGGGAGAATTATAAAAATCTCTGCTATAAAAATATGATGACAAAAATTATGTGAACATTTAAAATAAAGGGGCTGGAAAGATAGTTCAGCAGGTCAGGCACTTGCCTTGCAGGTAGCTGACCTGGGTTAGATCACTAAACTCCACCAGGAGGAATCTCTGAGTACAGACCCAGGAATAATCCTGAACACTGCTGGGTGTGGCCCCAAAGCCAAATAAATATAAATGAATATAATAAAGTGTAAAGGTAAAGGTAAAGGTAAAGGCCCTCCTGTTGATCATCGATTTGCTCGAGCGGGCCCAGTAACGTCTCCATT
>JAOXYA010000028.1:6279720-6298060 GCA_028565675.1 Sorex palustris | reverse complement strand
AATAAAATTTTAAATATACATATACATATATATATATATATATATATATATACACACACACACATCAAGAGTATGCACTGTAGCACTGTCTTCCAGTTGTTCATCGATTTGCTCGAGCAGGCCCAGTAACGTCTCCATTGTGAGACTTCTGTTACTGTGTTTGGCATACCAAATACACGTCACGGGTAGCTTGCCAGGCTTTGCCATGCGGGTGAGATACTCTTGGTAGCTTGCCGGGCTCGAGAGGGGCGGAGGAATCGAACCCGGCTTGGCCGGGTAGGCTGAGCGCAAGGTAAATGCCCTACTGCTGTGCTATCGCTCCAGATTTTTTTAAAAATACTCCATTTCAAACTTAAACTGGTAAAATGAGGAACCAGAAGTTACCTTATAAAATCCAACTTAAGTTTATTTAACCTTTTCTTTATTCCTTCGATGCTACTATTGTGATAGTCGGAAGCCATACACTTTAGCTATGGTGTACTCACACACACTTGGTTGTGGTGCACTGGAGATCACACATTTTGTTGTGGAGCCAGGGATCCCCAATGGCAGTGCTCCTGGGACAGAGCTCAGCAATGGGGGCAGTGCCAGGATCAAACTCCCCACCTTAGGATGTTTGCAAGGCAGGTGGCTTTTCCCTCAACCAACCCTGGCCCCTGGACCTTTTTCTTTATTCTACTTATTTCTTACATATGCTGTTGAAACAATTATTCATCATTCATACTAAATGCTAAAAACAAGAATTTATTAACAAATTCTGCCAACATAATTTGACAATGCTGAAGACTAACAGGTAAGTTGTCATCTTCCCATTATAGTTCACAAAATAGCCAGCTCAGGATTTATTCAATGTGTTGATCTGATAGGCAAATACATTGAAAATTTTTTAAACAGTGGGATTCATACTATATTTATCAATAGAACCATAAATGCAACATACTATACAATCACAAGAAAATTCAATGTAATATCTCCAATTCAGGATATAAAATTTCAGTAAAAAAAAAAATCACTAAACCAAGGAAAAGTCAAACTAAAAAACATCTAGTAAAAATGAAATACTAATATTTACAAAAAGGTTATCAAGGGGCCACAGAGATAGTACAGTAGATGGCTAGCCTAAGTTTGAACCCACATTTGATGCCCTGAGCACGGTCAGGAGTGATCCCTGATGAGACAGACAGGAGTTAGCCCTGAGAACTGCTAGGTGTGCCAAAAACTAAACAAAACAGTCCTACCAATGCAGATATTTGGGATCAGAGACATAGTATCACAGGCAGGATGCCTGCCTTACAGGTTCCACACCTTGCACCACATATGGTCTCCCAGCACCCAGTAATAATCTGAACACAGAGCCAAGAGTAAATCCTGAGCATTGCCAAGAATAACCACAAAGAGGTTATCAAAGGTTACTGATAATTTTTTTTCTATTTCACCAAACTTTAGTGGCATAAGCTACAGCTGAGATCCTAATTCAGGGTGAAAATCGGTAAGATTTACCAAAGCATAAGAAGCACATTTGTTTGCCTAATAGTACTACCACGATCCATATATTATTTCCATTATGTTTTCCCCGCACTTTCTCTCAATCTGTTTGAAGCAGCATATCATACAATCCACTTCTACCTTTAAAGAAAAATTCTGAAACTAGACAACATAATCACACACTAGATTTTTAAGGAAGGTAAATATAACAAGTAGCAGAAAAGAATGAGTAAGGGTAGAACATATCCTACCACCTCTGTTCCTCATTTTCTACACTGGCAACTCTGACACACTTAACCCAACGTGATTCATTGGGGACCTGGGGCTGAGCTTCCGTAGCTCCCTGGAAAAGCATCTGCCCTGCAGGCAGTGAGGCTGAGTCAACCTCTGGCACTGCTCTGGAAGGCCCTCAGGACCCCTGCAAGCACTGCAGTCAGGCTATTAAAGCACAGCAACTAAATGGGCAACCTCTGGAGAACACCACAACCAAGAATGTGACCACCCTCTTGGCCCCCACCCCAGACCACACAACAACAAAGGGAAGGGAAGGAGTGGGGGAAGGGATTCATTGTCAACTGATGCCTTCTAACTGGCAATTCCTTGAGATAAGCAGTAATAAAGACCCCTTCCCTGAGCTGCATAGGAGAATGAAGAAATGAGTGTTTTTCCAGGTGCAAGTCCTTTAGAGGGATTATCTTGAGACAATTCTTTGAAGAAAGTGTGATCTCTGTTTCACAGATAAGAAAGGTAATAGGAAGGAAGAATCTGAGAACTGGCCTTCAGTAGGCGGCTGGCCACTGGGGAGAAGCTAGGACAATGGTGAAGGAAAGTGGCCACTCAGAAGGTGGGGGAAGCCTGAAGGTAGTAAAGTGAATGAAGCCCAGTAACAGTAAACCACAGTGCTTAAAGGGGGGGTGCGGAGGAGGGCTGACCCTGCATAGAGGTAGGCTGGGGGTGGGGCAGGTGGAGGGAAGTAGTTACTAGTGATTGATACTGGAACATTGTATACAGGAAACTCAATCATGAATAACAGTAAATCATGGGGCCTCATGATTTAAAAAAAAAAAGTTTAAAAAAAAAAAAGAAAAACTTTAAAAAGCTGAGGCTATGAAATCATTTGCCCACAATTGCTGAGTAGTAAGTATAGAACTTATGTCCAGACACTTCACTGGTTAAGAACCTAAGGTTTATTTTTTGTCAAAAAAATTTTTTTAATTGAATCACTGTGAGATTCAGTTACAAAACTGTTCATGACTGAGCTTGAGTCATACAATGTTCCTACATCCATGCCTCCACCAGAGTACATTTCCCACCACTCCAGCCTGCCTTTATGACAGAGACTTTTCTCCTTCTCCCCCTGATCTCCCCTCCCCACTTTCTGGGCACTCCCACTCTCCACACCCTCGGACGAGCTTCATGCATGAAGGAACCGGCAGAGGAACCCAAGTGTGTGGGACCCGGGGCTGAGATCTCCACGCCTGCTCAGATCAGGACTGGGCCTCCTTCACCCAGATCTCCCATTTTCCAGTAGCTAGACAGTTACACCTACCAATTGCCCTTGGCACCATGTGATCCCATCAATGGCCAAGATCCAGAGACTATAAGTATAATAAAATTAATAAAATACAGGGATGAAGCGATAGCACAGTGGGTAGGGCATTTGCCTTTCACACCGCCAACCTGGACGACCCAGGTTCGATTCCTCCACCCCTCTTGGAGAAGCCGGCAAGCTACCAAAAGTATCTCGCCTGCACGGCAAAGCCTGGCAAGCTACCCAGGTATTCAATATGCCAAACACAGGAACAACAAGTATCACAATGGAAACGTTGCTGGGCCCGCTCGAGCAAATCGATGAACACGAAGACAGTGCTACAGTGCTAATAAAATATAAAATGAGGGGCCAGAGTGATAGTACAGCAGGGAGGGTATTTGCCTTGCACGTGGCCGACCCAGCTGACCTGGATTCAATCCTGGGCATCCATATGGTGCCTCACCCCACCAGGAGTGATTTCTGAGTGCAGAGCCAGGAGGAACCCCTGAGCATTACAGGGTGTGACCCAAAAGGGAAAAAAATTAAATTAAAATGAAAAAATAAAATGAATATAAGTTTTTTAAAAATGTTTATGTTGCACTTCTATAGATTGTGCAGTGCCAGAAAATGTGCACAAACCAAATCCTCATCATTTTTAATGAATGTTGACAGATTCATTTTTCTCTGCAGTTGCCTTTAAGCAGACAACAGATCCCAGAAGTTCCTGTCGGTGTCATTATGACAGTGTTTTGTTTCTGGTATTTCCGGTATTTCTGGGAGATACTAGAGTGATGTGAGGAACACACTGGAATCTGTGGAGTTACGAAGAGGAAGGAGATACAGACCCCACTCCCGGTCCCCGTGGGATGGAGAAGCCATCGGGGACCACAAGTGCCGGGAGTCAGAGTCAGGGCGGACAGAGCAGGAAGAGGCCCTGGTGGGGTGCCCTGCAGATTCCCTGTCCCGAGGGCCTGTCCCAGGCGTTAGGGGGCCGCTGGTGCTATTAGAACTGAGCTCGTGTAGAAAGAACCCCGAGGACAGAGTCAGGGCTTAGTTTCATTTTCCCTATGGGGCGCACACACACACACACACACACACACACACACACACACACGCACATGCACACATACAAAAATGCACACACACACACATACACACACACATACACACACATCCCACGCTTGAGCCCGCATGTACATGTGAAGTCACCAGGAAAACTATCCTGCCTGGCTCCCAGGGCCCCCAAATGAGAAGCCACTGGGAACGGCTGCATCTAGAGGTCCTTGAAGGGCTTTGGAGCAAGGCTAAGAAATCCAGGCTTCTTCACACACTGAGAGGGGGATGTGTACCCCAACATAACACACTCATGTTGGGGAGGCAAGCCCCCCCCACCCCCACGTCCCTCTTCGTGATGAAGACAGCGGCCAGATCTTCCTGTAAAACTGAGGACTGTGGGGCAGGCTCGACCTGGGGCTGCCCAGTTGCACACTTCCAGATGTGTGTGTCTTGTGTCTTCCCAGCGGTCTCAGTCAGGGTAGGAGTGCTGATTCCAAGGCCCACCCTCCCCTGGGGACCATGCCTCTCCCCTCCCAGCTCCCGGAGCTTATGACCGCAAACTTGCCTTTTCTCCAGGTCTGAGACAATGTGGATCTAACTGATGTAAAGTGCAGTCACGGAATCAGGGGCATATAAGGACCCTGTAAGGTGGGAAATGAAGCACCCCCCCACACGCCTCAAGCCAAGGCCCATCCAGGACCTCTTCAGGTCCTTGCAAAAGTTTTTGATTTCAGGTCTGAGCAATAGCACAGTGGGGTTGTTTGTCTTGCACGTGACGTGGCCAACCCAGGTTTGATCCTCGGCATGCCATATGGTCCCTGAGCACCACCAGAAGTAATTCTTAGTGCAGAGCCAGGAGTAACCTCTGAGCATCGCCAGGTGTGATCCAAGCAAAAAAAAAGTTTTTGATTTCTAAGCCCACCCTCCATGTCCTCTTCCTGGAGTGGGGGGAAAAGAGGGTGTCCACCCCTCATCTACAAAAATCTAGAGGAAGGGCATCTCTGTCCATGGACCCAAGGAATGGTAGATGGAGAAAAGCAATGGCAACACCCCTAAGGCCCTTGGAGGGAGGAAGCTGGCCATGGAGGAAGACTCAAGTTTCGGGTCCCTTTTGACAGGGCCCCCAGCCTCAGCCTAGGGGTCTGACTGTCCAGAGTGGCTGGAGTTGGGGGCCCGCGGGAAAGGGCCTGGAAGCAGTCACCTGCCACTGGATTTCCCTGGTACAATGACACTTTGTAAACCATGACACCATCATTGAGAGGGTGAAAATCAGCCACCGGCCCAACCCCCCGGCTGCTGGGGTGGTGTCGGAACTCACCCCAGCTTTCCACCTTTCCTGGGGTTCTGCCAGCCTTCAAAATGCCCCTCCTAAGAGGTGGCTGGGGCAGCGCCTCTGACTGAGTCACTTCGAGTCCCTGGAGCCATGGCACAGGGCTTGGCAGAGACAAAGGCTCAGAGCTAGAGTTGGGGGCAACAGTTGGGTTAAGAGGCAGTGCAGACGTGCCAGACCCCTGGCCACCTGCTACATGCGGCCAATGTCTCCCGACCATCAGCCTCTGAGCAGGAAGAACCATATCCCCACTTGACGGATCCCCAACCCTCAGAGGCTCCAAGGGATGATGGACAGACGCTCTTAGCCCAGGGTCACCCAGAGGTGATGCTGATGAGAAACCAGGATTGTCTGCCATACAGAGTCTGTGCTCGCCTCACCACATAATCCCCAGTGAGTCAGCTTGAGAGCGAGGGAGGGAAGTGAAGGATGGAGTGCGAGGATGAGTGGGTGGGTGAGTGAGTGAGTGAGCGCAGGAACAACTGAAGAGTGAAAAGGGCATGAGCGAGCGAACAAGCGAGCGAACGCATGAAAAAGTGAATGAAGGAGCCAATGAACGAGTGAACGAATGGGTGAATGGATACACAGATGAATGAATGAATGAATGAATGAATGAATGAGTGAAGACACTAAGGCACCTTGGTGGCACAGCACTCTCTGGCACCGAGCGGGCTCTGCAGTCCTGATTCTGTTCCAGGTCAGCCATCCTGGGCTCATCCCTCATCTGCCTCAGTTTCCCCATCTGCACAGGAGGGGCAGACTACCAGCAGACTGGCCCCCTCTTGGGGCTTTGACAGACAACAAGGAAGCAGCAGCTCTGCGCTCATGGTGCCTTCTTCCACTCTGGCCCTCTGCTCCAAGGACCCCGGGAGGTGGGGCAGCCCCAGGTGCCTCATGCCCTGCATGGGGTATGGGCTGGTCCTGCAAGTGTCCTCACAAGTCCCTTGCTGGGATTCCCATCCACAGGAGGGGGGAGGGGGGTAGTGTGGGGGAGGGCGGGAAATGCACTGTGCAGGCAAATCCCCTCCTCCCCGCCCACCAGGTTTCTGAGAATAGTGACAAACGTTCCCTGCCCAGGGATAGCCACAGGCGGACTCTCTCCTAGCCCCAAACTTGGGATGGCCCACGCATCCTGCCATTGGGCAATACAAGTCCTGACAGCCCTCCTCGTAGCCACAGAGGGAATGTGACAAGTGTCATATGAGAAAAAGAAGAGTCCAAAACCAAGGTTCACAGGCATCATGACTTCATAAAAAGCCCCACACCCCACCACTGCTCGCTCGTAAGCGCCAGGTAGGTCCAGGGCAGGTACGAAGCAGCATCCACAGGCTGGGGGGGGGGCAGCACACAGCCTGGGGGGCAGCACACAGCCTGGGGGGCAGCATTCCACAGCCTGGGTGAGCAGACTGAGAAACAGTCTCAGGGGAGGGCCCCGACCCACTGCATAACCCCAAAACTGCACACTTAGATTCCTGACTTCCTGTTCTGTTTGGTTGGTCATTTGGGGGCAATATCTGGCGATACATAGGACTTACTCCTGGTTCTGTGCTCAGAGAGCACTGGGGAGGGAGGACTGAGGAACCTACCGGGTGCCAGGGATTGAGCCTGGGTCAGCCATGAGAAAGGCAAGTGCCCTCCCTGCTGTCCTATTGCTCCAGACCCCCATAATCTCGTAAGGATATTCCTCCTCCTAGCTTTCTAACTAGTCTGTATGGTAGTGCTATTATTTTATGCGCTCAGAACTCATTTTATTTTGCTTTTTTTGCTCAGGGATTACTCCTGGTTTCAGGAATTACTTTTGGTGCTGCTCAGGGAACCATATGGGATGCTGGGAATAAGACCTGGATGCAAGGCAAACGCCATTTGTACTATTGCTCCAGCCCCATAAAACAAGTTTTCTTTAGAGCATGTAGAATCCCGGGTCCTGGACTGGACTTGCTGAGCCCCGTGCCACTACTCCAGATCCACAACTACTTTGCTGTAAGGCCCACAGCAAACCACTGTCCCTCTCTGGGTTTCAGCTCCCACCAATCAGCAGGCCAGAGGCAGGCAACTGCTCTGAAATCCCAGCCAGTCTCAAATGTCCATGACTCGGGTAGGAGACGCCCCACAGACCTGTGAAACACGCATGGCAGGGTTCCCCGGGTTGCAGAGGAAGGGGGCATGGCGTTGAGTCCTTGAATAACACTCACCCCTATTTGGGGGGAAAGCCAAACCGATGATTTCTTTGTTAAATGCAAAAAAGCTCATGGCACCCCAGTGCATTTCCTTCTGGCAATATCATCGTTGTCAAAAAATAAATAAGGGTTCAGTAGCTAAATAAATCTGGGAAATGTCAGATTAGACAAAGTTGTGAGTTTTTGAGAGTTTTTACTCATGGTATTAATATGAACGTGTTCCAGTCTCTAAGAGAAAGATACAGGACATCTTAAGCATTTGCCAAACTTATTTGGTCTTGGAATCATTTAAAAGGCTATTTTTTTAAATTATGCACTATCGCATATACACAGAAAATGCTCAGGGATTAACCTTATCGCCATTTTAATTAGTTAGACAAACCCAAATGTTGCACATCTGGATTGCACATTCCAGAGGGGCTGTTCAGTGGCTTGACACTGAGTCCTCATTGGCTTATGCCCTGCCCAACACACGACACAAGGCCAGTCCATTTGTTGGGTCTGAACAAACAGTAAAGTTCAAGTTCTCAGCTCTGAGCTCTCACATAGGTTAATGACCACTAATTGGCTATCTGAAGAATGTTTTCAGGGCTGGAGAGGTAGTTCAAAGAGTTGGAGGGCTTGTTTGGCACCCAGATGACCTGGGTTTAATCTTGGGCTTTGCCAAGAGTGACCCTTCAGCACTGAGTAGGAGGAGCCCATGGACACTGCCAGGAATGTCTCCCGCACCCCCCGAAATGTTTTTTAGCTGTCGGTGGTCAAAATGTATTTTCTCTCAAGATCACTCAGGAACTTCACTCATCTATCCACTGGAGTGATAGTATCATGGGTAAGGCACCTGTTACTGCATATGGTCCTGTGAGCGCCACCATAAATGATCCCTGAGCACAGAACCAAAAGTAAGCTCTGAGCATTGCCAGGAGTGGTCCCCAAAATTAAAAAAATAAAAGCCCTTCAGCCATCTAAATCAATAAGCTCTCCCATACAAGCACAGGGCACCCTACAATCACTTCTTCAGCTCCCTGGCCCCTCCCAGGAAGGAAGTCCTAGATCTCAGTGCCCTGCTGGGGAACAGCCCCCACACATAGGCGAAACGCCACATCTTACCAGACCAAGGGTCAGGACCATTTTGTCTCCTGGCTATCTTGCCTGCCAGTGAAAAGGAATTGAAGTGACTATCATGCTGTAGATGGTGACAAATTTGGGTACTTTTATGTACCTGAAGGCTTTTCAACAGAATTCCTGCCTTTCCTTATTTTTAAAAATAATTATGGGCTATTTTATTTTATTTTTGTTTTTGGGTCCACCTGGTGATGCTCAGAGATTCCTCCTGGCTCTACACTCAGGAATTACGTCTGGCGGTGTTCAGGGGACCATATGGAATGCTGGGGATTGAACCTAGGTCACCTGCATGCAAGGCAAATGCCCTACCCACTATACTATTGCTCCAGCCTTTCTACCAAGTCTATGCTGCATTCTCTGGTGTCTCCTGGGTATTGCCAGCCCAATGTTTTTATTTTTATTCATTTATTTTTTTAATTTTATTGAATCACCGTGAGATAGTTATAAGCTTTTTTGTTTGGGTTACAATCACACAATGATCAAACACCCATCCCAACACCAGTGCACATTCCCCCATCAATATCCCTGGTATACCCTCCCTTTCCCACCCTCTCCTTGCCTCCATGGCAGACAGTATTCCCCATACTCTCTACTTTGGGGCATTATGGTTCGCAATAGTCACTGAGAGGTTATCATGTTTGGTCCTTTATCTACTTTCTGCACACATCTTCCATCCCAGCTGGTTCCTCAAGCCATCATTAGTGATCCCTTCTCTGTTCCAGCTGCTTTATCCCCTTTGCTTATGAGGCAGGCTTCCAGCTATGGAGTAATCTACCTGTCCTGTGTATCTGCTATCCTTAGGTATCAGTCTCATGTTATGTTGTTTTATATTCCACAAATGAGTGCAGTCCTTCTATGTCTGTCCCTCTCTTTCTGACTTATTTCACTTACCATGATACTCTCCATGTCTATCCATTTATAAGCAAAGTTCATGACTCATCTCTCCTGACAGCTGCATAGTATTCCATTGTGTAGATGTAACAACATTCTTTAACCAGTCTCCAGCCCCATGTTGAGCTGGACCAGAAAGAGCTTGGAATCACGTAGGTGTGGCTCCTGGCTTCATCACTTCATACTGTGGTACTCAGGGTGCCCCTCTACTCTTCCCCCTCAGGCAGCAGGGGGAGGACAGTTAATGTTCTCAAGCATGTGCAGGCTGAATGATGCGACACATATTTATAAAACTAACATGCTTGAGTCCCTACATTATACTTTAGAAACTGAGCCTTTTTGTCATCTCATTTCTTCCTTGTCATGCTCAAGTGACATCCCCCTTATACAGCTGAGGCCACTTCAGCTCAGAGAGATGAAGTGACCTGCTCCCTGTCACACAGCCAGTAAGCAGAAGAGTTTAGTCTAGAGCAGAGGAGCAGAGCTGGTCTGCAAGGGTATAAAGGTGGAAAACCACTGACTGGCCAGAGAGATGATACAGGTAGGGCCCTTGTCTTGCTTGTGGCCAATCCTGGTTCGATCCCTGGCACCCACAGGGTTCCTCAAGTCCCTCCCGGAGTGATCTCTGAGCACAGAGGCAGGAGTAAGCTCTGAGCACTGTTAGGTGTGACCCCAAAACAAAAGCAAAAATAAAATGCAGAGGTGTGGGAACTTATCTTTCATGTAGCTGACGCTGGTTTGAGCCTTGGCACCACATATGGTCCCCCAAGCACTGCTAGGAGTAATCCCTGAGCACAGAGCCAGGAGCACGCCCTGAATGCACGTGCACACGCGCACACACATGCGAACACACACACACACACACACACACACACCACATTTAAAAAGCACTATTTTACCTCAGTAGTTCTAACTGCTGGCCTGTTGACCAGTCTGCAGGACAGGCATAAGAAGGCTCAAGAGCACTGGCCTAGACATTGCATCAGCTGACTCCAAATTTCTGCAGGGTGCTGCAACCCAGGCCCCACAGGATCAGTAACTGCCAAGAAGTCTGCCTATGTGTATAGATATGAATGCGAGCGCACATCCTGCTCCATCTGCCACCTCTAGCAACAGAGCTTTACCCCAACCTGTCCAACCCAAAGTGGGTACCCAAGGCCTCTGACTGTTAAGCTGGTTGAGACATAGGATGAGTGGCAGTATCGCGGGTACCTGCTAGACCAGCAGGCACCATGATGGAACATCCCCGTTCACGATCTCAATCCTCAACCATCCTCCAGGAATAAAGCATTACGCCCCACCTCACAGACAAAGAAAGGGGTCCAGAGGGGGCAATCCAAAGCCCTCCCCATCGCCCTGCAGGTAAGTCAGAGAGGATCTGAAACAGTCTGCTCTCAGCCCACCACCAACCCACCAGCAGAGAGCCTGCCCAGACCCCAACTCCCCAGCTAACCCATCAGCATTTAAGATACACACTTGGGAGGGGGCCCTCCGTTTTGCCACTTCCTGCCGGCTGGAACCTGAGATCACATCATTCCACTCTATCTTAAGCATCTCCTCTGTAAATTGCGTAGGGGCGGGCTGGAGTGATGGCACTAAGAACTGGAGCACACGCTTCTCTCTCTTTCTGTCCCTCTCGCCCCCCACTTTTGAGCCATACCCAGTGGTGTTTGGGGCTTATTCCTGGTTCTGTGGATCACACCCAGCAGGGCTCAGGGGACCATATGTGCTCCAGGGGACTGAACCAGGTCAGCTGCCAGGTGAGGCCTGAGGGGGGGTGGGGGTTGAGGGGAATGAGTAGGAAAATGATAAAGTAGACGTGTGGCTGGAAAGAGAAACTTTGCCAACTGCCACTACTTGTGAGTAGCCGAACTGTGAGCGGGTTAAAGTTTTGTGTGGGATCTGGAGGAAAAACTGTGGTCTGGTATTCCCAAGGCTTGACACCCCCCAACAACATAGGGGCCCTAAGTGACAGTCACACTTAGAGCTCCTCAGTGCTAGGTGGCCAAGAGAAAGCACGCACAGTTCCCCTATCTGACAGGGAAGGGACTGGGAGGGGGTGCCCTTCACTAGCCAAGTCTGACTCTGGGCAGACGGACACCAGTTGGAACTACTCTCTGCCACGATGCCCCTGCCCCCCAGGGTGATGGACAGTGATGGACAGTGATGGATAATGAGGACGGTGAGGCTCAACAAACAAATGTCTGGTATACAGGCGCACTGATGGTGGTTAGTAGAAGTAGCACAGTTGTGGTTCACTCATTCATTTTGTGTCCCCAGGGGCCAGCATGGTCAGAGGCAAGAATGGCAGAGAACATGCTGGGAACTACATTGGCACCTAAATCAGGAACCCAAGCCTGCCACCTCCCCATTGGCAGCAGAGGCTGGCTCTGCCTCCATCTCAGCTTTTGGCACTCACTAATCCCTGGGATCTGGGTAATTGTGGGCCACGATGATGCCCATTTACAAATGCCACCAGTATGGCTGGACAGTGCCATTCCATACACCCAACCAGGGAGAAGAGGCACAGAACCCAACCCAGGCCTTCCAGAACCCGCTCTGCCTGGCTCCAAGTCCCTGCTTCAGGCCCTGAGGGCTCCAGGGTGCTGATTACCTGCCCCACATTGGAAGGGCAGGTGTAGGGAAGGGAGACAAGGTGACTCCCAACCACAGTAAAGGAGCTGCTGCCGTTCTAGTGAGACACCTGGGGGCCACCACGGAGGGCTTCATATCTAACCCTCCCTCCAGGAGTTTAGCAATGCCTGCCTCCTAAGCCCAGAGAAGACGAGGCGGGCTCAGAGAGGCGCATCTGTACTCTATTGGCTGGCTCTCACCTCCATCGGCTACATCACCAAGCTCTCTGGAAACAAAGCAGCTCCATAGACCCACTAGAGGCATGCTGGGTGTAGGCAGTGGCCCAGGGCCTCACCATCCAAGTACCTGCCCTGCCTCCACCATCATCCCACCAAAGGCTTTCCCCCTCCCCCGCTTAGAGACTGGCAAGAAAACTTGGGGGAAATCATACAGACTTCAACTTCACCCTTGGCGTTTCCATGTCAAACATCCCTCTGCTACCCCAGTGCACAGTCCCCCACGACCTGGGCATGGAGCGTGGGTCAAGTCATATTGGGCTGGACTCAGTCCCACCATCTACACTCCCTCCCTTTCTTGTTGGGAGCCCCCAAAATGCACACTGAGGGCCCTATCACCCCACTCTCCAAGGAAGAACTTGGTGAGATAAAGCCCCACCTGAAGAGAGTACCAATGGGGTCTGGGGGGGAATCATGCAGCAGGATAATACAGCAGTAAGGGCATCCCACAAAGTGCCCCAAGCCTGGCAGGAGTGATCTCTGCACTCAGAGTCAAGAGTAAGCTCTGAGCACAGCTGGGCATGGCTCAAACCACGTCAACCCCCCACCCCTGCCAAAAAAAGAGTGTAAAGAATAAGAAACTGGAGTTCAGCAACTGGAGTCATGATTCATGCCAATTTCAATTAATTAACAAGATAATTATTCCAGTTAATCATCCATCCACGGAGCAGTTGTCAGTCTCTGTGGCGGACACTCTCATAGCCTCCCTAGATCCTCTAGTCTCAGATGCAGAGATTCGCTCCGTAAACTGTGGGCTCCACTCCACGGGGACTGCGTAACTCAAGGCGGGAGTCATGAAAACATCGTTTTCAAGTTAATGTATGATCAGGGATCAGTAAGTGTTTGATTTGCATACCTACTTTGTACACCCAGGCTCCCATAAAAATTTCTCAGGTGGAAAGGAGTCACAAGTGGAAAATGTTTAAGCAGCCTTAGTAGAAATAATCTATGACATGCACATCACCTATGAGGAAAACAGGGCCCCCTGCAGCTTAGGGACAAGTTTAGGACCACAAAGCAGGTTCAGGGAAGGAGTCTAAGGATTTGACAAGAGGGTGCCCCAAGCTTGGGTCATTGCAGAATCTGGGATTGTCCACACTGGGGTCTTGAGCATCCTGGAGGTGACAGACAGCAGTGGGCAATCTCCCAAAAATTCTACAGGCTCCCTCAGAAGAGAGTGCTTAATTTCAGAGCCACCTGCCTACTAGTCCCTCAAGACTCCTGCCGGCAGGACCCAGCACACGCCCCCTTCCCCTGGGTACCAAATCCTGCTTCTGGAAGAGTTTGGAGAATGACAAAGGGAGGGGAGAAAAATCAAGAATTGTGCAAAGAGAGAATCCGTCAGTGAGACTCGGGAAGGAGAAGAGCAAGGACACATGTCCCTGGCAGGGGCTGGGGGCAGGGGGAGAGCGGGGTGTAAATTTATCTGAAATGCTTAAATTTTTTTAATAGCAGCAGGAACTTATTTTCCTGTTGCTTGAGTAATAAGTAACAACTAAGAATTGTTTATAAGAAAGAAAAGCAGCTGTGGGGACAAGACCTGGAAATACACATTTACAAAATCAAAAAAGTGAGGAGCACAGGGTGTGTGTGTGTGTGTGTGTGTGTGTGTGTGTGTGTGTGTGGTGGGAAGTCGGGGAGGGCAGATTAGAGAGTTGAGTTGAAGGAAGAAACTGTTAGAGAAAAAGGCCAGCGCGGGGCAAAAGGTCCCAAGCCCTCCACCCTCCAACCCTTCCCCTCCTCAGCAGCCCTGCTGACCTGGAGGACCCGCTTGGTGAGGCCCGTCTTCTGCGCGAGCTGCTTCAAGTCCTTGGCGTCGGGGTTGTGGTTAATGGCAAAGTAAGACTTCATGGTCCGAAGCTGGTGATGCTTGAAGGAGGTGCGCATGCGCTTGGTCTTCTGGCTGCTCGGGTAGGGCTGGTCCCGGTCCAGGTGCTCCGCCTCGTTCTCATTGCAGCTCAGCGCTGGAGAGGAGACGCAGAGGGAGATGCGGGTGAATCTCCAGACCCACCCAGCGCCAAAAGAGCCGCAAGAGTCTACCCCCCCTCGCCTTCTCCCCAGGGCGAGGCAGAAGCCCCGGTTTGTGAAGGTGAGGTTCAGAAAGAGCCCCTGCCCCATGTCCCTTGGCTGGGAAACGCTGGATTCGAGGCCACCAAGTCATTCTCGGCCACCACAACCACGTACGATGGTAATGCCAACAGTCTCGACTCGATGGCTTGTTGACTGAGAGGATGTGCTAAAGGTTCTGACTGCATTGAATCCCCCCAAACAATCTTCGGGAACCAGGCACCGTTTTTAGTTTTATTTTTTTAACAGAAGTTGAAGCTGAGGCTCAGAAAGGGAAGTCACTTGATCAGGGACTCAGTGGCACCCCAGGGAACTTCAGGCCCAGGCTCCTCCGATTCCTTCCGGAGCTCCCTGAGGATAAGGATGTGGGCCATCTCCCTCCCGTCTCCCTCCCAGCTCCCTACCGTCTCCACCTCCGTCTCCACCTCCATGCTCAGTGTCTGGACAGGCACCTGGAAGGTGCTAATGTCTCTACACTCACTCTCCAGTTGCTCACATCACTTCCCACACCCCAAAGATCGGTTGAGAGGCTACACAGGCTCTGAGCTGAAGGTTGAACATTGAATTTTATCTTTAATTCCCTCCACTGCCCTGGGGAGCAGCTGTTTCCCCGGCTTTACAAATGGGGCAAATGAGAAAGGGAGGGAAGCACTCCCCCAAAATCACAGTGACAGATTCTAAGTGGAAAGGGAAGGAGGCTAGAGGAAGAAATTAACATGTAATCGACACCTTGGAGATGCCTTAGACTCGTCATCCATCCTGGAACCTTCGCTGCTCTGGCAAGAGATGCTGCCAGTATTCACCCCATTTTAGAGATTGAGAAACTAAAGCTCAGGAAAATAAAGTCACATGCAGACAGCCCAACTCTCTAGCGGCTGAGCCAAGTTTCCTTCCACCACACCACAAAGGCAGGCAATGGCGAAGCAAGACTCTTTGGGGCATCTGTCCTCACCCAGGAGGGGCCCCAGGTTACCTGGACCTGGAAGTTGAGCAGAAGAGGGTGTGTGTTTTGGAGGTCGTGTAGAGAGGATAGGGATGGAATGCTCTCCACCTCAGTTGCTTGGCAAACTGGTGAGTGATGGAGACTTGCAGGACCCCATGCCAAGAGCCTTACATATCTTCCCAACCACCCTGTACCTAAGGTCTGACCTCAGGCAAAGTCTCCTAGGGGAAAAATCCAGCCCCCCCTAAAGTGGGCAACTGAGAATACATCTGGTGCACCATCGCCTGCCCACAATAAAGCTGCACGACTGAGCCAAACAACAGAAATGCGGGTTCCCAGTTAAATTTGAATTTTAGGTAAAGAAGAGACAATTTTGTGAGCCTGAGAATGTCTCAAATATTACACAGGAATCTAAATATTGGCCGGTGGCTTACCAAATATTCAAGCGCACAGTATTCACATATACCCACATTGTAGGTGTTGTTATTTAAAATGCAAAGGCTGCCCAGGACGTTATTAAAAGACTTCCCAGGACACAATGACGCTGCTGATGCACTGGCTGTTCACGCACACGTCGCATGTCGAGCTGGGTACCCCGCATTTTGTTGGGAACACTACGCAGAAGTCCTGCGGCTCTCCCAGGCGCTCCACTCTACCCCTTCCAGAGAGAGTCTGCAGAACCCTGAGTGTGAGGGGCCACACCTTGTCAGGGTCCTTCCCTCCAGGCACCTGAGTTCCCCGCCCAGCCTGTGCTCCTGCACAGAGCAAAGAGCAGGGGTCGGGCAATTGACAGGGGCCCCGAGACTGCCAGCAAGTGGGATTCATGGAAACTGCCCACCCCTCCAGGGAGCAACGCTTTCCTCAGCCCCAATCCCCAGCTGGGGAGGTGGGGGGGAGGGGAGGTTGGGGGCGGTCCTCCCCATGGGGGATCTCAGGCCCCATCCCTCCTCCCAGCCCCCGCCTGGGTCTTGCTGCTGTTAATGAGCTCCGTGGGGACCCCGGCGCCCCATGCACCCAAGGGACGTGGCCTGAGTGAGGCCTAGAGGTGGGGGGAGGAGGTTCAGGGGAGGAGGTAGGCAGAAAGAGCAGATGAGGGAGAACGAGGCCGCTGAGAGAGGGTGAAAGAAGAGAGAGAGAAGGGTTGGGGGGGGATGTACAGAGCTTGAGGGGAAAAAAAGACGGAGGGAAAGAAAGGCGGCCAGCCGGCTGTCACAAAGCCAGTCCGCAGCCGGGAGGGGCTGAGGGGAGAGGCCGGCTCAGAAACAGGGTGTGTGAGGGAGGGTCCAGTTAGGAAACCAAATCCCTACGCCCCAGGATGGGGACAGGGGCCCCAAGGCCTTTTCCAAAGCTTTAAAATCCCGGGTGGAGAAAAAGGGAAAAGAAGCACCAGGAGAGGAGGGTGGACGAGAAGGGGGTGCAAGATAGGACTCAGCCAGGCAAAGCGCTGAGGGAGGGGGTGTTAGCAGTTAGACCCAGGTTCGGCTGGTACCTCAGGCCCCGCAGTCCTCCTTACTCTGACGCCCCGGGTGGGTGGAGATTCCCCAGGATCGAATCCGGAATCCAGGGAGGAGTGAGGGGCTGAGGGGAGGGGAAGACCCGGCTTTCTCTTTCCCCCTTTTTTTTTTCCTCTCAATTAGGCCGATTCAATGGAGCTAAAGAGCTCGTAAAATCATGAATAATTTACTCGTGATCTGTTATTAACCCATCGGGTTTCGAGCTCTTGTCGCTGGGACTGAACCTGTAATCAAATCTGACTTCGCCTCATTTTACTAAAGACGAGATTGTAGGTTCAATTGTCTAAATAATGGATTGGAATCAAATCAGTAATTATGCCACCAAGCACACACACACACACACACACACACACACACACACATATACACACACACACACACACACACACAAAGCCAGGGCTGGGGGAGGTTCGGCATCGTCAGTCTGTCAGTCAGTCCGGGCTGGACTCCTGCCGTCTGGGGGGTCTGAGAACCCCACTTCAGCTCGGGCCCCTCACTGCCACCCTGGCCTTTGGCCGGCGGGCAGCTGCAATGGGGGTGGGGGAAGATTTCTGTGCTGCCTCAGGACCCGGCAGTGGGCAGTGCTCGGTGCTCAGACAACTGGGGCAGCCAGAGGAGGGCCCCGACCCCAAAGAACTTCCCGACCCTCATGGCCCCCATGACTCCCGCAGGGGACTGAGCGCAGGGACAACAGCCCCCTCCTCAGCTCTCCACGACACTGTTTCCCCCTGGCTTGTAGGAGTCTGTGTGTGTCTGGGCCCTGAGGTGTGGGGACCCTCATCCTGGGAGTCAGAAACGCGCTTGCTCCCAGCACGGACACTTGCTGGTCCAGAGCAGCAGCAGCAACAGCAAAGGTCTCCCCACCACCACCACCACCCCCCTCCCCAACACACACACACACACACACACACACACACACACACACACACACACACACTTCTCCTTTCCGCCTCACGGTCTCATCTCAGGCCAGAGGGGACTAAGGAGAACAGACCTGGAGAGGCTGGGCTGGACTCAGCACAACCAGGGACGCACCTCTATGCCAGCCCCCACAGAAAAGCCCCCAAATCAGGACACAGGAAGAGATTTACTCCAAGTCCGGGAAGGCGCCAGAGGGACACAGGGACACATGCAGAGATGGCGGAAAGGGGGAAGGAAAGGAGCTGAAAGGGATCAAAGGAAAGAGACCCCCTTCCTGCAGGAGAGATGGCCCGAGTGGAAAACGCCTTGTGGGTGGAATCTCAGCCTCAGGCGGGCGCTGTGTCCCCCCACCCCCACCCCAAGGCAGGGGCACAGCAAAAGCACAAATACATCTCCAGACCTGCTCCCTCTCCACTCCACGCCAGCCTGAGCC
>JAOXYA010000028.1:6231327-6243862 GCA_028565675.1 Sorex palustris | reverse complement strand
GGAAGGAAGGAAGGAAGGAAGGAAGATTGACAAGCAATGCTCTAAGAGTTGGAGATGAAATTTCAGATGGCAGAGAGGAGGTGGGGGTGGGGAGTTAATGTGTCATGGGCACAAAGTTTCAGTTGAAAAAACTTCTGCTCTGAATTGTGATGAAGAACAGCTATTTTTAGGGGCTGGAGTGATAGTATAGCAGGTAGAGCATTTGCCTTGCACTTGTCCGACCTAGATTCCCCCTGGGTTCGATTTCCAGCATCCCGGGCAATACCAGGAGTAATTTTTGAGTGCAGAGCCAGGAGTAACCCCTGAGCATTGCTGGGTGTTATCCAAAAAGAAGAAAAAAAAACAGTTATTTTTAAAAAGTGGTGAATGTTAGTATTTTACCACAATAAAAGAGAATGAAACTTTTCCAACTTTTTCCTCATACTTGCTCAAGTAGACATGATTCAATTATCCATAAAAAGTCCATAAAGTGGGATCAGGGGGATAAGTCAGCTGGCTGGAGGGACAGGCTTTGCATGCAGGATGCCCAGATCTGATTCATAGCACTGCATGGTCCCTGAGCACTGCCACGAGCGACTCCTGCCCCACTTCACCACTGGGGTGCCCCACCGAGAAAGAGTAAATAACTTATGCTAAATTCATAAAAGGATATAAACCATAAGAAAGGACATACAGCAATAACAATGAATAAGATCTACAGCAATAGGCAAGACTAAATATATATATTTAATACTAGAGTGATAAGAAGGAAGAAACTGTTGGTCTAGAACAATTGGCTGAATCATTAACATACAAACCTGCTGTTGAGTTGAAAGATGCCAAATACAAAGCTATTTGATTCTATCTACTTTAAAGCTCAAAAACGAGTAAAATAAATCTGAAGTGCCAGCATCCAGGAAAGTCTCGATGTCTTGCTTGTGCGTTTGACTATGGTGATTCGGACGTTGGGTACCAGGTATGGGCACTTGGAGAAGCTGAAATGTGCCTATGATCAGTGGTTCATGCTTTTTTTCTAGTTTTCCCTGTATTTCTGTAGAACTTCAAGTAAGAAGTTTATGTCAAAAAGAAAAGGGATGAGGCTGGAGCAATAGCATAGCCGGTGGGGTGTTTGCTTTGCACAGGCTGACCCAGGTTCAATTCCCAGCGTCCCATATGGTCTCCCGAGCACTGCCAAGAGTAATTCCTGAGTGCATGAACCAGGAGTAACCCCTGTGCATTGCTGGATGTGACCCAAAAAGCAAATAATAAATAATTCTTTTAAAAAAAAAGAGGGGGTGAGAGCTGGGAGTTGGAGAGATAATACAGTAGGTAGCACATTTGCCCTGCTCAGAATCAGCCTGGGTTCAATCTCCAGCATTCCCTCTGGTCTCCAGAGCATGGCCAGGAGTAATTTCTGAGTTCAGAGCCAGTAGTAACTCTGAGCATTGCCGGTGTGACCCAATAACCAAAAGAGGAAAAGGGAAAGGGGACCAGGAGGTAGCTCAGCAGAAAGCCACAATCCTTGCTGGTGTGAGGCCTTGTATGCAATTTCCAGCACCACCCAAAAGGTAAGAAGAGGAAATAAGAAAAAGAATAATCTCCAGACCAAGGGCAGGAGGGGGGCAGGAGAGGGGTGAGAAGGGGCAGGATGACTCTGTGCCCCCAAGAATCTCTTCTGAACTCTGCACTGGGTTCCTTCTGCTGTCGTTAGGCTGGTACAGAGAGACAGAACCAATAGGAGATCTCACTGTCTCCTTAGATGCTAGTTTTTCACTGGGTTACCTATTTAGCCGGAATTGGCTCATCCAGTCACGAGGATTGTCAGGCTGATTTTTTCAATTCTAGTCTAGAGACAGGACCAAAGTCCCATGTCCTAGCTCAAAGGCAGAGCAGCCGGAGAAATCCTGTGTGACTCAACCTTTTGTTTTATTGGGGCCACTCCCAGCAGTGTTTAAACTCAGTAGTGCTGCATGTGGAGGGGGTGCTGGGCCTGAGGGGTCAGGATCTTGCGCTTTGCCACGTGAGCCACATGCTGGCTTTTCCTCAGCCTTTTGGTCTCAGGGGAGTTGTTCCATCGATCGCAAGTCTCCCCACACCCCCAACACCCCCCACCCACACACACCACCATCCCGGGAGGACAATCTGAGTCCAATCTAATTTCTTCTAGAAACACCCTCACAAGCGCGTCCAGATTAATGTCTGAGCAAATACCTGGGCACCTGTGGATTTGTCAGGTTGACATATATATTCAACCTTCACTCCTCCCTTGCAGGATCTCAGGGGACCCTCCCAGATGACCTAGGAAGTAGAACATTAGGCTTCAAGGCAGCGCATTTGTGCCTCCAGCCTGCTGCTGGCCCAGTTCTGCCACGTGAACAAACTGAGATGGGTTTGTTGGTGGAGGATTTACACAGCAAACATTCCATGGATATGTGCTCACCGATGTTTCCGAACTCTCCTTCTACACTGGGGGGCCCTCGAGGACAGAGTCCAGCTTGATTTCTTCACCTGACTCTGGGGCCTTTGAACGAAGAGTATCTGGACTCATGGGTGGCATCAACCTCCTCATCAACGTGAGCCCCAGCCAGCCATGACAGTTCTATGAAAATGAGACACTTTGGCTTGGGTTTGCTGGGCACAACACAACCACCATAACTGTAAGAATGGATGGTATCATGCAGAGAACCAACTAGGAAACTAGTAAGAGTAGCTTTGAGAAATTAGTTAGACAGGCTCACTGGGTCATCTCCAGCCCCCATACCCTACCCTCCCATGGCCCCATGGCTTTAGGGCATCACATGGCCCTGTCTGCGTCTGCTTCTGGTTTCAGCTCCATGACACCTGTCAGATACATTCAACGAAATCCAAAAGGTCTTGTTCACCCCTCAAGTTGGTTTCAAGTTTTGCTTTTAGTGTTTTATTTTTTATCCTTGGGTCATGCTCACCAATGCCCAGGGCTTACTCCTGGCTCTGTGCTCAGGGATCACTCTTGGTGGTGCTCAGAAAACCATATGAAGTACCAGGGATCAAACCTGGGTTGACAACATGGAAGGCAAGTGCCTTACCCATTGGACTATTGCTCTCACCCTTGTACCCCATTTTCATTTAGATTTTTGGCTGGTTCGAGTTCAAAGTGCAGTCTTGACAGTGAGGATGAGGGGAGAAGATAGAGCCTGTAATGGAGTGGGTGGGGGATGAAGACATCCCGGATGTCTTCATTTTAGAGGGACTCTGGAGGGGTCATATGCCAACTGAATCTGTCAGATTCCTTGATTTATGGGCCCCTCACTCTCTTGATTTAAAACAACTGTTTGGTCTCTTCCCTTTGGGAGGTTAGAGTGGTTTGGAGGCTACATTCAGCAGTAGTCTGAGTTTACTCCGGCTCTGTGCTTAGGGATCACTCCTGGAAGGGTTCAGCGGACCATAGCCATGCCAAAGATTGACTCAGGTCAGCCCCATGCCAGCTAGTACCTTACCCACTATACTATCTCTTTGCCCCGTCTTTGTCATTTTAAACATGCTACAATAAGCATCTTTGGTTTGGGCCTGAGCCCCAGGTTCACCACCATCCAAAGCAGCATGGTGCTCCAGGTTTCCACCCATTCACGTTGGCCTTAAGCCTTGGTTTGCCCATCTTTTAAGATGGGGGTTGGAGCTGGAGCAATAGCACCTCGGGTAAAGAGTTCCCCTTGCATGTGGCCAATCCGGGTTTGATTCCCAGCATCCCATACAGTCCCCTGAGCACCACCAGGAGTAATTCCTGAGTGCATGATCCAGGAGGAACCACTGTGCATCACAGGGTGTGACCCAGAAAGCAAAAAAAAAAAATATTAAATAAATAAATAAATGGAGTAGTACCCCCACTTAGTCGGGCTTTTTCTGATGCAGGGCATCACCAGTGACACGGGCATTGTCTGCCTTCCTCATTTCTCCTTTCCCAGGCCTTTCAGTTCTGGGACAAAGTTGGGGCTCCATAAATGGACTTTGCATCAAATACGGTTGTAAGAATCATGAGAGGGGTACACGTGAAAGGGTTTGGCTGTGTCAACATACAAAATGTGAGTTAGCACAGCAAACTCATGGTGCATAAAGCCAATGAAATGAAACCTATTGATTATTTTCCTTTTGGCTTCACACCTCAATATCCCTGAAATTGTCACTATTTCCATCACCAAGTTTCCGACACCATCCCCCTTCCCAAAAGACCCTCTCCTAATGTCCCCATCCCCTCTACCTCCAGAAGCCTCCATCCTTTTCACCAACACTTGGAGTTAGTTTTGTCATTTCTTAGTACTTCTTTTGCTTTAGCAATTCACAGTCCACCTATGCATGATGCCAGCTGGTGTCTTCACATCCTTCTTGTTCACTAGCAAAATCGCCTCAAGATCCACTCAGATAGGGGGCCCAGGAAATGACTCAGTGGTGACAAGTTCCTGCCTCACAAACATGGAACCCAGAATTTAATCCCAGATGTCACCCATATGGGTCTCCCACAGTCCCAGTGGTTCTTCTGGCTGGGACCCTGGTGCCAAGACAGAATGTGCTGTCCCCGTCACAGAGGGGTGTGTGAGCACCACAGTTAAAGAGCATGACCCCATGGCTGCCAAGATACAAGTGAGGACTGCAGTCAGAATTGCCACCCCTGGGGAGCACCGTGAGAGCTTCCAGGGGAACATCACAACCACATGCAAAAATACATCATCACATGAGGAGCACCCCAACACATGGAGGATCCCAACATGTGGAGCCCCCCAGCCATATGTAAAAATGCCCCAACCATGTATTATTGAAATGCTGCAACCATGTGTAAAAACATCTCAACCACGTGTGGGAGCACCCCTGCCATGTGTGGGAACACTCCAAACACGTGTGGAAATACCCTACCCACATGTGGGATCACCTCATGAGCAAGTGCAGCCTTTCATCATCAAAAACTACAGCAAAGTAAAGGGAACAGACAAAGACGGGGAGGGTTCATTCATTTTTATCTAAATGGCACAGTTTCATCTTTTGAATGGCAGAGTAGTATTTCATGGATGCTTCCTAACCAGTCATCTGTGGATGGGCATTTTAGTGGAGATCTTATTTTGGCTACTGTAAATAATTCTGCTATGAGTATAGAAGTTCAAATCCCCTTTCAATGTAGAGCTCTCCTATCCTTGGCTAAAATGCCTAGGAGTGGAATTGTTGGATCAGATGGAATTTCCATTTTTTTTTCAACTGGGGCGAGGTGAATTGTACCCCAAATGCCTAATCCTGGCTCTGTGCTCTAGGATTCCTCCTGGCAGTGTTCCGAGGACCATCTTCAGGGCTGTGGGTTGAGTAGGCCACAGGCAAGGCACGGGCCTTACTCTCTTTGCCATCTCTTGGGCCTCTTCATTTTCATCCATAGGGGCTGCCTGATTTCCATCCCCACGAAGCCTTTTCAAATGACAGTCAAACTTGCTTTAGTAATTCTTTTGCCTTAGTAATTCACATAGTCTTTGGCCTCTCTGTCTCTCCACCTGCCCTTACTTCAGAAAGCCTTTTCTGAAGATGAATTGAGTGGGTCTGGCTTAGCGTTGGGAAATCTGAGGCCAGTCCGTCTCGCCAAGGCAGGGTGACTTAGTCCTTCTCAGGGTTGATGTCCAGGGGTCATTCGCCGTCCAAAGGCCTCCCCTAGGCCATTGGGGCCTATAAAAGCCGGGTAACGCCAGGCACCCTCCTTGCTCAGGTGCTGCAAAGATTAATTACAGCTTGTAAAGGGCTTTGAAGATGAAACATACTTGTTATGGAAATAAGTGGCTTGAGACACAGCTTTCCTCAGCCTCCTCCTGTCTCCTGCGCCATTCTCACTTTAAAGAAGCTGGATCAGAGAATGAGATCAGAGATGAAGGTAACCTCCCCACCTCTCGGCGAGTGGGGTGTGGGGAAGGGAGGTGAAGGCTGAGCTCAGGCTTCCCCCCAAGAACATAGAGTTGTGACCCCCATTGTGGCCAGTTTGAAATTTTTCCACTGCCTCACGTCCTAACTCGCTGAGTGAAGCTGGTTCAAACAAAATACGTAAAACACATTCAGCAATGGATGGGCGAAATATTATTTCCAATACTGAGCTTTTTGCTGCCAAATTTAATTATTCAGATTTTTTTTTTAAATCAAGCTGGTCTCCTCTTTCCCCCTTGCATTTTCCTAGATTTAGAGATACTTGAAGTGGAAGAAGTGAGCCAAGCGGCTTCCAGCGGCGAGAGGAGTGGGCTTGAATGCATCTCTGTTCAGAGCCTCAATTGATGTGGCTGAGTCCTGGAACCTCTCGGGAACTCAGGGGTCTAATTTCCAAAACAGGGTTTAAAACCCCCATCGGAGGCTGGAGCGATTGGACAGAGAGGCAGATGTTAGCCTTGCACGTGGCTTACCTGGGTTCCATCCCTGGCATCTCCTATGATCCCCCGAGCACTGCCAGGAGTAATTCCTGCATGCAGAGTCAAGAGGAACCCCTGAGCATTGCTGGGTATGACCCAAAAAGCAAACACTAAAATAAAATAAAAAACAAAAGTCCCTTTGAGGTCTTGGTCTGAGCTGGGTGGGTCCAGGAAACGCACACACATCTCTTGGGGCATGTTAGCCAAGAAGAAGATCCATACCACCCACTGAGAAAGGTAGAACCGCTCCACCTGCCAACAAGATATCCCAGCTCCGAGCAGTGATGTTGTCTCACAGGACCTTGCAGAGGGGACATTGGGCTGCCAGGATTCCCACTTAGATCTGCCTGCCCCAGTGCTTCAGCACCCCCCCACCCCCGTGACCTCTCCACCTGAACAGAAGCTTGTTGGCGGACAGGGGAATGTGTAGTCGATGCCAAACACAAGTGATGAGTGAAGGAGAGACCCAGCCCAGCGGTGTGCTGGAGCCCTGACGGTTGCCGCGCCTGTGCCACTGAGTTGTTTAATCCCACGTTTCTGCATTATATCGGCATTCCATATGTTCACTTCTCATTTCCTGGGAACGTTAACACTTCCTTGCCTGTGCGGAGTGTGCTAACTGCAAGCATGTTTTCCTACATGCCGCAGTGGGTCTAAGCGTGTTCTGGGGGCTTTGAGGGCTCCTGAACCTGCGGCGGATTTCTACTCTGGAGAATGTGGTGGTTGCTTAAGTCGCCCTGGGTCTAGCTGGGAATCTCAGCTTCACTCAGCTGGGCCCAGTCACTCCTGCCAGCTGCACTTGCCCCCCTCTTCTCTCATGCCTTGCATTTCTCTTCGTTCTGCCCTTCACAGAGAGGAATCAGTTCCTCCTGTGTCCCTGAACTGGGCTTCATCTCAGTGACTGTGTCTGATGGCTTCCCTCTGCACCTTGCTCTCTAGGCCAACTGTACAACAGCGCACTAGAAGCAAAAGCAGCGCCGCCCTCTGGCAGTTAAAAATGAAAGGCCTCGGAGGGGCCAGGAAGATAGTTCAGTGGTCAGGGGCACGTTGCCTTGCCAACTCTGACACTGCATTGGTTCCCCCAGCACCACTGAGGTGGCTGTGGTGCCAACCAGCTAGACCAAAGCAACACCTCATTGTTGGGCTGAGCATTGAACTATCCAGCCCAGCTGGCCAAGTATTTCTGGGAGTGGCCTCTGGAATCCCCCAGCACTGCTGAGACACTCTCCTACTTCCACCCCCGTAAGAAAAAGCCTCAGTCCAGTTTCACAGCCTTACAACTAACCTCAAGAGGTGCTAAGCTGCGGAATCGTCCCAGTCCCACAGCTCATGCAGCCGTGCAACACCTCCTAACTTCACAGGACTGATAGCTCAGTAGGAACACAGCAAATTAGATGGGAAAGTTGTGTAGAAACCCACTAAGCTCGATGAGTGAAAATAATAACACAGAAGGCTCCACGAGCGCCAAGCAGCTCAGGAAATTCTCAGATAATGACTTGGAAACACCATTGTGAGATATATGTTGTAACAAGCAATATGAAGTAAATTATTTTGTGCCTGCTAAGAGGACAGGCTTGGGGGTGACGGGTGGGGAACTGTGTACATTGGTGGAAGGAAGGTCCCACTGGTAGTATGATTGGTATTGGAGTATTAAATACCTGAAACAATTGTATAATAAACATCTTTGTAAATCACAGTGTTTAAATAAAGTTTCAAACATAAAAAAAAAACAGAAATAGTGTTATTCTGGGAAAAAACCTGGGAGCACAAGTTCAGAGGAAAGATGAAATCTGGTTTCTCTAACTCCACCATCTTTGCTCTTATTTTTTTTACTTTTTGGGTCACACCTGGTGGTGCTCAGGGGTTACTCCTGACTTTGTACTCAGGAATTATTCCTGGCGGTGCTCGGGAGACCATATAGGATGCTGGGGACCAAACCCGGGTTGGCCGTGTGCAAGGCAAACACCCTCTCTGCTGGGCTATCCCTGCAGCCCCATCTGTGCTCTTAACTATGACAGCACACTGCCTCCCTGAGGGCCAGGAGAGAGCCTCATTTGGTTCAGATCTTGAATCTTCCCTCAGCAGTATATAGTTGGTGTTCAATAAATGTTTAGTGTTAAATGGGTGAAATGCCAAATCATTGCTCACATGTGCTCAGCTCACATGTGCTCACAGCTCACATGTGCTCACTCAGCAACGCTTGCAAAATGCCATCACATGTGGACTTCTTTGGTGCCGGTTGGGGGAAGCAGTTTTGGTCACAGATGCAGTGTGCGAATTAAACAGTGCCTTCGGGTCCATGGGAATATCAAGAAGCGGCGGCCTGGGTAAGACTCCGAAGAAAGCCGGCCTTGAAGACACAGCATCCCATGGAGCTGCTGAACAGAGGAACTTGTCTGGCTAGAAAATAGGATATTACCAAACACGAGGGCCCAAGCCCAAATCATATGCCCAGCACATGTTCGCTGAAAACACATTCCCCTTGAGTACAGGGCCGGTGTGAGGTTTCAGACACTAAAACTATGAAAGAGCAAAGCAAGATGTGAGAGGCAGAGATGGAAAGAGAACAAAGTAAAGTTCAACCTTGTCAACACCCCCCAGCCCCCCCAAAGCCCGACTCTTCAAGGATCTAAGTTTTTCCAACCCAAATGCTTCTTGAATGGTATACACTTTGTGGCTTGGAACCAAGTTATAAATAGGCAGAGTTGAAGATTGGAAGCAAGTTCAAATCCAGACTCAGTTCCTGTCTGTGTGACCTCAGACAGGTCTCCTTGACCTCCATATCCACATGTCTGGAAAGGGGATGAATCAGGACTGGTTGGAAAGATGTTTCATTTTAGTTTTTGGTAGGGGCATGCCCAACAGAGCTTAGGGATTCTCCCTGGCTCTGGGCTCAGATCTGAACCCTGGGAGTGCTCCAGGGATGATACATGGTTCTGAGGATCTGAACCCACATCAGTAGGAAGCAAGGAAAGGATCTTAACCCCTGTAATATCTCTCAGGCCCTCACTGGAAAGACAAACTGGCTTTGTGTAGATTGCTCTGAACATGTCATTTTCTTTTTTTTTTTTTTGTCACTTGACAAAGCGTAAGTGCATTGTAATGTATTTGTTTACTATGTCACAATTTAGAAAAAGAATTTCAACAGTTTGGGTTTGGAGTGATAATGATAGGACAGTGGGTAGGGTGTTTGTCTTGTACATGGTTGACCCAGGTTCAATCATTGGCATCCCCTAGGGTCTCCCAAGCACTGCCTGAGCACAGTGCCAGGAGTAACCCCTGAGGATCACCGGGTGTGACCCAAAAAGAAAAAAATTTTTAATAGTTTCATACTTTCCCTTTATGCAATTCTAATTTAGAATGAATTTTGAGTCTGATAATTAGATAGTTTATTAATATAAATTCACTGATTTTGCATTAACAAAACACATATTTTTAAATTTTATTTTAGTCACTATGGTTTACAATCCATCAGTGGTCGGGTTTCAACAACAACATTCCAACACCATGCCCATCACCAGAGTAGGATTCATTCCCCCCACCCCACTGTCCCCTCAACCCTGGCTCCCACTTCCTCATCAAGGTAAGTTCCGTTATAGACCAATTCACAGATTCTGTTGCTTTGGTCTGTTTTTTTTGTTTGTTTGTTTTTTGTTTTTTGGGTCACACCCAGTGATGCTCAGCAGTTACTCCTGGCTCTGCACTCAGGAATTATTCCTGGTGGTGCTTGGGGGACCATATGGGATGGCGGGTATCAAACCCAAGTTGGCTGCATGCAAGGCAAATGCCCTACCCACTGTACTATCGCTCCAGCCCACTTTGGCTGTTTGTTATTCCCTTACTATGGTTTTTTATATCCTGCATATGAGAGATCATTCTGTGTGTCTCTCTCTCCTGATGACTGACTTCACTCAGCCTGATAGTCTTCAGCTCCATCCAGGTAGCAGAAAAGACTGGGGTTCCTTCTTTTCTTATAGACAAGCAGCGTTCGTTCCATTAGGTCGATACCATAGTTTTGCTCTCTAGTCCTCTGTTCTCGGACCTGGGCTGTTTCCAGATTTTGACCATCGTGGACAGAGCAGCAGTGCATACAAATATCTTTTCTGAATAGACTTTTGGGGGCCATTACTTCCTTTTCAGTACTGCAGGAAGGACACATTCAAAAGGTTATTTCCTACTACTGCTCCATTAAGTCAAAATGAAGCTCCCATGACCCGTCAACCCAACCACTCCTGTGGCTTAATGTGGGGAAGTTTGTATCTCACTTATGCTCTCCATCCCTCACAGGCCAACAGAGGGACACAGTTCACTGTGGTGACTGGGATTCACGCCGAGGAGCAGCGACCTCACGTGTTGATAATACTGGATCCAGGGAGTAAGGAGGGCCGTGAAATATTCCAACCTAAAGGAAACACGTCAGGTTTTGCTCATAGTTCACTGCCCAGAATATGCTACATGGCCTCAATTAAGGAGACTGAGAGGCACAATCCTAGTGAGAGTCGATTAGGGATGAGAATCAGGAGCATGGGGCTGGAGTGATAGCACGGCAAGTAGGGCATTTTCCTTGCATGCAGCCGACCCAGATTCAATTCCCAGCATCCCATATGTTTTTCTGAGCACTGCCAGGAGTAATTCCTGAGTGCAGTGCCAGGCGTAACCCCTGTGCATCGTCGGGTGTGACCAAAAAAGTTAAAAAAAAAAAAGAATCGGGAGCATTTGCCATGTGAGATTCACCGTTTCTTGAGTACTAAGCAAGAGCCAGGCATTTTGCTGGGAGATTTTTGTCTTTTGCCCTTAATGCCCTCCACAGTCCTCTGAAGCAGGGACTTTTTTGTCTTATTTTGTTTTGGGGCCACTCCCAACAATGCTCAAGGTGTATTCCTGGCTCTGTGCTCAGAGATCACTCTTAGGGTGTTCAGGAGACTCTACGGCAGGTGCTGGGGATCAAACCTCGGTCAACTGTGTGCAAGGCAAGCACCCTGCCTTCTATACTGTTGTCTGGTCCCTGTAACAGGGATTTATGTCTTCAGCTGGGATCTGGTAAATCTGCTCCTGGAGAGAAGAGAATTCGCTTAGTCTGTGGGCAGCCAACAGAGTCTGACTTGACAAAACCCAACCTGGCTCATACTACACATACTCCTAGAGCTGACTGACTGTCCTAGAAGGTGTTGGACATCTGCCGGCACAAGAAACAAGCTTGCATGCCTGTACCCCACTTCCTTCTGAAACCATTTCCACCTTAGAGATAAGGGAGTTGAGGTCAGAAAGGGTTATTGACTTGACTGGAGATAAACAGCAGAGGTGTTCTGGAGAGAGAGTTCACAGGGTTGAGTGCTTGCTTTGCATGTGGGAGGCCTGGGTTCAATCCCCAGCACCACATAGTTCCCTGAGCACTAGCAAGGGCAGCCCCAAGCACTGCCTTGTGTGGCCCTACCCAACCACTCCCAAATCAACCAATCAATAAAATAACAGTAGTGGCAGCTCCAGAATGCAAATCCTTCTGGGTCTAAAAATCTGTCTTAGGCTCATCCTGGGCCCCACACACAATAGAATAAATCCACTGAAAAACCCAAGTATCTGGGATCAGTGACTGAAAATGTCAGGCCTCAAGGGATTGGGACTGAGCTGTCCCTTCCCACCTCCCTGCCCTTCCAGGGTCCTGGCTGTCACACCCACAAACTGCCTCCAGAAGCCACTTAAGCGCGTTAATGGCCATGATTCAGAGACTCACAAATGAATATTGGAACCAATCAGCTTGCTGCAGAGATGACTCCGGATCCCAATTATTTTAATTTTTAGAATCCTAGGAGCATGTGGCTGCTTCTCGTACTATGTTTTTTGTTTGCTTGTTTGTTTTTCTTTTATCAATGTGAGACAGACCCTTATAGACATCTTACACTATTCATAACAAGCAATACAAAATAAATGGTCCTGTATCTGATTGTGGGGCAGGCTGGAGTGGTGGTGGGAACTTCAAAATAATGGTGGTAGAAGGTATGATGGTGGTGGGATTGGTGTTGAAATATTGAATGTAATCAATTGTTGTAAACAATTCCCATCCCTTCCCTTCCCTTCCCTTCCTTTCCCTTCCCTTCCCTTCCCTTCCCTTCCCTTCCCTTCCCTTCCCTTCCCTTCCCTTCCCTTCCCTTCCCTTCCCT
>JAOXYA010000028.1:6194191-6204335 GCA_028565675.1 Sorex palustris | reverse complement strand
CTGGTGGAGGGATGGGTACTTGATCATTGTATAATTGAAACCCAAGCACAAAAATTTGTAAGTCTGCAACTGTACCTTATAGTGTTTCACTAATAAAGATTTAAAAAAAATAGAGTTTAGCAGGGCCTATTTCTGAACTTTGTTAGAAACAGGGCAGTCCTGTGTGTCACGGTGCTCCTGTTTTGTGGTGGATGGTCAGCATCCCCTGTGTTGGGGACTATCTTTTCACTGTTGTGGCCACATGATACAGTGGGGTCGCATCACAGAATCCCAGTCTGCTGCTGAAGGTGCTAGCCTGTGAGTTCAAAGTGGGGGGGGGGCGCGATGCTTGCGCCAGCAGCTGTATGGTGGCCAACAGCCACCTCCCCAGGCCTCCCCAGCAGAGGAACAAAGAGACAAGGACTCACGGGATAGATGGTTAAAATAACCTGTTTAATGCTGAGCTGTTAGTATAGTTAAAGCACATCTGAGGGGCTTAAAGGTAAGGGTGCTTGTAAGAGCATTGTAAGTTTCTCTGGTGGGGGGCAGGGGAGGAAGAGGGGCAATTCACCGATGAAACCTACAACACTTAGGGTTACTATCCCACACTTTTTGCAGTGTATGATGGTTACAGGCAATGCTCTTATGAGTTTTCTCTTACATTTGAATCCATGTACACCCGATTGCCGTGGGGTACATGCCAGGCTTAGTCCGTGGGTCCTGCTGAACTGCTGTAGACGTTGATGGCATTCCTGTCTCTAACAGTGTTCGACAGTCTCTGTGTCTCAGCAGCATCTTTATTCCAGTTCTATGCTATTTTTTTTTTTTTTTTGGAGTGGGACTTGCTAGGCAGTGCCCAGGGCTTATTCTTGACTCCCTGCTTGAGGGTGGCTCCTGGCAATGTTGCCCTGTAGTTCTGGGCATCGGACCCAGGCCGACTGCATGCATGGCGGGTGCCACAGCCCGCTGAGCCCCCTCTCTGGCCGCCCCGATGTCTTCATTCCTTGGCACAGTTCTGTTGATTTTTGCCAACCTGTGGTAGAAATTTGTATAGTATTATCTCATTGTTGTTTCTGTTTGCATTTTCATGATGACTAATGAGGTTGTATGCCTTATCATTTGTTTATTGGCCCCTGCAGTGTATTCTTTTTTTTTTGAAAGTGCTCATCAGGTTACTTGTTCTTTTTGTGTGTGTGGGGTGGGGTATGGGGCACACCCGACAGTTCTCGGCCAGGGCTTACTTGGCTCTGCACTCAGGTATCATTCCTAGGGGTGGGGCTTTGGGAGACTATATAGGATGCTGTAAGTTGAACACAGGTCAGCCATGTGCAGGGCAAGCACCCTTCCTACTGTACTATCTCTCTAGTTAACTTGCTTTTCCTTTAAATTGAGTTTTCTGAGATGTGACTCAGTGGTAAAACGTGTGCCTCAAGATGAATTTTCTGTTTTTTTTTTTTTCTTCTTGGGTCACAGCGAGTGATGCACAGGGGTTGCTCCTGGCTCCTCACTCAGGAATTAATCCCGGGGGTGCTCGGGGGACCATATGGAATGCTGGGAATCAAACCTGGGTCGCCCGCGTGCAAAGCAAACGCCCTACCCACTGTGCTATTGCTCCAGCCCCTCAAGATGCATTTTCAGGGTTCCATCTCTGGCATTACAAATAAAATAAAGGAAGTTTTCTATAAATCAATTTTTTAAAATTTTTCCCTCACTGATTTGCAAGAAATTACTATGTATATTTAATTATCTGGTTGTATGACAATTTCCCTTCCCTGATTTTTCTTTCACTTTCCTTATGGTATTTTTGATCAAAACTTCTTGATTTTTTTTCTTTTTTTAGCCACGCCAGCAGTGCTTAGGGCTTATTCCTGAGTCGAGATTAGGAGTCACTCCTGGCAGACTTGGGGGATTATTTGGAGTGCCAGGGAATTGAACCTGTTCAGCTGTGTGCCAGGCAAGTGCTTCACCTGTTGTCCTATCACTCCAAACCCTAGATTTTAATATACCGTATTTTATCAATACTTCCCTACTCCTCTTTATATGAAGATATTTTCCTTTAGTGATTGGAGCAATAGGACAGAAGGTGTGGTGCTTGCCTTCCACGAAGCTGACATGGTTTCCATCTCTGGCATCACTCTGAGCACCACCAGGAGTGATCACTGAGCACTGAGCTTGGAGTGAACCTTGAGCATTGCTGGGTATGGCCCCCAAACAACAACAAAAACAAACTTACGACTTTGCTTCTCATATTTAAGTTTGGGTTTTTTTGTTCTTGTTGTTGCTTTTTGGGTCACACCCAGCGATGCACAGGGGTTACTCCTGGCTCTTCCACTCAGGAATTACTCCTGGGGGTGCTCAGGGAACCATATGGGATGCTGGGAATCAAACCCAGGTCGGCTCTGTGCAAGGCAAACACCCTACCTGCTGTGCCATTCCTCTAGCCCCTTAATTTTTTACTATAGCAGGGGTTTTCGTTTTATATTTATCATTTAATATATATATTTAATATAGATAGGGCAGGTAAACTTCAAACTTGCTTCCTCATCTGTCACATATAAAATCTGGGAAACCCACTTAAGCGGAATCCACAAAATATGCTACTTCTCTAATTGAAGCATTTTCATATAATGATCGAGCTCTTCAAAATCATAGCTGAAAATTGCCCAGCAGTTGTGAGATGACCGCTGTGTGGAAGGCCCGGAGGAAACCTTTTCAAAACCTCAGGGTGCACCCTTTGTCCGTCTATTCTCTTTGCTGTCTTGTACTGTGCAGAGCGCATTGTAAACTCGCATGGGTTCCATGCTCTGAGGAGCATCCCCCTGCCCTCCGTGGAAGCAACGTGTGATCTGTCGGCCCGATTTAGGCATTACTTCAAAACCAACGATTCCCAGGGGCCACCTTCCAAGGGACAGCAGGGACAAACTGGGACACAAGCTGAACTCCCAGTGCCATGTTCTTTGGGGATTTCTGATTTGCTGTGACCAGCATTAAGTGGAGCTTAATATTTGATTTTAAGTACTTTTCACTTACTTCCGTGACCTTCTTCATTTGTTTTTAATAACTTATAAAAAGTGCATTGTTTATTCCCCCCCCCCCCCAGTTTTAGTGATTACAAAACAGTTGGCTTTAAGAATCGGTCTTTGTTCCTTGGCTCTGCCTCTCTAAGCTCTGTCAGAGTATCTGAGCAAACTTAGGTAGAAACCTTCTGCTATACAGTATGAGTGTCTGGGCATAATCTTCTCTTTGAAGTTGCTTACATCCCCCAGAGGGATTAATTCCCTGCTGCGAGAAGGTGGGTTAGAAGCACTGAAACTACTTTATGGGTCTTTAATTGGAGGATTTACTCTACATTTTGTTCTATAAACTTCTGTGGGAGTTTCATTCTTGCAATTTTTCTTACACCACGGTATGGTATGTTCTCATTGTAAGTAAAATGCTAAAATAATTTTCAAATTATTTGATTTCATATTGTCATATGTTCCTGGTTTTTTTCCCCCTAGTTACCTTTATTACTGATTAGTTTTGGAGTATTTAACATATTTGAAAAATTGTAAGAGAAAAAGTATTATGCCATCATATCTACTGTTAATATTTTGCTATACTAACACTCTTGAAGTCATCCTTTGTATAAATAAAATATCTAAACCTTTCCAAATTCCTGTTTTATATGCATTTCCTGACCCTTCACAAAACAAGGCTTTCCTCTCCAAAATAAAGTTCTAAAAAACTTTTCCTGAGGTTAATATGGCATTATAAGAATCTTTCTAATTGTTATGAGTTGCTACAGCCTATTTATGTTCCATGTTTGCTTATTTGAATCTTTAGATGGTTTCTGAAGTTCTCCTGTTTTTGTGAATAATGCCAGTCAATATCTTTGTGAAAATTTGCCTTATTTTGAGTAGATTTGTTCTCATTATTTTAGCTTTTGTGTGTGTGTGTGTGTGTGTGTGTGTGTGTGTGTTGGGGGAGCACATTCCATCTTTTATACTCTATTTGCATGTTTTATTCATGAATCCACCTTTACCCGGGGCATACCAGAACACCCTGGGAATCTTCTCAGCCCTGTGTGCATCCTGAGTCCTGCCTGCATGACGGCATGACTCGGAAGAGAGTGCTCATGCCCGAGGGTGAGCCTGCCAGGTCCCGTGATGCGAGGCCCCCCAGCCCTGCTGGGGTGCTGGAATGCATCTCAGAGGCAAGCGTCTGATTGCAGCTGACAGCCCTGAGTACCGGGCACACGGCAGAAACGGCTTCTCCAGACAGACCCCGCAGTTCAGCCTGCCTGGCCTCCTCCTGGGTCAGACCCTCTTCAAGCCTGCCTCTTGCTCTTCCCCCACCGTCGCCCCCTTCTGAAGAGAAGCAGCCAGTCAGAACTCTCTGAAATCATGCTTAAGATGCCGTGCTCCGAGTAGAGCACAGTTCTCCTGTTGCCACTGCCGAGATAAGCAGTAACCTTGACAAATGGGGACTTGAAACCTTGCTGAGCCATGTGTCCCCTTGTCTGTGAAGGGGCCCTGTACCACGAGGAAAAAAAGTCTCAGCCACGTGTAGCTACCGTGAGTCAGGCTGGCTCTTCTCACCTCTTCGATTCTTTTACTCGACAGGCCTTTCAGTCTCGGAGCTTTGGTGGCTTTGGAGGATGTGCAGTATTTTATTTTATTTTTTTGCTTTTTGGGTTACACCCGGCAATGCACAGGGGTTACTCCTGGCTCAGCACTCAGAGCCAGTGCTTGGGGGACCATGTGGGATACTGGGAATTGAACTTGGGTCGGCAGCATGCAAGGCAAATGCTCTACCTGCTGTACTATCGCTCTGGCCCAGGATGTGCAGCATTTTCAAAGGTTGTTTTGGGGCAATTCTGAGGGGCTGCTCCTACCTCTGAGCTCAGGAGGGCCATGTGGCATTGGTGACCAGGCCCGGGACTGCAGTATACATGTCTGCAGCCCTTTGAGCCATCTGAGAGATTTTTGAAATATTAACTTCAAACTAACAAGTTTTGCTGTCCCGTTGGAAGTGGGAAGAAGGGAGAGCAAAAGCCCTTTTGGGAGTTACTTTACTTTTGATCAATTATTCTTAGATGCGTTTAACTTAATTATATTGCTTCATCTCTCTCTCTCTCTCTCTCTCTCTCTCTCTCTGTTTTCAGTAGTAATTCATAATCACAGCAAGCTGTGGAGGAATGGGAATAAAATAACTTTTATGACATAACTTGTTATGTCTTAGTCGCTAAATTTTTTTAAATGTGAGTCAACTTTCTGACATGGGTCATAGATTAATCTACTTGCCCAGGTTGGACACCCACCAAAGCTGCAGAATGAAGATTTTAAATTTATCTCTGTGCTCTCTTTTCCCAAGTAGTTGGCTGGCATTTCCTACTCAGGCAGAGGTTAGAATGATTAGTTAGTTGTTAATGTAGAGTTGGAAAAATCAGGCTTGTCTACAAAATCAGGGGGAGAGCAAGTTTTCATTTGTGCACTGTCAGGGGTTTCTTTCACTTCACCATCACCCTTGGTTTGGGGGCCACACCCAAAACTCAGGTGCTCAGGGCTCACTCCTGGCACTGCGCTCAGGATCACTTCCTGCGAGCTCAGGGGGCCAGCTGGGGTGTCAGGGATTGAACCTGCTCAGCTGCATACAAGGGAGGTAGATGCCTTTCCCACTGTGAATCTTTCTAGCCCTCAATTGTCTTTCTTAATGAATCAGCCCAACTACTTTAGCTTTAGTTTGTATCTCCTGATGAAAGTGGGTCCAGAGCCCCTGATTTGTGATAGTCTAGGGATAGATCATCACTCACTTGAACATGTGGATTATTTAAGCACTGACGTGTCAGTGCAACAAAGGACTGGGACAGCCTTACTGTTGTCAATGCTACTGCTGCTTCTGCTGCTACTGCTACTACTGTTGCTACTGCTGCCGCTGCTACTACTGGTACTGCTAGTACTGCTTACTACTACTACTTCTGTGATTGTTACTACTGCTACTGCTGTGACTGCTACTACTGCTTATACTACTAATAATACTATTGCTACTACTACTACTGCTTACTTATACTGCTTCTGCTTTTACTACTGTTGCTACTGCTACTGCCGCTGTGACTGCTAATACTACTTCTATAATTGCTACTACTGCTTCTACTACTACTACTGCTACTACTGCTGCTTCTGCTACTACTATTGCTACTGGTGCTACTATGACTGTTAATACTACTTCTATAACTGCTACTACTGCTTCTACTGGGCTAGAGTGATAGCACCAGTGGGTAGGGCATTTACTTTGCATGCAGCCGACCCGGATTTGATTCCTCTGCCTCTCTTGGAGAGCCTGGCCCGCTTCCAAGAGTATCCCGCCCTTAGGCAAAGCCTGGCAAGCTACCTACGACAATATGCCAGCAAGTAACAACAAGTCTCACATGGAGACGTTACTGTTGCCTGCTGGAGCAAATCGATGAGCATCAATTTGTTGTTCATCAATTTGTGAGGACAGTGCTACAGTGCTACTGCTGCTGCTTCTACTACCACTACTGCTACTGCTGCTGCTTCTGCTACTACTACTGCTGCTTCTGCTACTACTACTGCTGCTGTTACTACTACTGCTACTGTTGCTACTGCTATAACCACTGCTGCTGCTACTGCTGCCACTGCTACAACTACTACTGCTGCTACTGCTGGTACTGCTGCTACTGCTTCTACTGCTTTTACTGCCGCTACTACTGCTGCTGCTACTGCTACTGCTCTTGCTACTGCTACTACTACTGCTGCTATGGCTGCTACTACTTCTGTAACTGCTACAAGTGGTACAACTGCTACTACTGCTGCTACTGCTGTTGCTGCTACTATTACTGCTACTACTACTTCCCCTACTACTGCTATTATTACTACTGCTACTACTACTGCTACTACTTCCCCAACTATTGCTGCTACTGTTACTGCTGCTACTACTGCTACTAGTACTACTTCCACTACTACTGCTGCTACTGCTTCTGCTACTACTACTTTCCCTTCTCTTTCTCTTTCCCCTCCCTTTACCTTTCCCCTTTCCCTCTCTGCCTCTTTCTTTTCTCCTCCTCCCAATGGGCCCAGAGTTTCTTGTGGCAGTGCTTGACCCAGTAGTGTGGCCATCAGGGTCACATCTCGCAGGGCTCGGGGAGCAATAGATTCACCTGATGGTGCTGGGGTGGGATGGAATGTCATTCTATGCTGGGGATTAAACTCAGGGCCTTGTAAATGTGGGCATATATCTGCACTACCACACATGAGCCATCTCACCAGACTCTTCATGGTACTTAGACTTTTTATTTGTTTGGGGGTCATTCGTAGCTGGCAGAGTTTGAGGGCTACTCCCAAGTCAGTGCTCCTGATGGTACTTTGAGGAGAATGCAGAGTCCAGGATCTGACCCAGGGCTTCTATACCCATTCATAATTAAAAAAAATAAAACCTTGGGGCTGGAGCAATAGCACAGCGGGCAGGGCGTTTGCCTTGCATGCGGCCAACCTGGGTTCGATTCCCAGCACCACATATGGTCTCCCAAGCACCGCCAGGAGTGATTCCTGAGTGCAGAGCCAGGAGTAATACCTGAGCATCAGCTGGGTGTGACCCAAAAAGCAAAAATAAATAAATAAAAAAAAACCTCAACAAAATAGGAACCTTCCTCAAGATAGTAATGGCTGTCTATAATAAGCCCATGAACAGTATCATCCTTAATGGTGAAAACAGAAAAAATTCCCTCTAAAATCAAGTATAAGACAAGAATGTCCACTATCTCCTCTTTTATTCAACATAGTATTAGAAGTCCTGGGCAACAGAAATCAGGCAAGAAAAACAAATCAAAGGGCTCCAAATTGAAAAAGAAGAACTCAAACTATCACTATTTGCAGCTGACATGATGATATACACAGAAGATGCCAAAAATTTCACAAATAAAGCCCTAGAAAATGAACCCATACAGCAAAGTGGCAGGATACAAAGTCCATACACAAAAAATAGGTCACATTCTTGTATACAAAGAACAAATCGGAGAAGAAAGTAATCAAGGAGTCTATCCCATTTAAATCAGTTTTCAAAAACATCAAGTATCTAGGAATCAATAAAAGATGTGGGAGATCTATATGGAGAAAACTTTAAATCGCTTGAGGAAGAGACAGAAGATCTTAGAAAATGAAAAAATATCCCATGTGCATGAATTGCATGAGTCAATATTGTTAAAATGACTCTCCTACTTAAGCTATTATACAGATTCAATGCACTCCCCATTAAAATGCAGACAACATTCTACCCCCCTAGGAAAGACAATAAGGAAGTTTGTATGGAATCATAAAAGACCACAAACAGCCAGAGACAAACTGAAAGATAAACTGGGAGGTATTTCATTATCTAATTTCGAACTGTATTATAAAGTTATAGTGATCAAAACTGCCTGATACTAGAATAATGATAGGCTCTCTGATCAAAGGGCCAGAATCAAATACCCATGACAAAACCCTATATATATGGATAGTTAATTTCCAAAAGGGGAACTAAAGATATAAAATGGAGTCAAGATAGTCTCTTCAACAAATGATGCTGGGAAAACTGGATAATTTCAAGTAAGAAATTTTAGGGGGAGGTTGTTCTGGGGCCACACTTGGTGATGCTCAAGGGTTACTCCTGGCTCTGTATTTAAGAATTATTCCTAGCAGCGCACTTGGGGGTATTTGTAACACCAAAATATGGTGTTTATACACAATGGAATACTATGCAGCTGCAAAAATGATGAAATCATGCAATTTGCTGCAACCTGGGTGGAACTGGAAAATACCATGTTGAGGGAAGTAAGCCAGAAAAAGAAAGACAAACAGGATAATCTCAGTTATCTGTGGTATATAGAATAACTGGACAGCAGAATGCAATTTTTTAAAGAAGGATGCCTAGGTCACTCTTGACCCAAAACTTTAGAGAGAAGGTCAGAGAAGGAAAGAAATTAAGGGAGGAAGGATGAAGAGCAGAACTGGAAGTATGAGGTGAATAGGGGTCGGAACGTCAGTTATACAGGTGATGTGGAAGAATGGTATAGCTATATATCCAAAATACAGACTCAACACGGAAAACACGAAATCTCAGCTACCGCCACCGAAACTCTGTAATGTGCTAGGGGGTGGAGACAGAATATGGGAACACTGGTGGAGGGAAGGTGACATTGGTGGTGGGATTGGTGTTGAAATATTATATACCTAAAACTCAACTATCAATAATTTAATAAATCATGGCTATTTAATTAAATATTTATAATAATTTCTTTAAAAAGAAAAAGAGGGGCTGGAGCAATAGCACAGCAGGCAGGGCGTTTGCCTTGCACACGGCCGACCCGGGTTCAATTCCCAGCATCTCATATGGTCCCCCGAGCACCGCCAGGGGTAATTCCTGAGTTCAGAACCAGGAGTAGCCCCTGAGCATCGTGGGGTGTGACCCAAAAAGCAAAAAACAAACAAAAAACCATCTTAAGTTACGTGACTTCACTAGTGAATTCTGCAAACTTTCCAAGAAGATATACTATCTATATTTCTGAAACACTTCCTAAAAACAGAACTTGTTAGAAAAATCTGGTTTTTACCATGTTTAACATTACCCAGATCGTCAAAGTAGATAAGGCAGCACACACATACACAAAACTATAAACCAATAACTCTGGTGAACACAGATGCAAACATCCTAAACAAAATCTCAGCAAACTGAATCTAAATAATAGATGAAGAGAATCATTATGTGAAAGTGTGATCCAGGAGGCTAAAGTGATAGTACAGTACTTAGGACACTTGCACTGCATTCAACCAATGCAGGTCTGATCTCTGGAACCCATATGTTCCTGAGTCCCCCTACTTTAGCCCCCCAGGAGTGAAACCTGAGCATCGCTGGGTGTGGCCCAAGGCCCCTGCAAAAAGATGTACAAGTTCTATAAGAAGCATCTTGTCAATAAAAGAGCAGGGCCACAGACAACAGTGCTGAGAGCTTATTCCTGGCTCTGCACTCAGGAATCACTACTGGTGGGGTTCAGGGGAACCATGGCACTGGGGACTGAACCAAAGGCAGCTGCATGCAAAGCAAGAGCCTTACTATCTCTCTCTTTCTAACTCATTTCGCTTAGCATGATACTTTCCATGTAGTACCACTTGTATGTAAATTTCATGACTTC
>JAOXYA010000028.1:6176627-6187998 GCA_028565675.1 Sorex palustris | reverse complement strand
TTTGAAATGCTTGATAATGGGGCGTGTGTGTGTGTGTGTGTGTGTGTGTGAGAGAGAGAGAGAGAGAGAGAGAGAGAAACAGAGAGAGAGAGGAGAATGAAAATATGTTTATGGTGAAAGAGATCTTTGAGCCTGCTTTTGTAACTTTAGCTTTGCTATGCAATGTGCCAAAAGTTATTTCTCCCTAGGGAGTGTCTCTTTCAACAGTTTGTGAAGGCAGCGTAAATTCTCACTTGGTGTGCAGGGAAGATGGCAATACAATTTAGTGCACCAAAGTATATATTTTTTTTAACTTGTTAGAAACCAAAATGTGATTGCAGTGGCAAAGTTGTCAGCGCACTCAAGTTTAACAAGTGCTGGAAGGATTAGTAAAGGAAATGCAGTTTGCTCTGCAGCTTTTATGACAAAGAATTTAAAAGGTTTTGCTCTAAGCCCCACCATGTGTTTCTTCCTTTTCTTCAAAACATACCTCTAAGTTGAAAAGAGAGATGGATCTCTTAGGGAGAAACTATTAACTCGGAGGGAGTTGATCATTGTTTGGGAGGAAGCAGAGCATTTCCATTTGAATCAACTGTGAGTGTAGCTTGTGCCCTAATCGCATTGCTCCCGAGAAGTTGGCGAGCAGTTGAAGTACTTCCTACTTTGTGTTCTGGTCCTCGTATTGCCATCCTAATTTTCTCTGGGATCATAAATGTCCTAGTTCAGTGTAAGCAAACCTTGGAGTTCTCGCAGCGCATGGGCCGCGTGTGGAAATGCTTTCTGTGGCTGTAACAGTCGCTGAGTTCACAGCTCCTTGGCCATAATGGTCCCCTTTTCATGTGACTGATCAACAGGCTTAAAAAAAAAAACATCTAAGAAACTAGAACTTTGAGAGGGTCTAAAACCACAGCCATCACTGCCCCACTCTGAAGTCTGGAATAGTCTCATCTGACATAGTTGTAGTTGACTTTACATGTGTCAAATTTGGCTCCTTTGAAAATCAAACTAGTTAAAATAAGTTAGGCTAACACTCAGGTTTGTGAATGTGACCAGTCTGTTTTGGCTGGTGGGGCAGGGAGAGTTGGACCTGGTGAGTGGCTGTGGCTGAGAGGGCTGGGTCAAAGATGAGCTGTGACCCGGAAGTGTTTGTCTAAGAACAAACTTTGGCAGGAGAGAGAGAGAGAGAGAGAGAGAGAGAGAGAGAGAGAGAGAGAGAGAGAGAGAGAGAGAGAGAGATTTTGCTCTCTGGTGTATTAAAATCCCAGGTAGTTTTTAATGCCTGCTCCTGTCACTGGTTGCTTTCTCATTCTACTTGAGGCCTATTCTGCCGAGGGTGGATTTAGGTCATTTTAGCCCAAAGAGAATAGAAACCCATCTACCTAAACGGCTATAGGTGGGAGAAGTTCTTGGTATTTGCTCTCATGTCTCGTTGGCCAGCTGTGACCTGGACAGGAGCTGGCTTTTGTAGCAGCCGTGAAGTCCTCACCTTACACAGAACGTTCCCCATGAAAGTTTGTTCTGTGTCGTACAAACCCATCCCCTGGGAGACAGGGTATGTGATAGATATTTCATGGGTGTCAGCTTAGGAAGTCTTGTTGGAGCTCTGGCTTAATTAAACTCAATGGCCTTTCTTCCCTCTAAAGAATGAGGGCTTGGGGAGGTAGCCTGCGTTCACTCCTTGGCGACTGGCACAAGAATTCCGTCTTTGCTGAAAGAGCTTACATCGCAAGGGACCGGCTTCAGAATGATCTGCTTGGCATTTGCAGGGGGGGCATGTTTGGGAAGGAAAGCCTCTCTGCTTTGTGCATGTCGCAAAGTGTCTGCAAGTGTGCTGAGAAAAACGGGAGCGTTTGCTGGTCTTGGCTGTCAGTGTCTTGCTGCTACTGACTGTGTTTAACCAGAAAGGGAAACTCAGAGGAGAAAAAGTCTCACTCCCAAGACTTTCCAAGAAAAGCCCTCTTTGTTGATTTATATATATATACTTTAAAGGAGCTTGACATCTTCATCAAGTTCACAGTGGGCTTGCTTTGTTTGCTTTCTCTTGAATGCTTGATAAGATTTTTCTTCTATTGTTTTGTGCAGCAAGAACAGATCTTTCCAGGGCTGGGGGAGGTTTTTTGTAAATCCACAATATGGTCATTGTCTGGTGGTGAATAATTGTGGCTGCTTTTTGTACAACCAGAACTAAGGCTTTAGCTGTGAACAGATTCCTTCTTAGCGTGAAAAGGGACTAATCCATGTAAATACAGCCCCCAAATAAAGCTTTACAGAAAAAGGGGAAGGCGACTAAGCAGGAGGGCACAGGTCAGCAATTTAACCTTTAACCTAACAAATAAGAAGCATGAAAGTTCCAGAATTGGTTTACAAAAGAAAGCTCCTGTGATCTGTCAGTTTTTCTTTTCAGGAGGGAGCTGGGTGAGAGATCTGACTGACAGCTAGTGCCTTTTAACTGCAGGCTGAAATGAACTGCCACATTGAAACGGGAATATTTGCAGGGGAATTTTTCTTAAAGAAATTGAGAAGGCAGAATAAGCAGCAGAGGCATCAGTCAGGGACTTTCATGGGATTTTTTACCCTTGAAGTGGGGGCAGAGGTGCCGGGCTGGACTCTCTCTCAGTTCCCTTCCAAGTTTAATAAAGAGCCGGGGCCTGACTCTTACCAGTCAGATTAGACACGCACTTTGCAGTTTAAAGCCAGATGAAACTCCTCGTCCCCCCTTTTCTCATACCCACAAGGGTCCGTACGTACCCCTTGGAGATTTTTTTTTCAGGACCCCATAAATTAATTGCAACCTTTACCAAAGGTTTGTTAAGGGCTTGGGGTAAACACAGTCCACGTGTTTTCCACCAGGTAGCCAGCCGTCTTGAAATTTCGAACCATGTACCACCTTCTCTCCCTGATGATGTGTTCCTCAGAACTGGATGGGGCTGTGGGGGAACTGTGAAGCCAGGACTCAGGCTGCTTTCGTGCACTGTGGCATTGTTGCTCTGATCTGATTGTTGCCAGGCATGATCAGTGGTTAGATCTGAGAACAAGGAAAGCTGTGGAAGTGAAGTATAGGTGTTGATTAGGCAGTGGGGAGTGGGGAACAAGGAGAAGGGAGGGATTGCCCTGTTACCTACCTGGGCCTGAAGAATCAAGAAAACAAGGTTTGTGCTAAGTGGTGAGTTTTTCTTTTATGTTGCTGTACTCATTTACAAACTTTGCAAACAGTTTGTATTTATTTAGTCACAACAGGTAATCTTGTTAATGACTGTTAGTTTTTGCTTAAAGCATAAAGCATCAGAAGTCAGCTGTTCCCTCTCACTATAGAGAATTCTGTGACTGATAAAAACTTTAATTACTGAGAATCATTCATATTAAAAAGAAACAAACTAATGACTTTAAAGTAGGCTTCCTGTAGGTTAATAAGAATAATAATCATGCTGTGTCAGTCTGCAGGGAAAATGAAGTCTAAAGCGTGATTCTGATGTTTAGCCTTTCATTGGTCCATGAGATAATCATCAAGGTTGTTTGAAATTTCTTTTTAAGGACCTATATCACTGCCTTAGTTTCCCTTGTATTGTTAGTGATGAAAGACCAGATGGTGTAGGAAATGCAGGTTTATAGTTGAGCCCAGGATGGTTGCAGGGCTTACTAAGCCTTTCCCACCACCATACCCAGTTGTGCTCGGGGTTTGCCCCTAGCAGTGCTGGGACCATGCATGGTGCTGGGGATTGAGTCCAGGGCGGCTGCTTGCAAGGCAAGAGTCCTGTTTTCTCTGCTGTCTCTCTTCCCTTGCCCGAGAAATTATAATGTGCTCCTGTGTAATGCGACAGTTACCGATCAGAAGTCATAAATTAATATAAAACCCAATGTTTCCTGCTTGTCACAGCCCCCATATTCAGTGACATTGCACCCTATAGGGGTGGTGGCTCACAGTTTAAGAAGCAAGGCCTTAAAGTACCTGCAGACCTGGGGTTGGGTTCCTGGTGCCTCCCCATGTACCCAGCGTGCTGGTTCTCTGCATTGTGAGCCTGGCGGTCTGGTTCTGTGATCTCCGGCACCCCCAGGAGGTTCTGACTGCACCACAGGCAGAGGGTGTGTCCTCTCTAACTGAAAGGAGTTTAATTCCAACCAGCACACATCACCACTACAGGTGGGAGCCCCACGCCTTGCCTCCCAGTCACTGTAACAAGGAGAGGGAAGAGGAGACCTTAGCATTTCTTAGCATTTCTTTTTTTTTTTCCTTTTTGGGTCACACCCGGCAATGCACAGGGGTTACTCCTGGCTCATGCACTCAGAAATTACTCCTGGCAGTGCTAGGGGGACCATATGGGATGCTGGGAATCGAACCGGGGTTGGCTGCATGCAAGGCAAATGCCCTACCCACTGTGCTATCGCTCCAGTCCTGCTTAGCATTTCTTTGTGGGACTACCCTCAGTTATCTCCTCTTTACCTTGCTGATTGCCTCATCACTGTCTCCTTGACTTCCTTCACATCCATATTCAGTGCTTTCAGCTGAGCGGTGTTCAGATGCACAGTAGAAAATGCAGCCCCCTTTGTATCCTGGCTGGGTGGTTTCTAGCCCTGCTAGCTAGGGCCCAGCTCACTAGCAGAACAGATGAGGTCTTCCTGGTCTAGCCCCTATCTAAGCTAACTTTATTGTAGCTCACTGCCTCCCTTAAATCTGCACTCTCATCTGTAAGTCCCAACCAGATTTCATGCATACCTTCTATTTCCAGTGTCATGCTTACGTTTCCCAGCATGTAAGGAGGGCCAATAGCTTTAAAGTAGGGAATCTGCTGATGCCACTTTGGAAATGACACTTGGCAAGCAGCTCCACGTTCTTCCATGCCATCCCCCGGCAACAATACTGACGGGGTGATGTTTCCTGAGAAGTGCTCAGTTCATATGGGAATCCGTGACTTAGTGCACGTGTGGAGTCAGAACTGGAGCTGCTACAATCCAAATTCTGCTGCTTCTCAGCCATGTCATTTAAATGGCAGTTTAACTCCCGAGAGCCTACTTGCTCCTCTTTATATCAGGACCATTCCTGTCTTGTTTGGCATACTAGATGGGATGAGGATGGGAGAAAGTGATACAGGGGGCTAGGATGTGTGTAGGGATGAGCATGCCTCTTCTCTGTGGGATCCCTAGCATCATAAAAACAGAACAAAAATATAAAACTTAAGGGAAAAAGAAATATCGCCTAGTAAACAAGTGCTTCTAAAGACTCTAACCCCCAAGCAACTATTAGTTACAGTGGTTAATACTGTGCATTTATTTGAGCTCCTGTAAAAGTAAACACTCTTGAATATAGATAGATTTGTATACAGATCAGGGTGCTTTTATTCACCTGATGTGAATAAAGCCTCTTTTGATAGCAAACAGCATATCCCTGTTTTCTTTCATAAAGAAAAGGTCAGGTTTATTCTGTTCGCCAACCCATTGGATGGTGGATGGTATTTGAACACAGTGTTGAGTGGCCCCTCTTTGCTATGTATTCTCCTTGGGTTGCCTCTTAAGAGTCTGGGACCCTTATTTGCCTTCTAATTCTATGAGCTATATACAACTTTGGGGGGCTCTGCTATTATTTTTGTGTGTGTTTGCCAGTATTATTCTGTAGGAAAACCACCTTGAGTGCAGTAAAATTGAGAACTGCAGCTTATTTTCCAATAATGCAGGGGAGATGGGCCAGGGGAGGGGAGAGGTGTGTGTATGTGTGTGTGTGTGGGGGGGGGGGAGGTGAGGGAGATGCCTGCAGCATCAAGAAGACAGTTCTGTTTGGTTGAGGTTGTTTCCAATACTGAAGGACACTGTGCTGAAAGATGAGTCGGGGAGATCTCGTGCACCAAGTAAGCCCCTAGAAGGGGGGGCTGCAGGACTGCAGATGTGGCAACTAGTTCTGTCTGCTTGGAGGCAAGCCGGGAGGGATCAGGGATCAAGGGACCAGTGGGGAACTATGTCTCTGGCCCAAGTTTTTTGGTCACACCTGGTGATACTCAGGGGTTACTCCTGGCTCTGCACTTAGGAATCACTCCAGGCGGTGCTTGGGGGACCATATGGAATGCTGGGGATAGAACCCAGGTCTGCCGCGTGCAAGGCAAACACCCTACCCGTTGTGCTATCGCTTTGGCCCTTACAGCTACTTGTTTTAAAGAGATCTTTACGCTCATGTAGATGCTTGCCCTAATGAAAGCCTAAAAATATTTTAAAAAGAGGCAGGGAGGAGGTTAAATCATTGGGGGATCCATGGGGCATCCTCCCGGATCGCTGCTGGCAGGAAGCTGAGGATCCAGGAAGGACTAGCACCCAGAAGTCTGGGCTGAAAATAGACCGAGACACTTAGGCAGTTGGTGACAGCTAAAACCAAGGTGTGACTAACACGACAGTGGCAAATTCTGTATCCATAAACAACTGGAAATGGCTTAGCAAAATATATGTGTGTGTGTGTGTGTGCATATGTATAGTTAAAAGAATTAAAAAATGTATGCAAACTAAAGGAACATGTCACTGTCATTGTCCTCCTGTTGTTCATTGATTTGCTTGAGTGGGCTCAGTAACATTGTGAGACTTGTTACTGTGTTTGACATATCAAATACGTCAAATATCAAATACGGTAGCTTGCCAGGCTTTGCCATGCGGGTGAGATACTCTCAGTAGCTTACCGGGCTCTCTGAGCGGGGTGGAGGAATCAAAGGCAGAGGAATCGAACTCAGGTTGGCCCAGTTGGCCATGAGCAAGGCAAATGCCCTACCTGCAGTGCTATGGCTCCAGTCCAAAGGAACATGTATGAAGAGAAAATAGGGGAAAAAAATAAAGAAATAAAGGCAGGAATAATAATAGCACGCAAAAAAGAATACCAGAAAATGAGCACAAAAATAATAGCATACCCCAAAAGTTGTATGATGCTTGTTTTTTCTTTTCTTTTCTTTTTTTTTAAATAATGTAGGAGTGCTGCTATTTGTTCAGCCATTGATTAAGCTGATTGAATTGGGCATAAACGCCACATTACTTTTTTTTTTGTGTTATCACCATGAGATAGAGTTACAAAGCTTTCATGTTTGAGATTCAGCCATATAATGATGGAATACCCATCGCTCCACCAGTGCATATTTTCCACCACCAGTCTCCCCTCTCCCCCAACATCCCAGTCCTCCCTGCCTCTATGGCAGACAATTTCCCCAGTACTCTCTCTCTAATTTTGGGCATTTGCCTGAATTTTCCCACCACTATTTAAGCCTACCTGCCAGGGGCAGACGCTAGATAATTTATTTTCCATTGCTCCTTTTGAATATCATGAGAGCTCACGCAGCCGGGATTGTAAATGTAAATTTCTAGATTGTAAATTGTTGGGTTTCAGAGACATCTCTGTATGGCACTAATCCATTTTTGATCATAAATGGGTACTGTATCTTGTTAAAAGCTTTCTCTGCATCTATTGATATGATCATATGGTTTTTATCTTTTTTGTTGATATGTTGGATTATATTGATTCATTTTCGAATGTTAAACCATCCTTGCATCTCCGGGATGAATCCCTCTTGGTCGTGGTGTATGATCTTTTTGATGAGTTGTTGGATTCTATTTGCTAATATTTTGTTGAGGATCTTCACATCTGTGTTCATCAGAGATATTGGTCTGTAATTTTCATTGTTAGTTGTGTATTTGCTTTTGGTATTAGGTAGATATGTGCTTCATAGAAGTTGTTTGGGATAGTTCCTGTTTTTTCAATTTCCTGGACAAGCTTGAGGAGAACTGGCAACAGGTCTACTTTAAATGTTTGGAAGAATTTTCTAGTGAATCCATATGGGCCTGGGATTTTTTTTGGTAAAGGCTTTTGATTACGGTTTCTATTTCATTTATATTAATGGTTCTATTCAGATATTCCAAGTCTTCTTGGCTCAATCTTGGGAGATTGTAGGAATCCAGGAATTTATCCATTTCTTCTTGGTTCTCTTGTTTCGTGGCATAGAGACTCTAAAAGTAGTCTCTGATGATCTTTTGAATTTCATTGGTTCCTGTTGTAATGTCCCCTTTTTCATTTCTGATTGGGTTTATTAGGGTTTTTCTCTCTTTCATTCTTTGTGGGTCTTGATAGAGGTTTATCAATATTATTTACTTTCTCAATGAACCAGCTGTTGGTTTCATTGTCCTTTCGGTTTTTGGGGGGTTTCCATGTAGTTAATTTCTGCTCTGAGTTTTATTATTTTTTTCATTTGGCCGGGTTTGGGTTCTTCTGTTGGTCTTTTTCTAAGATCATGTGCTATGAAGTCAAGTTATCTTTGGAGGCCCTTTCTTCCTTCCTCAGGAAAGCTTGCTAAGGTATAAATTTTCCTCTTAGCACGACTTTAGCTGCACCCCATAGTTTCTGGTAGTTCATGTCTTCATTCTAATTTGTTTCCAGGTATCTTTTGATTTCTTCCTTGACTTCCTTCCTGACCCACTCATTGTTCAACATTGAGTTGTTTAATTTCCAGGTGTTTTATTTGGTTCTCATCATTGGTGTGTGATTCGCTTCTATCTTCACCAAATCGTGGTCTGAAAAGATAGTTGATACAATTTCTGTCTTCCTGATTCTATTGAGGTATATTTTGTGACCCAGCATGTGGTCTATTTTAGAGAATGTTCCGTGTGCATGGGAAAATAATGTGTATTCTTTCTTTTGGGGGTTTAAAGCCCTGTATAGGTCTGTTAGCCCTATCTCTTCTAATTCTTCCTTCAAAGCCAGTGTGTCCTTGCTGAGTTTTGTACTTGTTGATCTGTCCAGAAGTGATATGGTGATGTTGAAGTCTCTGACTACTATTGTATTGCTGGCAATGTCCTCCAAAATCTTTTAGAAGTTGTTTTAAGTATTTAGCTGGTCCCTCATTAGGTGCATATACATTTATCACTTGATCACTTGACATCCCGTTACTCATTGATTTGCTAGAGCAGGAGCCAGTAACGTCTCCATTCATCTGTTTCGTCTGCTAGTGTAACTCAATTGCGTCTGCTCACTCCAGGAACACGAAGAGCCTCAAACTGATTGTTAAGGGTCTTGATGAAGAAGTCTGACCATCTCATAGGTGGTGGCCACATGATCTTTTGACATCTCATGGAATCCAGTCGGTAATGGCTCTAGTCCAGCAGTCATCTCCAAATTTCATTATGTGTCCAGCCCATCTGATTTTCCACGCCTTAGCAAACGAGACAGCGTCCCTGATTCTTGATCATTGATGGAGGTCGGAACTCCGGATTCCTTTTCTCACTTGTGTGAAGTGTGATACTCCAAGCATAGTTCTTTCGATTCCTCTTTGGGAGACCCGAACAGCATTCTCATCCTGTTTTTGTAGAGCCCAGGTCTCTGAGGCATATGCTAATGTAGGAAGAATGGTGAAGTCTAAGAGATGTGCCCATAAACAGAGGTACTTCATCCTCTTAGCTATCTCTTCAACGGTCTTGAAGGCGTTCCAAGCCACTCTCTTTCTCCTGTGCAACTCAGGTGCCAGGTCATTCATCATGTTGACTTCTTGACCTAGGTACACATAACTGTTGCATTTGGAGCTGTTTGGTCCATTGAGAGCAAATGGAATGTCAGGAATAAAACTGTTTCTCAAAAACATTGTCTTCATGAGATTCAGCTGTAGTCCAACCTTTTCACACTCAAAGTCGAAGTCGGTCAGCATTTGTGCCTCTTGGCTAATGTTTGGTGTTATTCGAACAATGTCATCAGAGAAGCAGAGGAGGTGTAGTTGCCGACCATCTATCTTCAGTCCCATTCCTTCCCATTCCAGTCGCCACATGATGTTCTCGATGGTGGCATTAAAGAGTTTTGGTGAAATGGTATAACCCCGCTGAAACCCTCTCTTGACATGGATTGATCACTTCCTTGTAGAATGGTATGATCATGGTAGTGAGTCCGTAATACAGCTCATGAAGGATCCTGATGTATTGAGTTTGAATGCCCTTTTTGGTTAGGGCTTCAATGACAACTTCAGTCTCAACAGAATCAAATGCCTTCTTTAAATCAATAAACGTTACACAGAACGGCATCTTGAACTCCTGAGAAACCTCAATGAGCTTGGTTATAGTGTGGATATGGTTTGTCATGCTGAATCCTTTTCGGAACCCCACTTGCTGGTATGGCTGTCCTTCATCTAGTGTTCTGCCAATCCTATTCAGGATGACTCAAGTGAACAGCTTATAGACGAGAGATAAGAGCAAGATTGAGTGATAGTTGCCAATGTTGTGGATGTCTCCCTTCTTGTACAGCAGTACAGTCCTGCTGGTTTTCCACTGGGATGGAACCATGCATTCAGACACGTAGTGTGTGAAAAGCAGAGCCAGTGTATTGATGAGTATTGATGGTAGGTTCTTCAGGTGTTCAGGTCTGACCTTGTCTGGGCCGGGTGCTGTTCGCATTTTTACTGATGAAATGGCATGTTTCAAAAGAGAGAACATTGGAAACAACATATGCATCCTGCAGTATTTGGTACATGGGCAGGTGGATGTGAATATCAAAGAAATCTGCGTAGAAGTCATGGATAATCTTCTCCATTGCCCCTCTGAAAGATGTGATATATCTATCAGGAGGTCTGAGGACAGTCATCTTGGTATTGTAGTTGGCACAGGACTGGCAGGCATTGCGAATGCTTTTCCTGGTTTCTGCCGCATCTGTCAGCACTGTTTCTCTTCTCTCTTTGAGATCTTCCTTTATCCCTTCTCTGCACTGCTTTTCGAGTTTGGATGTTCACTTGTGATTGCCTGAGGCTTGCACCAAGCCACGTTAATGAATGAACTCAAGAGTTTTCAAAGACAGGTGACTTTCTGTGGCTGTCTCTCTCTCAGCGTTCCTCGCACAATTATGGAGGTGCTGATCCAGTTGATAGTATTCTTTGTCAATGTTGTCAACGACAGCATCTTCCCATGTTGCAGCAATAATGCCAAAGAGCAACCATTTGGTGTTTGTTCTAGGAGTTCTCTTCTTAAACTTTGCAGCCCTTTCTCCCTGCTCTGTGAAGTAGAATTATGCGTGAATGAGACCTTGGTCCGAACCCATATGGAATTTTGGGACAACAGCAACACTGGTCAGGCAAAACCATCGATTTAATATGATGTGGTCAATTTCATTGTGGAATCATCCACTGGGAGACTCCCATGCCCAATGTTTAGATTCAGCCTTCTGGAACTGTGAATTACCATGGAGGGTCTTGGTTGACATCACGAACTCAGTCTCTCACCCTGTTTGTTCCATCCTAGGCCATGGGTCCCAAAGTAGACTTTTTCAGCTGATCTTCTCAGTCCTACCTTGCCATTAAAATCACCAACAATGATCTTGTAGAAAGTGTGGTCTTCTTTATAGAACTTCTCTAGCTCTATGTAGAACTTCTCAATTTATCCTTAATCATAATTGGGTGTTGGTGCTTAG
>JAOXYA010000028.1:6141241-6153593 GCA_028565675.1 Sorex palustris | reverse complement strand
TCCAATGGAGACGTTACTGGGCCTGCTCGAGCAAATCGATGATCAACGGGAGGGCCTTTACCTTTACCTTTACCTTTTCTTTTTTTTGGGCACCTATTTGGGAAATCAATCTTCCTAACCTTTGAAAATGAGGGCCGGTTAGGCAGTATAAAACAGAACCCACGCTTCTCCTGTCCTGCCCCCCACCATTGCGCGCTTCCCATTGTTGACGCCCTTGTGATGGGGGTGGGGGTTGGGCACTCTGGCTAGGGTGCCCATGGGGGTGCCCATTCTCGTGCTTGCTTGCTGTGTGATGGTCGTGGTGGCACCACAGGAGTGGGCTTCCCAGCTGGAGTGCCGGGCCATCTTTGCCTCCTCCCCCACACCCTAGTTTTGTGGTGCTCACACATGCCTGACTGTGGGACCCTGGGAAGTTGCTTAGGTCCTGGGGATTAGGAGATGAGAGCTTCCAGGGAAGTGCTCAGTACCCCCTGGGGCGGAAGCTGGTGACCAGGCGCTCACAACCACGACCACAGGGTCTGCTCCACCACTGTGCCCCTTTGGGCATCGAGGAGGAGCACTGCCCGGGAGACCTCAAGGCTCCTTACACAGGCAATTTGGATGGGAATTTTGGTCACTGCTCAAAGACCTTTCATTGTTGCTAGTTTTCCCCAGATTCTTGTATTCAGTTATAGGACCCCACACCGGGTTATGGTCACAGTTGAGGAAGCCAAGCTTAGAGCCTCTGTGCTCTTCCTCCAGGCCCCTGGGCAACATTGTCATTGCACTAGCTCCCTGGTTCCCTTGTCTATTGTTTTTTTCATTTTTTGGCTTTTTGGGTCACACCCGGCGATGTTCAGGGTTTACTCCAAGCTCTCAGGGATTACTTCTGGAAGTGCTCCAGGGACCATATGGGATACTGGGGATCAAATCTGGATTGGCCGCATGCAAGGCAAACACCCTACCCACTGTACTATTTCTCCAGCCCTCGTCTGTTGGTTTTACGTGGTGGTTAAATACATATATGCATATGTCTGTGGACAGAGAGAGAGATTAAGAAGCAAATAACCATATATGCATGTCATTTTTTTTTCTTTGCTTTATTACCTTTGCTCACAACCTTCCCACTGCTTTCTGTTCAATTTCAGACCCTCACATGTGCGAGGCATGCCCTCGGCCATGGACCTACATTTGAATTCCACTCCACTGCTTTCCCTTCTTCTTTCGGCATGAGTAGATGGGGCCTTGTCCCTGAAGAAGGAAGAGATCCTTCTATGGGGTTTCAGGGTCTCAAAAGCTGTGCTGCCATCCCTGGCATTCTTTCCAGAGGCTCCCTTCCCTCTCGGATCATTTCCTGGGTGTGAGATGCACACCATGGGCCCACTGTCCCCTGTCAGGGGAGGTCAGCCATGCTGTTGCTTCGTCAGTGGCAACCTTTACTACTGTCTTTTTCTGGTTGCTTTGAAGGGTTTCCTCTTCTTACCTGTCTTTAGCAGTTATGATATAATCTGTCCAGGTATTGATTTCTTTGTCTTGCTTGAGGTTTGGGGTGTTTTTTGAATTTGGTATTTGATTTTTGGGTCATGAAATTTGGGTCTTACCTTACCTATTTAAGTATTGCTTGTAATGCTATTCTCCTATTTTTGACACTCCCGTTTCCACTGGGAACCCAATTATGTATGCCTTAGAGCTATTGCAAATAGTTCATTATCTTTATTTTTTTTCTCTTCTATTTATCACTCTTATCTTTCTGGATTTAGTCTAATAGGTGTATATATTTATACATATACATATATATACATATGCATATATATATACACACACACATATGTTTGGCCTATTTACCATTTACTAGTTTTTCTCTTCAACTAATCTAATTTTCTGTGGATCTGTCCATTGGAGATATCATTTCAGTTCAAAAATCTTGGTAACCTAACACTCCCCATTTTTTCCAGAATCCTCCCTCCTTCCCTCTCTCCTGCTCTTCTTCATGGTAAGCAAGGTTTTTCAGTAGTCTGTCTTAGAGCACCATTACTTGACTATCTTCTGAGTCTGTTTGTATTGTCTGTGGGGCCCTTGCTTCTGTTTCCTTATTTATTTATTTTTTATCGAGTACCAATTATTATATATTGCAGTGGTAGCTCTCAGACTCAGGGTAAGGTCTTCATTTATTTTTGGCAGAGACTCGGGCCACTGAGCCTCTCCAGCCTTCCTCTCTCCTTCCCTCCTCCCCCAGCCAGAACTCGGATGATTTCAAGAGGTGCTTCATTTGTGGTGAGGATTCATCTGTTCCCTTTTCATTTTTCTCATGGGGTATAATTATTGGGGTGCAAGCCCAAAGCCTAAGGTGTTTGCTGCGATCATCTCCCTTCTGTGGACCCTGAATTCCTGTTCTGTTCTGTTTACTTGTTGGCGCTTTGCTGCCTCTCGTCAGATCGCGGCCTCTTCACTGCTCCCCAGAGCTGGCCCTCGTCTCTAGGAGAGATGAAGTTTCAAGTGTACAGACGATCTGGGGGGAAGATTTTGTCTCCTGGTGCTTGGCTGCGTGTCATTTCATACTTTATTGGTAATACTTTGATGCCCTTGAAGAGTTCTTTTAATCAATATTTTATCCTATTTTTTTTAAACAAAATTGATCTGAATTTTAGTGTGACTTAACTAGAGTGGAAATCAAGCCAGCCTATTAATCTGTCTCTATCTCTTTGTCGTCATCGCTTCATCCATCCATCTATTCATCTCTCTATCTCTCTGTTCATCTATCTGTTCATCCATCTGTTTGTCTATCTATCTATTTATCTATTTGATGCTAGTGCTAAAGACCAAATCTTACACTGGACCTTGCACTACGTGGGACTCAAACTCTCACCCCGCTACCCCCACCTTTGTTTTAAGTTGCATGTAATATGGTGTGAAGACATGTTTGATAAAGGCAGTCTGAAGCAAGGTGTGGAGAAGGGGGTTTGGTTATAACCAGTGGGCTTGGAGCAACTCCTGTTAGTGCTTGAGGGACCTTGTGTGATGCCAAGGACCAAAATAAAATTGGCCATGTTCTAGGGAAGTGCCTTAACTCCTGAATTATCTCTTTGGCCCTGAGTCTAATGTCCTAAATTATGAGTTATGATCCCTGTGGGGTTTAGTAATTGAACATGGGGTCATTTTAAAATAGATTTATTTATCATTTATTAGTGAGTTTTGACTTTCTTACCTCTTATATCAATATATATGCAGGATCGCATAAAAATTTCTCAGACAAAGAGGGATCATGAGCGGAAAATGATTAAGAAGCCTTGGTAAAGAAATATTTGTGGGGGCTGGAGCGATAGAACAACAGGTAGGGCATTTGCCTTGCATGCAGTCCACCCGAGTTCGATTCCCAGCATTCCATATGGTCCCCTGAGCACGACCAGGAGTAATTCCTGAGTGCAGAGCCAGGAGTAACCCCTGTGGATCGCCAGGTGTGACCCCCCCCCTACCAAAAATATTTGTGGCCTAGATATTTAGAAATATTTTAAAAAATATTTATTAAAACCTCTTTGTTCATATCAAGAATCTTCTGTATTAATGAACTCACCTCACCCTAGGGACTGGAGAGATAGTACAGTGGGTAGTAAGGTGCTTATCTTGCATGTGACTGGCCTGAGTTTGATTTTTGGCATCACCTATGGTCCCCCTGAGCACCACCAGGAGTGATCCTTGAATGTAGAGCCAGGAGTAAGCACTGAGCATCACTGGGTGTGGCCTCCAAACAAAAACAGAAAACAAAATCACCCTAGATTGTAGGTGTTTTTTTTTTAAGCTTGGGTTGCTGGGGCTCCCCCACTCAGGATTTATTCAGGAGTGAGCTCTGATGCTGTTTGCGGGACCATATCTATTCCTAGACAATTGAACCAGGATCCACCACATGCAAGGCAAGAGGCTTATCTCCTGTCCTGGTCTCCAGCTCCTGGCTTCACCTCTCAACGGAAGGGTCCCCAGAAATCTTGGTGGCCAAGAAAAAGCAGGGTTTTTGTTTTCCCACAGTGCTTTTGGTTGTGACTCTGTCACGGTCGGCTCTGTACCTCCCTCAGGGATGAAAGCTGACAGAGCAGCCTCTCTCTGGGAGGCGCCCTTCTGAGGGAGGAAGGCTAGAGGATTGCGTGGGAGCCTGGAAGGCTTTGGCTGAGTGGGCACCAGTCACTTGCATTCACATTTCTTCGACCACGATGTTCCCAAAGAAGGTTGTCGTACAGCGGTGTGACAAGTGGCATCGGGCAGAAATGTGCAGGTCTCTCCTGGAGGAACAGTGGCAAATGGGGCAGAAAATTTGAAGCAGCCCGTGCCTGTCCAGACCAGATTTTCACAGCCCCCTGTACAGTGTTGTAGAACTCGATTACCTGATTTCATTGTTTCTTTGACACATTTTCTGTGTCAAAGTTTAATGTCTGAAATTGGGAGGCATTTCAGAGTCGGGAGGGTGGGGGGAGGGGGGTGTCTGTAATCCCTGCAAGCCAGGCAGCTGTTGTGATGCAATTGGCTGGGCATGGAAGAACTTGGCCGTTTGTCCTGGTGGTGTGATTGGATATATACAACTATTGGCATTTCAGCATTTGAGAAAAGAAGGAGTTTTGACTTTCATCTGAATGCTTTTCTTTGACATCCTCCAGTAAGATCTGGATCCTTTATAGAATGAGTTTCAGAAGCTGGGGGGAAATTCTTTAAGGTGGACTGAAGAGATAGCCCAAAGGATAAGGCATTTGCTTGCATGTGGCCAACCCTTGTTTGATCCAGACACGGCACATGGTCCTCCGAGCACTGCCAGGAGTGATCCCTGAGCACAGAGCCAGGAGTAAGCCCTGAGCACTGCTGAGTGTGGCCCAAAAAATCAAAACAAAAATTAAAAAAAAAAAAGAAAAGAAAAAGTTCTCAGAATCAATAGTGGAGTATTTTGTACTTTTTAATTTGTTTATTTCAGAAAAGCTGCATCACCAAGTGCCCCAGAAGCCACAGGGGATAATTATAAGGGCAACCCAAACTGAGGACCCTGAGTCGAATAATGATTCAGTTGTACAGTCTCTGAATTTGAAAAGGTTTTAGGAATACTTTATCCATCTTACATGCTTTAGATTTTTATTTTTTATTACCTGTGTAGTAGCGTTTGATAAAAACTTTCTGTTCTAAAAGACCAAATCAGGGGCCAGAGATGGTATAGGGAGTAAGGCACAGCCTGTCATGGCATGTGACTGACTTAGGTTCCATGCCTGGCACCACCTGCTCACCCCCAGCTATCCCCAGGGGAAGCTCTGGAGGCCTCACCCACTGGGTATGGTCCTATGGCCCCCAGCACCACAGAACCCTCGAAGCAGCTATTCCTTGGGCCTCTGCATTGCATCACCAGCCCAATTGGTAAGAATCACTGGGGGCAGGGGGCCAAAGAATCAAATTAGTAAGTATCCATTAGTATTACATGGTAAGGAACCATATTTAATTTCTCTGTGGAAATAGTAATAGATTGATGGTGCATTTCAGTTTGCTCAGGCCCTTTTCAGATGCTTCTTTGAATCAATGCCTATCATAACTTGTTATGCACCCTTAAAAAAGCTCAGTATTATTTAGGGGCTGGAGAGATAGTATAGTGGTATGGTGCTTGAGTTGCATGGGGCTGATCTGGGTTTGACCTCTGGCATGCCATAGAGTCACCCTGAGCCCACCAGGACTGTTTCCTGAATGAAGAGCCAGGAGAATCCCCTGAGAATTACTGGGTATGACCCCCAAACAAACAAAAATCACATTATTTATAGGGTAAGTGGAGCTCAAGTTTCTTTCTTAGAAGATCTTTCATTGTCCATCTTGAGAACTTTATTTTAGCATTAAGATTTATAAGTGTGGGAGTGGGTTGATAAACTCAAGATATGGAAATACCCACCTTGTGTGAGCACCTGAGTTCACTCGGCACCATGTGACTCCTGGAGCACCACTGAGTGTGGCTCTGGTGACCCCCAGCAACCCCAGATGTGGCTTTTGTGGGTCCCAGCAGCTGTGGGCTGGGGAGCGCTGTGTCATCCATCTAGCCTGTGGGCTGAGTCATGCTGGGAGTTTGCTCAGGCCTTTGAGCTCTCCTTGGAGATCCCTGTATGCTTCCTCCCTACCTGAAAGACTCAAAAATGATCTCTTAGAAATACCAAATTGCGGGGTTGGAGTGATAGTATAGTGGGTAGGGCATTTGCCTTGCATGCGGCCGACCCGGGTTCGATTCCCAGCATCCCATAGAGTTCTCCGAGCACCGCCAGGAGTAATTCCTGAGTGCGGAGCCAGGAGTCACCCCTGTGCATCTCTGGGTGTAACCCAAAAAAGAAAAAAAAAAGAAATACCAAATTGCTTGAACTGAAATTTCATTCTTTTGTTTAGTACTACCACATAGGGAGGTTAATCTTTTTCTCCAAATGGATAAATTTTTTATAAGGATGAATTTTGTTTTATTTTCTAATCATTTACTCTTACATTAAAGTAAAAGGCTAACACATTCTCTCCCTCTTCTCCCCTCCCTAAATGTACTATAATATAATACACTATATATAGTGTATAATAATGCTATTATATTATATTATATGCTAATATATTATATTATATTATATTATATTATATTATACATTATTGTATAAAAGCATTAGTGACTGTGAAGTGAATGACATCAGAAAAGAAAAATGGGATAGGATATATCAGAAACCATCTGGAAGAGAAATTTTTTTTTTGTGCAACATCTTTCTTTCATTCACTTTGTGGTGTGTTCTAAGCTTGAAGATACCTTTATGTTTTGGATTTAAATGTTATACATTGTAAAAAGTCAATGATGTGTGTCATCAACTGGTGAGTTTCCAGATCTAAAAATTGATTTCCCAGCAAATCAAGCACATTATTTCATTACATTGCATTCAGCAAACCACTACAAGGCGTTGTGGCTGGCTTTATTAAGAGAAGCCAAGCACTTCTCTGCCTTCAAAAAAAACATCCATCTCTTGTTGGCCAATGGAAAGATGTTTGAAGCACTGGTGTTGCTGCCCCGGGTGAGAGGTTAAGAACATAGGTCTTCTTTATTTTTGCTATGGTGGGGCACAACAGTCGTATCAGAGGTTGCCCCTGCGTTTGCTCAGTGACCACTCCGGATTGCTTGGGCATCGGGAGCTGCCAGGGGTGGTCTGGGGCTGACTGCGTGCTCGGCCAGTGCCTCAACCTCTCTGAACTGTCCCTCTGACCCTGAGAACTTCAGTTTTAGTTTGCCTAGATCTGAGTTTCAGTCCCGGCTCTGCCCCCCTTGCGTCTCCGAGCTCCACCTTTGGTGGTGGTGAGTCTTGGTCTCCGTGCTGGGATTCAGTTATTGCTGCTGGAGCAGAATCCTCATCAGCGTGATTCTTGTCTTTATTCCAAACTTTGATTTTCATATTGGGCAAATCTAGCAAGGACTCCAATTTGTCTTGACATTATTTCATTTTTTTTTTAATTTTTGCTTTTTGGGTAACACCCGGTGATGCACAGGGGTTACTCTGGCTCTGCACTCAGGAATTACTTCTGGTAGTGCGCGGGGGACCATATAGGATGCTGGAAATCGAACCTGGGTCGGCCATGTGCAAGGCTAACGCCCTACCTGCTGTGCTGTCGCTCCTGCCCTGATACTGAATTTCTTAACATGCGTGGAAAGGTGGCTTTTATGGTGGAAGCACAGCATGCCGTAGCCTCCGATCCATACCATGCTTCCATTCCAGAAGATGCCCGAGGAGACATCCAGTTTGTCAGGGAATGAATTCCATGTTCCAGGCCAACTTATTAGTGTTCAGAACCTGAGAATCCCCCCAGTAAGTCCCATTGCCCAGACATCTGAGGTTAGCAGTTTTCCCTTCTTTCTCTCTATACCTGTATCTATTTTTAATGTGATTAATTTTCTTACCTTTATGCTGTATGCTATCACCTTTTTTCACTATGTTGAAAAATATCTCTAATATTAATATTTATTATGTTGACATCTGTCTTATTTAAACTATATAATGATGATAACATATTGTGTCTATTGTAATGACACTCTGTAATAACTCAAATTACTGCCCTTGTTAAATTTTATTGCTCTAGTGACTTTAGGTGCTAGTATTATTAGTTTGATAAAACCAAGTGCTAATTTCTGTAGCTATAGAGCAATATAAAAACCCAGAGGGGATGGAGAGATAGTATAATGGGTAAAGCACTTGCCTTGCATGCATCAGACCTGGGTTTGAACCCCAGCAGCCTCAAATCCCCCCTCGGAGTGATCCCTGAATGCAGAGCCAGGAGTAGACCCTAAGTACACTTTAGAAGGGGTGGCCCAAAAACAAACAGCAAAAACAAAACAAAACAAAAAAACCACACACAAAAAATGGAAACAACCTAGATTATATTTAGGGTCATAGAAGGATTCACACACAAGGAAAGTGGAGCATCTAAGCATTAAGACGATAATAGTTATAATAATGGTAGTTGGGTAAGTGATTTCATTTTTCTATGCATTTTTTATATAGGTTTGACAAACATTTGTATAACTGAACTATAATTTTCTTTTCTAAGGCCAGTGGTCAGTTCAAAACCTTTGATGCTGTTGACTTTCTCAGCATTAATCATTGTTTTATGCTCCAGTCCCTAAGGATGCATAAATTATGATAATTGCAGCAAGGGGGGCGCTGGCGCCTGTGGTTGCTGCTGCATTATTGTGTCCCCTGGGAGAGGGTTTTGCGTGCTTCTCCTCCCGCAGATTGTTGGGCTGAGGAACTGAAGCCCGTCCCCTGCAAAGCTGGGGACAACAATGAATTTTAAAAGGCACGAGCAAACAGTTCTGTTAAATGATCTGTTTGGAACTGTAACAGATTTGTTGGAAGAAAATTATTCTGGGGTCAGAGGAAATCTCCTGCGAACATAGATCGTCTTCTTCCTCACCGTTGGTCTGTTTGTAGGTATCAGTGGGAAATGCTCACGTAATGCAGTTGCTGCCTCTCATCCCCTACAAGAAAGATTGTGGTCAAGTCATAGAGCTCATTTCTTCTCTTTTTTTCATTACTGATTTCTGTCATCCATGGCAGACGGCTGAGCTAAATGCTGGCCTAGTCCCAGAATAGGAATGAAGCGAAGGTTTCTGCTTCACTTTGGACATTCCTTTATTCATTTTAAAAGTGGGACATATATTTTGGAAAATTTGGGAAAATTTTTAAAATGCACGCTGAACATTTTTTAATGCTCAAGTAATTTCTGTTTTATTATGCATTTTCAGTCTATTGTCTGTACATAAGAGAAAACCGTGTATATTTTTCTGATGAATTTCAGACAAAATGAATAAAGGAAAATGCACATTGAGAAAGTAAGTAAAGGTAGAAACCACACCTTGAACAGTACTCATGGAAGAAGTCCATCAAGTCATCCAGACACTTCCTGAAAAGTTGTGTTCTAGATGGGTTGGCTGGCCAGTCTGCTTAGAATGCCTCTGTTTCAGAGAATGCCTGTGCTAGTTAAGCTCTTCTGAAATATATTTCCCGGTGACGGACTTTTTCATTTTGCAGCATTGTAACCCAAATACAATACATGTTAGAACAAAGGATAAGAGAAAAAATAAAATGTTCAGTCTTATTTATGACCACAAAACCGACATGGATATGCAGTGATAATGCTGCTGCCCAGGCCTGCTTCCCCCTTCCAGTAGGATTTTAAAATATACAAATGCTGTTGCATTATTCATTATGGATATAAATGGCTTATGGTAACATAGGCATGGCTTTAGTTCTACAAAATATTTATCACATGCAAGATACCAAAAACAGCAATAATTTAAAAAATTATTATTATTTTTTTTTCAGTTACTGATCACTAGAAAACCCAGCCCCCAAATTTAGTTCATAGTGTCTTATTTCTCATGCTTCTGTGGGTTGGCCTGACTCTCGCGGCTGTTCTTCATCAGCTGTTGACTGGAGCAGGGGAAGCCACAGGGACTCAAATTTGGTGAGAGAAGTGATAGGATGGGACAAATTGTTTGCCCTGGCCTTGATGACAGTCTACCTTATTAGCTGAATTAGAATATTATTCAGTACTTGACACCCTCTGTATGCCTGTCCCAACAATAGAAGCTATATTTTTCAAAATCATTTTAATACACACACACCCCAAATATATGCATATATATGGTGTGTGTGTGTGTGTGTGTGTGTGTGTGAATACTGTGTTATTCATACGAATGTCTGTTTTTTTTTGGGGGGGTGGGGATAGTGCTCCCAAGCCGTGCTTGAAAGGCCTCTGGAACCCCAGTGGTGATTCTTTGCCACCGGGGCCATCAGTTCACTGTAAAGCCTTAAGGATCTGGTGGTGGTCCTGGGGTCCCCCCATGCCCCTGCCCCCACACTGCTGGTGGTTCTCAGGGGACCATGTGGTACCAGTAATGAAGCTGATGCACATGTGCTGTAACCATTCTTCTATCTTCTTTTCCCTGAATAAGCTTAATTTGTTTCATGAGTTTGAGAAAGATCATCCATAAAACTCAGGGAAGAAAAGACCTGAAACAGAGGAGGGATTATACCAAACCCTAGGTCATACTCCTTGGTAGTGTACACGCTTCCCAATTTATAGCAAATACTCCTTTTTCTCTGACTCTCTTTTGGGTGACATGGCAAGGACCTCCTCTTGATCTGAATCTACAGTATTTTGGGCCCAGAATTTTGGATGAACTTGGATTTAGAGAAATCTTACACTTGTCTGACCGGGGTGTATGGGGGGGGGCAGTTAGCATTTGGAGAGTCAAGTGTGCTTGTGTGTGTGTGTGTGTGTGTGTGTGGCTGCTGACTTTAAAGCAAAGGACTCAGAGGATTCTTTTGAGTAGTGCTCCTCCTTTAAAAAAGTCTAGGAGGGAAAAGTAGCTCCTTACATCGTTTTACATGACAGTTGGGGAGAGGTTGGTTAGGGCACAGCTTGCTGGTCCCTAGGCCCAATAGGCCCAGAAGCTCATGTCCTTTTCCCCTCATAGAGGCACTTCCACAGGTGCTCACAACCACACCAGGTGACTCTGGGGACTGAACACCTGTCCTTGTGCCCGCTCTTTTGTGCTCTCCCACTTGATCTCTCTCCCAGCCCCGAGAGAGCTAATATGTATTCTTAGTAAATTTCTAGCTGCTGATCATTCTGGTGGCTCAGTTGATTGCACTTGAAAAACTTCAGTTCCATAGTGTGATGTTCTAAACTGTAGCACTGTCCTCCCATTGTTCATCAATTTGCTCCAGTGGGCACCAGTAACATCTCATGTGAGACTTGTTGTTACTGTTTTTGGCATAGCGAATACATCACAGGGAGCTTGCCAGGCTCTGGCGTGCGGGCGGGATACTTTTCGTAGCTTGTCGGGCTCTCTGAGAGGAGTGGAGGAATCGAAGCTGGGTCAGCCACGTGCAAGGCAAATGCCCTACCTGCTGTGCTATCACTCCAGCGCATCACACCCAGTGGTGCTCAGGGATTACTCCTGGCTCTGCACTCAGGATCACTTCTAGTGCTCATATGTGGTGCCAGAGATCAAACCTGGATCAGCCGTGTGCTAGGCAAGCGCCCTACACACTGTACTATTGCTCCAGCCCGTAAAAGTGTACTATAGTATAACTTTTAATGGATCTATTCTAGTTCATCAGGTAAATGTATCATAATTAGTCCTTCGTATGGCAGTTAGGTTGTCTAGTTATGTATGCTATTATATCCAGTATGATAATGAGCAACATTATGTATGTTTAATAGCTTTTTCTTTAAATATATGTTTAGAGCCTGAATTATCTGGTCAAAGGATCTGCACATTCTTCCTGCCACTAAATGTAATGCCTAATCATAGTTCAGAAAAGTGAATTCATTATTTCAACTAGGAAAATATGAGAGATTTAAAATAAACGTTCTAGAATCTCTGAGGGAAGTTTGCAAAGGGAACTCCTACATAACATACATCAGGTTATGTATATTGCCTTCTTAGGATTATAATTATGTGGTGGTTCATACTCATTTGGGTGTAAAATTTATTATATTCTAGAAACTTCTGTTATTATATATTATACCCTGTCTGTGAATGATTAACATTTTAAAGATGTATATTTTTAGATAAAAATGTGTTTTTTTGCAGTCTTCCCAGTAGTAGACTCATATGCTACTTCTTGTTTATGATCATCTAGAGTGAAATTTCTATATACTTCGTACTGAAATTTGGTATAAAGACAAGTGATCCTTCAGAGCAATTCTAGGGAAGATGGTCTTTGATCTTTTTTTTTTTTAAATACTTTATTAGTGAAATACCTTGAGGTACAGTTGTAGACTTACAAATTTTTGTGCTTGGGTTTCAATTATACAATGATCAAGTACCCATCCCTCCACC
>JAOXYA010000028.1:6125288-6136160 GCA_028565675.1 Sorex palustris | reverse complement strand
GGGAATCGAACCTGTGTCGGTCATGTTGTCTGCGTGCAAGGCAAACGCCCTACCCGCTGTGCTATCACTCCAGCCCCAGGAATAGATATTTTTTAAAAATTATTTTTAATTGAATCACCATGGAATACACAGTTACAAAGTTGTTCAATCATACAATGTTCCAACACCCTTTCCTTCACCAGTGTATATTTCCCACCACTAATGTCCCCAGTTTCTCTCCAACACTGCCTCAGCCTCTATGGCAGATACTTTTTCTCTTTTTCTCTCTCTTTTGCCCTGTCTCTATCTCTGTTTCTCTCTGTCTCTGTCTCTCTCTCTCGCGCGCGCGCTCTTTTGGGCGTTATGGTTTGTAATACAGGTACTGAAAGGTTATCATGTATATCCCCTTACCTACTTTCAACACTCAGTTCTTGTCCAGAGCGATCATTTCCAACTATTATTATCATATATCCTTTTCTATAGGATCAGATTTATATTCCTTTTGTAGCTAAAATTAGCAATGAAACACACTTCAGCTTTTCTATAAGTTGGGACATTTACTGATCAAAATGATTAGCATTTTCTAGAAAGAAAGATGAAATGCCCTAGATTTTCCTGCATAATGTCAGTGGACTTGTTATTTGTAGGATGGCGGATGTATTTGGGACTTGTTGATTCACTTAATTGGTAACGGTACTACATTCATAACTCTAACTCAAAACAATAGGTCAGTGCCTGATGTTTCTGCATAACCAGTCAAGTCAGAGCAGACAGTGTCATCAAGGGACAATGCATTAGCTGTGTGTGTGTGTGTGTGTGTGTGTGTGTGTGTGTGTGTGTGCGCGCGCATCATCAAGGCACAATGTGTTAGCTGTGTGTGTGTGTGTGTGTGTGTGTGTGTGTGTGCAAAATGGCACCAGTGCTCGCCAGACTGAGGCACTGTGCTCTCCCTCCCCCAACTGTTTTCTGGGTTATTATTTAAGTGTAGACAGAGAACTGTTGCCATGTTATCAGACCCACTGCTGAGATAGAGTATTTGAGTCAAATTTGAATGTCAGCACTGAGGGGGGTGGGGGTGGGTAAGAAAACCTGGAACAGAAACCTTGTTTAAACCTTTTAGTGAATGAAAGTTTTAATGTATTAGAGTCTTGTCTTTGAATTAAAAAGGTGTACCTGGAATAAGTTTCTTAAATGGTTTTGTTTGGGGACCACATCTAGCATCACGCAGAGGCCCCTCTTGACTCTATGCTCAGCAGTCACCCCTGGCAGTGCTCTGGGGGCCAGGTGGTTCCAGGGATCAGACCCGGGCCTCTGGCATGCAGGGTACAGGCTCAGCACTTTGAACTATTTCCCTAGCCTCAGATGAAAAAAAAAGAAAAGAAAAGAAAACTTTTGGGGACATACCAGGTAGTGCTCAGGGCTTACTCCTGGGTCTACATTCAGGGACCATCTGGGGTACCAAGGATTGAATTGGATTGGCTGTGTGCAAGGTTAGCTTCTTATTCACTGTACTATCTCTCAGTCCCTTTCGTTTGTTTATCATTTTTTTAAACTTAAATTAGTTGTATTTGTACATAGAAAAACCAAATGTTCTTTTAAAGTTGTTTGAAAGGATTTAAAATTTTTTTTTCATTTTGACTTTTTTTTGGGGGGGGTCACACCCAGCGATGCACGAGGGTTACTCCTGGTTCAGCACTCAGGAATTACTCCTGGTGGTGCTCAGGGGACCATATGGGATGCTGGGGATCGAGCCCTGGTCAGCCGCATGCAAGGCAAATGCCCTACCCGCTGTGCTATTGCTCCAGCCCAGACTTTCTATTTTTTAACATTTTCTCTTAATTTTATTTTTATAATGTTGTTCACAATAATTCATTACATTTAATATTCAAACACCAGTTCCACCACCATTGTACCTTCCCACCACCATATTTCACATTTTTCCATCCCAAATCCCAAATCGTGCTCCTCAAAGCTTGGTACATCAGTGGTTTAGAGTATGAGAAATCGCATGGCTGCAAATGCAGCCATGCCCTCCAAGAATTATAAAATTTAGAATATGATTATACAGCAGACTCACTCATGGGTCAGGCCTATGCTGCTCTCTTTCAGGAGCTTTATTTCTGAGTCTCTGGATCTTGGCCATTGATGAGATTGTATGGCACCAGGGGAAATTTGTGGGTGTGACTGCCAAGCTAGTGGAAACTTGGGAGATGGTGGGAGGAGAAGATCTATTCCTGCTCCAAGTAAGCTTGAGATTTCAATCACTGGTCCTGCATTCCTGGGTTTTTCTGCAGATTCTCTAGTGGGTGAGGCTCATCCGAGCCTCATCAGTGTCCGTGAGCATGGCAGCGGTTGAGTTCTGGAGGTTTTTGGCTGCTGGGCCTCTGTTGGGCAGGGAGGGAAACTCAACCCTCCCTACTCCAAGTTGCCCCATTGAAGACAATCTGGCTCAGGGTCTGGACCAGGGATTTTTTTTTTTAATTAGCAAATTACATTTCTTTGTAATTTCAAGGCACTCTGCATTTTGGATTTTTTTTTGACATGAGAGTAATTTTTCCTTTAAAAATGAAAGTAGCATAGAATATTGGTTTCATTGACAAGAAAAATATGTTAATTCTCCCTCCCCCCACCCCCATGTAAAAGAATTGAATGATTCCTTTATGTCATTGTAAATAAATTTAAATTTGTTAAAGGTTGTAATTTACTAAAATATTTGTGTTTAAAATGTCAAGCTAATGAGTCAGGTATTTTATTGTATAAAGTGAGGGTTGCTGACTTTTTGAAGGCTGTATATGTAAGTCTGATGGAAAGTATCCTGGAAGCTCTTGAGTAGTCTAGTGGGATCCACCGAAGAAGGAAAGTGTGTTTGAACGTGTTTGGGAAGGACCGAGCTTGTCTTTGGAATGTGCAGCTCCTCTGACTGCCTAATAGGCGTCCCCATCTTCAGTGAGATGTGAAAGTCATTAGGGAATGGACAGTGAGTGGGGTGGACTGGTACTCACTTGTGGCATATTCTCATCTTCTCATCTGGAAAATTAAATCTGATTACAGCTTGGATTAGCACTTTCGGTTTGGGGAATTAGAGGATGGTATCTTAATCTCCATGAAATGAACAATTGAGATTATATCACTTAAAGCCAATTTTGGTCTCACTTTTTAAATGTTAGATTTTTATAGTTGCGGGCTTTCACTGTGGTCAGCGTGTTCTCTCTTATTGACTTCCCCCATTCCCCCAAAAAATATTGCTAGAGAAAATAACTAGAGGCACTTGGTAATCAGTAAATGCAATTCCCTCCATTCCCCACCACCCACCCACGCTATTACCTAGCATGTTAGAAGTGAAAGCACCGTGGATTCCATGGTTGTGGCCACAGTTGCAGTTCCTCTGAAGTATCCAAAGCTGTGGTTAGAGAAGACAGAACATTTGGTTAGTACCAGGTTGTTTTCCCTTCATAGAAAATAAAGTAAAAAGTGACACATTTTAACCCTTCACAGGGGGTCACTGGCGTGACAGCAAGCCAAGAAAATAATTTGTGTGTGGGTATGGGAAGGGTGTGCGGATGTGTAAAGACTTTGTGTGCATAAAGTGTGTGGGTAAAGGTTTGTGTGAGTGTATGTGTGTGTGTATGTGTGTGTGCATATACTAGTCCCTGGTCCATAGACAAGCCCTCATACATAACCACAGTACTTTTATGAATTATTTTGCATTTCTGTTGTAAAAGATCTGTCTACCACGTTTTCTAGGAACTTTAAGCCTAAGGCAGAACTCAAGGTTTTGGAGCCTGTGTAAAATAATTTATAGCACCTTTCCAGTAAGTCTTGCCCAAACTCTTTTTCTATTAACTAAACATCCTGTGGCAATCTGGCGTATCTTATAAAGGCTGAAAATTATGTTGTAGTAGAAGACGAGAAAACGTGGACTGTTGAGATGGAAGAAAACAAGCCTTTCTTTTTCTTTCCCTTGTTTTCTTTTTTGAAATAAAAAGAAGGCATTTGCTCCGAGAGCAGTATTTTTGCTGTGAAGACATGATTAAGCTTACTACTGTTCTGCACTTGGTTCTACTGTGCTCTCACAAGTCCAGGGTTCTGATAAGCCCGATTCACTGTTTCACACCTGGGAATGCTTCTCCAGAGGCAGTCACGTGTCTGTGCCTTGGTGAGGACCAGGGGTGGTGGGGGGGCTGGGGAGGAAGAGGTTGGATTTGGCCAAGAATGAAGGGACAGAAAAATAAGAGGGAATGAGGAGGAGGAGGAGGAGGAGGCAAAAGAGGAGGGAGGGGGGAGAGAGAGAGACAGACAGACAGACAGACACCACCCCTCCCCCCATCCTATCCATATGGTATGAATCTTGGTTGAGAGCCAAGTGGCCTCAATTACTCTGATCTGGTTAAGAGATGGACGCAGGCGTCCCACCCCATGTCTTGTTGGCACAGTATCTCAAGTGATACCCTCTATTGAAAAACATTCTGTTGAGAGGTGATGAAATTGATTCTTTTAGAAAGTCGTGGTGAGGAGAGGGAGAGGAGAGATGTGTGTGATACAGCATCTACTGTGTTCTTCATTTTCTGTCAGGGGGACAAATCTTGCAGAAAACGCTTGACATATGCTGATAACTCCATTCTTACTGCCAATTGCCTAAGCAAATTGTTACGTTACTCCCCCCACCCCATGGTAGTACTCTCATCTGCACATTTTTGTGTTGAAAGTTAGCTGTTTGGTGACACTGCATTTGGCAGTGAGGCTCTGAATGTGAGAAGGTGTTTTGGAACATTAGCAATTACAGCGTTGGGTGGTGGATAAAGAAATAGATACACAGATATTAGACCGATGCGCAGTTTTCCAGTGTATGTTATTTTCCACATAAAGATATAGAACATTTCATAAAATGTTCCCAGACCATTTAAAATGCTAAGAAATGCAGCTGATGCAATGAAATACATAAAGTACTTGTAAAAACATACAGACACGCAAGTGGATGGCTGCCAGACAGAATTTAAAGGCGGTTTGCTTAACTGCAGGGTGCTAGGTTTTGTACATGTGCCATGCTGAAGCTGTTAGTGAGGCGGGTGTTGTGTTGCTTGAGAAAAGCAGATTGTATTTGGACCTTTTTAACTCAGATGTTTCCAATGTCGATATTTTGGTGACATTATGGCATTGCAATCGACTCTCACTGGAAAAAAGAAGAGAACCCACCGCGCAAAATAGACATTTTCAGAAAACCCAGGCAGATCATTTTCAGTTTTTGTGTTAATTTTCTACAAAATGGCTTTCGTGGCTTTATGAACCATCAGACAGGATCTTTGAGCTAATTGAATGGAAGTTTATTGCTTGGTTTTTGCTTTCAAAAAGGATTGCCTTAAAAAAAAATAAAGAAGGTATGCTCTGGAGAGTTCTCAGAACTCACAAAGTTTGCTTTTGTTCACCTCAGGCTCAAACAGACTCCAAATGAAAAGATTTGTGCTTGAGCCACTGTCGGTGATAATGCTTGAATTAGCTTGAACACGAGTCTGTTAGAATCTAGGACGCTCATTGTTGGTTTATTCTCAGGATGCTTGGAGGGGTGGGTGGGTGGTGGTCGCTGTGTGGCCTGCTACCGAGGATGCTGGCACTCCACGGTCTTCTTTGCCAAGGTGTATTCGCAGAAGGGCATTTGTCCTTTTATTCTTTTTTTCTTACCTCTTCTCCAGCCCCCTCCCAACTCTACTATGTTGTAGATATGAATAGTGAATATGTGTTTAGAATAATTTGGGGTCAGAGTGATAGTACAGCAGGTAAGGTGCTTGCTTTGCACTCAGTTGGCCTGGGTTCGATCCCTGCCACCTAATGTGGTGCCCTGAGCACTGCCAGTAGTGATTCCTGAATATAGAGGTAGGAATAACCTGAGCACTGCTGGGTATGGCCCCCAAACAAACCAGAGACTAAATAGACCTCAATTAACTTATGTTCGCAAACTCCGTAGGTAATGTGGAGAGTTTTATTTTAAAAAAAAAATTTTAATCAAGGAAAAAAAAACTAAATCATCAAAAAGGGTTCCTGATTAACCTGCAGCTGACAAAAAAATGTAAACAAACCACCTAAGTTTGAAAGCATTTCAGACAATTGTAGTTTTACATTTCATCTCCAGTTCTTATTATTAAAATGTCAGAAATAAGATTTTAGTTCTTCAATTGGGGCAAAAGTCAGTAAATACTTAGAGGAAGTGTATTTTCAACCCTCAAGTTTGGTCAGGATTCAAAAATGAAAGCTAAATGCACCTTTTTTCATTTCTACAATTTGATCATATCCCTTTCAATATTAGTGACGAATAATAGGGATTGCTGTATGTCAATATACTTATTTATTTTGCTTATCATACTTTTAATTTTGGAATATGTATCAGATGATAGTCTGAATTAATTATATTATTATTCTTGAAATATTTCTAATACAATAAGAAGCGACAAAGCTACATGCACTTTTACTTGATTTCCTTTTCCACTAGAAGACTCTTGATTGTTAAATTTGTAGAGTAACAGAAAGCATTTGCATATTCTTTATGACAAAACATAAGTATTTCTTCCTTGTTCCATCTGGTGAGCTTTATTAACTTTAAGATAACTCATCATAGTATCTTCTACAAAACATCTCCTTAATACTTGATTATATAGATGCTTAGGTTTGAGAAAGTTTTCTGCTAGCCTTCATGAACTTAACAGCTGTGTGGTTGACAAGTCCTGAAAGTTTTATGGCAAGTTTATGCCATTACTAATGAATGATTTTATGATTTGTAAGCGATATTTAGTAACTGAGATCTTAAACTATAATCATTCTCCTTTTAGTGTCCCTTGCCCATTGTTAGTGTGGATTTACTGATAGCCTTCAAACTTGCTCAAACTGAATTAGACTGTTCAAGTTAATCTTGTTCTAGATGACCAGGGAAACCTTGTCTATCTGTGCTATTGACGAATCACTTCTATGTGTTATTATTTTTTTCATCATGGTTGAGTTTGAAATGAGGGAGAAATCAAGGACCTGCCAATCAGACACATGAAAAAAGTAAGGTATTTCTGCAACAGTAAATATATAAAGCAAAGAAAAGATTGTTATGGAGAAAAAGTTGTGATAAAATTAAAATATTTTTAATTTGTAATGTGGAATTTTTGCCAGATGTGATCATTGCAGATTTTAAATTGAGCTCTGTTCCATATAACTAGGCAAGCTCTGCTCCATATCACTAAGCATACACATAGTCTCCCTTTAACAGAGTTGAGATAGTTTCTGTAATATTAAAGCGTTGCTGAACTCCTCGAATTTTGTGATACACTGTTAAGCTACAGAGTACAGGAAACTAGGTGTGGGCTTATGAAATCATAACTCCCCCCTCAACAAGCAGGAATACTATTTAGAAGCAACAATTGCATACAAACATGCCACTTAACAATTTAAATGAAATAGATATAGTTTTCTTAACACCTAAGACATTATCTCCAAAAGAATAAAATCTATTTGTGTTAAATGACCAATTAAGCCTTACATTTTGAATTTTCTTCTGGTTCTCGGTTTGTGTTTTCTTTAAAATAGATTATGTCCATTTGAAAGAGGAAACATTTTCAGAAGCCATTTCAGTTTTACTTAAAGCTGTAAACATTTTAGACTTAAAAAATGTAAAATATTGGGTTTTCTTTGTTTGTTCAACAAGAGTATAGAAGAGATTTCTACCTTCTGCAGCACATTTAGATGGTTCTTTTGTTTTCAAGTGTACTTTCTTCTCCGTATTTCCTTCCATAGAATTTCGGAATTTTCTTTCTCTCATGTTTTATTGAAAAGGCTCTGACATTATATCATTTCGTTTTCCGGCTTTATCCCTTTGTCTGAAGGAACGTAGCAGCATGCCTGGTTTAAGGACTCCAGACTGCGAGAGAAACGGATAGCCACAAGAGTACCTCTAGTCAAGGTTGAAAGAGAGCACGTAGCTTTCTAAACCGAACGCCATGAATTGGGGACATTTAGGTTATTGCCATGACAATCCTAATTGTTGGGACTTTATTCTTATTCTGGTCTTTATTCCGTTGTATTCCCCCCCTAACAGCACACGTAGACGAGCCACTTTAATTTCTGGGCTGGTTTTGGAGGACGGGTAGCCAAGAATCATCATCTTTTTGTTGCGATAACAAAACACACGGTCAAGAGGGTCTAAATGGAATTGCATTTGATAGGCATGCAGAGATCGGTATGAAGTAAGACATGCTCCCTCTGACCCCTGGAGGCTCTCTCTCACAAATGATGGGGCTACGGTTTTTCAATTACAGGAGATTCCAATTACTGTGAAATTATGGGGCTAGGTGAGCTCCCTCTATGGGCTAATTTAACGTCTGCAAATGATATTTCTTCTTCTTCTTCTTCTTCTTCTTTTTTTTTCTTCTTCCCATTTTTTTCCCCCAACAAAGCCTCTGTGTGGCCTCTGGGATGAGGTGGCCGCCTAAGGGCCCTGAGGTTGTGCTCCTTGGAGCGTGTGCAAGATGGCTGCCCCAAGGCTGTTTGAAGCTGGCGCGTTTGAAGCTGCCCGCGCGTGTTTGAAGCTGCGGCATTTGAAGCTGTCGGGCTTGAAGCTGGCGCGTGTGTTTGAAGCTGCGGCATTTGATGTTGCTGAGGACGTTTGTAAATTTGAGACAGACTTTAATATTGTTAGACGGTAGGGGAGTCCTTTTCAACCCCCTTTTCATATATTTTTTTTTACTTGAACTTTTAAAAAAGTTTTATTTAACTTTTTTTTTCAACTATTTTAACTACTTATGTCAGCCGAGGAATGCTGTGATTCACAGCCATTATTGTAAGGAGGCTGTTATGTATTTTTTTGTGCTGCTGGGACCATAGGAATTCTTGAGTGGCTTTGACTGGATACAACAATGTGGAGAACGGTCCCAACTGTGAAAAAGTGCTACTGTGGCCACAGAACAGTACAGAATAATTTTGAGGGGGAAAAAAAGGGCAGTCTCCTTAATGCTTTTAGAAGAAGGCTAACTATGCCCGCTGTTGCATTTGCAAGACTGATGAACGTAGAGGTAGAACAAATGCCTGTGAGTAGAAGTGACTGAGATGCTTAGAAGTAAGGATTAAATGAGAAATTTCCACCCGCAAAGCTTTTATAAACCCTGCCCATTATTAGCTCATCTGATTTCTATTAGAAATAGGGAGGTGGAGGTAGTCATCAAACAATGCCATCAACCCTTTGGACAATGCTCTACAAATGAACGATGCCGTATGGAAAGAGCACCTACTATGGAAATTGGTGAAAAAGCTAATGATTATTACTGCTTTTAGTAAAAGAAAGGAAGATGACTGAGGCAATCCACAAATTATAGTTTGGGAAATACTTCTTGTTTTGAGGAACCTTAGATATGGAAGTGGAAAAAGTGGAGGAAATTTTGGAAGTAGCCATGAGTTACCAAATCCAGTAAGCATTGAGAGAAAAAGCTTTTGCTTTTGGTGCAAACATTTTTTCCTTTCCTTCCCAGTCCACAAGTGATATACTTGTGTGAAAAGTAGAGATAAGAAAACCGCCGTTATATTGTCTATTGTTCCCCTCAGATAGAAGGGTGAGTTAGAGTTATGTTGATGGGTATGTCATAAGCTATTATAATAGTTGTTCTTAGTTTCTCTTTGGTTATTTTTTTATTCATATTTTAAAATTCCCTATTCTTCTAGTGATTATTTTCCTGAAAAGTATATAGTAACTTCTTGATATTGTCTATTTTCTGGACTTGAAACTATTACTTACTTGTCCTTGATTAATTTTTGGCATTGGATGTAACAAAGGTTCTATAGAAGACACTCCTGTTTTCAGCCTTATTTGTTCACATTTACACAGGATTGAGACATTTGGCTCGATATTTTATTTGTTTTTATTTGTGAATTCAATATTTTATTTGTGAACTACTTTTGGTTCACAAAAAAACAGCAGCAATTTAATCTGTGTGATTATATTTGAATTATTGCCCTTTAACACAGATGAAACTGGGTTTTATTCTAATAATTTAATATTCTTTCACACCTAAATGATGAAAATATTTCTTTTTTTTTTCAAACAGCAGGTCATCTTGACTTGGTTTTCTTGCAATTAATGTTTTTAAGGATTTCCTTTCATTAGTTCAACATTTTTGCTTTGTCAGGGAAGAGATTTTGTAATATCTTCATTTGAGTTCTATGAATGTATTTTCTACAAACTTTTTAATTATTAGTTTCTTCATATGTGTTATTTTAAATTTATATGTAATTTTTACATTCTGTTAACTAATAACATATATAGCACAGGTTAAGTATTTTATCTAATTTGTATTTTCAACTTCATATGATCAATATTGACATTCATTAATAACAGAGTGAGATCTGCAATTATTAGTCTTATATAGTAAAAATCTGTTATAATAGGTTTTTAAAAATTTATAAGATATTAAAATAAAACTCAGTGACATGGAAGCATTAAGAATGATCCTGCATATATGGATTCACATATTGTTTCAGAATTTAATTACAAACTTCAAAACTCAAGGAACAACATATATATATATATACACATATATGTGCTTGTATATATACATACAAGCACATGGGAGAATATTCCTATGTTTGTATGTCTTGTATTTTGTTGTAGAATCTTTCTGATCAATTTTGATTTTGCCTCATTCCTCACCTTCTCTAATATTCATCTATTATAAATTTTTGCTTTTGTAAACTTAAATTTTTAATTATCATTATTCAGTGTTTTGGGATCATACTCAGCTTTTCTCAAGAATTACTGAGGAATACTACTGGCTCTATGCTCCTGGATTAATTTTGGTGTAGTTTGTAGGGACAATTTGCAGTTCCTGGAATTGAACCAAAATCAGCCAGGCAGGTACTAAACCTGTGCTATTT
>JAOXYA010000028.1:6106648-6117615 GCA_028565675.1 Sorex palustris | reverse complement strand
AGCCCTCTCAGCTCTGATAGATCTTACCGTTTCATAAAAAATGTAATCTGAAATGTAAATAAGGGTCCCGGTACAGAAGGAAGGAGTAATGAGCAGCCCGTGCGGCGTTTTAGGACTCTTGATTATAATTACTGACAAAGTGATTTCTTTGTCCCCCATCTTCCCCCCCCCTTTTTTTAAAGTTATCTGTGACATCTTCAGACTGCAATGACATCTATGGTTTAAAACCATTAAATCACCGTGTAGCACTCAGTATTTCATTTAAAATCTGGTGAGCCTGCAATCTTCAAACCTGAAGGTACAGGCTTTGTTAATTCCTGAATGACAGGCAATCCCTATATTTTTTTGAAAAAGAAAAGCAAACAAAAAGGCAAAAGCAAGGTCTTTTTAGAGTTCACATTATTTATTCATTTGCTTTTGTTTAATGCTTAGCTAGTTTAAATATGAAAACATCAACATTGGTAGGCTCCTAACTTGAAAAGTATCTTGTGTTTTGAAAACAATCTTTTAACTTGAGGGTGGGGGTGCTGTAAGGGTCGAGGGAAAGCCTGTCTCTCATAAGTGTAATACAATCTAAACATTTTATTAGGGTCAAGATTACTACAGTAAGATAAAATTTTGGATTATTTTGGTTTGGATAGCAGTCCAGATTCTTTTCAGTCTTATTATTGGTTTAGGTAATGTGGCTCTTAAGAAGGCACTTTATTAGAAAATGTTTGTTAAAGAACAAAATCTCAATAATATGCTTTGTTTCTAGAAATGGTTTCCCAAAGATTTCAGCATGTCAGTGTAGCATTTGAAAATAAGAAAACAAGAACATGTATATCTTTTCCTGCTAGAAATTATCTGGTAGTTAATTAAGTAGATTTATAATTATTCTGTTAGATTTACTGTATTCATTTGCAGTTATGGAAATAATTGGTAAAACTTTACTGATTGTGATTAGTGCAGTTTTAATGAGTTCTAATTAAATTAAAGGAGAAAAGGATAGTTGAATTAAGTTGTCAGCGAATTATGGCCACTGTTTATCAAAATCTCAATTTGACTTCAAAACATGACTTTTCAGATTTTAAAAATGAGCCTTCCCAATTATAATATGTCGCATAGGAAAACTTGGTATACCAAGATACAGTCACCTATTACAAGAGTTTCATAAATAGGCTCGTATGTGTCAAGTATTTTAGGCATTACACATATCACTTTAAAGCATATGGTTATCATCCAGGTACATATACTGCAAGATAGGGTTAATAATTTGTTCCCATAGTTGTGCTTTTTAAGGCTGTTTTTCCTGAGTGTGGTGGTGAGGAGAGATGAGTGTGCAGGAAGTCTCTTCTCTAGCACACTCATCTCTGTTTCGATGAGATGCACTGAGCATCTGAGAGTGCTTGAAAATGGGATTCTGAGTACACTAACCCTTCCCTGGATATGTAGATCACTGTAAGGTTGCAGGTAATTTTTCTTTCCACTGGCACTGAAAAAGAGGCTATAATGAATCTGACAATCTTTATGCATTTATGGAAACTATAAAAATTTTATGGAAGTCTTTATATAGAAACTAGCAGTGTTTCTGGTACAAGCAATAAGCAATGTAGAAACATACTACATTGGGAAAAATAAAAATGTACCTTTTCTTTTATGGTTTTATATGGTCTACGTGACTTTAAAATTTCACTATAGGTAGTTAAGCAAATTATAAAAGCATACATCATCACTTACATGCTAAAAAGAAGCAAAATATGTTGCATAACTTAGGCTAATTGTGATGGAAACTGGCATTTCTGAGTTGCATGTAATTGCTTAAATATGGAATTTTCATCTGTTCATGCTTCAGGTATGCTCTGAAAAAAAGAACTTTTTGAGCTTTCACTTCTGGTAAAATCTGCGTTAAATGGATTAAAAGGTTCTGATCAGAAAGACAGTAGAGCTAACATTTAAATCAAGAGTTGCTCTGTATCTGCCACTGGTGATTTCTTCATTCTTTTTGGTGAGCGCCTATGTACGAAACGTTTATATTATTTTCTTCCAAATATGGATACATCAGAGATGAAACAAGTCTATGCAAATCATGTTCGGGCCTTGATTGGTTGAAAGAATACTATCTTTAAAAAAAAAACAACCCACAGCTTCTCAATTTCCTGTTACTAAGCAAGGAAGAATCATTGTAGCATTGTTGTGTAAGATTGGCAAAACATGGATTAAATTTATCACCATCACCCCACCACACCACCTCCCTAAAAAAAAAAAAGTCAAACAAATGACAAGAAAACTTAGTTTTCCGGGCACAATAGAATAGCAGGTAGTGCGTTTGCCTTGCACGTGGCCAACCTGGGTTTGATCCCCAGAACCCTATATGGTCCTCCAAGCATTGTGTGGAGTAACCCCTGAGCAGCACCAGTGTGGCCCAAACTTCACCAAGAAATTGGTTTTCCCATTATTGGGCTAAAGTGTTCCTGGGGTCCATTCAATGTATGTTCCCCCAAAGATTCTTCCTGTCTTTCTACAGTGACTTCTCTGAGCTCCAGAATCTTCAAACTGGAGTTGAGAGTCTCAGGGTTTGTGATGCCTTGGGAGTTCTGCTCACCAAACTCCTAGAGAATGTAACTGTGCCTGAATAGTTTCCGTTTCTCTTGGGAACTTTTTCTTTTGAATTGAGGGAATGCTGGCTTAACACTTATTTATGTTTCAGTCCTGCAGATTCACGCCTCTTCCAATGCATGTCCATGTTCTGCAGTCACTGAACCTCCTACCCCTTTGCCTTCCCCTTCCCTCTGCCAGTGACTGCAGTTCTCCAGTCAGAATCTAGGGTTGGTTTGATTTTGGCCTGGCTGTTCCTTATTTTGTTTCTTTATATTATATGTGAGTGAAACCATTCAGTTCTTGTCTTTCTCCTAATTTATTTTCGTTGTCACTAACCATCCAATCCCGTTCCATAAACTTTATTCAAACTCCAATTGCATTCCATAAGTGTTATTCAATGTCATAAAAATAGCTGATTCGGAGGCCAGAGAGATAGTATAGGGATGGAGACACTTGCCTTGTATCCCGCCGACTCTTAACTGATCCCTGGCACCACATGTGGTCCCAGAGTACCCCCAGCGGTTACTCCCGAGTGCAGAGCTAGGAATAGCACTTCAGCATTTCTGGTGTAGCTCCAAAACAAAAACACATGCACACAACCTGATTAATACTCCAGGGTGTAGCTAAAAAAAAAAAAAAACACCTTCTTCTTCTTTTTTTTTTTTTAAATACTGATCTATCACTGCACTTTTGGGTTGTTCCCATATCTTGGCTGTTGTAAATAGTGATGCACATATATTTTCAAAATAGTAGTTTTGTTTGCTTGGAACTCCCAAAGGGTGCTTAGTGGGCACTAGTGCCAACAAGGCTAGCAGAGGACGAGATGCTGCTCAGACCGTGCAGTGCTGGGGACCACCAGGGCCACCTCAGCAATGCCTGGGAGACCATGTGGTGCTGTGATGAACTGGGGGCAAATATAGGGGCGTGTCCTATCCCCAAACTACCTCCCAGGCCACAAATGAGTGTTTTTAGCTTCTGTATATACACCTGGCAGTGGAATTGCTGGATCAGTTGTGTGTGTGTATGTGCGTGTGTGTGTGTGTGTGTGTGTGTGTGTGTGTGTGTGTGTGTGTATTCTTATATTGGTTTGGGGGTCACACCCATTGGTGCTCAAGGCTTAGTCCTGGCAGGGTTAGCGTGTCCATGTGGGGTGCCGGAGATGGAACCTGGGTTAGCTGCAAGCAAAGCAAGAACCACACCCACTATAGTATCTCTCTGGCCTCAGGAGATCTGTTTTTAATATTTTGAGGATTCTCCATACTATTTTCCGTAGACTGTACCAGTTTACATTCCCTCCTGATTGCCTATAACAATTCCTTTTTCTCTACATTTTCAGCCAACCCTTGGTTGTTTCTTATCTTTTTAATGTAGGTCATTCTCAAAGGTGTGAGGTGATAGCTCATTGTGGATCTGATTTGCATTTCTTGGATAATAATAGCAATAATGAGCATTTTGCCATGTGCCTCTTGGCTGTCTCCATGTCTTCTCTGGATATGTATCTTTTCAACTTTTCTGCCCATTTTTTAAAAACTTAGTTTTTTTGCTTTTTAGTTAATGATTTGTATGAGACCTCTCAGTATCTGGGATATTAATTCCTTGTTGGATGTCTGATGTGTAGATACTGGGATATTAATCTCGCATTGGATATCTGATGTACAGATACTATCTCCTGTCCATTGGGGTATTTTTTTGATAAGTGATGGCATTTATTTATTCATTTATTTATATTTTAATGAATCACTGTGAGGTGCAGTTATAGGCTTACAAACTTTCATGATTGCATTCTAGTCAAACAACATTCAAGTACCCATCCCTCTACCAGTGCCCATTCTCCACCACCAATGTTCCCAGTATCCCTCCCCATCAACCCCACCTTTTTTCACCCCCTGCCTCTTTGGCAGGCACATCCCCTCTTACTCTCTCTGTTCTTTTGGGTGTCATGGTTTGCAATACAGGTATCAAGCGGCCATCATGTTTGGTCTATAGTCTACTTTCACGCACCTATCATCCCGAGTGATCCTTCAACCATCATGTACTTTGTGATCCTTTCTCCATCCCAGCTACCTTTTTTGGGGGGTATCTTTGTTTTAATGAAATTGTTTTTTTTCACTCTGCTGAAGCATTTTGGTTTGAAATAATCCCATTCATTGTTTTTCCCCTTCTTTTGGAGACATCTGAGCTTTCTTCTTTTCCCATTTTTCTTCAAAGTGGGTGTTGTGATGCTTCCAACCTACTTTTACAGTCTGTTCAGATTCGACTAACTTCAAATGGCTTGGTCCTGGAAACTCTGACACCCATTACCTCTGTTTCCTAAAGTGGGAAATGGCCCCTGGGGGCTGCTGGAATGGAGGGGTGGGGTAACGTACAACAGGTGCAATTGGGGGATGCTTTCTTTTTGTTAACATAAAGATTGGGCGTACATTGAGTTTTGTGGGTTTTTAAAATTTATTTTAATAATCCAAAAGGTGGCTGTAGGCTAACTCAGTTTGGGAATCTCTGTCATCTATACACCATGGAGTGGAATTTCTGTCATCTGTATACCATGTCAGCTCATTCGAATCTCATCCGAAGAATTTGCTTATCTAGAAAGGGCAGAGCAAAAGGACCACACTCAACATGGCTCGACAACCTGTAACTTAAGTTTTCGGCTATAGGCAGCATTTTTTCTCATTTGTGCATATCTTTATTTTTTTCCTTTTCTGGTGACAGGATCTGTCCGGGAGATGTGATTTGATCTTGTGCCTGAACTGAATGAACGATCAGTAACTCAGAATATGCCCTGTGTGAACTTAGCAGATAGGAGGCAGTGAGAGGAGATGAGGTGGGTTCTGAGAGGAGACAAGGTGGGTTCTGCATTCCCCTGAAGGGCCTTGCTGTCTTGTAGGCAGCAAGGACCACAGCTGCCAGGGAGCTTCCACAGTCTGGAGAACAGTGGCAGGCCAGAGACTGGGAATGTCTTTGCAAAGTAGCACCTGGTGCGGGGATGCCACCAGGTAACCAGTCATATTTCTGCAGCTTCTTCTTCTTCTTCTTCTTCTTTTTTTTTTGTTGCAATATCATAGCAGTTGGTAAAGTTAACAAGATGAGCTGAGAGAAATGCAAGCGTTGAGCTATCTTTAAAAGCCGTCAAGAGGCTGGTGCTTGGGGCTCTGTTGCAGAGTATGGGCCTGGAACTGTGAGACCCTACAGTGGGTTTGATCCCCAGAACTCTCACCGCCCCTGCAAAAACAAAACAAAAACCAAAAAACCCTCAAAACCAAACAAATCAAACAAATCATCTCCTAGGTTCATTTTAGGTGTATGACTCCTTTTTTTTTCTTTTCTTTTTGGGTCACATCCGGCAATGCACAGGGGTTACTCCTGGCTCTGCACTCAGAAATTACTCCTGGTGATGCTCGGGGTACCATATGGGATATTGGGAATCGAACCTGGGTCTCTTGCATGCAAGGCAAACACCCTCCCCACTGTGCTATCATTCCAGCTCCAGTATATTACTCTTTAAGCGTCATAGTTGATTTGTGGATTTTTCACCCTCTAACTCAAAAGGGTCAGTCAGTCTCCATGTTTCTTTGTAACTCTTGAGTCTACGATTCTGGGTGGACCTGTGGGTTTTTCCTCCACAGACCGCAGACCCCCATCTTTGCAGACCCGGAAAGCAGGGAGGTGGCCGTTGGCATGTAGCAGCAGGCACCCTGCTAAAGCAGCTTTCCTCAGGTCGTGCGTCAGTGCCCACGATTGGCACCAAATGTAGCCATTTGATGGACCACATTACAGATCTGGGAAAGAGTCCCTGATAGATTGCAGATGTGTAAATGAGCTCCAGATTAAACATCTGCTTCTTTTGTATGTTTGAAAGTGTCCTGTGGTTGGTGATTGACTGGTTTATGTGTTTTTCAACTTTAGGCTCATGGATGAGTATTAAAAAAAAAAATCCTAAAAATGAGCATTGCCCGCATGGCTCTTGTTTCCCCCTGTGTTATTTACGAGTCCAACTGTCACCTTGCCCAAATGTCAGGTAGTTGTAGTTGCTTTTTCAAGTGTCTGAGAGCTGCTCTCCTTTCATATCTCCATCTTGAGTTGTTTCCTTAAAGGACACGCTGAACAATGGGGTGGATTTGACTGACTCCTTAATGAAACATGTTGAAAACCTTAGACACTCGAGCCAAACCAACCGAAGGACAGAGACATTTTCTGACTTAAAGCGCTTCTTTTAAGTTGAAAATTTCTTCCCAATTTGGTCACTCCCCAACTGTTACAGCTATATAGGAGGAACTCATTAAAAAGACTAATTCCTTCTGAGCAGATCTTTCTGAAAGCATGCCAAGCTATACAGCTACTTTGTACTGCTATGTACTTGAGTCTGAGGCGGGCACTGGTGATTATGTAATACTTATGCATTCTGATTAGATCTGTTCTCCTGGTCTCCCACGACCCCACTAGATCTCAGGCAAATCTGTGATTACCGATTAGTGATCCTGTTTCTTTCCAGGGAGATTGTGCAGTTAGATAAAGAGCTGTGGTCTTTATCTTTAGCCTCGGAGTATCTTTGGTCACTGTGGCTTATTGGGATGCACTTCCAAGTCTGCAGCCATCAGCTCCCGTTCGTTATCTTGCCCAAACTGCCCCCCAGCCTGTCCTCGTCTCCCGTGTCCTTCTGCCTTCACACTTGCTGTGGTTCTCCTGTGGATTCCTTCTAACGGGGCACCCCTCAGCGACCTTACAATTACTGCCCTTCTCAAGATGGCTAGAGAGACGCTTCTCAAACCTAAATCAACGCGTACCATTTCTCTGTAGTCAACACCCTTGATAGTTCCTCTGTGTCTTCGGGAGCCACTCCAATATTTCTTCAGGTGGATTGTAATGCTTATCACTGCCTGATTCTGACTCACTGTCCAGCTGGTTTTCTACTACTTTTACAGCCTCGACAGAACGACTCACCATTTCCCAGCATGCTTTTCCTCTGTATTTTTGGTGATTGAAGTCCCTTCCTCAGTTTTTGGCTTCCAGCTTTGCCCTGTGTGCCTGGGCTCAGCATCAGGTGGCGAGCTTGTGTCACATCCTCTGAGAAGCTTGCCTAGGCGGAATGAGTCACCCTCTCCTAGTACTTGGAGAGCCCTTGGAATTGACCCTCCTTATATTATTGTCTGCCTGTCTGTCAAACTGTGAAGTCTTCAAGTTTGCTGTGTTTCCCAAAAGTGGGTGATGCTTCCTCCCTACCCTGCCCTCCCTGCCATCCACAGGGACGGCCCTGGAGTGGTCCAAGGGATGGGTGACAGTAGCTTTGGGTGCAGTTGGGGGACATTTTCTGTTTCTTCTCTTAAAGAAGGTAGATTTCCAGGGAGACAGTAAATTTCTTTTTCTCCCTGAAAAGTTTGGAGTGATGCATACATGTCAGGATTTCCCAGGCCCATTAGAGACTCTTCTTAGTAACTCAGTTAATTCGAGGTCAGGGAACAGTTGTGAAGGTGAAGAGTGCAGTATGTGGACATCCTTGCTAAAGCATCCGGGGTCCACAGAATTCTGGTGGTGGTGCGGAGTGCAGGTTTGGAGGCGCAGTGCCTGGGCTGGACACTTGACTCGGCTGCTTCCCAGGCTGACCCCTCTGATTTCGTTTGTTTGTCTGCTGACCAATCACGTTAAAGACCTTGGAGATCTGTGGTCAGGGGTAAGTGATCGGAAATGTGTGGAGGGGACAGAAGAGTTACCTGGCAGTTCACAGCTGCTGATAAGGATAGAAATGTCTACTATTTTTAGGGTAGATTTCAAGTAGCAGAATTAACTAACTAGTTTTGAGGTTTTCATTGTGTCAGCTGTTAGGGCATTTCGTGATAACTTTTGTGAGGCTGAAGTGGAGCCATGACAAGCTCTACTTTAAGAGTGAAACTCAGCAGGCCTGTTTCAGTTTCCCCTGTTAGAAAGTCCCGACTTCTCTGAAAGCAATATCACCCTGGGCAGATAAATCGCCCTGTGGCAACAACCAATCAGAATAGGGCACATGGGCAGTGGCGCCCAGCCTAGCAGAGAGGGCCGAGGGAGTGGAGTCATGGGACCGGAGAGGGACCAAGAATTGGAAATATAATGTTGGTCCCTAAAGTCACAGGACCAGACAGGGACCAGACTTGGAAATATATTGCCAGTTCCTAGAAAAAAAAATGCTGTAATGTAACAGAACCCTATCTAAGTTGCTTAGAATTTGGAGTTGGGGTCCTTGTCAAGACTCCACTGCGTTGGATGAGACTTGGACCTAGCTTGAGCTAGTGATAAAGGGGCCTTACATTTGCAGCCTCAAGTCTGGTCTGGTCAGTGTGTGAGCAAAACTCCCTTTCTGGGACATAACACTTTCACCTCTAGAATTTTAGATCCTAGGAAGGATTTAGAAAACCTTCTTTCTTTATTTATGTGCTTTAGGTCACACCTGCTAATGCCGGGCTGGGGTGTGGGGGAGGGTGTGTGGATTCTACTCTAACTCTGACGGTGTTTGGGGTATTTCGGGGCTTGTTCCTAGCAGTGTTTGGGAGGCCATGCGTTGTCTGGGGAGAGGGACAGACGGAATCAGGATCAGCCACCTGTAAAGCCAGTGCCTTAATCCCTGTTCTATCCCTCTTTTGTAAACACACACTTTTTTAAACATACACTTTTTTAAGAGCCAAATTTAGACAAATCACAAAGCTAAGAGTCTCCTATGTTAGTAAAGTTGAAGAGCTGATTCTGAAATACACTGACAGTACAGAAACTTTTGAAATACTGACAAAGGAGTTTTAAATGACTACTTTCCATTTACTTTATTTTAACGGTGAAATCTGTTTATGGAAGCATTCCATATTCAGAATCTCAGAAATGTAATGTGAATCCCACTTCAGTTGTGAATCAGCCTTTTAGTGCATACACCTTTTATATTGGTGTGTTGTTAGCTGCTTTCTTTTTGGGAGAGGGGGATGTTCATACCCACTATTACCCAGCACCTTCTTCTGGCTTAGGGGTCCATGCAGTGCTGAGAATTGAACCCAGGACTTCACACACCCCAGGCACGACCACTACTGGGGAGCCACACCCTTGACCTCAAGCTTTTATTTACAAAAAGAAAGGAAGCTTCCAGGTAGGGTAGTACCAACCACTTCCTCAGGCTTTTGCATTGAACCCTGGACCTCTTTGGCTGAGAATTGCCTGTGGGGCTCCTGAACCTCCTGATCACCACTTGGAAGCATTGTCCCCACTTCTTTACCTCCCCACCACACATACAAACACACACACACACACACACATACACACACACACACACACACACACACACACACACACACACATACACATGCTGAGGTACAGCAAAGTGGAGATTCCTCTGGCCGCCATCATTTTAGACCATCCCGTGTGGTCATTTTTAGATTTCTCGTGTGACATAACATGCCACCAGACTTCGGACTAGTATGTGCATGTGTGTGCTTGTGCATATAACAGATGGAGGGAGGGGCAGCGGTAGACAGAAATGCAAGATGCTTATCAAAGAACTGAGACTAAATGGGGATGAGTTTAGGGAGGAGAAGGAAATAAATCAAGGGCGGGGGGAGGAAGAAGATGAGAAAGGGATGTAATGGTGAGACAGGGGTCGGGGCTTCGGTTATGCTGGGGTTGGGGAAAGGTGGTATAGCGATATATCAATAACTCAGAGTGAGCAACACTGAAAATATGAGATCTAAACTGCAGCCTTTGTGCTTTGGAATGTTCCTTTCAATGTGGCAGGCAGAGGTGATGGGGGTGGATGCCGTGAGCCGGGGGTTGGGGGGATCGGGTGCTAAACTATGGGAACACTGGTGGAGGAAGTTGACGCTGGTGGTAGGATTGGTGCTGAAATATTATATGTCTAAAACTCAACCATCAATAAGCTTGTAAATCATGGTTCTTTAATCAAATAGAAATTATTTTTTGAAAATACAAAAATACTAATAAGGGTGTATGTGTGTGTGGGGGGAATTGAGCTTATGGGCCAAAGCAATAGTACAGTGGGGTAGGGCATTTACCTTAACTGGATTTTATTCCTGGCACCCCATATGGTTCCCTGAGCCTCACCAGGAGTGATCCCTGAGCACAGAGCCAGGAGAAAGCCCTGAAAGTGTGGCCCCAAAACCAAAATAATTAAAAAAAATTAATTGATCTTACTGCAAACTACACGGCTGGCTCGGCCAAGCCAGGTTCTAATCCTCCGCCCCTCTCAGAGAGCCCAGCAAGCTACCGAGAGTATCTAGTCCACATGGCAAAGCCTGGCAAGCTCCCCGTGACGTATTCGATATGCCAAACACAGCAACAACAAGTCTCACAATAGAGACATTACTGGGCCCGCTCGAGCAAATCGATGAACAGTGGGAGGACAGCGCTACCGTGCTACTGCAAAC
>JAOXYA010000028.1:6059025-6077337 GCA_028565675.1 Sorex palustris | reverse complement strand
TTAGAGTCTAGAATCCATCTCTACATAACAAAATATTTAAAAATGTTTAATATCATCAAATATAAGATAGATATACCTGGTAATGTATACACAAGCTATAAATTACAGGTCAAATTGTGATAAGTGAATATTCATTTAGTAATGATGGAGGATTCTACAATAAACAGAAGAGTAGAGGGCAAAAGAAACAAGTTACTCCAAAAATTAATGCAAATAATGGACAAGAAATCACCCTATAATATTGAAATAAAGGACAGGAAATGCCTAAGGGAATGGTAAATACAGGAAAATAGAATGTTTTTCTTCTCCATTAATTTCCCTATTAATGTTTAGCCTTAGGTTAATCACTAGGAGATCTATATTAAAATTCAAAGAATAATTGGTCTCACAAACAGTAAAGAATTTACCCTGATTCTAAGTTTCTCAATCTGAAAGATCCTCTGTAAAATAATCATAGTTAAGGGAAATAATCCCAAAACAATAATATTTGAGGTAATTGTATTAATCTGCAAACAGCTTGGCATTGTGTGGGAATGACTGCCCACAGTTTTTAATAAAACACTGTTTTGGGCAACCAAATCTATGTGGAGAAAACTCTGGTTCTAGAGTTTGCCATGATATTGGAAAATTTTTGTAAACTAATCTTTGTTTACCATATATATACATATATATATATAAATGTAGAAATGTAAGGGGGAGTGTTAATTCTTATAAATATAATAAATGATTCCTGGGAGAAAGTAAGAGAGCACCTTTAGAAATCATCAACTTCATATATATATAATTAAAAAACAATAATATAACAAAATGTTTTATTTAAATAAAGTTAAAAATAGTCAATTCTCACTACAATAATAAAGGATGAGTTCCAAGGGCAACTGAGTACTATAAAAGATGAGAGAATCAACCTTGACTTTCCTTCCTAGAGGAAAGGTAGATGATGTGAATAGGAAAGCTAAAGAAAATTCAACTTCCACTGAGCAAGCTCTATTTTCACATGTGTAAAATGATTTCAAATATACTTTCTTTCAGGCTCATAGTACAATATATGCTTTTCTGATTATTTTATAATATAGCAAGGTTTCTGCTTTTCTAACTAGCTTCAACACAACCAGGTCAAATACTTTTGAGTCATACTAAATGTTTTTTCACAAAGAGGCATGGAGGTTTTGTCCACCAATCATTGTGCATGCTATATATTTTTTCTGATATTCTCCACTCTAGTTCTCCATCTCTTCAGAAGTAAGTGGGGTGCAGTTGGGAAAACATTTAAGTAAGAAGACTATTTTTGGTACTGGAGATAGTATAGCTTGCAATATCCCTATCTTGTTTACATCCAATCCAGGTTTGATCCCTTATACTACATATTGTCCCTTGAACCTCATTAGGTGTGATCACTGAGCACAAAGCCAGGACTAATCTTTCAGCACCACGAGTGTGTCCCCAAAAATGAAAATAAAAGAGAGGAAGAGATAAAGAAGGCGATAAAGGGGAAGAAGAAGGAAGAAGAGGAGGAATAGGAAGAGGAAAATTTCAACAAATATTTAGCATTAAAATTAAATTTTCTTTAAGGTGTCTAAAATTTTAATACAGAGTTATTTTGATCCACTAAAAAATTTGTAGAGAACACATTTAAATCTTAGCATCCTGCTAATAAAATCTTGAAATGACTCCAATGGCAAATAAACTAAGAACTAAAAGACTGTTAAGTGGTTCTTAAAATTTGCCAATATGCCATTTGGCACATTCATAAATGTCAATTGCATCCTCCTACTGTGTTAGGCATAATATTATCTTGTTCGCCAATCAGTATTTATAACCCTTCCATCTTATAACAAGGCCAGGCATTACTGTGCATGGGAGATGGGATGGTTTATACAGCAGAATGGCACTTTTTTTGCATGCTGTTGACCAAAGTTTGATCCCCCGGTATACCACATATTCTCCTTAAAACCAGCAGGAATGATCTCTGAGAACAGACTGGAAAATAAGTCTTGAACACAGTCCTTAACACAGACTTGGAAATAAGTCCTGAACACAGTCAGTTGTGCCCTACACATCCAAACAAACAAACAAAAAATTACTATGCATAGAATATAATCTGTTGCAAAAATAATGGTAGATATGTAGCTAAAGCAGAGCGATAGCACAGCAGACAGGGCGTTTGCCTTGCACGTGACCGACCCAGGTTTGATTCTTCTGTCCTTCTTAGAGAGCCAGGCAAGCTACCGAGAGTATCTCACCAGCGCGGCAGAGCCTGGCAAGCTCCCCGTGGCATGTTCAATATGCCAAAACCAATAAAAACAAGACTCACAACTGAGACATTACTAGTGCCCACTCGAGCAAATCGATGAACAGTGGGAGGATAGTGCTGTGATTTGCAGCTTCCTATGAAACACAGTGCAGTAATAATAAGAAGATAACATGATTATCTTCGTTTTTAAATATAAAGATAATCCAGAATTTAAGGTCCATGTGTTGTTTGTGGGAGATTCTAGATCAGTATCAAGCACTGTATGGACAAACAGTCATAGCAAAGCATATTCCTGGAGTCCCTGAGCACCAGTAGATGTGGGCCGGGAAACCCTCTAAGCACCAGCAGGGTGCTTCAGATAAACACCAGCATCATAAGCGTAGGTCTCTGCATTGAGCCATCAGCTTGGTGGGGATCCCAGGACACATAAACTCTGATTGGGAGATTCTTCCCTCCCTCTCCTGTAAATGCCCGCCACCTGCTACCTCCTCAGGTAACACCACCCATCCAATACAATATAGGTGTTGAAAAAAAGAGGAATAAACCATAGGGATAATGCTCATGAAGATTAAGTAAATAAAGAATAAAGAACTCAGGTAAAAAAAAACGGATATTAATCTCCATTACATTAGGATATTTCATGACTTTGTCATTTCAATACAATTTCAACTTAGAGCCACAGTGGAAAGGAAAATAATTCTTGTAACTTCTAGAATATTTTCACTTTATAAATCACAACATATAACTTTGACTGAAGTGTCTTACCATTGTCTAATTTTCTTTGTTACATATTTCCTTTTATTCTTACTGTTTAGCCCAGACTCATTATTTATGTTTCCTAATTCTCTATACACGTTTATGGGAATTAAGTAAATAAATAAATTGCATAATAAATGATACATTAATACAACTAGTATCTATTGAAATCCTAAATAAATAATTCACTCAAAATGAAACCTAGTCCTTAAAATACTATATAAAAGACTCAAAATAAAATTTTATCTTACATTTTGAATGTTATTTCATATCTTTGACATCTGTTGGGTTATGCTTCCTTTGCTCCAACCACAGCAATTTTTTTCAAAGATACAGGCAAAAATCCTAACTTGGGCCTTTTTTCTATCCTCCCATTTCCCTGAAATAGAATTTTCTTTCTTCTCATCTCTGTTCTTACCTTACTATCTTAGTAAGACTGGTTCTAGCTATGCCAGTTAATGCTGCTAGTTCTCCCCACACTGACATAGAATACCTTGCCTTACTCCACTTTTTAGTTTTTCATCTAATATCATCATCATCTAATATAGAGCTTTGCCATTTTTATCATTCATTTTCTGAAATAATGTAAGCTCCACAATGATAAAAATCTTCCCTTCACTAAAATCCACTCAATAAATGTTTTTCATGAGTTCAAATAATAAAGACAGGAGGTATAACTCCACTTACAGGCCAATGATAGGTTCAGGATTGGCAATACTGTTACTGAAGTTTGTCTTGTGGGACAATTGCCTCCTAAATTCCTTAAACCAATCTGTATTATAGTAAGACTTTTTCCCCCTGTACAAATACTTTTAATACAAGGAGTATATCTAACTTATCTTTGTTAGCAAGTTTTCAGCCCTAGATGTCTTCTACTGTAAAATTTTGGATAACCCATTCATTTTGGACAATATTTTACAGTGAATTAAGTAGATAAAGATTTTAAAACATTACATTGCCTTTATAAATGTAGCAATTGTTGGGGAAAAGCATATTGAAATTATCATATTTTGTCTAAAATACAGTAAAATATTTACCTAAGCGAGATTTATTGATAACCTTGATATATAACAATCTACTGCAAGGAAATTCAATAGAACTCAGTTCAAGTTCAAGATTCAGAACTGACCTTCAACAACAAATATCTATATTTTCCATAGCTAGGAATGATAATCTTGATTTTCAACCAAATTTCATTGAGAAAGAAATACATTATATACCTTTTAGAAAACTATGATAAGTATGATTTGTTTCTGAAAGTATTTGAAAGTTATGTTCAGCTCTTTACACTCTAGCAAGTTAGTATAGGTGATAATTTGAACAATTGCAGGTGACAGACATTTATGAGATTTAGGGGCCAGATAGAGCACAATATAAATATAAAAGGTGTTTGCCCTGCATGTACTTGGCCTGAGTTTCATTCTCAGCACAAAAAATGTTCCCCAAATCCTGCCAGCTGTTATCTGTGAGCTGAGCACTGAGGCCAGAGTAACTCCTGAGATCTGCTGGTATTGCCCCAAAACAAAAACACAAAGATATAAGAAGGATTCTTAAATCTTTGCTTTTATGCTTTTCTTAAGGATTCCATTATCTGTGTAATTTGAAGTTTATAAGAGGTCATATGAAAGTATAAATATATGATAGCGATGTCTCTTTTTAAAGATTTGAGAACTCTCATATGTATCCTTAAATATTTGAACACTAACATACATCGTGTGTGTGTGTGTTTTTTTGTCTGTGTGTGTATCCATTTTAGCACTTCCATTCATTTGCAAAATCTTGGAAGAGAGATCAAGAATATACACCTTCAATATCTGCCCAGCATTGAGTTAACTGTTAAGAGAAACAAATTATTGGTTACTTGTTTACTCTATAGTTTTGTACTTCACTCTCAAGTGGTTTATAAGATTCTAAGATAGTAACTACTGAGGTTGGAAAGACATAGTGAGTAAGGTGCTTGCTCTGCACATGTTACAGCTGAATTTCGCCCTGCACCCTGCATATAGTTCCCTGAGCACCACTAGGAGTAATCCCTGCATCCAGAACCTAGAGTAAATCCTGAGCCCGTGTAGTGTGTCATGCAATCTTTCCCATCTTTCCCAAAATAAAATTGAAAAAGTCAGAAGTAAAAATTTTGAAAAAGAGTCAATAGATAGTACAGCAGTAATGGCACATGCTTTGCATGCTGCTTGATCCTCAGCATGGTACATGGTTCCCTGATCATTGCCAGGAGTGATTTCTAAGTACAGCTCAAGAACTAAGCCCTGGAACTTCTGGATGTATCTTCCAAACAATAGACACAAAAGAGTAACCATTACTCTCATCTCAAATTAAACATCTTTGTATTTAGAGAAAAACTGAGTATTCAGCCATTATTCTCTTTCTCCAAAGTTCGCAATATGAGTCCTAGCAAAGTCAAAACCCCTACTTTAAAAAACTCAAACCTAGATTCTCAGCTACTTTTAATTTTGTAGAGATTTCATTTTTAATACCTTCCTTAACAGAATATAAACGCAAAGAATTTTTTGGGGTCTCCTGCATTTTGCTATTAGCATATGCTATAGATATTATAAAGAGGGGTTAGACTTAAAGGTTGGCTACTCATTTAGTACATTTTCATTTATTTAATCTGTCACTTATTTACAGTCCTCCTTACATAATATCATTTCCACTCCCACTTTCACCAAAGAAACTGTATTTAGAAGTGGTTGGCCAAGGTTGAGGAATAGATTTTCTAGAGGCTTCACTATTTATCTGAGTGTCAAAAGGTCAAGCCCATAACATAAAGTAAATGATGCGGAAGACGTGGTTATAGTCTAGAAGACGGCTAATATTGATCCTGACCAAAGGTCTCTTGAGAACAAATTTAGTTCCTAATTTATATTGTTTTATAGTAGGATTATCTAAACCTACACTACACAGAATTAAGGTACTCAAGCTTTTAATAAGTACTGCACATGGTTGTTATTATAATACCTGTTTGGTCTATTTTCTTTCTCTCTCTTTTTTTCCCATGAGGGTTTCTCATGTAAAGTCTTTAGAGTACTAATTTTGTGTTTCTTCAGTAAGGAAGTCAGTTTTGGCATTTCCATAACTTCTCTGAACATGTAACATTTTATTTTTTTCTTTATGCTATTTTGAAACAACTAATAATAGGCCTAAAAAATACTCTTACTGCTGAGCTATTGCTTTATGTTAACTGAGCCAAAAATTAGAAGTCTTCAAACTACTCTTCAGTCTATGCTAGTAAGTGCTAAGAAACAAACTAGAATTAGGTCTAGTCTTGACTCCAAATTCTCCTACTTAAAAAAAATACAATAATATGAGAATAAATTTTCTTCATGCTTTATAATCTCTTCCTTGAGTACTAATGTTTAGCACTAAGTGCAGAAAAACAAGAGCAGAACAGCCTGGTAAAAATTTAAGTGAGAGTACTAAATCTCATTATTTCTCCAGAATGAGCTAAATTAGAAGAAACTGAACTTGAATCCTTAAAATACAGAAAATTTTAGAAGGAAATTTAGAAAACTTTCATACTAATGTGAAATTTCAGTATATAAGGACCTGTTCTGAAACATCATATTTAGTTATTTAGCTATGGGCTCCACTTTGACATAACTTATCCTGCATATTCTCATGAAAGACATCAAAAACTGTCATTAATCACTGTATCCTATTTTATCTCTTAATATTAATGCAAAAAATATAATACTTCAAAATTTTGCTGCTGCATTTTGCATAACCCTCTACTGACTTATTGTTTTTCAAATTTGTGACACTGAAAATATAGCTTAGTTATAAAAATATATCTTAGATGACTTCAGTAACTGAATATTTACATAATTATTTTTAAATATTAAAAATTATAAATTAAAACTTCTAACTTTGAGTAAAAAAATATGAATGGAAAGGCATAAAATCTATCAGGTAACATGGGAAGAAAACCTGTCAATTTATTGGGGTTTATAATCTGTATTAAAACCCAATACAATTTAATTTATACATGTGTATTAGAAATCTAAACGTACATCTTAGAGGCTGGGGAGATAGTAAATTTGGTATGGGGCCTGTCTTGTTTGTGATGCACCCAGGTTAGGTCCACAGCAGCCTGTATGGTCCCCTGATCACTACTAGGAGTGATCTCTGAGCACTAGGCAGGCGTAAGCCCTACACACCACTGGGTATAGCTCAAAAAACAAACAAACAAAAAAGTAAGGGGAAAAAGTATATCTTAATTGACATGAAAATATTTAACTCAAATATTGAGAAAGTTTTATTACTTAAATGAACTTATAATATTTTTATAAAAGATTCAGTGGCCTCTTTGATAGGCAATATGCTATTTTGGGGGGTTATAGCCAGGGCTGGAGTGATAGCACAGCAGAAGGGCATTTGCCTTGCGTGCAGTCAGCCTGGCTGAGTTCAATTCTTCCGCTCCTCTCGGAGAGCCCAGCAAGCTACCAAGAGTATCTCACCAGCATGGCAAACCCTGGCAAGCTACCCATGGCATATCCAATATGCTAAACACAGTAACAACAAGTCTCAAAACGAAGACATTACTGGGCCCACTCGAGCAAATGGATGAACAGAAGGAGGACAGTGACAGTGACCTAGCAGTGTTCAGGGATTACTGCTGGCTCTGCAATCATAAATTACTCCTGGCAGAGCATGAGGGACTACTTGCGATGCCTGGAATCGATCCCAGGTCAGTAGACTGTAAAGCAAGTGACCTACCCATAATACTATCTCTCTGATCCTTTCATATGCTATTTTAAGTCATCAGACTAACTTTGCAGTGTAATTTTTTTAAGTTTAATATTTAAATTAGATGCTACAAGCTTAAGGTGAAGTTATTATTTTCAGTTCATAAATCTTAAAACATTTTTCACAGTTATTTTGAATAACCCCTCAGATGTGTGATCTTTAAAACTGGAATATACTCATAATGAATTTAGTTTCTCAGCTGTGTGAACACATATTTAGAAATGGCTTCTTCCTGTGAATGATTCTTAATCCATATCTTCAAACTTTGTTTTTATTTTGTTTATTGTTTCCCATGCATGATTTGATTTTGTCATTATTTGAAAATAAATCTTCAGGGATATTTTGGTAGATTGGGGATAAGTATTCTGAAAGTTCTAAAATACATATCTACTAGACATTTTACCAAACTTGAAACATTCACTAAGTATAAGATTATGAAGTTAAGAAACTGTGATTTATGGAAAAAATAATAATTTTGTTGCCATATACCTTACCTAGAATATGCTGAACTAAACTGCTTCCTTAAGAAGAGACAATGCTGATATTTTTTATTCAATCTTTACCTCTTTTATCATCTCTTTATTTTAAGGGAGGAGGGAGAAGGGGCCTGAGGCAGTTCTCAAGAAGTGTTCCTGGATCCTGAAAGCTCCTTCCAGCTATCCCTGACCTTGCAGTACAGAACCAATATCAGGTGTTCCAGCTCAGTCCTGCGATGTTGCAGTGCTTGGAGCCTCCATGGTTACAATCAATGGTGTCTTTGGATGACTGTGCAGTGGCATGTGAGCACTACTGCCAGATGTGACTTCAAACTCTCCTCCTCACAAAAAATAATAAGAAAATAAGTACACGCAGATTACCTAACAAGTAAATGGACTTACATAAACAGACTTGAGTTGACTTCTCTTGCAAACGTTTAAGTAAATAAAATGTTAGTCAAAGGCTAACAGATTTTCAAATGTGATTTTATTGAAGAATTTTTTGCAGAGGTCCTTGTTACTCTATGTTAGATTTTTTTTAAGTCATAGTTATATAAAAGGGGTCTTTGGGGGGTTAACTTACAAATACCTAAAATCTGTATTTAACTTCAAATCAATATATCTCTATATATCTAGATATCTATGTCTATACATAGATGGATTGAATATTCAATATTGCAGAAAGCACACATCTACTTTAAGATTCACTGACATTGGTAGATACATGAACAAAAGGCTGAATGATGATATAAAACTGTGAATAGAGATTTGCCTAGCTATTAATCTATCACCTAATCTATGGAGAATTTTGAAGAATTCTATTTATCTAATTGTTCAGATTTTTTCAGATTTTATTTTTCATCATGCACTCTACAAACATATTTCTTCAATAATATAGAAATAGTTTCAATAATTTATAGAAAATTTTAATTGTATTTTGTATTTTTTACATGTACCTTTATATTTTATATTTGTATTTTTACTTATACTTTACTGATATGAATGGTGTGAAATATAAAGAGTTTATGTTGCTTTAATGTCATCTTAACACACATCTAACACACGTATATAAAGAGAAAGGTGGCAAAGCTTTAAATAGGAAAGCACACCAATTAACCAGTCAGTTTTACCTTCCTTCATAACTCTAAATAGACTTAATTATTCATAATTCAAATTCATAGAGCAGCATTAACTTCAAGCAATTAGATAAGAAAACATGTGATTGTCTTCATATGCAAACCAGATTTCAACAAAAAAGGAAAAAAATTTCTTAGAACACGAACCAACCTGCAAAAGCATTTTTTAATGAAAAACGTTTGAAAACTTAATATTTTGCTTAGATGTTTTAAATTATTCACAATTCAATCATCTTTGGTGTTATAGGTTTTATTTAATCATTTAATTAGCAATTTCACATCATTTATATCAGTAAAGTATAAGTAAAAATACAGATATAAAATATTTGTAAAAATACTTGTAAAAAATACAAAACAATTCAAATTTTTTATAAATTTACTATTAGTGGAGTTTGATAGATTTTGCATATTTATCTTATAACTTCTAACATACATGGTATAGTAGAAGTATATAATAAGATGTATCATTTAAATTGTGTTGTTGGCTCTTATTCAGCTGTGGCGTAGCATGGAGCCTTTATATTTTGATTCCTGGATAATGGCCAATGGAGCTTTATGCCAGTCTCATGACACAGAGTAAAGGGCATTTGGGAGACCCATAGACCCTGTGAAAGTTACTACTCAGAAGTGGCATTTGCATTTTCAACTCACATTTTCTTAGCCAAATTGAGGTTTAGCAAATCTTTTTAATATAAGTCGAAAAAAATCTCTGTTATATATGAGTAAGTGATATTGGTCTCACTGATTCAGCTCCGTATTCACAAATATTTTTGTTTTTAATGGAAAAAAGTAGTATCAAATATTCTAAGGAAGCTCTTTATAATGATATCTCTGAATACTTTAAAATTAGTGTCTGATAAACCATTTAAGATTAACAAATGACTCCATGAGGAAGAAAAGCATTGAAAGAAAATTATATTTCTTTAAACTCATGGAATAAGGAATATAATTCTTGGCCAAAACATGTGAACTTATCCCCAAAGTTCCATTCAATAGTGACAAACGCTGAAATTCCAAATTTCACGAATATTTATGCCAAGATCTGTAGCAACTAAAAAGAATTATGTAGGCAAATTTCAAGTTGGAAATATTCCCTTATTAGTTTTAATAAATTTGTATTGCGATAGCTGATCTGTTCTTTTGAAAGGATTTCAATTTATTTTTTCTGTATAGTTCTTCATTTATTCTTAGTTCTGACTTTTCTATTTCATTATTCTTGGTTATACATGAAGAAAATATTAGCGAATATACCAGTCTTGAGCAATAAGCGATTTTCTTATCCAAATTCCTGAACAAAATCGGAAGAGACGCAATATGCTTTAATTCCCACTCCCAAGTAGTCATATTTTGTTTGATCCAGGTGGCTAGCACTTTGGGGAAATATGCTGCTTCAAAAATTTGCTTTAATCTTTGGCTTCCAATCAGCAGTATAAGGACATAATATCCATAATAGCCTTCTTGGTATACTTTTCTTTAGACTTGTGAACTAAACTGTGAGTTTATCTGCCTTAGGTAGGAAAGACACGCTTTTGATGCATTTTTTAATCCTTTCGAGTCATTTTTTCTTAAGTGTTTCACTAGGTATCACTTTATACTATCTAGAAGACAGTGGAAATAGTTTAAAATGGTAAAGTAAATGCTTTTCAGTGAGTCTCCGGGTTCAACTGATCCCAAGCAAAGCATGCCCCCACCCCCACTCCCAATGTCCCAAGAAATAGCCCCAGTCACTCTCAACACTGTTACCAGGGAAACTGGCTCATTCTTGAGCACGTTCTTTGGTTGTGCGTGCAAAATTAACATACATGATCCCCGATGCTTAAGATAGAAAAAATTATTTATGATATAGTTTAAGCAGGTTTTTTGAGATCCCTTGCTGACATCTACCCACGCAACATCCCTCTTTCTGCTTCTTACTCCTCTCCACCCTTCCCTTTCTAGTGGATGACATAACTTATTCTGGCCCTGCTGGCCTTTCCAGTGTAGGGCATCACTTATCCTGTGTCTGGCTGCTCTGAGTCACTCTGTGTCCTTAGCTGCCCTTTTGGCCAGAGGTCTGATACACTAAGCTCCTGAAGCTTGTCTGTAGTCCCAGAACCTTTTGCACCTTTGGAAAAATGGGTAAAAATGCAGCCAGGAAAAATGGGTAAGGACTACTGTTTTCCTGCCACCCACCTAGGTACTGAGAAGGGATAAAACGAGGGAGTTTCCTCTCCTGCTTCCACTTTATACGACACACTATCTGATTTTGAATCATTTTATTGTCTCGGTGCTTGACTAGCTGCCTTGGTAGCAAGATTTTAAATTACCACCTGAAAATGATCAATGAAGTAGCTCAATTGCCTAGCTTCTCTCCCCTCCAGTTTTCCTATTTCTCCATAACAGCAGCCATGTTGCTGCCCTTGAATGGTACCGAAGACCCAAAGCGGTCTTGGATAAACTCTTATTTAAATTTTCAGGTATGTGAATCACAAGGAAAATTGAATTAAAAAAATTGCAACATTGGAGTGGTCTCAACCTGACAATGATCAGGGCTTACTCCAGCTCTGTGCTTAGGGATTGCTCCTGGCTATATTTGGAGGACCATATGTGGTGGCTGGAATAGAACTTCAATTAGCCACATGCAAGAAAAACACCCCATCCACCGTACTATCTCTCTGATCCTTAAAAAAATCATCAATGTAATCCTTAATCATTAAATATGAGAAAAATTGCCTCCATGACTCTGAAAATCCCAGTATTTCTTGATTTCACAATTCTCTCTATTCCTCAATTGTAAACCAGCCAACTCTATTTTTTTATTATATCGTGTCAATACAATGACCTGAAAACAAACCCTGTTAGTGCTATTCTGCTTCAACACCTCTTATGTCACAAGATATAGATTCAGTCTGTTGTCTATATTTCTATTAATTGAAAGTATGGTTTTATCTTCACTTCACAAAGGCATAACACAAGTTACCAGAGTTCCATCCTCTGATAATTTTCTTATTGATGCATGCTAGGGTCAATTTACAAATTTTTATTAGCCCAACAATCAACTTCCATATGGAATTTTCTACCAGCTTTTGTAGTATACATTGGCTATAGACAGCCATAACTTTGCTCCAGATGTCTTCTTTCTTGGATCTAGGCCAGAGGAACAGATTCTACCTGATTCTGAGGAGAAAAAGCAGTGGCAGAATCAATTAACAGATCTTAACTTTTATGCATAGAAGTGGCATATGACATTTGTTTTCACACATCATGTGCTAAAGCAGGTCTTACCTCCTAGCCTGATGCTAAAGAAAGAAAGAAGTACATTCTCCCCAAGTGTGGTACAATCTAACATAGAGAGAAATGAGATGTTCATATTCATCCTTTGGGTGTAGATCTCAGAATTTATTGAATGTCAGAATACAAAATAGACCTCAAAATATATTATCTCCAGTGATCAGTACTAAGCAAGTAAGAATTTAACTGCTTATTTGTGTTAAAGGATCTCTTTAAACCTTATATATGTTAAAAACTACTTAAAGGTATTAGCACAGAGACATACATTTTTGTTAAGGCTAAGTGTTATTTATCATGTGAAAGTAATACTTTAGAATTCTTAATTCTTAATTTTAAATGATAAAAAGTGAACTCTGTAAAAGTATTTAAGCTCAAAGTATTCTAATACTTTTATTCTAGGATAGGAGAAACTTTATATCTATTCAGCCATTTGGTTACTCATGATTTCATTTTCAATTTATAACAGGGATTAGCAAATTTATTCTATAGGAAACAATCAGCTCATCATCAATTTTTATACAGAAAGATTACTGGAAGATCATATTAGTGTTTCCCCACTAGTTTAACATAATCCATTGTTCAACATTGCTTTCATACTTCAGTAGCAGGATTGAGTTACTAAAGCAACTGCATTGCGGGGCTGGAGAGATAGCACAGTGGGTAGGGTGTTTGCTTTGTATGCGGCCGACCCAGGTTCGATTCCCAGTATCTCATATGTCCCCTGAGCACCACCAGGAGTAATTCCTGAGTGCAGAGCCAGGAGTAACCCCTGTGCATCTCCAGGTGTGACCCAAAATCCAAAAAAAAAAAAAAACTGGTTTCAAGTGTCACCTGTTGGCCTGGACATGAAAGTGTTGGGCCAGACTACAAGCAAGTGTCACGAGCCCTACAGTTGAGTGTCTGACTCTCTCCTCTGGTCGAGCAGTTACTGTCATTAAAGCAGTTTTCTTCTTCTTAGATTCCCATAATGTCACTTAACTAGTTTGCTGACTGGTGGTCAGTCCACTGAAAGTGCCAGCTCAGGGAACAGTTAATTACAGGGATGTTGGTTGCTCTTCACCGAATGTGGAATGTGAGAAAAATGTTAGCATTGTCAGCTAACACCCTCTGAGTCTGATGTGTGGCATAAGCATTTACCCCTAAAACCTTCCAAATATCATAAAACAAAGTGACCTGGAACCAAAATTTTATCATGACATCCCATGGGCCCAAATGACACATGGACCATCAAAGTGAAACTAATGAAAAACGTTACTTAGAACCAATTTCTGGGTTTAGACTGAGGTCACAGGAGTTCAAAGCCATGGGTCCTGGAGATAACTCAGAGGACCAGCATGTTCAGGCCCACCGGTTCCTTTTAAGGGACCAGATGGCCTCCTGGGAACCCCAGGTCTAGACCTGATGACCTCTAGCACTGCTGAGGTGGTCCCCCTAAAAGATAATCAAGCAAACAAGAAAGAGTTCAGAATCCTAACTGGGGTGTTGTTTCTGTATGGGGGACGGGAGCTATGAGACGTACATCACATTGAAACTCTTCTCCTTTGCTAAAGAACGATAAAATATTTGTATTGTATAATTTTCCACTGGGATTAATTTAGCTCTTGAGAAAACTCGAGTTACCTTTGCTCCTAAATAAAAGTGTTCACGGGGCTAGAGAGATAGCTTATTAGACTGTAGCACGTATTTGCATTCGAGAGCCTTGAGTTTCATCTTTGGATCTTGCTCTCCCCTGAGACCCACGAGGAGTGACTCCGCCTTTCCACTCCCCCCACCCCTGCTGCCCCTCTGTGCCCCAGTCCTGATTTGGGAATAATCCCTGAGCACCACCAGATGTGATCCAAAATCATAAACAAACCCCACCAAGACCCAATAAACATGTTCAGAATTTATTGAACCTTAGGCGAAGAAAATAACTTTTAAAAGAAAATCAAGAAAAGAAAACCAAGATGGTATGTCAGACTTTTGGCATTCAGAGTTTTGTGGGGTTTTTTTTTTTTTTCGGTTCTGGGGCCACACCAGCCGTGCTCAGGGCTTTCTCCTGGCTCTGTGCTCAGCGGTCACTGTTAGTGGGGCTTGGGGGAATAAGTTGTGGATCCAGGGATGAGAACCTGGGTTGGCTGCATGCAAGACAAGCACCTTACCTGTTTGGCTCTCTCTCCCCAGTCCCCTTTTACCATTGAAATTTTTATTCGGTTGGTGGAATGTGTGTGTGTGTGTGTGTGTGCCTGGCTTTATGCCTGCAGAGCAGTGCGTACCACCCAGTGAGGGGTCTTTATTTAGTCCTTGCCCCTGCTCCCCATTGGAGGGAGGAGCTTCCAGAGTCACATCCGGCTGAGATCTTGACGCACTTAGCAGTACAAGGGAAGACGCTCTCCTCGTTGTCATTTAGCAGTAGACACTGTACTGTGCTTCATTCAGGATGCTTTGTCCCAAGGTCGCCTCTTACTTGATTCCATCTCAGTGCAGTGGTCCTTACTGTCTCAGGACCACTTGGCCTTTGGGAAGGGACTGTGACAAGCGGTTTTTTTTTTTAATGGACGGACAAGATAGTTTGGGGTTGAAGATGAGAGTGCGTCCATCTGAGACTTGGAGAACTGCAAAGTCTTGCTGGTGGGTTGGTTAAAGTGGTTTTAGGGAATGAATGGCAGAGGTTGGGGTTGAGCCGGGCCCTACACGTCGAGGAAAATGTCCTTTGGGCAGTGGGAGGAGAAGCGATGTGCAGAGACCTTCAGAGTGGAGGTGATGGGCCAGGTGAAGAGTGATTAGGCTTCTGAGGAGAACAGCTGTGGCCAGTCAGGACTGAGATCGAGCACTTATTGAGAGGAGTGCCCCCAAGATTTTGGATCAGCCATTCCCAGTGTCTGTGGACCTGAATGAAATCACTGCTTCTGCACATTGGGGCTGACGGGGTATTGTTAGAAGGGGCGCAGCACATCCTCTGGGAGTCACACCCTGATTTAGGTCAGTTTTCAAACATTGAGTTTCAGATTTTTTTTCCCCTTTTTTTGGTCACACCCAGTGATGCTCAGGGGTTACTCCTGGCTCTGCACTTAGGAATTACTCCTGGCGATGCTTGGGGGACCATATGAGATGCCAGGGATCGAACCTGGATCAGGTGCATGCAAGGCAAATGCTCTACCCGCAGTACTATCACTCCGGCCCCAGATTTTTTTTTTTTTAAGCATAATGAAAATACATTCCTGGCCCTCACTGGGGAGTGGTAGTCCTCCCTCCCATACAACTCGGCATCTGGGCTTGTGTTTAAACATTAACTGCGTTTAGCGGGATCCAGCTTCCTTCTGGAATCCTTCCTGACTTAAAGGCAAGAACAACTATCACATCTTCCTCTATCACATCTTCCTCTCCACCCCCCACTCCCACTTCCCCACCCCTGTCTGCATTGTACTCATTTCTACTATAAATGCAGTGAAACTTGGTTTTCTGAGAAAAGGAAGAAATAATGAAGAGTCTGGTTTTAAGAATGTGGGCTTCCCTCCCTAAGTGTTCCAGTGTTTCTGAAACCCCACAAGCAGCTCAGGAGAGAAATCAAAGGCCTCCCTCCTTGGGCAGGTGCGGCGCTAAAGCTGTGTTGGCTTTCGTTTACGGTCCGTGGATGGGAGTGGGGGGCAGGGGCAGCGAAGGGAGCCTGTGGGGACAGCTCCCAGACTTTACCTTGAAAGCAGGTGCTGCTGAAATATTCCAGAAACAGATGGAATCTCCTATTTATGTTTGAAGCTATTTATGGTTGTCTCGCCTGAGGGTGCCCTGCTACACAAGAAAACGCACCGTCTGCTGTTCGAGGCCAGCTTGGGCATCAAAGCCGCGGCCCCTCTGGGGAGAAATCAGCCTTTCTTCCCTGCGCCTTAAGTACCGTTCGGGAGACCTGGATCTCTCATCCGACTCCACGCAGGGCTCCGCTTGGCTGTCGGAGTACTTCCATCCCTCTGGAGCCGTTTGATTTCTTTTTAATTCCTCCTCTTAAAAGTGGAACGTGTCCGGTGTTTCTCTGGATGGTCAGCTGGAGAAGGCCCGCTGGCCAGCCCAGCAGATTATAATTCCAGCTGCTGTGTCCTGCACCCAGGGCTGTGCTTGGGATATGGGGCCCCCGTGGGTGCTCCAGGCCTCTGGGCCAGGACCCTGGCTGAGATTCTCTGCGTCTGGAAAGGCCCTCCGCTTGGAGCTGTGCTCATCAGAACATCACTTTATAGGAGGGCACAGCCCCTCCCCCACCCCCCAATTTAAAAAAAAAAACAATGAAGTGGTCAGGTAGTGTGGCCCATTTTATTGCCACACAGACACCTTCATGCTTAGCAATGTTTCATTCTCCGGGAGCCTCAAGACAACTTCATAGGGAGTATCCCTCCCCCCCACCCGGAAGTAAAATCTCCTTGCAAGAGAAGAAAGGGGGCGAACATAGGGCCCTACCCTTGCTTTCTGGGTTGCCTACAGGGCTGGGAGCCAGATGGTGAGAAGAGCAGGCCGATCTTCTATCCCGATGCTGTCTCTGGGCTGCATTAGAGCACAGAGGAGGCCTCCTCTCTCTTCTCCGACCTTCCCAGAGCCTCCGCCCCGGCATGGCCTGCCAACAGCCTGGGTCCAGCTTAAAGAAATGTTTCACGTGAGACTCAGTAAACTGGACATTGCAAGGGCCTTATTCGTTCGTCTTCATGTGCAAGGAGCTTAACCCAGGGCAGTAAGTGAAATAGGCCTAGGAAGTCTGGAGACATACTTAAGTGTCTTTTTTCCCCCCTAAGTGCAACAAGACAATGGCTTTATTTTATTTTTTAAATTTTGCTTTTTAAGTCACACCCGGCAATGCTCAGGGGTTACTCCTGACTCATGCATTAGGCAATTACTTCTGGCGGTGATCAGGGGACCATATGGGATGCTGGGAATTGAACCCGGGCTGGCTACGTGCAAGGCAAATGCCCTACCCGCTGTGCTATCACTCCAGCCCCTTAGGTGTCTTTTTAATTTGTTTTGTTGTTGTTGTTGTTGTTGTTGTTCTTTTGTTTTATTTTTTGTGTTTTGTCTGCCCCTCAACCCTCCCTTCTGGACTCACCATCTGCGCTGAGCAGCCACTACCAGGGCTACTGCTGACCCATTTTGTGGATAGACTCAGCTCCCAGTTGAGGTGTGAGAGGGAGGAGGGGAACACGCCTGCATCAGAAGGGCCGCACAGTTCGTGTAACTCCCCTTCTAGCAACCTGACGTGTCGTGGGAGAGCAGGGGCGTGGGACCGAGTGGGGCCAAGACTCCTGGGACCTCCTGAGGGGTGAGGGAAGGAGTTTGCTGTGGCTCTCCATGTCCAGCCCAGAGCTCCCTTTCCAACTGCACTGTGTGCATTCGCAGTAGGTGTCTTTGTGGCCTTGGTTGTTGGGGCCGTGTCCACTGGTGCTCAAGGTCATGCCCAGCAGTTTCCAGGCTCTGAAAGTTTGCCCGCTCTCTTCTCTCTCTCTCTCTCTCTCTCTCTCTCTCTCCATCTCTCTGTATATTTAGGTATATATCTCTACCTGTATCTGTGTTATGTATATGGATATATATATTATATATATATATATAATATATATATCACGGTACTCCCGTTGTTCATCGATTTGCTCGAGCGGGCCCAGTAACGTCTCCATCATGAGATTGTTGTTACTGTGTTTGGCAT
>JAOXYA010000028.1:6027110-6043376 GCA_028565675.1 Sorex palustris | reverse complement strand
TGTGTGTGTGTGTGTGTGTGTGTGGGAGAGAGAGAGAGAGAGAGAGAGAGAGAGAGAGAGAGAGAGAGAGAGAGAGATCCAGGAGACTATCTTGCCTTAACAGTCCTAGCGCTGATTATTGAGAAGTTGGTCCCTAGTCTGTTCGCGTGTCTCTGTCCCCCCAGAAAGGCACGTGATGGTGAGAGCATCTGGGGTTCTCAGTGGCTACTGTTTGTTAACAAAGCAGTGACTTCCCCGAAGGAGTGAGGCGAGTGGGAAGAACTCACAAAGGCAATTAATTTTGTTCTCCCGAGCAGCGCCTCCGTGGCCTTCTCTCGCTCTTCGTGCGAGCTTCAATTATAACCCGGGAGCCAGCCGTCGCATGATCCGATTTGATATTTAGTTTTGATTTTATTAGTCGTTGTCTTTAATGGATGTCTTGTCATGTAGGTTTCCTGATGATTAGTAATTTAAATTGACTCCGAGAATGAAAGGAAACCGCAGGCAGGAGACGGATGGACCGTGACCGCTGCGGTCTCCCAGACTTCCAGGCAGCTGCCCGGCCTGCGGCCCCCACCTCTCCCTGCGAGGCTTCGAGCACTCCTTCCCCTAATGCTGCAAATGAAAGCTTAATGCCACAACTGCTCAGGAGCCCTTCGAAACCAACGGGCGTCCTGAGCAGTGGGGTCCGCAGGTCCACTCTGGCCTTGATTGGATCTAATTTGACCCAGGAGTGCGGATCTGTGTGGATACTAACGGAAAAACACTGACGGCAGGAGAGGTAATTCCCTCTTGTTCTGCGCCAGGCGCCTTTCCTCGCCTCTGGAGAAGCACTGACGTTACAGTCTCCTGGGGCGGGGGAGAGATGAAAATATGCTCTTCTCTGCTGCGCTTTTTGACGGTGGCCAAGGTCACCTCCATCCTCACAGAGGTGGCCCTGGCCAGCACAAGGCGAGCCCTTAAGGGGCATTTGTGGGGGCTTAATCCTCTCCTTAATTTCCCTGAGTCCTGGTTCTAAGGTTGGAGTCGGCATGTCTTAGATTGAACTTAGTTCGCATCCTGCTTGACATCGGCAAGCCAATGCTAGGTGTTTTGTCAAAGTCCTGTACTCACTCGTCAGCCAAGCATGTGGTGAGCCCCTGTTCCACACGGGCTTTTCCGTAGATAAATGCAGAAGGAGTTAGTGACAGAACTTGGGGTGGCGGGGGTGGGGGGGCGGGGTTTTGTCACACCTGGTGGTGCTCAGGGGTTATTCCTGACTCTGCACTCAGGAACTACTCCAGGCAGGGCTCAAGATGCCAAGAATCAAACCCAGGTCAGCCGTGTGCAAGGCAAGCGCCCTCCCGCTGTCCTATCACTCCAGCCCCTTTGGTGACTGAGTGAATGAGTGGTGCTCTCTGTCTTCGGGCTCCCAGCCCAGAGGCTCTCGCTTGACCAAGGCCAGGCCCGGGGAGGTTGCAGAAACGTCAGAACCCTTGTATGCCACCAAGTCAGCATCTCTGAACCATAGCGTGACTCTTCTGCACAAATGTTTTTGTATTCCTCTCTTGCAAATTCACTGGTTGTGGGGGTAAAAAGCATATTTAAGATGGGAGTGAAAAATACAGTCAAGGAGTCCAAGAAACCGACCCCTGGTCTCTGGTTGCGCCCAGAATGGACCCCATCCTCAGCGTGCTCCCCCAGCTCCCTACATTGTTGCAAACAACCTCGGGCTCCCCAGAACTGGTGCTTCTTAGCTGCTTCTGGAGCACTTACGACTCTGCTTACGCAGCCTGGCCTGAGGGCTTCTGTGTCCCCAGCCTGTTGGTGGAGAAGGAGCCCTCCCAGGAGCCACCTGCATGTCCTCAGCTTCCCCTGGCACTGACAGCTGAAGCAGGGCCAGCGACAATGCCAGGGCCACCCGTCCAGGTCATGGCAGAGACGAGCAGTCGGGTGACGTGCCGGCCACAGCTGTGCTTTCTCTCGCCTGAAACCCCTTTGCCTGTCCTGTACTACAGGGCTAGGGAGTGCCTGGCTGCAGGCTGTAGGGCTGGCGCTGCCCTGTGGTCTGGCCCTGTTACGGGGCAGGACAGAAACAATGCTTAGCTCCGCCTGCCTGCACTGCGTGTCCCAAGAATCACGCTCTGACATACGGCCCTCGGCAGAAGCAAAGGTTCCCACCCCGGCTGTACTAGATCAATTCTGGCATGCCTGCTAGGCAAGCGTGTGCCCCTGATGAAGTGGACTAGTCTAGAAATCATTTAAAAAGTGAATTTCTGCTCTTTGGTGGCTCTGTAAGCCACTGATCTAGCCGTAGAAAGGGATGTTATGAGTACAGCGGGCAGGGCATTTTTACCTTGCTTGCATACACACCAACCTGGGTTCCATCCCCGACTTCCCATTTGGTCCCCCGAGTCTGTCAGGAGTGATCTGTGAGTGCGGAGCCAGGAATAAAGCCTGAGCACAACCAGGTGTGGGCTCCAAAACACAAGCAAAAAGGCAGGGTGGGGGGACACACCGTGTGTGTGTGTGTGTGTGTGTGTGTGTGTGAGATTCTTTTTCACTCCTTTCCCTGTTGTGAAATGATTTGGTGGCAGACTCAGACAAATTACCCTATCACACTCATTTTTCGTTGTTGCTGTTATTGTGTTGTGATCAAGGTGGTGTTCAGGGGTCACTCAGGAACTACTCCTAGTGGAGCTCGGGGGCCCCTATGGGATGCCAGGGATCGAACCCAGGTCAGCTGTGTGCAAGGCAATTGTCCTCCCTGCTCACCACAGTGCCGGGGGACCAGGTGCTGCCAGGGCCCCCCACTTGCGAAGCAAGTACCAGCAGCGTTCTGAGCCCGTCCTCCAGTCCACAGCTGTCGATCAAGTGCATCTTTTTGGAACTCCATGTCCCAACAGGAGCCTTCACACCTCAGTTTCAGTTTGAGTTATCTGATGCCCCCTCATCATGAGAATTCAGTGTAAGTGCCTCGAAGGCTTTTTGCCACGTTGTGACGATATTGCAGAGAAACTCCGGTTTCCAGACTCTCTTTACTCGTCTCGCTTCATTTCAAAACTGCATTCCTCACGTGTGCCTTGATGTGTGTGTGTGGGGCGGGGGAGGGGGTAACTGTATCGTTTCAAGTGGCAGAGGAAGGAGTTTGTGTAAAAAGCCATGATGAAAAGCCCTGAGACTCCACTGCCCGGCCGTGGGAGCAGTGGCTTTGGAGAGATGGAAGCGCCGTTCCCAATTGACCCGAGCCCGTGGTCCTGCGCTCTCATCTTCGACTCCCAGGTGATAACAGATGTCTCTTAAGTGATTGCAGGTGTTGGGAACAGAGTACCATCTCTTATCTGCCACCTCCACAGTTACTCCTTAAAGTTCTTTCATATTCGCTCTTTAATGGCATTTGAAGGCGCTGCCTTCCTTGCCGGCTGCCGGAACTCTCACTCCCGACTTGAAGGGCCGCTGCTGCTCGTCCTCAGGTGAGCGCCAGACTTTCATGCCGGACCGTTTGATTTTGGGCCCACATGCCAAATAGTTTTAATATGTCCTCCCCACCCCCCTTTTTTTTTTTATTAAACAGATTTTTTTTTTTTGTTTTGTCATGTCCAGGAGATTTCCTGCCAGTTAGCGGCTCGAACTTTTTCTCACCATCAAGGCCTTGCCTGCCCCTTGTTAACTCTGGCCCAGGGATCTTCTGCAGGCTTCTGTTCCCTATGTTCCCCCACCCCCACCCCCCCAGACCCCTCCGGGCTGTGGAGTGGTCTCCAGCCCCCAGCAGCCTTCAGTCCTCCTCAGTCACAGTGTAGGCTTTTAAAGGCCCCGACTTGGAAGAAATCCTCATTTGTCACATCTGAGCCACACATCAGTCACAGGGACTGCAGTATTTAGGTAGAACTTTCTGTCAAATTAAATCTGATGGAGATTTGGAAGACAGACCTATGTAGTGGCAGAGTCGGGCTTCATTCCCAGTCCCAGATCTCCATTTTAATACCTTAGGACCTTGGACACCTCCCAGTAAAAAAATTTTTTTTTCCTTTTAAATCACAGTCGGCAGAGCTCAGGGCTCCTCCTGGGTCTGCGCTTAGCAGTCACTCCTGGTGGGTTCTGGGGACCATCTGGGATGCCAGAGATTGAGCCCAGAGTGGCCGCACGCAAGGCCAGCGCCCTGCCCACCGTGCTCTCCCCGGCCCCCTGCTGTTTTGTTCTTGTGCTCTCCCGGACATAGTTCTAGAAGGGGCCTGGAGATACTGGTTGAGATGAAGGAGACAGACATTTCCTGTTCTGGAACTATGGGAACAGTGGAACGAGGGTGCAGCTGTGCGGACTCTGGTTCCTGCCTATCAGGGTATCCCTGGGCTCTCTGTTCCAAATGGACTTTTTTTGGTGTGTGTTTGCTTTTTGGGACACACCCGGCGATGCACAGGGGTTACTCCTGGCAGTACTGGGTGATCATATGGCTGCTGGAAATCAAACCCGGGTTGGCCACGTGGAAAGCAAAGACCCTACCTGTGCTGTTGTTCCAGCCCCCCAAATGGACATTTGAAGGGCCCTAATGGTCCACAGTGGTGATGCTCCTCTGACTTCCGGTCCCGGAGTGAGTGAATGGTTGAGGTGGGAGGGCTCAGAGGACTAGAGCACTGTGCCTGGTGCGCCGAGGCCCTGGGCTCCGTCACAATCATTGTCGGGTCCCCAGAGCACCACCAGGGGGCCCCAGGGGCCTCGTGCAGTCTGAGTTGGAGAATTGTCAGGTTTGGCTACCTGGCCTCCCGAGCGCTGTTTATGGGGAGAGGAGCGCGGCTGTTAGAACGAAAGACATAAACCAAGAGCAGTATGGGCCGGAGTGATAGTACAGCCGGAGTGATAGTACAGCAGCATCCCATACGGTTCCCCAAGCACTGCCGGAGTAACCCGAGCATCACTGGGTGTGAGCCAAAAAGCAAACAAAACAAAACAAAAAAAGAGGCACCTGGGATCTGGTTCCCAATTGGTACTTTCTGAACAGTGGCAACTGGACATGTTACTGAGGACTGAGATGACTGCTGACATGGATGATAGCTTCCATTTGGGGGGAGTGGCTCTCAGGTGGCCCTCAGGGACCCCCGGGGAGTTCGTGCCAGCAGGGCTGGTGGCTCAGTGCGAGGCCCAGGGATACAGGTTGCGTGGACCCCAGGATGCTGGCCATTGCTCAGGCCACACCTGGGATGCTCGGAGGGAGCAGCCAGTGGCCATATGGTACTGGGAATCGAAACAGCGTCAAGCACATGCATCACATCCTCAGGCCCTAGCCCCAGGCTGCTAACGTGGTTGGCCGAGTAGCCCTGGGAGTGACCCCTGCAGGTGTCCCCTAAGTCAGAAGGAAAACTATCACTGTCACTGTCCTCCCGTTGTTCATCGATTTGCTCCGGCGGGCCCAGTAACATCTCCATTGGAGACTTTGTTGTTATTGTGTTTGGCATATCGAATACACGGGTAGCTTGCCAGGTTCTGCCGTGCGGGCGAGATAAGTCAGAAGGAAAAAGAAAAGAAAAAAGAAAAAGCATTTGTGTGGGGTGGGGACAGGTAGTGTGGGGTGGGGACAGGTAATGTAGAGTTTGCCAGAGGAACCCAGGATAGGGACCTTCATTCAGAACTGGGGAGAGATTCAGCGGCCAAGCCAGTCTGGTGGCAATGGTCCAGTGAAGAATGTTCTGGAAGGAGGTGTGGCTGAGAGTGAGAGAAGTGACGAGAGAGGGTCAGAGTGTAAAGGGGGTCCTTGGAACCCCGGGCAGATGTGCAGGTGCTATTTCTGCTTTGACCTGGTGCTTTTCCCGGAGATGTGGGAGTTGAAAGGGAATTAGAAGCACCACTGGGTACCCTTTCTTTTGAAATTAGGGGCCATACCCCTCCTCCCCTCTCCCCCTCCAGTGCTTGCCGCCCACCAGTGCATGTGTGCCAGGGTTGGAGCTCAGGGCTTCACCCCTGCAAGGCCTGAGCTCAGCCCTTTGAGCTGCCCTTTCACAGGGCGGTTTTTCTGTTCCTTTCCTGCTGCAGGGCCCAGAGCCTCACACACCCACGGCACGTGCTCTGCCACTGAGTCACATCTCTCCCCTCTGGTTCCTTTTCAGATCAACATCCTCAGGCACACATTGCTCATCTAAGGTAGATGGGGAAGAGAAAACGGAAACAACCCCTTCCCGTATTTTTCTCGTTATACTTTTTAGGAGGTGCGACCTCTCCCTGAGCAGCATTTAAAAATCTCCATCACTCCTTTAAGAGCCATGCCACATTGGCCGGCTTCTGCGTTTTCTTTCTCTCAGCTGCCTCTGGGTGATTCAACAGAGCAGCCGTCCTCGGGTTATCTCCCCTTGACTGGTGAGTAACAGGAAAGGATTCCCGAGGGGGGATTGTTTTGTTGACCTCAGTCTTCAATTTTGACATTCAGAGTCCAATAGTGACCTCCCAATTGCTTGCTGCCTGCAACTGCCCAAAAGACCCCGACTCTTGAAACAGGGTGCCAGGTTGCAGCATTTTCTTGGTGCCCTACAAAAAAACCTGAATATTGTGAACTACTAGGTGTTATCTTAGGACCAAAATAAAATAAAGTTAAATCTCATCAATTTATGAAGTATCACACCAAGCATAGTCATTTTTACTTCTTCAGAAATACTTCTGAAGCAACTACAACTCATCTAAAAGAGAACATTTGTATTAGCAAGATTTCAACCATTGATATTATTATATTTCAGGCTATTCAAATAATACAAGATAAGCACTTGGAATGATCTTGACACAGAATGTAGAATTCCTCATTTATTTTAAGTAATTGTAATGAAGGGCTGGAGTGATAGCACAGCAGGTAGGGCATTTGCCTTGCACGCGGCCAACCCGGGTTCGATTCCTCCATCCCTCTCAGAGAGCCCGGCAAGCTACCAAGAATATCCCGCCTACATGGCAGAGCCTGGCAAGCTCCCTATGGTGTATTCGATATGCCAAAAACAGTAACAACAAGTCTCACAATGGAGACATTACTGGTGCCTGCTGAAGCAAATCGATGAACAATGGGAAGACAGTGGTACAGTGCTATTATACAGCAAGAAAAAGTTTGAAATCATGTAGCTTACTGCAACTGGGGTGTAACTGGAGGGAATCATGTTAAGGGTAAATAAAATAAGTCAGAGGGAGGAAAAATACTGGATGCTCTCACTCATCTGTTGTGGTCATGTAGAGGAGCATAACCAGGAAATACTGGCTTGGAATGATGACGAGCCCTTTGCCTTGGACTGGAAAACTGAGATAACCAAGGAATGGGAAAAAGGGTGGCGGAGAAGGAAGAAGCAGAATAAAAGCAATTACAATACAAACTAAACTTTGAGAAATGAAGGGGAGAAAGCATTGCTCCTAATGGAAAAAACCCAGCTCAGTCATGTGATCTTAAGCACGGGAGATTAGCAATATTCAAATATTTTAGTTTCATAATTTTAAGTATATTTCATGTGAAGCAGATAACATTGTGTTAACAGTATTTTGATACATAAAGTTAAATTAAAAAAATTTAAAAATCTCCAATAGGGTTTGATTTATTGGGCTAGAGGGAAGAACCTCTCAATCGGGAGAGCTCTGTAAATACTTGAGTGACATAGTCAAGGCCAGAGATGTATGCGAGGGTTGGTTGGGGAAGAAGGGAGAGAGACAGAGACAGAGACACACATAGAGGGGAGTGAGAGAAAGGGTGAGAGAGCGAGAAAGAAAGAAATACAGAGCCAGAGAGAGAGAGAGAGAGAGAGTGAGAGAGAGGAGAGAGAGAGAAGGACAGAGAAGGAGATGTGGTGGAGAGAATTCTCCTTTACATAATCTGGAGCGTACAATATTAAGCTACATGGATAGTTAACTAATACAAGAATTCCATTGATTCAAACTTCAGATATCATAGCATATTAACAGTATATTCTAACATAGGCCCAATGGGTCAAAAGTGCACACTCTCACAAACAGCCCATAGGATTAATCCCAAATTTTGAAACAATAAAATTTGCTCTACTGCAGTTTTCTCTATAGGACAATTCTCTTGGCTAGTCAATACTTAAGACTTTGAAAAAATTATGTGTGACTAAAGTTTGGGGTATACCAGATGCCAAAATAATTTGACATATTAAAAATAAATATATATTATATATAACACATGCATATCTATATGCCTCTCAGAGAGCCTGCCAAGCTACTGAGAGTATCCCGCCTGAACGGGCAGAGCCTGGAGCTTGGCAAGGCTCTGTGGCATATTCGATATGTCAAAACCAGTAACTATAACAGGTCTCATTACCCTGACCTTGAAAGAGTCTCCAATTGTTGGGAAAGATGAAAAAGGAGAGGCTGCTGAAATCTCAGGGCTGGGATGAATAGACATGTTACTGGTATCCACTCAAGTAAACTGACCAACAATGGTATGACAGTGATACAGTGATACAGTGATTTAAAAAAATAATATAAATGATTATCTTTCACAATGTTTTGGCCTAAAGAATTTTCTGGCCTTTCTCTTTCCAAATTTCTTTTTGGTCTGGCCCACCTCCCACAGCCGCCATCATGTTAACTCCCCCACTGGCCCTGCTCTACCAGTTCAAGACTAAGTCTCCAAAGAATGCAAACCAAACAGCTAAAATTCATGAGCACATCAGTCCTCACCGATGAAAACTCCAGGATGCCCTTAGGGGGTGGAAAGATCAAATACCTGCACCGCCAGAGTTCCTGAAGCATCACCCACACTGCTGCCACCATGCCAATGGCTCAGCTCTACCCTTCACTAATATTCTCTGCCAAGATGCCGAATTGCAAGTAAATCCATATTACTCTGGTTCCCATACTGGAAATCTGGTGTCTTCTTAAAGGGGTGTGAACAGCATTCCGCCACACTCCCATACTTTAAGAAGCCCCAGCAACCAGCCCCCACAGACCACCACCATGTCAACACATTGGCCCAGCACTGTCCATCCTGGAGTCTCTGGATCTCCTAATGCTTCAGTACTGAAATTTCAGTAGGAGCACACCAAATTAGTTAGGAAAGTGGCATAGAAGCCAACTAAATTCAACAAACAAAAGCAGTCACACAGAAGGCATAACTAGCAACAAGCAGCTCAGTAAATTCTTAGACAAGGACCTAACAAACGTGTGATGAGATGTAGCAATTTTCACAGAAAAATTGATTTTTATACTGATCAATTTTAATATCAGAGCTTTTCTATTTAGTCAATTTCAACTCTAGAATCATATGGATGGTTGTGTCTTTTGTATACACTAAAATAAATTTTTTAAAGTTTCTTTTGGTCTTTCTCTTTTTACTTTCACATTTTCCTACAAACATAAAGAAGTTATCAGGGTATACCTTTTAGTTTGAGACCCTCAGCTAAATGTCCAAGTTTCTCAAAGTTCTATTTCTTACACAACTGTAGGATACTCTAAAGCTACCATTTGTGCCACTCCAAAGAAAGAGTCTCCATTCCTCCAATAGCAGGTATCATTTATAGTCCTATTTATCAGGTATCATTTATCATTTTTTGCACCCAACATAAGCACTTTTTAGTTACAGGTTTTAGCCAATATTCTCCTGTGAATAGTGCATGAGTTAGGTAACTCTATATTTATTTGAAGTTTTAGACTCCCAGAGCATCTGTTTATTACCAGGACAGAAAGAAGAGAACACTGCTGAAATTGACTGAAAGAACTTTCATCCACATCGGTTGAGTCTTCCAGAATAGGTGACTGGAAGAATTGATCTTCATCTTCACTCTTCAACTCAAAAATAATTTCCACTCAGGCTTAGAGCTCAAGTAAACCATTTTCAGTAATTTTGTAATACCACTCTTTTATTTATACAAGTCTTTTATTTATATTGTGTCTATTCCTGGTAATAAGTGATTAAGTGACTATTCCTGGTAACTGGGTCAATCCACAACCCACTGTGCTTTTCTACCAGATAACTGCTTGTCAGGGCTCACTTGAACTGCTTTTCTCTCATTGAACAATGTGGCCTTAAGGAGATCTAGGGCAGAGGGCACAGAGCAGGAGCCAAAGGAAAGCCGCGACTTAGCTGCAGAGCAGGGCCCAAGGATTTGCTCTTGAGTAGACTGCTTGGGGTTATGGAATGAAAAAATTCAAAGATTTTTGCATGTGCCCTTAGGTAAATAAATGGTGGTTATAACATAGAGGTTAAGACTAAACATTGCGAGAATGTCCTGACCCCGAGCCAGGATGGGGCACTGGAGCACCTCGGAGGGCAGGGGGTGTTGAGCTTCTCTCCTTGCTCTAAGCAGAACCCTGGCAGCCGAAAATCTCTAGAACCCAACCGCCACCATGCTCAAGGCCACTCTCCACGCGTTCAGAAGAGCCTCACGCAAGAGGGAACCGGCAGAAAAACCCAGGTAATGCGGGACCTGTGATTGAGATCTCCAAGCCCGCTCGGACTGGGACCGGGCCTCCTACCTGCAGCTCCCCAGTTTTCCAGCAGCTTGACAGTCACACCCACAAACTGCGCCTGGTGCCATGTAATCTCATCAATGGCCAAAACCCAGAGACTGTCCGGAAGAGAGTCATACAGAATTACCTACACCCTATCTCACTTACTTATCAAAAGTAGCACACATTTGTTTGGTTTTAACTTGCTTGTGTTCTCTTACATACGGGTTTAAAAGGCTCCACAATGAAATGCAACAAACTTCACACACTTCCCTCTTATTGTGGTGGGAAGGTGCTTGGTGGTGGGATTGGTGTTTGAATATTATTTGTAATAAACTATTGAGAACTACTTTATGAAAATAAAACATATAAATATTGAAAAAATTTTAAAAAGACCAAACAATGCTTTTTTCCCCCTTTTTTCAAAGGGGCACATAAAGTTGGCAGTCAATCAGGATATAATTTACACATGCTAGAAGGAAATTCATTTCAAAATCTTCAGGCAGCAATACATACTCTGAGAACGAGACTCTTACGTATCCAAGTCATCCTTCCTTGGAGAGAGAGTGAATCTGAAGGAAAATGTTTATTACAGTTTTTTTCTCAACAAGAAATAAGGGACGCTGGGAAGATTGACGGAAGTTTTCAATGGTAAAGAAATAGACTTCGCACATTAGCATAGCTCCTGGGCTCACCTGACCATATTTGCTTCAAAGCAGCCGTATCTGTGAACATCTTATCAGATCCAGACTTGTACCCTTACTTTCTCCCTATAGTCTTTTCTGGGTGGGTCCTAAAGCTCCACCCACCTGACAGTAACTAAATGTCTTGTTCACAGTTCGTGACAGACATCCTACCAAAACCACAGAGAGACACTTCTGAAGACCAGCTACGAGAATCCAGTGAGGGTCGCCCGCATCGGTGAGTAGGAGTCAATAAGGTGCTATGTGGGGGAGATGGGTTTTGGAGTAGGGAAGGCACAGAGTGTAACATGTAGGACCATACTTGCATCTGTCTTGTTTAGGCCCTTGAAGTGCATCTTTAGTTGTTATCAATTTTCTGTTTGACTTTACACAAAGTCCTTTACCTGATTCCTATTCCACAGGTTTGAAGCAAGTGGTTTGCCTTTTCTCAGGGACTAGGAGGTTTCAGGAGAATCTCCCACAACCCACGAGGTTTTAGTTCCAGAAAATAATACTCTTGAGATGGATTTGGTTGGAAGATGGATTATGGTGTTGAAGAGGAGGGACAGTGGTAACTTGGAAAGGGACAGTGAGCAGGGACACTAGAAAGATGAAACCTTTCTTACATGCTGAAATAGCTTCTCCTTTTCAGGAACAAATTGACACCAAAGAGTCCTTACAGACTTCTGGTCTCCTCAGAGTGGCAGAGTTTTGCTTTCTCTTCACATACCCAAAAATCTGGGATTGGCTGCTTGTGGTGAGGAGAGATCTCCTGGGCACCAACCTGTGGATCAGAGGCCATACTGTGGAAATCATCGAATGTGACAAAAAGTGAAATTGAGAAAAAGTAAGAGTTCTGAATATTTGGCTTCTTTCTGATAGGAGAAAGTCTGAGGCTCCAAATCTTCTGAGAAAATTCACTTCAACCCTGCTCTTTTCACATTTAAATATGGCAGTATCCTCAGTCTTGACCAAACTGCAGGCAGAAGTCATCTGTCCCATCTGCCTGGACTATCTGAATAACCCCTTCACCATTATCTGTGGGCACAGCTTCTGTGCCTCCTGCATCAAGATGTCATGGAAGGATCTACAGGAAAATTTCCCTTGCCCATTATGCCGTTATCCACAAGAGGAGAGATACTTCAGAGCTAATCATCACTTGGGAAGGCTAGTTGATCTGGCCAAGCTCCTCCACAGGTCTAATATCAGCCAGATGAGGCAAGAAGAAGAAGACATGTGTGAGGAGCACAACCAGGTCCTGAGCCTCTTCTGTGAGGATGAACAAAAGCTGGTGTGTCTCCTGTGCATACAGCCCCCTGCTCACCAGGGCCACCTTGTGAGGCCTGTAGAGGAGGCCGTCTTACATCACAGACAGAGGCTAAGTCAATATGTGGAGCCCCTGAAGAAGCAACTGGTAAAAATGCAGAAACTAGTAGTCACCCATGACAGAAAGTTACAGAGTCTAAGTTATCAGATTGGAAAGCAAATAGATCAATTAGGCTCTGAAATGGGGCAACTGAACCTGCTTGTGGAATATGAGCAAGAAGCAACATTCTCCAGGTTGGATGAAGAAAACAAACACCAACAACAGAAACTTGGTGACAATATCACAGCAATTTCTGACCACATTGACACCATGAATGATCTTCTCAAGGAGCTGGTGGAGAGGAGTGTGATGTGTGAGGGGAATTTGCTGAGGGAGGTCAAGAGTATTCAGCACAGGTGTGAGAACTTGGCGTCCCCACCTGTGTGTTCAGTTCAGTTCAAGAAGGAGGGCTATTGTTTTCCTCCACTGTACTCGGTGTTCGACAACATTGTTCAGAAATTTCAAGAGGAAGTGACTCTGGATCCCCGCACAGCACATCCCAGTCTGTATATATCTGAGGACAGAAAGGTTGCCATCTATGTGAAGCAACGATCAAAAGTTGACGGGAAACCAAAAGTAGGTCTTGATGATATAGTGGTCCTGGGCTCTGAAGGGTTCAGTTCTGGTCGACACTACTGGGAGGTCCAGGTGGGTGACAAGCCTGAATGGGCCATAGGGGTGTGCACAGATGCCCCTACCGGCAGTGACCAGTGGCCCCTGTTAGGTCAGAACCGATCCTGGACGGTCCAGTTGCAGGATGGTAACTACCTAGCTGGAGGCTCTGTACCTGTTCTTCTCTCTTTGAAGGACAAACCCACAGGGATTGGCATTTACCTGGACTATGAGTTGGGTCAGATTTCCTTTTATGATACCAGTGACAGGTCTCACATCCATTCTCTTCTGGAGAAATTTTCTGATGTACTAAAGCCTTACTTCTGTGTGGGCCAGGATTCTACTCCTCTTGTGGTGTCTGCAGTAACAGATTCTACAGAATGAACTTTGCTTTATTTTCATCAAGTCATTTTTATTTTGGTGAGAGTGGTCTCCGCACACATGAAGGTACTGGCAGAGGGACAAAATCATGTGGGTTTCGGGGCCAAGATCTCCAAGCCTACTTGGATTGGGGCCGAGCATCCTCCACCCAGATCCTCCAAATTCCAGTAGGCGGGGGTCACACCCACCAACTGGCCCCCTGGCGCCTTGTAATCCCATCAACAGCCAAGACTCAGAGACTATAAAACCCAGCTCCTGGAACCAAACATCTTATTATCTCATTCCTACTTTGGACAAATTGGCAGGCTACCGAATGTAACTTGCCCACACGTCAGAGTCTGGCAAACTCCCCGTGGCGTACCCAATATGCCAGATACCAGTAACAATGATGGTTCTCATTCTCCTAACCCTGAAAGAGCCTTAAATATGGCACTTTTTAAAATCTCAAGGCTAGGACGAAGGAGACATTATTGGTGCCTGCTCGAGGCAATCGATGAACAACAGGATGATCGTGATTTTTGCATTGATGGTTCCATACCCTTGAGTACTGTAAATATTAGTGCTGCAGTGAACATAGGGGTACGAATGTGTTTTAGGGTGGGTCCACACCTGGTGGTGCTCAGGCTTTATTCCTGACTCTGCTCTCAGGGATCACTTCTAGTAGGCTTGGGGGACCATATGGGGTGCCTGGGATCGAACCTGGGTTGGCTGCATGCAAGGCTTTAGCCACTCTGCTATCACTTTGACCACGTGTGTTTTGGTGCAGTTTTGCAGTTTTGTTCTGGTGAGCGCAGAGCTGGAATAGCTGGCGCCTGTGGTACTTGTGCTGTGTGGGAGCAGTCTCATGCTGCTCTGCTAGTGGCCGTGTCACTATGCGTCTCTGCCTGCCACATGTGTGCACGCTCTTTAATCCACATCCCTGCCAGCACTTACCGTTTTGTCTTTGTGAGACGAGTCAGGCTGTCCGAGGTTCCAGCTCACTGTGGTTTTGGTTTGCATTTCCCTCACAGTAAGAGGTGATGAACGTCTTTCCCTATGCCTGCCCGCCATCTGTGTATCTTCTATGGGAAAGCGTAAGGGCGGGAAAGGAAAAGAGAGGAAATTAAAATGTATCTCTAACCACAGGAAGACCGATGGAAATAGAGGTTTCCTTTGCCTATTTTCTTTCTGACATTCTTAATCCATAAACAGGGGCAAGTACAAGTAAATTTAAAAGGCAATTTCCCTGGCTGATGTGTCAGTGGAACATGAACTGGAACGATCAAGGATATCTAAGAATAGTTAATACATTAAATTCGCTCTTTATTTTACTATTGTCTTTTCTTCCAAAAGGACTTCATTTCAATGAACTGATTTTCTTTTCCCCCAGTAAAAAAAAAAAAATCACTGCGAGTGGCCAGAGTGATAGTCTAGGTAGGCCGACTCAAGCTCTGTCCCCAATACTCCAAGTCCCGCAAGGAGTGATCCCTGATGCCAGAGGCAGGAATAAACACTGAGCACTGCAGGGTGAGGCCCCCAAACAAAACAAAACAAGACAAAAATCATTCTTGTAGCAGAGATAGGACTCCAGTGGTGGAAAGTCCCAGAATTTGACTCTCTTACGCCATGGAGTGGGCCCAGGATCAGAAGTTCCGTGGATATGGCCCCTATACAAAAGACTTCTCTTGGTGCTGAAGAGATGATGGTGGGGGCTGGGGGAGGCACACTTGCTCTGCATTCAAGTGTCGGGCACCATATACTTCCTGAGGCATTGCCAAGAGTCACCCTCATGCATCAAGCCAAGAATTGCCCCTTTCTGTCAAATGTGGCCTCAGAACACCCCACCCCCACCCCAAAGAATCTCTTGTTAGATTCCTATTCTTTCCTGTCATCTTAATATTTTGGATCAGAACAGAACATACAAGTACATTTTTATATGTAAAATAGTGAAATTTTCTATATGAAAATTTCTTTCTCGATATAATGAAATTATACTCACATGTAATATATATATATATATATATGTATATATATATATCTGTTTTGTTAAGATTGAAGCTGTTTTGGGTATTATATGCCATTTCCCAAGATGATTACACTGTGAAAGACAAGTTTGAGATTTTTCAGCTGTTTATCCAAGTGCTGGTCAGGTTTCTCATTACTTAGTGTAGAAGCAACATTTAAACCTCTGGATCCCTAGTTTTCTTGGAGATTAGCCTAATCATGTAATTTTATTTGTGTATTTCTAATGATACCTTTAAATAAGGCATTACTCTTCTTCTTAGACCCTTCTGTATACCTGATCTGAATGTTTCTTGAATCTTTCATAACGCTTTGGGAGTCAGTTCTCCATAAATGAGTATTTTAAAAAACATCCTGATTTATCATTAAATATATTTAATAGGTTTTCCTTAGGAATCCCCCTTCGCTGTATCCTAAGAATTTAAGGCTTGCATAATATAATTAGTATCTTAAGGATGACCATTGTACTGAATGTCTGAAAAAATATGGGGCTGTTCTACAAGTTAGAAAATATTTTAGAAGAAAAATCTAGTGTAATCCTCTAACCTTGTTTACCAAAAATTTGAGACTTTTGAGTGTCCTGAAAGAAAAATTATGATTTTCCAACATATTGATCACTTGACATCCCGTTACTCATCGATTTGCTTGAGCGGGCGCCAGCAATGTTTCTATTCGTTCGTCCCTGTCGTGTGCTAGTGTAGCCCAATGGCATCTGCTCGTTCTAGGAAAATGAAGAGCCTCAAACGTTCAGGGTCTTGGGGCTGGAGCAATAGCACAGCGGGTAGGGCGTTTGCCTTGCACGCAGCCAACATGGCCAACACAAGTTCGATTCCCAGCATCCCATAT
>JAOXYA010000028.1:5997428-6019587 GCA_028565675.1 Sorex palustris | reverse complement strand
CAACAAAACTTCCATATGAAGAGTTTTATACCTATGCACAAGATTTTGCATCTTCATAATTAAGCAACTAGTCAGGATTTCACCTGGGTTGTGAAGACCAATTTAACCTTTTATAATATGACACATCAAACCTTTTACTGGGCTCAATTCACAAGAACTAATTATGCTATTAACAAAAATGAAAGAGCCATTGATGATATGTTGCTAATTATAATCACATTCATTTTCTACTTTAAAGGAGTAGGAATCATCTTTGAAAAAGGAGATGTTTTATATTACTGAGAGCAAGTAGCAATAAAAGTTACCTAAAGATTGTTTTCTGTGCTTTTAAATTTTATATACCCTATTTGTTTATTTCATTATTATATACATTTATGGATATGTTTAAATGTGTCTTATCTGTAATTTTTATGCTAGGCAATAAAAATATGGAACTATGAATAACATGCTTAGATTGTATGGGTATTTATATTTTTTGTACTTATAAATGCTTTGTACCTACTTTCTATTTTAAAGGAAGTATTTTTGCCTTGTGCTATTTATTTATAACCTTAAGTTCCTCATAGCCATCATTCATCTGAATTAATCTTCAAAGAACAGAATTCCACAGCTAAAACACAGTGGGACACGTTAAAATGTTCTTCCAAATTTAGTGCTTTCTAAATGTGAGCCCTAGGTTCTCTGAAGAAACCTCTCTCTTCTGAAAGCAGAGCATTGGGTAAAGAAAAATAAGCCATTTTCTCAATCTAGTGCTGAATTAGAATCTAAGATGTGACTCAATTTATATGTTCTCAACAAGCTTAGGTTATTTACAGCAGTGTAACGAATTTGATAATTTTAATGAGATTGCTATCACCACGTATTTATCTGCTTGGAAAAAAATAAATTGCCTATGACATTCTCCATAAGCTTCCATCTCTAACTATTTTCCTGTTTCCAGTCTTTTATAGAAAATAGCAAGTTCTTTGAACAATACGAAGTGACTTACCAGATCTTGAAACAGACAGCTGAGATGTATGTCAGAGCTGATGGCTCAGGTAAAATAGGAGACTAACACCCAAGAATAGCCGAGATAAGTACCAGGAGGTTTACTCCATGACTTGGAGGCCAACTGCACACTCTAGGGGTAAAGGCAGCTCAGATAGAGAAGGAAGCACCAAATAAAGGGTTTTGAGAAGATCCGCCCAGGATGGGAGAAGCATGCTGAAAGTAGACTATAGACCGAACATGATTGCCACTCAGTTCCTCTTTTGCAAACCACAGCACCCAAAAGGAGAGAGAACAAAAGGGAGTGCCCTGCCACGGAGGCAGAGTGGGATGGGGGGATGAGGGGTGAGCTGGGATTAGTGGTGCTAGAGAATGGGTACTAGTAGCACAAAATTTGTAAGTCTACAACTGTACCTCATGGAGTTTCACTAATAAAAATTAAAAAATATATATTCCATAGACATTTCCTAGAAATAAAACTCTCGTTTCCAGTCATTTCTCCAGTCTGTGAATAATGTGCCTATTGCTCTTTTTTTTTTTTTTAAATTAATGGCCTTTGCTTTTTCCCCTCCCCTTCCAGCATTCTTATTTTACTGTGCCTGATACCAGAGAACTTCCCAGCATACCAGAGAATGTGAGTACTTGTTCTTCTTAATGTTTTTCACTTATTTTTAAATCAAAATAAAAGAACACATACCCCATTATAAAATTAATACATTCTGAAAGTAAAAGAGACTGAAAGTGTAAAGATGAGGCCGAACCACTATTCCTACTTCTCGAATGTTCATACAACACTGCCAGCTTCTCATCTATTTAGGGTGCATTTTGTGCATGATTAACATCACCTAATCAACGTGTTTTCGTGTTCATTCGTGTTCATTCATAAAGATTTTCATGTTCATTCATAAAGATTGTTTTTGTTGGCTGCATAGTATTCCATTTGCTAATTCCATAGTGTTCCTTAGCTCTCCTCTCACTGTTGTAAATACAGGTGGTTTTTCATTGTTTGCAAGTGGTAGCTTTATGTTAAAAAAAATGATAGGAAGATTTCTTCATCAGAATTAATTAGTGGAATTGTGCTTCAACTACAGTTCTAGGATCACTTTCAAGAGAAGAAATTCAAGCGTTTGTGCAGATAGGTAGGGGAACCCCAGTCTATCTTTAGGAGGGTTTCTGAGTGCACTGCATAGAACCAAACCTCAAATTACCCCGGCTCGGCACTTGGTCTTATGTTTTAGTTGTGTCAACATCTAAGTAAATAAAACATACCATCTAGCATCTCCAGAGTACAGTTCAGTGGAGTAGACACTTCATGTTATTGTATACCACAAGTCAGCTCCAGAATATTTTAATCTTTCCCAACTGCTGTTCTGTTCCTAGTGAAACAGCATTTCCCTGATTTCCTCCTCCTCCCATAACCTGGCAACCAATATTCTTTTTGTCTCTTGTGAATTTGACTGCAGACCTTATGTAAGTAGAATCATATATTATTTGTCATTCTTTTGTGCCTGGCTTATTTTCCCGAGCACAGTGCACTTGAGGTTTCTTTACACTGCACATGTCAGAACTCCCTGCATTTTGAAGGCTGAATAATATTTCATCAGGTATATATGTAAGAGTTATATGGGCACCAGGCTGCTCCCACCTTTTGACCAAGGTGGATAGTGCTGCTGTGAATATTGGTACGCTCAAGTCCCTGCTTTTGATTCTCTCTGTGTAGAATCTAGGGGGATATACTAGATGGTTTTTTAGAGGCACCGCAATAAGAGGTGTATGTCTCCATAACTACCAAAGAGTCCCAGCAAAGAAATTCTTGTGAGGGTTGTCGATAGAGCGGACAAATTACAGCTGTCAGGCCACCCTGAGTAATGAAGTTAGACTGTCGTGTTGTGATTAGATAACGGTTCTAGCCGGTTTGATGGTAAGTGCCTTCACAAAGTGCATTATCCATATGATTAGACTGCGGTGGAAAATGTTGCTCGGTTTCCAGTTGCCATTAAGACGGTAAAAAAATCAGACTAGGGCTTTCTTACAGTAGCAAGAGCCGTTGCCTGTTTTGTCATGTTTATCCAATGGCTCTTCACTGCCATCCTTGTATGTTGTCTCTTGCCTCCCTTTAGAAGCCCATTATCCACATTTTACATAGGGAAACAAAGGCCCTGAGAATTAGTCACATGTAACATTAAGGTCCTGCAGCAAAAATGTGGAAGAGTTAAAATTCCAAATAGGGTCTTTGGTCTGAACCTAGCCACCGGGCGCCTCTGTGCTGAACTATACTGAAAGCCCAGTTTCAACTTCCGTCTCTCAGAAACTGCCATGGAGATGGTTTTAAAAAATAGGAATTGTAAAGAAAGGAGAAAGGTAACCATGTCGTGACAGAGGGATCTACCATGAGATCCCTGAAAATATGAGGAATCTCTGCAAAATTAAGATGATCTTTGACTCTTGGTAATCTGTTCAGCTAGACAAAGGAGGGACCCATAAAGAATTCGAAAAGCCCCCTGAAAGAATAGAAGCCTTGTGCTCCCACAGACCAACAACAAAAGGCTAGTCGAGGATTATTTTCAAATTTCATGTTACTTTTATTGTAAAAATTAATTACTGAAAAATAGAAGTTAAGTTCTTATTGGTCACTGTCATTTTAAAAATTTATTTGGAGGTGGGTGTTTGGGTCCCACCTGGCAATGTCCAGAGCTTACACCGAACCTGTGTTCAGAGACTGTATGTGGTGCCCGGGGTAGAACCCTGTCAGCAGCTCGTAAGGCCTTCATCCCGGACTACTCTCTGCCCAGCTTGGTTGTTGGTTTATTAATTTGTGAAGGTTAATGTATTTTAAGGGTACGGTGTTACCACAGTATACCCACTGCCAGAAAGCCAAGTGCCCTTTCTCTGGGCCTCTGTTTTTATTATGACAAGAGAAAATTAAAACTAAAGATGATGACAGTTAAATCCCTGTTTATTATCTCCTTGAGACAGTAGCTGGTCAAGGGGAATGGAGCAGTGACATTGGGCATTATTTATAGAATAACGCCAGTGAGATGCTCACCAACAGAACCTGCTGTGGGGTGTGGCCAGAGTCCGGGGACCCTCTGGACAGCTCAGGCCAATGCCTTCTGTTGTAAGGGCCATTGTGGGTATGAGGGACAGTGTGGGTCAGTGTGGGGTGAAGAACAGTGAGAGTCAGTGTGGCGTATGGGGGACAGTGAGGATTAGTGTGGGGTGTGGGACAGTGAGGGTCAGTGTGGGGTGTGGGGGACAGTCGGACGGTGTGGGGTGTGGGTTCTGTTGGGGGTAGTGTGGGCATCTGGCTGTTTTCCTAGGCACTGCCCCGTGTGATGGTCACCCGTGGCTCCTCCTGTGTCCAGGGGGAATGTGGGATCAGGAAAAGCATCTGGGAAAGAGGGAGAGAAGGCAGATTTGTTGTTTGTTTTTTTTCTTGGGGTGTTGGCCACCCCTGGTGGCTCCTAGGGGGAACTCCCGCCCTGGTGATCAGAATTTGCTCCGGGGACCCTAAGGGACCATCCAGTGCCCGGGACCAAACTCGGGTCCCCCACACGCAGAGCTAGAGTTCGACCTTGAGCTTTCTGCCTTGCCCTAAAGCGGTGCTTCATCCTCCAGATTTTACTAGGCATCTCCAGAGCGGTTTTTGTCTCGTTCTGTTTTGATTTGGAGCGTCCCGAGCCCTATTCTGGAAGTCTAGGGACATGGGTGACTCTTGGCCAGCGGCATGGACCAGTCGCTGCGAGGGTGGGGCGCTGCTCATGTGTTGCTGTGCTGGGGAGTCCTGGGCCACCCTAAGTGTTGGGGTCGGAGGGGTCCCCTGATCCACTCCTGCATATGCTCCAGTGCTACACCCGTGATGTGGTGTTGGGAATCACCTGCTGGGCGCGTGCCAGTGTCCACACCCTTACCACTTATCTGTCCTTGGGTCTCATTGTTAACCAGGCTTCTGTGGACATGTCGGTTGTTTCTGTTTTACTCTTAGAAATAATGGAATAATTACAGGGTGGGTTTTTGTTTGCTTGTTTGTTTGGAGGCCACAACTGGCAGTGCTCAGGGGTCACGCCTGGCGGGACTCAGGGCACCATATGGATTACTGGGGATTAAACCTGGGCCAGCTGCATGCAAGGCAAGTGCCCTGGCCACTGTGTTATCGCTCCAACCCCCTTTTTTCTTCTTTCTTCAGGACCAAGATTGCCTTGCTGAACTTCACTTGAAGGTCCCTGAAAGTTCTGCTAATTTCTTAATTTTCAGAATCATAGTTTCTGAGCGCAAACCTAGCTTAGAAAGAAACATGCCATACTCCCCTGGCTTCTGCCTCTCCCCTCCCCCAGTTCTTGTCTGCCTCCTGGTCCCCACCTCTTTTTTTTTTTTCATCAAAAATTTGCATTTCCTTTGCTGGTTTTGCCACTAATGAAGCAATGCCCTGGGTGCAGCCCATTGTCCCTTAAATCCTCCTACTGGCCTTGTTTCTAAGCAGGAATAATAAAAAAACAATCTGCCAGAGCTCTGTGTGGTTCCACTTCCATCCCTGAAGCTGCCCTGTGAGAGGCAGCATGAACCCCAGTTCCCTCTTGGGGATTCCGGGTGCCCAGGCATTAGCTCCAGTCCAGGATCTTCTCCTAAATTAGGATCTCCCAGCCCAGGCAGAAGGACCTGGAACATTTTGTTTCCATTTTACCCCCTGCCCCGAAGGGCTCGAGGTTGACCTTTGATATTCATGAGGAAAACGGAAAAGAAATGATTTTCCATATCTCAGATATGAAGTGAAGCAGGAAAGCTGGTCCTCTGAGGAGACTCTGAACTTTCGTAGGACCAATTTGTGTGATTTTTGACATAGAATCACTACTGGGCTCTGGCCATGTCGAAATTTGCATTTTAATCTCTTGGTGATTTTTGCAGGATTAATTTAAAATGACTCCACGGCTGCGTTGCAAATTGAAACAAGCAATAACTGTGGGGCTGTTAACACAGAACAGGCGCTGCAGTGGCGGGAACACGAGTTCTAGAGATGAGCTGACTCTGGGCCCCACTGGGCAGTGCATCCAGAACCCAGAACTGTCGACCAGGCACTCGGGTGCAGAGGGGCTGCTCCCCAAGACCCTCAATTTCCCCCGCTTCCAGGGCCTCTCCTCAAACTTTGGTCTTAACCTCCCTTGCAGTTCAAACGCTACTTCTGTATTGGCAGGACTCGGCGGGCATGTGCTCAGGGCCACCGGTGCTGGCACCATGGTGCTGGGGATCGAGCCCATGATGCCATGCATGCCAGCAGCCCTTGGCCTCGACCAACCCTTTGAGCTACCTCTCAGCGCTGCATCTTAGCGCGCATCTTTAGGTCAAGCTCAGTGATGCCCCTGGAGAAGCACCAGGGAAAATCACTAAATTCTGGCTTGGGTCACCGTGATTGCACATGCTGGGGTCTGGGCTCTCTCCCTCTCGTCAGGAACTGTCCCCCCGAAGTGTGAATCAGTGTCGGAGTATTTGCTTCATGTCATTTTGCCTGCCTTGTGGGACAGGGATCAGTGTTTTTTCACCATTGTATCGCTGCGATGAGCTCAGTGTCTAAAACATGGGAAGGGGCCAGAGAGATAGTACAGTGGGGAGACTGCTTGCCTGGCATGTGGCCCACCCGGGTTCAATCCCCGGCTTCCCATATGCTTCCCCGAGTCCCACCAGAAGTGATTCCTGAGCACTGCTGAGTGTGGCCCCAATCCAAAAAATAAATAAAACACAGGGATAATGCTCTGTGTGTCTATGATATGAATGAGTAGGTGAATGAATCAGCACAGCCCGGGAGAAGGTGGGCGGGGGGAAGATGAGTTCTTTTCACTTGGTTTTTGGGCCAGTGTGCCTGCCTACCCACCATTAATGAAAAGCAATTCTGGAAAATTAATTCTTTCCACTTTCAGGTCCTTGTTAAAGTTGATTCTCATTATTTCTACAATTTCTTGGTAAAAATATTTTCTTCCTTTTTACTGGAAAAAAAAACTATCACTTTGTAATTGCTCATCAGGGTTTTCTCTGTCTATCAAGATAACACTTGTAGGAGGGAATCTTGTACAGGCAATAATTAAATGAGCATAAATCTTTATAAATTTTAAACAGTTGACCTGCATTTTAAAAAGTCACAGATCATGAGCAGATATGTAGTAATAATTACATTGTAAACTAGCTGGATAAGGGATATTTTTTTTTCCGGTGGCCAGGTTTTGAAGTTTACTTTTGATTAATGAATAATCATATAGACCTTCTTTTGGAATATTAAACAAACCTGTCTTAATTATCTGGCCGGTGTCATACCAAGTGGTTAATGATGCGAGGAAAGCATTTAGAACGGACAGTTCCGTGTAACATTGCCCAGACTCCACTTTGTCAGAAGATGCACCCGTGATATAGAAAAGATTTATGAACTCATCGTGACTTTAAAAATAAACAAAGTTGAGGTGGTAGTCGAAGACCTATTATCAAGGACTGAGATTATAGAGAATCCCATTGTTGCTCTTAAGAGTTGTCAGGTAATTGTTTATTCTAATGGTTTTTCCATTCGCAGAGGGGATAAAAGTTGACCTCTGGGTAAACCCTGCTTTCTTCCCTTCCATATCCTCCTCTGATTCCATTGCGCTTATGAGTTCGTGGGATTCCTTCTCGAGACAGATTACTTTAGAATCCAAATGTGTCAGGCGCGACTCCCTTTTTTAAGGATTCCACTCTGGGAAGGTAACACACATCCCTCCTTAAAAGTCCAGCGGAAGGCCTTTTTAAAGATTCACATTATGGCACAAACAAAACGAAAACGGGAGTCATTTCAGGAAATGAAACCCCTTGGCAGAACGGTGCCCCTTGCCTTGAAGACTCCCCCACACATCACTCTTAAAGTCTTTATCGTCTGGACCTTGCGTGAAGCTGCGAGTCACAAAGACTAAATGAAATGACAGCCCGTGGGGCAGACGAGCATCTGTTTCGAAGGCTCCAAGGAGGACCCAGCTTAGAGCCAGTTCTTTGGTTTAGGGATTATCTCAGTCCCCTAAGGCATTGAACCTAAGACGCTTTTTACTCCCACCCCCACGCACCCCACCCCCACCTGCTCACTAACCCCAGGCCGCAGATCACAGAGCCTGAACTCCCCAGCCACCTGGGTCGGCACCAGGCCCGCTGGGAGCCCATTAGGCAGCGTCTCCTGGGGCCTTGGGGTTTTGCCAGGTGCCTTCCTTTCGTCTTTGTCTGGCGTTTGCTCGTCTCAGAGGCTAAGAGGAGCTGGGGTGGGCCTCCTACAGGCAGCGGAGGGCTGGACAGGGCCGAGCTCACACCTGACCTGGGCCCCTTCTGCATGTCAGCCAGCCAGCGGGCAGCTCGGGCTTACTGGCCAGACGCCTTCCCCGGACTTGAGCCCCTTTCCCGCCCCAGATGCTGGTCAGCCTGGCCACCCTGCCAGCCAGCCCCATGGAGCAGGCCCACGACTGAGCAGAGGACGCACTCCCCCATCTCGGCAGTGAATCAGGGCGCGCGCACTTGGGGAGGTGGAGGAGAAGGGAAGGGGTGTTCTCCAGCCTGAACGCGCTGTGGCGCTGAGAAAGGGCCCAGGCGAGCGGGGACGGTGCTTCCCCACCCGCCCGGCAAGCAAGCAGATGGCTCACCGGGAAACGGATTGTGGGAGGAGAACCAGGCGGCGAGTCAGCCTGGCCACCGTGGCATTGTGAGACCAAGTGCTCAGCCCAAGACTGGGGGGCCCGTGACTTCACAGGAGGGAGACTGAGCCTTCCCCAATCAAAGGGGCAGCGCCGTTGGGGCGAGGGGGCCTGTGGCCCACAGCGGCGGAAAATCAGGGCATCTAGGAGATGTCCCTCCCAGCCCAACGCCCATTCGGTGCCATCCTGTGGCTGCCCGATGTAGGAACCCCGTCACCTCCATGATTTTCAAAGCTCTGAAGTTTGCAACGGGCAACCGGCAGCCTGACCCCGGCCTGCTCGTTTCCGGGGGTGTCCTGGCTCAGAGCCCCAGGCTCCCGCTCAGGGCACAGCTCCGTCCCTTCAGAAGGTTTCCCCACGTGGGGAGTCGCGAGTGGAACCAGGAGGGAGAAGGGGTGACTGATGCCAGGAAAATGGGGAAGTCCACAGAGCCTAGGGCCGCAGGGTTGGCTCGCAGCCTCCGCCCCCCGCAAAGCCACCCCAGACTGGTCGAACCCCACAGAAATAGGAGAACAGGGTGGAGCAGACAGTCCAGTGCCCCAGACTATTTAGGTCTTATTTATTTATTTATTTATTTATTTATTTATTTATTTGGGTCTGGGAGCCACACCCAGCAGTGCTCAGGGATCAAGGCTGGGTCTCTGCTCGGGAATGACTCCTGGCAGAAATTGGGGGACTGTAGCGGATATCAGGAATCGAACCCGGGTCAGCTGTGTGCAAGGCAAGTGCCCTCCCCGCTGTTCTATGCTCCCCCCTCGCCCCCCGCCTCACCCCATCAGACTGTCTAGTTCTTTCCGCTTGTGGGAACCGCAGCCCAGATTCCTTAGGCCCCTCGCCCCCTCCGTCGGTCTCTTCCAGTCCCCTCTCGGCCTTGGGTCCTTTCCCCTGGGCAGCTTTTGCCTCTGACCAGTTTCCTGTTCTCCTTACCAGCGACTCTGTCCCTCCTGCAGGCCAGGGCGCTTCCTCGTGCTCTGTGCTTATATCTCCAGTCTGATTCTGCCATGTGTCAGAATCTGCCAGGTGACAGAATTTCATTCAGAGGGACCTCCTACTTGTCACTGGGAGATTACCAGACAGAAGCTCAGTGCTGGGAAAGCACAAAGAGCTGCTTGACCGGAGAAGTCCAGGAAGCCTTCCGGGAGGAGGTGATGTTTGAGCTGGGCTGCTGGGCGACCTCCAGGGAGAGGAGAGCCCTCCAGGCCCGAGACCCAGCAGAGGTCGAGGCCTGCAGGTGTGACAGGTGGGCCGGGTCTGAGAAAGGGAGGGCTGAGAGGGGCTCAGGGAGGAGCCCCCTCACTCATGAGAGCCCTTCCTCCTGAGGCAAGACTCAGTGAGAAGTGCAAGTGCTCTCACCTCCTGGGGGTGGGGGGCGGGCTATGCCCCTCAGGTGCTCCGCATGGAGGGGTGGAGGGTCCCAGGGCTGCCGCCGCTCCCGCCCACTCCCACCTGGCGAGGCGGGTGGCGGGCCCAGAAGGAAAGAGGCAGGGGAGGAAGCAGATAAGAAAGACAGCTTCTGTTTAGACACAAATATCTCGGTAATCAGCACAGATGGGATGAGAAATACCAAAAAAAGTACTTGACAGTTTAGAGGGAACTTGGCTAAATGTTGCAGATTTTTAACGTACCTGTGTCAAGTCGCTGGCGCCACCTGAGCCGCGCGGCAGGCCCAGCCTGGCCTGGGGGTTAGGGACCCCTGACCGGCATGGTTGTCGCAGGAACGGCCCCTCTCCCGGCCTCGAGCCTGTGGCCTCGTGGATTTTTTTCCCCTCCCTCCCACCAAAACAAGGCGCGGGCTCTGCCTCTGACGCCGTGGCTCCCTATTTGGACGGCAAGCTGCGGAACATATTTCCACCCAGCGTGAAGCTTCTTGGCAGACTCTGGAGGCCACGTTTTGGTGGCTTCAGAGTTATCTTTGGATCTGTCAAAAGTGCTAATGGGCTTTCTGGCCTTCTTTAAGCTCCTCATTTCTATTTTCTTTTTTACTTCCCTCCTCTCTCCCAAAGGGGACTGGGGGCGGGGTGGGGGAATCATGTAATTCCTCAGCACTTCAGCATTTCCCCCCGAACGCTCAGCTGAGGGCCCGTGTTTGTGTTGGCGCCGATCAGCTGCGCCGTGTCACTGTCTTCAGAACCCGGCCTTCCCCCACCGTCCCCGCTCAGCGCTCCCCGGGGCCTGGGCACGGAGTCTCCCACCAGGGCTGGCGTGGGCCAGCCGTGCCCTTGGCGGTTTGGCTTGGTGTCTGGAGTCCGTTAAGAGGCACATTGGTGCAGTGCGGTGTAAGCAAGCAAGTTTCGAATTCAGGACAGCAAGCTTGGCTCCTTTTAACGGGGTGATCTCAGGGAGACACCACTCCTCTGCCTGAACCTCAGTTCCCGCCCCCCCCCCGACCCCCGTCTGTAAAATAGACTTGTGGTGCCTTTCTCGGAGTCCTTGAGAAGATTCAGGCCCCATGGGGATTCCTAGTGTCTGAATCCCACAGATTGTTCAATAAATGGGCTAGCCATCATTTTTTTTTTTCAGTTTCTTTTCTCCCAGCCAACTTTGATCGGCTTTGTTCCTATGCTGTGCTTTTTTTTTCCCCAAGAATGCAGCTTGACCCTACCATTTTTCAGTTCTAATTAAAAAAAAGAAATAGTACAGGTGTGGAGCCAAACCCACCCACGGCTGAACGGTGCCCACTCGAGTGACCGTGGGCTACCCCTTCCCTCTCTCCACGGTGGTTCCAGGATCAAGTGAGCTTACAGATGTACAGCCTGATGGAGTGATGTTACAGAGTATCTGTGCGGGACAGCATCAGAGACAGCAAAGTTGACTTGCCATAGGATTGGGTCTGTGTCCAAACACTCAGTGGTGGTTCCGGAATCTCTCTCGCACTTGGGTTACTGTGATTACTGGAAAGATTCTTAACGTCTCACTGGACTTTTGTGAAGATGGCCAGAGGGTTCCCGTGCAGAAGTACCTGGAGCCTGGCAGGCAGTCCCAGTGCGAGGCTGTCAGTGCCCTCTGGGCTTATCAAGGCCGATGGTTTACCTGGCGTTCCCGTCACAGAGTAACAGGTTCTGAGCCAAGTGCCTGCCCTTCTCCTGGCCCTGCACACCAAGTGTGCTCCTGGCACATGGTGCAGCAGGGCTTCAGCCTCGCAACTGGCAGAGGGTTATGTGTGCAGCAAGGGAAATGGGGAACACCAAGGAAGTCGGCTTTATTCATGCATGTCTGCAGCACTGATTCAACAAGCATGTGGCGGACCCTAGGCCTAGTCAGGTCATTATTGCTTCCTGCAACTTGCTGCTACTTGTCATCAGGGTAGCATTTGATCTCCACCCTCCACCCCAACACACACACACACACACACACACACACACACACACACACATATACACACACACTGCCTTCCTTGAGAGTAAACACCTAGAAATTGTAAATCCTGGAGTTTGCTTTTAGTCCTGCCTGGTAGAGATGTAGATTGGAGGTGAGGGACCCCAGGCAGGCGGTGCTGGCCCAGATGGGTCTGGGGGCCAGTAAGGGGCTCTGTGACCTGAGTGCTGCTGGCCCAGGGCCTTCCTTTCCCAAGAGCAATGGCCTTGGGAAAATTCTAGGCTCCAGGGTGAGAAAAGCTGAGCGACAGCCCTGTCTCCAGCGTGCCCTGGACTTTCTGAGCTTCTGGGCGAGATCGAAGCCGGCACAGATGCCTAACTGCCCACCCAGCTCCACCTCGCGGGGCTCTTCGTGCCGGCCTGGGGTGGGTTCTTCAGGCAGGAAGAGCAGAAGTAGGACAGGGAAGGATGAGAGTGTCTGAGCATGTCCTTCCCGATGACTTCCCGCATCCCGCGGTTCGGCTGCTTGCAGAAGGAACCAGCCCGCTAAACCACACGCCTTCGGTTCTTCTCCCTCCTAGAGAAACTTGACCGAGTACTTTGTGGCCGTGGACGTGAACAATATGCTCCACCTGTACGCCAGCATGCTGTACGAGCGCCGCATCCTCATCGTCTGCAGCAAGCTGAGCACCGTGAGTACTGTCCGCTGGGCTTCTGGGAAGGTGCACGGGAACTGGGAGGGAGGAACCGGCCCCAGCCCCCCACCGAGGATCGTGGCATCATCACGTCCGTGACCGTGCTCTGGCCCATTTCGATGCCAGGGTGGCTCACAGCTTGCCCTGGGTCCATCAGTCCCTTGTCGGGACCCTGCTCTTTAGAGTGCTAGGAACTAAGGGCAGCTGAGGCTTAAGTCAAGCAAATATGAATGCCCAGGGGTAAGTGTTATTTTGGAGTCAATTACCTCCCACGTTACATAGCATAGCATCAATTGTCTTTCTATGCCTATACAAAAAGGATATTGTTAAGTAAACCATACAAATGACATAAAGGAAAAAGGAAAGCAATATAGAATTAGTAGTTGTGCTTCAGTTGCTCTATTGTAGGAGTGGCTCCATAAACCTTAAGTTCCCTTCGGGAGCAGCAAAGTGTTATCCAGCAGTCATGCATGCCCCTACCCGGTGCGAACGTGCCTCTCATCAAGGGATGCACCAGTCCTTGCAGGTTCCAGTTTGATCACATGTTCTGAATGCTTTACTTATTTCCACAAAAGGACCCATCATGGCCCTTAAAAAAAAAAAGCCTCAGCCATATTCTCGTACCCAGCGTGTCTGTTTCTCTTGATGCCCGTTCATGATGGTTTGTCAGGGTTGAATCGTTTCATTACTAATACCGCAGTAAATATCTTTCAGCTGCTTCTGATGGTAAAGAGTTCACGTTATAATGAGGAGGGTCACAGGGCACAGGACTGGGAGAGACTGGCCAATAGCTGATCACTTGGCACACAGATGGCGCCTGTCTCCACTGAATAATGCCAGCCGTGTTCGTGTGCCACTTCCAAGGCTGACTTCCCCTGTGTGCATGTATGTGTGCACACGTGTGCATGCTCATTCTTAGATGTTTTAACTTTGTTAATAAAATAGGTATAAAACGGTATTGCAGAATTGCGTTAACTTTTTTTTTAATGGCGGTAACTGAATTTTTTTCTATGAGTTTGTTCCCAATTTATATTTTGTTGCAGTCTTCTCCCATTTATCGATGTTTTGATTTCTTTTTTACTTGGAATGAGCTTTTTGCTATTTGTATGCTAGAAATATTTCTCATACTTTTATTTTCGTCTTTTAACTTGCTGCGTATGAGTTTACGTTTTCCCCAATTTCTCTCCTAAAAATTTTCAAACATAGAAAGTTAAAAACATTTTCTAGCAAACACTCAGATAATCCCATCTATATTCTACTGTTAATCCTTACGAGGCTTCCTTTGGCACAATTTTTATCTCTCCTTGTCTTTTGCTATCCATTAATCTATTTTAATTTTGGATATATTTAAACAGAGATCATTATACTTTTCTCTGACATAATTGACTATGTATATTATTAACTTACTTCAGCAATGATTTTAGTGGGAGGAGCCATACCCAGCTAGGCTTCTTCTGGCACTGTGCTCAGGGATCACTCTTGGTGGTGTTTGGGAACCAGACAGGGAGCCTATGAGCAAACAGGGTTGACTGCCTACAAGCAAGCAAGGCTCTCAACCCGCTGTACCATCTTCCCAGCCCTATATTTTCTTTCGTTCTTCAGTGGTAACATGTACAGAAATTGACTGGGAGTACAATAGTCAGTGGGTACCTCTATCAAGGTAGTAGAACTTGGGTGGGTATTTCCATAATGAAGGGCTTGTGGGGAAATAGTAGCTGTGTATTTGTTGACCTGTAAATACAAGGAACTTGTTGGAACCTTTGCAAGACTATGGGAGTCGTCCCTTTTGCTTTCATCATTTTTAATGTCTTTATTTCCTTAGTATCGTTTATGACTGTCAGGAACTCACCGGTTTTTATTTCCTGCTAAGCACTAGGCCCATTGCACAGAGAGGAGAACAAAGCAAGCTCTTGCCCTCCAGAGAACAACAGTCAGAGTAGAGCTGTTGATTCATTTGCATTTTATTTTAAACTGTAAGTGCAGTTTATAACCTCAGGGCCTGAAAACCCAAGCTGAGTGTTAGGAAGTACTGCCAACCAGATTTGTCAGTGTATTTTTATTGGATTGAATAGAATCCCTTGGGGGAAAAGTCTAGTTCATAACTAGTTACTATTGCTTTTGGAGTGTTAATCTCCAATAGAACAAAAACAGGATTATCATCGGGGCCAGAGCAATGGTATAGTGTAGGGCATCTGCCTTGCAGGTGGCTGATCTGGATTCGATCCCTGGTATCCCATATAGTCCCCTGAGCACTGCCAGGAGTAATTCTTAAGTACAGAGCCAGGAGTAACCCCTGAGAATTGGCTGCAAAACAAACAAACAAAAAAAAAAACAAACAAAAACACACACACACAAAACTGGATATCATCTCAATTAAACTGAATTAAGCCCTTAATATGTGCTCTGGGCTAAGCACTGTTTTCCCCCTTAGCTGTAATTTTTTTTATTATAGCACTGTGATTTACCAAGTTGCTTATAAGTGTTCCAACACCAATCCTGCCACCAGTGTGCTCTTCCCTCCCCCAGAGTCCCTGGTTTCCCACCTACCACCCCAGCCTGCCCCTTTGCAGGCACAGATTTACATCATTTTTTTTGTTACCGCACAAAAGCAAATGGAATTATCAAGCTTCAGACCAAGAGGAGTCAGTTTGTGGTCATTTTTGTCTCTCCCACTGATGTTACTGCAGTCATTGTGTGGGGCTCTGCAGTGCTGGTTGGTGCCAGCTGAGCCCGCTGTGTTATTGTGTCGGCTCAGTGAGCGTGGTGGGCTTCTACGCAACTTTCCCATCAGATGTGCTGTGATCCCACTGGGCTGACGGTACTAAGAAATTCTGAGGTCTAGGAGCTATTGCTGTGGAACAATGAGGTTCATTGGTGGAGTTGGGCCTTTTCTATGTTGGAGAATGTCAGGCATGGCTGCAGTACCCGCCCCCATTCCGAGAAAGCCCCAGAGTTCTCTGGGGCTAAGCACTTTTTTGTCTGTTCACACATTGAGTCTTCGCCCTGACAGTTTGTAGTAAACTTAGTTATTGCCCCCAAATTACAGATTAGGAAAAATGGGCCTTCTGTGTAATTGTATGTAGATAAATCTTGTGTTTATTAAGTAGACAAGGTTATTCCTGCTTCTTCCTCAAATTGAAATTTTTTAAAAAATGGAGGCTGGAGCAATAGTACAGTGGATAGGGTGTTTGTCTTGCACGCTGCTGACCCGGGTTCAATTCCCAGCATCCCATATGGTCCCCCAAGCACTGACAGGACTAATTCTTGAGTGCAAAGCCAGGAATAACCCTTGAGTATTGCCGGGTGTGACCCAAAAAGAAAAAAAAATTTTAAAAATGGAGACGGGATAAATCAATAAGTACAGAGACCAGGGAGTTTTTTTTTCAAATGATAGAAGTACTATTATGCATGTTGTGCCATTATTTGAAAACAAAGGTTTGTTTCAATTGACAGAAAACTGTTTTAGGGGTCAGAGAGATAGCACAGCGGATCGGGTGCTTTCCTTGAATACGGCCGACCCTGGGCCATACCAAGCATCTGCAGGAGTGATCCCTGAGCACAAAGCCAGGAGTATGCCCTGCCCCCCCCCAAAAAAAGAGCAAAACCAAAAAAAAAAAAGCTGTAACTTGTCATAATTAAATCAGGAAGCTATAAAAGAATCTAGAGACCAGTTAGGGTACATGCCTTGCCCACCCCCAGCTTGAATTGGATTCCTGGTACCACAGAGATCCCTGAACATCGCTGGATGCATGTCTGGGGGCCCCCAGCACCACAAGGGTGACCCGGGTATCCCCAGAGCTGCAGAGTCCAAGCTACATCACACCATTGCATCATTAGGTCTTTGAGCTAAAATGATAGCTGGGCTAGCAAAGAATCATGACAGAGACCCCTGGAGTGCCTAAGTACTCTCAGGAGAGCCCTCCTCCCACCCCCTCCCCACAGAATGGATATATCACTTCTAGAAATGTAATCAATTTATCAATTTTTCTAAATTATTAAATCCATATTTTTAGGTATGTTTTATCAAATGTCTTAAGGAACCAATCACTGACATCATAGACAATCTCTTTACAAGGAAAGAAATGCATGGCTTTTCTTTGTGACACAAGGGAAAAAGCTTCCCTTGTGACCCTTAAATTACCTTGGTCTTCAACCACTCCAGAAGACACTATGGGGAAATTCATTAGCCAGTTTCTCTCATTACCATATCAGTGTATAGTACAGTTGCAAGTGGAGATAAAATGCAATTCATAGTTCCGAGGGCGATGTCGATAGTACTACAAAACCTATCAGTATAACTCCTCACATTAGCATATTAAAAAGGCGGCAGCATATGATTGCCAGTAGTGGGAAAGCATGCTCATGAATAGGAAGATTCAGTAGGCTGAATTTGTCATTTGCTCTCAGAAAGAGATCTGGTTCGGATACAGTAGTATTCAAAATCCAGCGAGACTTCCCATCGCACAGATTCTAAAATTAATATGAAAAGCCAAAGGAAGAGCCAAGATACATTTGAAGGAAACGAGTGGATTAGCACAGTTGTAGTTAAGACACAAGTAATGAGCCGGGATGAGGCACTGAGACTGATGGAATGGGCTGGAGATTGCAGAGACAGCCCCGCGTGCACAGACTTTTTATAAACAGCAGAAGTAGCACAGTAACATCTGGGGGATGGATGGGCTTCTCCATAATTGATTATCCACATTGGGAGGAGAAGGAAGACAGTTTCTATCTCACACCATATGCAGGACTGTATTCCAAATGCATTCCATACTTATATATAAAAAAGCAAATATTATTGAAGCTCTCCGAATAAAGCAATAGTCTCTGAAATCTTGGAGATGGAAAGGGCTTATTTAAATGACCCAAAATGGAAATTATATGGAGGAAGAGATTAAAATTGTGAACATGTATTCATTGAAAGAATTCTTAGAACTGCAAGGTTTAAAAGCACAAGGCAAGTCCAACAATAGAAACGTGGAGAAAAAGCACCAGTAGGCACTTCACAAAGGGACAGAAAATGCTAGTAAATAGAGAGAGAGAGAGAGAGAGAGAGAGAGAGGAAATCATAAGAAAGTGATTAAAATACTAGTTATATAAAAGTTGTAGTATCTGACAAAAATAATTTTCTAGCAGAGAATTTTATGTACTATCCTTTGAAGGGTATGTAGAATAAAGCTATTAGTATGTTCACAACTCAAGAACTGTACTCTGGGTGGAATTGGGGTGTGGAGTCTGTGTGTGTGTGTGTGTGTGTGTGTGTGTGTATGTGTATGTGTGTGTGTGTGTACTTATAAACCGGCATACCCATCTGGTCATGGGTCATGGGTACTGGGTTACATGAATAAGAGTGATCGCACAGCATTGTCTTCTTGGCTTTTAAAGCTGGACAGAGCTCCATTTCTCATCCCCAGAGAACCCATAAACATGTTGTCAGCAGTGTGGTACCTTCGCAGAGAAAGAGCGGCTTGGCCCACACCCTCAGACCCCTGAGCAGGAGTCAGAGTGAAAGACCCCAGCAGCTGCAAGGGTCATCAGCATTTCACTCACAGAGCATTCGGCCCAAGAAACCAAGTGGGGATTGTTTCAGGGATAGATGCAAACTACCAAAATGCAAAAAATAAAAAATAAGAAAAGATATCTATAAAATTTAGGTGGCGGTATCATCATGGAGCAGGAAACGAGTTGGGAAGAAGTATGTAGGGACCTTCCAAAGTGCAGCTTCCGGTGTGGCGCTCGGTTTGGGGTCTGCCAAGGGTCTCCTAGTAAATGTATTTTCAGAGACCATATGGTCCTGGCTACCGTGGCCGGCTTCGACTGTGTGGGGTCACATTAGTGACCTCACTGGTGAGACTGAGACTGAGACTGACAAAGCTTGCTTTACAGAAGGATGTGGGTCTGGTCTTTGGGCCATGCTGGGCCAGCTCAGGAGATGTGTCCTGAAATGAAGATTCTTCAGAGGTTTTGCCATCAGAAAGTTTGCTTGCATCCTCTGTCTGTTCGGGGAGCTGGGGGTGGGGGCATGATAGAGGGGGACTCCCTTCCAGCAACTCTTGGCCAAACAGGCTGGCAGTTCAGTGCGAGCACCTGAGAATACAGTGCTGCTTTGGCACAGCAGTGCCAGGGATTGCCAGGTTACACCAGTAATGCTTGGGGATCCTGTCTTACCTGGGATTAAACTGGGGCCAGCCGTATGCAAACCATGTGCCTTAATGCCTGTAACTTTCTCTCCTGCCCCCCAAATTACTTCATCGAATACGTGTATATCGGGGCTAGAGCAATAGCACAGTGGGTAGGGCATTTGCCTTGCACGCGGCTGACCCAGGTTCAATTCTCAGCATCCCATATGGTCCCCCGAGTGCCACCTGGAGTAATTCCTGAGTGCAGAGTCAGGAGTAACCCTTGTGCATCGCTGAGTGTGACCCACTGCACTGCATTGTCCTCCCATTGTTCATCAATTTGCTTGAGTGGGCCCAGTAATGTCTCCATTTTGAGATTTGTTGTTACTGTGTTTGACATATTGAATACTTCACGGGTAGCTTGCCAGGCTTTGCCGTGCGGACAAGATACTCTTGGTAGCTTGCCGGGCTCTCCAAGAGGGGCGGAGGAATCGAACCCAGCTCAGCCGAGCTGGCTGCGCGCAAGGCAAATGCCCTACCACTGTGCTATCGCTCCAGCCCAGTATGACCCAAAAAAGCAAAAAAAAAATAAATGAAACAATGGGTTCCTAGTTCATTTCCGAGTTCAATGGGACACCCTCCTTCCTTCTCTCCTCTCTCTTCTGGCCCATTTTGCCCACGTGTGGGGACAGAGCAGCCGCTGACATGGTCCATTCATCCAGGCCTTTGGACAGCTCCAATGTCAGGATTAAAAGTTCTCCACCTGCTGCCTTTTTTGTCTTCAGCAGTGACTTCCCACGACACTCTGGTGGGAGGAGCAGCAGATTGCAAAGGTCCTTCTAGACTGGTCTGTGGACAGACCCAGTGGCCGCCCGGTCTCGCCTCACCACTCGGCACTTCTCTTCCTCCTGCCAGGTGACCGTCAGCCTCCTGCTCTTCACAGCCCTGGGGTCTCGAGACTCCCCTGAGCCACCTCGCACTGCCAGAAACAGCCCCTGGGCGGGCGCTGTCGGTCAATAGCTGTGAGCCGTTCCATCTAAGGAAACAGAAGTTTCTGCTCCTCTGCTTAGTTAGCGCATATTGATCGGCTTCTTTTACAAATGATAAATCGGAGTGGCTTAACTAAATCCTGTTCTCTCATGTAACCACTTCCATGGGATTTCTCCCGGCCCAGGAGCCCCATTTTTCTCCCACGGTTCCCAAACCGAGCGTAGTTCCCATGGCGCTTTCTGTGGCTCCCATGGCTAGAGGTGCCTGCGTCCCCAGGTAAGCGCAGAGAACCCCCCCACACACACACACACACTGTTGTTCACTGGCAGTCCCTATGCCCTCCCACACCCTCTCCCACTTTTTCCAAGCAACCTCATGTGGGCCAGGCCCCATCACACACTTTTGTCCCCCTTCATTCTTGCAGTCACCCTGGGAACGCGCCGCGTCCAGCTCCCTTCGCAGACCTTGCGGGCTGGCACTCAAAGTTGAAGTGCATCTTCAAGGACTAGCAGAGATGGGATTAAAACCCACTTGTCTTGGCTCGAGTCCACCCCTCCTTCCTAACTCACGCTGCCCACCCCCGCCCCTCACTCCCAGGGGACTGCATTTGTCACGGGTCTTGTTGGCATTCAAGGACGTCTTCCTGGTGTGAGTCTGTTGGTCTGGCGGGGGGTGGGGGGTGGGAAAGGAACCCCAGCCTGCCCACAGCCAATGGCCTCTGCGACCAGGGTCACTGAGCAGGTCCTGTGTGCCCAGCACCACTGTGGTTCCGGGGAACAGGAGGCTGGGCGGGTCCGTTCCCAACTGGCACCCAACCTCTCGCCATCAAAACTTCATGTCCAGGATGCCTCCAGACCCAGGCTAGCTCTGCTCTGCACCTGGGGGTGGGGAGGTCACCTGTTCCTAGCATGGCCGGGGGTCCAGGGCTTCCCATCCTCACTCACTCTGGCTTTCAGGTGCTGCCGTCCCATCCAGACCCTGCAGGTCTCATTGATGTCCCTGATGTCCCCTTATCATTGAGGGCTCCTGCCTGTTCGGAAAACCAAGACTGTCCCATTAAACAATGACAGCATCATGTTTCCTTTTCAGAGGAGCACATGCCGGGTTTTACTTAGTGGACAGTCTTTGAAACATTGTTCCATAGGAAGCATGATCCAACCCAGCTAAATGTCCACCACCTCCCTCCCACCCCACCCCGACTTACCAAACCCAGCACCGTCTTTTCAGAAGAAAGTTACTCAGCACTCCTCTGGAAATCTACCTTCTTTATTTGGTTTGTTTTCCTTTGGGGCCCCACACCCCATAGCACTCAGGACTCACCCCGACTCTGTGCTCAGGGATCATTCCTCACAGGATCCAGGGGACCAAACACCTTGTTGGGAATCGAACCCGGGGTAGCCAGGTACAAGGCAAGCACCTTAGCCCCTTTCCCGCCCAAATCTATTTTCTTTAAGCAAACGCACACACAAAATGCCCCCTAATTGCACCCAAGGCAACTGCTGCCCCCCAGATGATCCCAGTGCCCACATAGCAGCATAACCTGCTTCGGGAAACACTGGTGCAGTGCGAAGACCTTTACTCGGCTAATCGGGCCTCAACACCGAGCCATTTGTGCAGTCCCCATCGCTGTGAAGAGAACAGTGACTCCCGTTGGCCCCTCACTGTGTGAATCCAGGGGCTCCTACTCGGGCAGCTTCCCCCTGTTGGGTTCTTCCCAGCCCAGCCTGTGGCTGGGACTTAGTGACCCTAGTAGCACTGTGTCCCCAGCACCCTGGGGTCCCTGGTCCTTAGTAGATGCCTAATTGTTTTGGTGGCAGGGCAGACCCTTCTCAGCCTCAACCCAGGCCTGTCCCTCCCCCTTCTTAGCACATGTGGTCGCCCGGGTCACGGGCTTGAGGAATGACCCTTTGTGCATCAGGAAGCAACTCAGGTGTGGCTTGGCGTGGCACGGTCTTCCCCTTGAGCTCACCCTCGTGGGGACGCTGGCCACCCCGGAGATTCCGGGCCGCATGGATGGCCCCTCTGCGCCTCTGCATCCCCACAAGCCAGTGGGAGAGGGGACAGTGGTAGTGGACAGAGGGCCGGAGACTGGCCCCGTGCCAGCCCACTCTGCCCACACGCCCCGCCCTGCATGTGCCAGCCGCAGGAGCAAACTGCGTTGTTTGGTTTCAAACTGTGCTTGGGGGAAGCCAAGACCTGGTAACTGGAAACTTACCAAACAGAGAATTCAGAGGCTAAAATTAGTGTTCTATTTAAAAAAAAATAAAGAAATCGAACATTTTGTTTGTTTCATCTTTTATACATTAGAGAGGGGAGAGAGAGAGAGAGAGAGAGAGAGAGAGAGAGAGAGAGAGAGAGAGAGAGAGAGA
>JAOXYA010000028.1:5966466-5982373 GCA_028565675.1 Sorex palustris | reverse complement strand
AAGTATTGGTAAAGGGAAATGTGTTTGATATTTACATGACTGAGACCTAAACCTGAAAGCTCTGTAACTTTTCCCACGGTGATTCAATAAATAAATTATTAAAAATTAAAAAAAAGAAGAAGGTGAGGCTTGGAGTTCATGCCCAATTCAATCAGCTTAATCAATGGCTGAATAAATGGCAGTACTCTGACATTTAAAAAAAAAAAGTGATGCTCCCTCCAGATCCCATGCTGGAGAGATGTGTGGAAAAAGTCACCAGTTGCTTTCTTCCCCACCTCACCCCCCGACTCCCTGGTCCTCCCTCATCTGCCCTCCCCTAAAGCCTTCCCCAAGGGAAGTAGGCCTGGAGCCTTCAGGTTCGGGTATTACCAAGCTAGTGGGTCCCAAAGGAAGACTCGAGACTTGGGCGTCCCCAAGTGAACAGGCTTGCCAGTTCACTTGGTTGGGTGACACCTTTTCTCCTCCTCTGTGACAAAGGGGCTAATGCCTGCCAGCTGCGCGGGTGTGGGCACTTGAGAAGATGAGTTTCAGGGTCCTCATAGAGAGCTGCACACGCACACACTCCTGAAGCCAGGGGAGATAGATGTAGGATGCCCAGGTCCTTAACCCCTTGGGCGTAGGGGGGCTCCTGTCCTGCCCATCGCCTGCTGAGGCCAAGGAAAGAGTAGGAGGGGGCTTTGCAGGTTGCCATGCCATGGGCGGGCATGAGAGAGAAGAGGTGTGTGGGCAGCTCTGCACACTCAGTCTTGTCACCAAGGAGGTCTGGGTACATCTTCCTCGCCACAGGAAAGAGCGAGTCAAAAATCATTCACTCCATCCCCACGTGCCAGCTGTTTCTTCTGTTTGGATAGGAGGACAATAGTGATAGCCCCTCAAGGCCTCTTTCTCTCCTGATGGCAGCTGCGGGTGGGGGTGGTGATGGGGGGGAGGGGTCCCTGGGCTTGCAACAGAGCTTAAGATGTTGAGGCTGCCCCGCCCCCGCGCTGCCTCCCTTGCTACTGCCCGCAGTTTGAAATTTCTTGGAAGTTTCAAGGCTTGGGAACAAAATGTCACATTCGGATATTTTTCTGTTGTGAAAGGAAGTGTAACCGTGCATACGTTTATTAAAACAGCTTTTCTCCAAATAGTGAGCCATCTGCAGCTATCCGCCGGAAGCCCATACACTAAAGCAGCCGTGTCTCTTTCTCTCCACAGCGCTCCTATGCCCTACCTCATTGGGATCCACCTCAGCCTCATGGAGGTAAGTCGGCTCCTTCCCTCCCAGTCTCTCACACTCTGGGCTGACTGGGCTCTGTGCAAGGAGGTGGCAGAGTCTTGGGCACACCTGCAGGAGAGTGGAGGCCCCCTCCTCAGGTCCTCCTAGTGGCCCCCGTTTCCACGGGCTTCTCCACCCTGACTTAGGGTCTGCCATCTTCATGCTTAAGAGGTTGAAGTTCAGAGAGACAGAGGAGAGGCACTTGCCTTGCATGCAGCCAACCCAGGTTCAATCCCCGGCATCTTAAATGGTTTCCCATGCCCACCAGGAGCCATTCCTGAATGCAGAGTAAGGAGTAAGCCCTGAGTACCACTGCATGTGACAAAAAAAAAGAAAAAAAAAAGAGAAAGGGAGAGGAAAGGATTTGAATGAGGGCAGGGAAATGATTCATTTTTTCTAGCTGTGTTCACACCAAATTATGCAAATGCTGTTATTTCTCATGGTTGAAGATGTTAAAACTGCGTAGATGTATTAGAAGTATAAATAAAATAGAAATAACAAGTCATACCTTTATTTCTGATTTGATCACCATTTGGCATTTTCCTCTCTCCCAGTCTTTAGTTATAAGCAAATGTATACTACTTATATGTTATATGTCTGTGTATGTGACGCACTTAAGATTATGGCATGGGGATTTTTACATGCTTTTTTTTTTAAATCACTCTCAGGAATTCTCCCCCCCCCCCACACACACACACCCTAACTTTATCTACAAAGTTGTTCATGATGCATTATTACAGGCATTCAATATTCTAAGCACAGTCACACCACCCCGGTCACCTTCCCCTACCACCGCCACCACTGTCTCCATTTTCAGGAATTTTTTTTTGTAATGTGCAACCCGTCAGCCCACTATTTGGATAGACCACAACTTAACTACTGTTATTGGCACTTGAGTTGTTGATGATGCTTCGGTATTGTGACTAGCCCTTTAGCGGCCGTCTGCCCTGTTTGCTGAGCCAAGATGGACGGTACCCCTGGGGTCAAAGTGCGCCATCAGAGCTGCAAGTCCACTGCCCCCTGGCTTCCCACATGCTCCCCAGAGACTCTTCTTGGGATCATGGTACAAGCCATTGGTTCATAGAGGTGAACCCAGGGAAAGGGCTTGGATTTGTCCCGGAGTCAAGTCGGGTGGGAGGTGCCGGCCCCGCCTGCTGTGCAGGGGAGAGAAGCGCTCGGGCTGGGGGCCGAGGGGATCGGCAGCCATGTCCGTCTGTGAGGATGCTTTGCATTTCTCAGAGGAAGTGCTACTTCTCTTCTTCTGTTCCCTTCATTTCCCGTCGGCGAGGACCACCTGCTTCCTCACGAACTGTTGCATGCTGTGCTATTGTGCTTACGAAAATGAAACAAGTTGGTTATCGAAAAACCTGTTTGTTTGACATTGAGAATCTTGATCAAAATAGACCACAGAAATCTGCTCAAATTTCTAATTTGACAGGACGGCCATGTGGCTCCTGCATTCTGTTAACAGTTCCTCCTTGTCATCACCCAGCCCTGAGCACAGACAGTACACAGTTTATGGACTATCTTGGATGGTGTATTTTGATCAGATGGAAAAGATTTCTTCTGTGTTTTACCTTTGTTTGTCAAGTTTGGGGTATGTATTCCGGGCTCCTTGACGGGGGGGAAAGAAATCAGAATGAGAAAGTGGGTCCTCCTAACAAAGCTGTTGTTGGGAGGGCTGGACACACCCATCCGAGGACGCCTGTCTCGCGGACGGCTTCTTTCCACTCACCGTTAGCCCCAGGTGCTCAGCATGACTTCCTGGGGCTCAGCCGCAGCTCAGCACCTTCACAACCTGCTTTCCCTCTATGTTGTCCAGTTTCTGTCTGGGCTGCCTTTTCTTCTCCACGCGCCTTCCCATCCTCTTCCTCTGGGCTGCTGGCCGAAGGCCGCTCCTGGGCCCGTGTAAGATCTGGGATGCCCAGAGTCGCGGCTGGGCTTCCCGTGTGGGGATCCCGGCACTGGCCAGCCTCTCTCTGAGCATCCAGGCCGGAGTTTCTCGGGCCAGTTGGTCTTATCTGAGAGGGCCCTCTCTGCAGGTGTCCCCCACGCAGTCTGCCCTGCCATGCCCTCCCAGGCACGCCCACTGAGCTGTGCCACTTCCGGCGTTCCCGAGCCCCGGGAAGTCACGCGGAGCCCTCCTCTGCCTCAGCCTTCCCTGCTCACTGCTCACCCTGCTGGACCGCGCGTGCTGCTTCCTTCTGACATTGGCGCTGTTCAAGGCTCCCTTCCAGGCTTCTTCACTTGTGTGATGAGCAAAATGGAGAACTCGCTGGCCCGGGTACCCCGCAGGGCAGGATGAGGGATCCAAGATTCCGTCCTTCCGTGACCGCCACCCCCCTCCCCAGAGAGCAGGTTCATGTCCCCCTTGGCCACTCCCAAGCACCCTCCACCCCGCCCCCTGGTTCCACCCAGTCTCCCCACAGCTGGTGAGGCCTCATAGTCCCCAACCCTTCCCCCCCCCACCCCGTACTCCTCTGTGGGTGGCAGCCTGGCCCTACCCCTCTTTCAGTTATCCCAGGAGACTCCTGGCTTTGTCACCTGCTGTCACTGACTCTACCTCTAGGTGAGGGCCCTGGGCTTCCAGCCCTCTCGGCCATCCCCAGGCACACAAATTTTGGGTGCAAGGGCCAGGCAGCCTTCGCTGTGGTGTCCACCACACCTCGCAGGGCAGCAGGCAGACAGACGCAGAGAAGGGCAGGGCAACCCCGTACCATTGTTTAACCTAACTGTAGGAGAGTCTTGTGTTGGTTTGTCCCTAAGAGACGGGGAGTGATTTCAAACATTTGTCGCCAAACGTGCAGCTAACAGGCTAACAACAGGCCTTCCGTGGGAAGCACAGCCCTGCCTCGGAGTTAAAGACGCGTCTGCAGGGCCAGGTTCCCTCTGGTCAGTCTCTAAAGGTCTTGAAGTGAAAGGGTTCAGGAAGCGCCTTCCAGGAGTAATCTTAGCTCGTGCCGGCTGCAGAAAGCTGGCCGCGGGGACTCCCAGTGTGGTGGGCGCTATTCGGAGGGAGATACAGGCGTGGTTGTCGGCCCTCTAGAAGCCAGCTAAGACACTTTCCGCAGCCGGGAGCATTTCCTGTGTGTGCGGGAACATCGGGATTTTGGAATTCAGCCTCTGGAGCTCCCACGCTCTGTGGCTTTCAACTCGGACTGGGAACACTTGACTCTGTGCCTCATGACTGGATCGGCCTAGTTCTCTTCCACCTTTGAGGTGGGGGAGGCGCTGGCCAGGCAGAGCTCAGCCGGACCCCCGGGCAGGCTCCCGAGGGAAGCACTCAGGGCGGCCTCGCTCCAGTCACACTAGCTTTCTTACTGGCAGTTCAGCAAAAGGCTTATTTTTGACTGTCTTGTTATTTTTTTTTCTTGAAAGCTATAGGCACCTTATTATGCCTTTGCATATGTGCCAGAATTTTTTAAACTTCAAATGAATGTGGCAGATGTTCGTAAAAGTTTAGAAAAAGCTACCATAGGAAGACTTTTTAACCATTTTTATGACACTCAAGTTGCTGCACAGAAAAGAAATACAAATTCTAACCTAGCCTTCTCCTTTGGAGGAGGCTTTTCTGGCGGGGGGTGGGGGGGTGGGCAGCTCCCGTTCTGGGTGGGGGTTGAGAGGGCAGGCGCTCTAGCTCGGGGGTGACCTGGTCATCCCCAGGGTCTTGCCTCCTCCTCCCCCTCGCCCGTTCGCCCCCGGTGGGAGCCCCCCGCCCCATCTTTCTTCTTGCCTCCCGCTCCTTCACACAGACTCTCCGAGGGGGGGCGGCTGGCCGGTCGGGATCGCCAAGGATATTGGCACCCGTCTCGTTTCTTCTTGGAGAGAATCTTCGTCTTCGCTGGCAGCTCGGAAACCCCCAAAGGAGACCAGATCGCACAGCGGCTATTTCCGTTCCTTTTCCTTAACCCTGGCTCAGTTCAGGGGCTATTTCTGCGACTCCCCCTTCTGTGTGCCCCGCCTGGGAGCAGGTGCTTCTCTGGGTCTCAGCACGGCTGTGGCGGGGGGTGGGGGAGAGCGGAGATTTGGGGAGGGTCTGTGCAGGAGGAATCTGGTCCTTCGGGAAGACAGCAGCCATGTGGCATTTTGGGCAGAGCCCCAGGTCAGCCTGCACAGGAAGGCCCAGCCCCCCACCCCCACAGGGGCAGCGAGGTGCAGCTTGGGAGACAGAGAGAGAGAGAGAGAGAGAGAGTACTAGAAGGAAGGCCTTTGCCTTGCGTGCAGCCACCCCCAGTTTAAGTTCCTGGCATCACTAGGGGTCCCTCCTAGTACCACTAGGGGTCACCCCTGAGCACCAGGGGTTTTTTCTCCCCTGCTCCCCCTTTGTTAGCTTTGGATTCTGACCGCCCTGCTTCTGGTTCCCATAACCTGACTAAAGCAGTTGACCCCATTACAGGTCGCCTCTGAGCTTTAAAAACGAGGGCATGGCCGCACCCTCCCTCCTATGGGTGCCGTGGGTGGCAGGAGGCTTGGCCACACCCACCACTCTCTCCTTCCCTCCTTGACCCTAAAGCCCCCTACAACTGTTAGCTGGATGGTGCTGACCTTGCGCTTCCGGAACTTTCCCCGTGCCGAGGGAAGAGATGCAGCCAGACGGGCGTGTGCCTGTCCCGGTTCTGCTGGAGACCCTCCCGGGGGTCAGGGCTAGGAGTAGCCCCTCTGGCACCATTTCTCGCTCCTTCCCCTCACCAGGCCTTGGCCAGTTCCCCTGCTAGCATGGCAGGACCGTGGTGACTCTGGAGTTGGGAGCCTGTGTGTTCAAGGCCGTGTGGCCCCTGCAGCCCCAGTGCCTGCGGGAGCCCACAGAGGTCCCGCCTGGCCTGGGCAGGGGTAGCTCATCTCCTCCTCCGTACAGCTCGGTGTGGAGCAAGTAGAGAGCTGGACCTAGCGCTAGTGCAAAGCTTAAGGCACTGGCCTTGCATGTACATGGCCACGGCCACCACGGAGGTTTGAATCCCGGCCCTGCACATGGTCCCCCAAGCACTGTCAGCTGTGCAGCCCCTGAGCACAGGGCCAGGTACGGCCCCCACATAAAGAAAGTGAACGTAGTGAGCTGGGGAATGTCACAGGAAGAAACCACCCCCTCCAAACCTAGCCTTGAGGGCTAGGAAAGGAAGCCCCCCTTGCCCTGGGACAAGTCCTACCCTGGGCCCCAAGCAGCGTGTGCAGAGCTCGGCCCCCGTCAGCCCCACCCACAGCACGTCAGAGAGGCACGGAGAGTCGGGGCAGGCGGGCAGGGCCTCGTAAGCCCCGTCAGGCTGTGCTTTACGGGGCATCAGAGAGCCATTGGAGGTGTAAATAGGGGGAAGACCTGTCAGGCCGCCTCTTTCTGAGCCATTCCGAACACAGCCCTTCCTTATAAAGCGCCTGGGAACTGCTTCGCCATGTTCATAAAGGGAGCCGATATTTGTAAAGATCAAGGTCGCTCCCGAGTAAATCACCTGCCACGACCGGAGCTGTAAAACCACGACGCAGCCCCGGGGCCCTTGCCGTGTGGGCCCAGGCGCCTCACTGCGCTGCGTCTTCCTCTCGTGTGTGCCAGTGCTCTTTCAGGCCAGTGCCAGGGTTGGCAAGAAGACCCTGCGCTCCTGGGGGCCTCCAGAGGAAGTGCCCCCCCCCCCGGCAGGCCCCCATCGAAGTTCTCTTCCCATTAAAGCAGTTTTCAGAAGATGTGCTGAGCTCACAGTATGACCCTCACCCGCCTCAGCCGGATAAGGCTCCTGGAAGATTTGAAGGTGCCCCAAGCAGATGGCACAGCACTGGGCCCCAGACTCCACAGACAGCCCCCGGGGGCCACCCCAGTGTAGGTGTGATCTCCAGGATCCGGGTTTGTCTGCATTCAGGTGTTTACACAAGGTAGCAGGATTCACTTCTTATTTTCGTTTTTTGTTTGTTTGAAAGAGGTGCACACCCAGGCTGCTCAGGGTGTACTCCTGGTTCTGTGCTCACTCCTGGAGGGCTTGGGAGACCATATGGGATTGAACCCAGGTCAGCCCCGTGCAAGGCAAGTGCCCTACCTGTTGTTCTATCGCTCCCGCCCAGGATTCACTTTTTATTTTTTTTTTAATTTATTTATTGAATCACCGTGAGAACAATTACAAAGCTTTAGTGTTTGAATCTCAGTCATACAATGATCAAACACCCGTCCCTTCACTAGTGCACATTTTTCATCACCAAAAACCCCAGTATACCCCCCATCCCATCCCTACCCCTACCTGTGTGGCAGATAATTTCCACATTACTCTCTCTCCCTCTACTTTGATCACATTCAATATTTCTACCCCTAACACTCAGACCTGCTGAAAAGGCAACATTAGACAAATTGTTTTCTATTGCTGGTTATGAATAGCATGTGATGACGCGTGGCCACAAGAGCAGCCACGCAATCTTGGAATTCTAAAATTTTAATAATTAGGTCTGGAGAGATTTCTACCAAGAGCCGCTCAGTTCCAAGATTCATTTATTTCTCTCTGGGATCATGGCCATTAAGGAGCTTAATATGTAGCTGGGGGCTATCATGGGCTAGGCTGCGTTTCAGGGTCCCATCAGGGCAGGGGAGGAGAACGACCAGCTCCTCCCCTACCCTGTGAGTCCCGGTGTGTGTCATCACTGCTGGTCCATGCCTGGATTTTTCCAATGAATTCTGGAAGATGGCGGCTGCTGGGATCTCCAGGAAACAGGCAGAGGGACAGCACCCGCTTCCATCTGGGGTGGCCTGGCAAAGGTGGCCTAATGCAAAGTCCGGAGGCATTTCTGTCAAGAGCCGCTCGGCTCTGAGATTCATTTGTGTGTCTCTGCCAGGAATCATGTTTTAACAGACAGGAGAAGTCCCACTTTCCTTCCCTTTGCATCTTGTCTTTGAGTTTCTGTCAAATGAGTTGGCGCCATCTTGACCAGTATCTTTTTTCCCTGTCTTATTCTCCCCCAGCATAGAAAAAACTACAGCCCTTGGTTGGCGGGGCTGGGGTGGCTCACGGTTTCCCGCAGGGCACTGCCGGGGGTGGGTAGGGGGGGCACCATCATCAGATGTGGTCCCCACTCATTTGTGCTGTGACCTTTTCCTGACTGTGACAGGGGGTCAGGCCTAAGGGCAGGCTTGGAGCTGGGTCTGCAAGCAATCGCAAAACTCCAAGTGAGACTTGTTTGCCCCTGCAGTGCCAAGTTGCCACGTTCCCACTTCTATCTGTAAGAAGGAAGAGTCAGGATGAAAATAAAATCTACCTGGGCCTTTCAGTCACAGCGAGAAGAAAGCGAGTCCTCTGGGTCCCAGTTCAGGGTTGATCCCATTTCTGCTCTCACACAATGCTCCGAATCTCTCCACCAAGAAGGAGAAAGCCACGTTTGCAAACAAGGAAACCAAGGCCAGGGATGGCAAAAGCGCTTGCATTTCCAGGGGCCCTGTCAGACCCCGGCACCACCCTTCCCCGCACCTGTGACATGTTTTCCTCCATGCCTTGTGCAGGCAGCTGGGGCCACAGGAAAGGCATCTTCACATCCGGCACATTCCTCCTCTGTAAAAAACTCCAAGTCCGCTCTTCAGGGGCCCTGGCATTTCCCAGCCTCTGCCCAAGTTCAGGTCTTCCTGCTGGTCTCAGAATGGCAAGGATCAACTGATGCTGTGCAACAGAATAGATCTTTGAAAATGCCAGGGAGATGGTACAGAGGTGAGGCGCACTGGCCTGAGAATGATGGGAAGGACCCCTGGACCTCCAAGGGCACTGTGTGGGGGACCCTGGAAATAAAATGTCAGCACCATCAAGCATCACTCACATAATGAATATACGAGTTACATAAGAGGCAGAGTTCAGAGGGCTGAAACCCCTGGCCCTCACTTCAGACCCCAAGGAGAAGGTTCTAGGGCAGGAGTCTGGGCTCCTGAAAATGTTCTGCCCATAGGAACCACGTGCGAGGCTGGAGCACCCAAAGCATTCAGGACTCTTCCCATCTCCTGCTCTGTGGAAGGTTCTGGAATTAGCTTCATGGGTTTCCCCTGGATTCGCTCTCATCTTCCAGTGGCATCTGCTTTGAAAACAAGCGTGATTCTTCCACGCCACTTATCCAGCGTTGGAATCCGTCCACGTGAGGCAATTTCAAGCTCTGGTCGTGGCTGATGTAACCAAAGGGGAACAGGTGTTCTGTCTGACTTCTGTATCTTCTGCACGCAGTACGATCTAGTCTAATTTGTGGTGGCCAAGATGTTCTTTTTTATTTGTTTAGGGCCACACCTGAGAGTTCTCAGGGCGAAACCCCTAGCTGTGTGCCCAGGAATCACTCCAGGTGGTGCTGGGGGTCCACATGGGCCTCATGCAAGACAAGCCCCCTACCCACTGTGCTATCTCTCTGGCCCCTGAGATGTTCTTGTGAGGTGCGATTACCCTGGTGACAGATCTGATGCTCAGGGTAATTTAGGGGGGAGGAGTCCCAGCAGGAAGTGGGAGCTCTTATGGGTGCTTTCATTTCTCAGTGTTTCTCATCATCCTGTAGCTTCGTTCCAGAGACCTGGGGGGTGGGAGGGCATCTGCCCATTTCACAAATGAGGTGTCCAAGTCTCAAAGGACTTCTCGCACACCTCCATGGGCAGAGCAGGATGCCACCCCCTCAGAGGGGGTGTAAATTCTGTGTCAGTTCTCTTTAACAACATTGCATCTGACTTCAGAGAAGACATAAAGTTTATATCGTGCGTGAACCCCCCCAAGTCCCCATCAGGTTCGGGTCAGGCGCAGCCTGCGGGGGTTCCTTGTGGCAGAGTGGAAGGAACCCTGGGGGCTCTGGAGTTACCTGGACCTGAGGCCGACTCCACCGCTTACTTCCAGCTCCTTTATTTCCGGAAAAATCAGATTATGATTATCAGGGGCACGGAGGGTCACGACATCGTCCCACAGAACTGCTTTGGCCAAACTGCAATTGTCCTCTTAAGACAGGCTCACTGAAAAATCCTTCTTAATCACTGACTCTGAGTGAGGGTCTACCCCATGCAGGTCACTTGCCTCATTGATTTCTAAGCAGTGCCCCCTCTGAGAAGGGTGGCATCCCGCTGTGCCAGTCGAGCTGTCCAAGAAGCCCTCTGAGCCTTGGACACCTCATTTGTGAAATGGGTAGATGCCCCCAGGTCCCTGGAGTTTGCACCAAGAGTCGGTCAGAAAATTGATGCCTGGCCATGGTAGGTGCCACATAAATGGAAGTGATTATCCAGGGCTCTGTGTGTGCCGTCAGGACGGGTGCATTTCCTGTCCCAACAAGCCAAGGGGCGCCTCAGGCTGACCCTGCCCACTATTCTAGCCTCCTTTGGAATTTTTTTAGCGAGTGAAGTTTGTACTGATCTTAGAGTCGGGGGCCCTTTTAATGGAACCCAGCCACATGGGACGGGGCGGGGTGGGGGGGGAGTGGGGGTGTGGAGGGGGAGGGGCACGCGTGCTTCTTTTCATAAACCCCTTGGCCAGTGGTCAGGCCCGTGGTGGGGGCTCAGAGAGCCCCAGCATGATTGAAGAGCCGTGCCCTTGGCCTAGTCAGACACCACTTGGAATCCGGGCACATGTGGCTTTGTTTAACGCTGTGCTCGGCCCGTCCGAGTCTGTGACCATCGGGCATTTGTTGTTGATAGGCGAGGTCACCCCAGCGAGGGGTGTGTGTCAACCAAATTAAACTACCTCTTAATGACCTACAGTAATTGATTTGGAAGGGCCCATAAGCCGGCCCCTGCAACGAGTAAAAGGCAGAAACCAGGCATTTTCCTCAGCAATTTCTGCATGTTGCTGTTTTGTTTATTTTTGCTTTGCTTTTGTTTGGGGGAAGTGTGAATGAGCCATGGACTTGGGAGGCAGGCCTTGAGCCTGAGCTAGAACCACAGCATTGTCTTCAGCCTCTGTGATTTGGGCAAGTGTGACTCTGTGTGTGTGTGTGTGTGTGTGTGTGTGTGTGTGTGTGTTTGTGTGTGCACGTGTGTTTGCACATGCATGCCTGCCTTCAGATCTGCAAAATGGAACACCTACTGTAAAGTGATAGAAATAATATGGCTATGGTTCCGTGTATCTTAGTAGATCCTCACTCAGGGGTAGATATTAATAAAATATTTCCGAAGCAAACAGCTTAGGGAATAATTCTGTACCAAGCAGCCAACCTCCGGCATGGTGATCAAACCCTTTTTCCCTCCCTACGAAGCTGATTTCTCTTAAATTGTTCTCAGTCCTAAACTTAAACATCCATAGAGAAAAATGTGACTACAATTGGAATCTATAAGCCTCTCTTCACATATTGTTTGAATCTCAGCTGATTTCACAGTGAATTTAAAGTTGAATATTTAAAATATATACAAAAGGAGCGGGTTGTTGTTATTGGTGGTTTTTTTTTTCTTTTCTTTTGCCCAACGGGTTCAGACATGAGCAGCCTAGGCAGGGCTTTCTGCAGGTAAGATTGAAGCCATTGAATTCTGATCGTAAACAAAGGCATTAGCCCAGGGGTTTTCCTTCCAGTGGTCAGCATTGGGCGGAAGTTTAGTTTCTGTGGGTGAAAGTATCCTGCATCCAGTGCTGTAGCTTATGTGTCCTGCCTCGATCCCTTTTCTCCATAAACCCAGATATGTGACAAAGCTAAGCCCTCCAAGCCGGGGCTGCTACCATTCCCAGACACTTCTCCAGCCAAAGGAACCAGGAGCCAGTTGTTCGGTAAAGATCCAGTGGTTAAAAAATAAATTCGCATCCTGCCTCTCGTGGAAAACATTTTGTATTGTCCGAATGGGTTAAATTATGAAGCTTGATAAGTACATATGCACATTACCCATCCTTAGCTTTAGAAAGAGGGAAAAAAAAAAGGGAAGGAAAAGATAGCTATGATTTTGGAAGGCATCCCAATTTTTAAAAATAAGAGAATTTGGACATTTTGGCATATGGGGTTTTTTAAATGAAATTTCATGGAACTGAAAACAGTCAATTTTAGGTTTCCAAAAATTGTTTTGATTTTCATTGGTATAAATGTGCTGCACATGGTTTTAGGGAAGTTTCGAGATATGCATTTGGGACTTGGGCGGGGGTAGAGGGGAGACTGATTCCCCCCACCCTTGGTTTTTTTTTTTTTTGAGATTTGTGATTTATTTTTAAAAGGTGATTTCCCCCCACCCTTCCAACTCAAAATATAAATCCCCCCTACCAGCGTTCCATTTCTAGGCCAGATTTTGACAATGACACCAGTGCGCATCACCAAACCGCGGGCCTGCAGCAGCACCTCCTCTCCCGCCTTCGACCTGGACAGGGTGGCCCATCCAGGCCTGTAGCAGCAGCTGCTGGTGATAAGCACCGGGTGCGTCACCTGTGCAGGGTCAAGCTTATTGCACATCAAGGTCCAGGCTGAGTCGGAAGAGAAGCAAGCTGCCCAGGAGGGGACCCCAGGCCACCTGCTGGGTGAGGATCAAAGGGTGGAGAGGTCCAAGGGCACAGCTCCCTTAACCATATCTGTCTGTGCAATAACCATTTCAGATTGTAAATCTTGGCGATTTCATTAAGTCGTCCTGGCTGCTACTGGGGCATTGAAATAATAAAATTTTATATCTGTTGCCTTTCCTGCCTCCGGCAGCCAGGCTGGGCCCTTCTCTGCAAAGTGGGGCGTCTTTATGGAATGATCAGAGCAGCCTTAATGACGTGTCAAATTGGGAAGTGGGGGTTCACTGGACTCATCCTTTTAGGATAATTTTTTAACACACTTTTTTTGGGGGGGGTGTTACACCTGGCGATGCACAGGGGTTACTCCTGACTCTGCACTCAGGAATTACTCCTGGTGGTGCTTGGGGGACCATATGGGATGCTGGGTGTCGAACCTAGGTTGGCCTTGTGCAAGGCAAACACCTTACCTGCTGGACTATAGCACCAGCTCCTTTTTAAAACACTCTTGAAGAGAAAGAAATTACCGCGGGGCTGGAGAGAGAGTACAGTGAGGAGGGCACTCGCCTTGCACATGACCGGCACGGGTTCGATCCCCGGCATCCCATGTAGTCCCTACAACATCACCCAGAGTGATTTCTGAGCACATAGCCAGAAGTATCTCCTGAGCATCGCTGGGTGTGCTCCCCTACACCCCCCCATCCCCCCCACACACACGCGCGCGCGCGCGCGCGCACACACAATCACAGCGCCTTTGTGATGGGTGTCACACGTCTCCTGTGAAAAGCCGATCACCACAAAATTCTCTGTTGCTAAATAGGTGAAGACCTCCTCTCAGAGCCGGAAACAACCGTGCTCCTGGGGCAGCCGCTCACCCATTCGGCAGCCCCCACTCCGACAACCCGGGCCCCCGCCCCAAGCCGCACAGATATTACTTCCCACTTGGCAGCCTCCGGGGAGTTTTTAAAGACATGTCTCAGGAATATGATTTCCCAAATATTTTTCCTAGATCTTAAAGTTGTTATGGGCCTTTCGGGTGCCTGAGCAAGACAAATCACAGCTAAGGGCCGCCCCTTTACTGCCCATCTGGTTAAGACCCCCTGTAGTTTGTTTGAAAAGTTAAGAGATTTTCACAGTGAAGGTGCCATTTCTGAAATTTAAAGTGTTCCTTTTCACCGGGAGATAAGTTCACTCTGATTAAGTCTGTAATTCTCACTAAGCCATGTTTATGGGGGCCATAAACAATGTTTCAGTGTGCTTGTTAAATTGGGTTTCCAACCTCTCCACTCTTTAAAAATTGACATTTCAAATAAAAGGCAGGTGGAGATGGGAGTCTAGTTTGCGTGCTAGTGATGAATGAATGATGGCCAGTGGCAGCTGTGGGGGGAGAAGGAGACCCTGTTTTATGGGAGGGTGACCACCCCTCCCCAGACCATTTTGGGACAGGGGAACTGGCCCCCGTGAACATCTGAGATTCAAGTGCCATCATTCCAAATTGGATCTCACTCCTTTTGAAATACTGCCAGGCGAGTTCCGTGCTGGATCACGTTTTCACAAGCTGCCGTTCCAGCTGCGGCGGCCCTGTCTCTCACGGCTGGAGGGGGTTGCGGCACAGAGCGGCTGGGTGACTTCTCCGGCCTCGTACAGCTGATGACGAGCAGGACCAGAATTCAGACCCACTTACGTCATTGTGTGAAATGTTTTACTGGGCGCAAAAGAAAAATACGTTGCTGGTCCTGGTGTCTGCCCTGGAGGGCTCCCAAACTTATTTGGCCAACGGGCCCTTTTTTAAAAAAGAGATGAAATACACGCACACGCACACAACCCCCCCCCGAAACCGACCTTTCTTCAGGGAGCATACAGGAAGCACCCCACAGTTGTACCTAAAGTCTCCTCCTACCCCCCCCCCCATGGGTTGTTCCAGTGCCCCTCGGGGATGGTATCTCCCACTTCAGGGAAGCCTAGTCTTCCTGCTGTCACACAGCTCTCTCTGCCAGCCCATCACCAGGGGCTGCTTTTAGTGCCACTGAGCCAGGAGGGTACAAGAGGTTGCCCCAAGAGGCGAGGGAGGGGGGTCCAACCTCGCACGGGGGCAGACCCGAGGCCGAATTGTGTACCTCAGCGCTCCCATTCTCTGTCTTGCAAAATGGGACTAAAGATGTCTAATTCTGGAAGATTGCTTTGAATGAGGAAAGCGGGGTTTTTGTTTTGTTTTGTTTTTTTTACATATAGCCCTTGAAAACCCAACAGTGCTTTGTGGCACAAGGGTGCTACTGCATTTCTACACACACGGGACACTCAAGGACTTGAGGGGAAATGCAGGGAAGGGGTTTCCCTGCCTGGACAATGAAAGGAAGAGAAATGTGAGCTGGTGAGAAGCATCTCTGTGCAGTTGGCACAAGGCCACCAACCCGTCCCCTGCAGAGCCAGCTTGTGCCCTCTCCCCTCCGGGCTTTGTCCCCCCTTTTTCGGCCTCTCCTCACCCTTGAGGGGACTAAGGGCAGGGAGACCCCCAGACTGGAGGGTAGGGAAGCTGGTGGAACTGAGTTCTGGGGCGACAGGGGAGATGGGGATGGTGCCAACTCCTGAGGCTGATGCCAACACCCTTGCCTTGCAGTAGACGCTACCCACACCTCTGTGCCTTTGTTCTTACCATCACTCCCAGTTCTCTGGGTCTGCACCCCCCTCGAGTCAGCCCAGAGCCCCCTGTGCTCAGAGATGGTGTTTTCGCCACCTCTCTGCCCTCCGCCTGGCATCAGGTGGGCCTGGTTGTGTGAGGGGCGCACGGCAGCTGGGCAGCACGCAGGAGGGAGCCTGCTGGGTGGAGATCCTGGACTCGTTAGCGAGAGTCCCCACTTATTACCTGGGGAGGCCCAGGCCTGGCCTGACCCGGGAGGTGCTCACCCCGCTTCCCTCCCCTGCCAGGCTTCTGTTTCTGTTTAAAGCAGGCTGGGAAACTCCAGCCGTGTGCTCAGGGCTCCTCTGAACTGTCAGGCGCCGATTTTTTAATTTTGTGGAGCAGGAAGGGGCCCCATCAATGACTTCTGACTCCCGGAGGAAAACCACAACGTTTATCAACTGCCTGGCAGCTCCGTGACCTCCGGGGCCAAGGGACGGGAAGGAAAATGTCACTCTTCCCTCTGAGGTTCCAGGAGGGAGGGAAAGAATCCGGAATCCCTCAATAGTCACCTCTCGGCCTCCCTTCCTTCCCCATTTCCCTCTTGTTTCTCTCCCTTCTCCTCCTCCTCCTCCTCCTCCTCCTCCTCCTCCTCCTCCTCCTCCT
>JAOXYA010000028.1:5949148-5966344 GCA_028565675.1 Sorex palustris | reverse complement strand
ATAGTCACCTCTCGGCCTCCCTTCCTTCCCCATCTCCCTCTTGTTTCTCTCCCTTCTCCTCCTCCTCCTCCTCCTCCTCCTCCTCCTCCTCCTCCTCCTCCTCCTCCTCGGAGGCCACGGGCACCATTTCCCTCTTGTTTCTCTCCCTCCTCCTCCTCCTCCTCCTCCTCCTCCTCCTCCTCGGCCACGGGTACCATGCAGCTCTTTGTTACATGCTTATATATATGCACATGCATCTGGGCACCTATCATCCACCCTCCCCCCAATGTGAATCCCATGTCAGTCCTTGCTCTGACAAGTGCCAGTGATGAGGACCAGAGCCGAGGACCTCACCTTCATTTCTCCACCTCGCAAATGGGTCCGTGTTCCATGGGAACCTCCAGCCCCTGGCACTTAGAGTGGCCTCAGAGCCCCCGGGAAGCCACGTGAAGGGTAGGAACCTCCAGCACATGCTGGACAGACATCTGCTAAAATGCAGCTGCTTAAGGTATTTGCAGACACCATGGGCAGCACATGGCCTAGGTGTTCAACCAGGTTCAAGGCCGCTCACTGACGGGGGACAAGTCCTCTGACCTTGCTGACCTTCAGTCTTCTTGACTGTTCGCCAGGCTCTTGTGGGCGTCATGTAAAACACTGGGTGGGCACAGAGCCGGCCATCAGCGCAGGGCTTGTCACAGACAAGCGTGTCACAGGCCAGGGCTCCGTCCACCTCAGAGGGGCTGCGCGACCCCTGAGGTAGCATTTCGGATCAGGTTGACAGGAGACAGCTACTGAGATGTCCCAGTTGGGTTTTATGTTTTCATCATCTACCTTTCAAAGTTAAAATGAAAAAACTTGAAGTGAAAACAGGTTGGAGAGACAGGACCCGAGTTTTCAATCTCTGTCACCCCAAATGATTCCTCAGAGTCCCGTGAGAAGTCAGGAGCAGTCCCTGAGCACTGCCGGGTGTAGCATGCGCGCGCACACACACACACACACACACACACACACACACACACACACACACACGTGTGGATCAGTATGTAGCGTGTATCCTGTCTAGATTGACTCCACTCTCAATTTTCTTTCTCAGTAGAGTTCCTGCTCTGTCACTTTTCTCTGTAAACACTGGCACTGCCCCACGCTAATCATCTCTCAGAAACTGTCCCCAGGACTCCGCGTGTGAATGGGATGAGGACACAGTCCACCCTGCCACTCGATCGTCCACCCTCTGCTGTGCATTTCTCCTCTGCCATGGGCCTGGGCCGGGCTCGGGCAGAGCAGGGAGCTGGGCGTCGCCAGCCTAGGTTGGCAAGGGAAGCAGCAGCACATCTGGACAAAGAACTCGCTAGTGGCTGTGGTCGTGGAGATGACGCGGAGGGCGGTGTGCTGAGGAGGCCCCTCAGAGAGCCACTGCCGGAGCAGAGCCTGTAGGGAATGTTCTGGAACTGCACCGACTCACACGCGTATATGCGTGGACAGTTGTCCTGCTTGTCCTCTGGACGGTTCCGTGAGGAGACTGCCATTGTGCTCCCTCTCGGGAGGTGAAACCATGGAGGGTTCAGGAGGGCCACAGAGGGGCGGGGAGCCCAGAGGTGTGGCTGCTCGTGGGCTCTGCTCCCCGCCTGGCTGGCCCCACACACCCCAATTTTTTCCCCTCCCCTGGCCCGAAAGACAGAGTCTGGCTGTGACAAAGCGGAACAGGGAAGACATTGGTGGTTGACAGTATTGATGGGAAAGTGCCATTTTTGTGTCTTTCTCTGTGTAAGAGATGCAGTTGGGAGAGCCGGTGTGCATGTCAGTGGTTGTGTGTGTGTGTGTGTGTGTGTGTGCGGGTGCGTGTGTGTGCGCGTGTGTGCGCGCGCGGCCTATGGAGACTGGTGGGGGAGGGTCCGCAGAGGAGCTTTGGCATATGCTGTAACTAAAAAGAGAGGGAATGTGTTGGTGGGACCAGCTACCGGGGAGCTGTCTGGGGGCGCGGCGGTACTAGTGAGTGTTTTAATTGGGTAGGGTTTGGGGAGGACTATTTTGACATCTGCTCGTGTCTTTGCTGATTTTCCTTCACTTAGAGTAGGAAACACAAGCTGTGGATGAAATGGCTTTAAAATAATTGGAAGTAAAGATATCTTCTCTCAAAAGCCGCCTTTGAGAGGGACACTTTTGAAGAAGTGGAAAGTAAATTCCACTTCGAGGAATCCGTGCCGAAGCACAGGGCTCTCTGCCTCCGGATCCCGCCGCCGCCTCGTAGAGAAGAATTTCTCACACCCTGGAAAGAGCAGCCCCTCTCCCCACCTCCAACGCCCCCCTAAAAAAGGTGGGGGCTTGGCTGGGTTGGTTTCCGTGTAGTGAAACATTCTGTAGCAATTAGGAACGCTCTTTCCCAAGGCTTTTTAATGAAGGGGAATGTTGCTTAGATTGTAATCAATGAGAAACCTGGAGCAGGAGAAAATGATCTCAATTGTTTTCTGAAGCGGGGATTGGGTGGGAAGGATGCCCGGGTGAGGGTAGCCGAGTCTTTCTCCTCTCGCCTTTTCTGTCTGCCACGCTTCCACGGGAGGCGGGTGCGGACCGTGCCGCCACGCCAAAGGCAAGCATGGTTTTGGGGAGAGGGGCGGGCCCCACGTCGAGCAGTGCAGCCCAGAGATCAGAAGGAGCCTGCTGGCTTCCTGGGGTCACCCGTGGGGCCCACCAGCTGGTGTCTTGGGGTGTTCGTTGGGCCTCCCTGAGCCTCATTTCCTCCTCCCTGGAGAGGAGAATATGTCCCTGAGGGTGACGTGTGCTGTGACAAGCAGCTTTGTTGGCCTCCAGCCCCAGTTGGGTTTTCTGTCCATTTGGGGCTTTGGTTTGGTTTCTTAGTGGCGGGGACGGGAGAGAGAAGAGAGCTCAGACCATACCTGGCAGTGCTCAGGGCTCACTCCCGACTCTGTGCTCAGGCATCACTCTTGGTGATGTTTGGGGGATCATACTGGGGTCAGCCCCGTGCCAGGCAAGCCCCTTCTTTTCCATACGCTCTCAGCTGCCCTGGTTCAGGGGGTTGTTCTTTAGCCTGCCTTTGTCCCCCTTGTCTCCCAAGCCTTTTGGAGAGCTGGCAGTGCCCGGCCAAGCTGGCCTCCGGCCTTCCCTTGGGAACACCGAGGTCCACGCAGTCCTTGAGCCACCCAGCCCCTCTGGAGCGGCACATTGTCCTGGAAGAGGAAACTGGGCAGCCAGGCTCCTGGCCGGGGCCTGTTCCGGGGGCCTGCTGGTCACTAAGGGGACCCTGGCGGGCCTCGGCAAGAGAAAGAGCCAGGTCCCCCCCCCACCCCCGCCCCTTGTTCAGCCTGCTGCCATTGTTGCGAAAGTAAACACTCCACACAGCTTAAGCAGCAAGCCCTCCAGCCAGGAGTGGGAAGAAATCAAAAGCCTGTTTCAGCCCAGCCTGGAGAGCTGGGGGCGGCTCCGTGCCTGGGCCCTCCTGAGAACACAGAAACCACAGCCCGTACTGCAGTCCAGAAGCAACAGCCAGTGCCTTGGGCCAGCTCCCCGCTCCCGTGCGCTGTGCCCTACTGCAGCCATGCCCACCCGTGGCCAACCCCTACTGCAGCCATGCCATCCCATGGCCATGACCTCCTGGGGCCATGCCCTCCTATGGCCATGCTCTCCAGTGGCTGTGCCCTTCTGTTGCCATGCCTTCCCATGGCCATGCCCTTTTCCAGCCATGCCCTCCTGTGGCCATGACCACCTGGGGCCGTGCCTTCCTTCCCGTGGCCATGGCCTCCTGGGGCCTTCCTTCCCGTGGCCATGTTCTACTGAGGCTGTGCCCTCCTGTGGCTGTGCCCTACTGCGACCATGCCCTCTGGTGGTCATGCCCTCTGGTGGTTGTGCCCTACGGCAGCTGTGCCTTCCCCTGGCCATGCTCTACTGAGGCATTGGCCCTCCCATAACTGTGTCTACCCATGACTGTGCCCCCCTGTGGCCATGCCTTCCAGTGGCTATGCCCTCCCATGACCGTGCCGTCTGCCTCCTTCTGTTTGAACTATTTGGAAAGTGGGAAGAGACGAATGAGTGATTGTGGGGTACCACTACCCTCGTCTCCTCAAGTGCTGAGGTCCCTGGCTGAGTTACAGAGCTGCTTGTTGCCCCTGAGATTCGGTGTTGGGGTGCCTGTGCCTTTGAAGTGAGAACCCAGCAGTTAGCAGAGTGGGGTGTGGGGGATTCTGCCCCCTTTCTAGACAAGTCACTATGGTAGCTTCTGTGTGGCCCAGAGACCAGCTCTGCTGGCACCCCTCACCACCACACCAGGGAGTCAGGGAGTGGGTAAGGAGGGGGGGGGACACCTCCTGATCGCATCTCGATGAGGGAGCCCCTGGGCCTCTCTTGCCCGTCTCTGCAATGGGAAGGGGGTGCTCTCACCAGCTGACCTACTACAGAGGCGCAAGTGCCCCTATGACTTGGGGGGTGTGGGGGCATGCCAAGCAGAATGGAGGGGGAGGGATGGAGATTGCTTTCTGAACTTCTCCCAGTGTATGGCTCATGATTTAACTTGAGTTTTTGGGAGGTTTTTTTGTTTGTTTTTGCCAGTGGCAGTGCTCAGAGGTTATTGCTGGCTCTGCCCTCAGGAATTACTCTGGGTGGAATGGTCGTGTTTTGTGTTGTACTAGCCACACTGCTGTCCAGCCTGCAGATGAGGCCTGTTTGTTCCCGTGCATGTCGGAGGAGAGGGTGCACCCTTCTGCAGCTCTGGCCCCATAGCTAACAGTCAGGAATGGCTGGAGCTCCATGGTGCCCCCCCATCACACACACACACACACACACACACACACACACACACATACACGGAGAAGTCACTAGCTGGAGGCTTCTGGTCTCTTGTCCCAGGGGATGGACGGGCCCCTGGCAGTCACTTTGCAGCCCTCAGAGGCTCCTTCCCAGCTGCAGGGACGCTGAGACTTTTGCCTGGGTATGGCCCCCAGAGCGATAGCACAGCGAGTGGGCATTTGCCTCACACGTGGCCAACCCTGGTTCGATTCCTCTACCCCTCTTGGAGAGCCCAGCAAGCTACCGAGAGTATCTCCGCCTGCACGGCAAAGCCTGGCAAACTATCCGTGATGTATTTGATATGCCAAACACAGTAACAAGAAGTCTCACAATGGAGACATTACTGGGCCCTCTCGAGCAAATCAGTGAACAATGGGAGGACAGTGGACAGGACGGTGGACAGTGGATGGCTCCCCAGAGATGGGGGTCTAACAGCTGCCCACACCAAGGAGCACTGAGCACTGAGCAAGCACTGGTTACTCTGCAGTGGTGAACCTCAGTGAGCCCCTGAAGGGGTCCACACCCCCATGGGGAAACAGGTGCCAAGTCTCAGCCTCCCCCTAAGGTGGTTGAGGGCACACAGGCCACCAGCCCTGGTGGCAGCTGGTGCTGGGTGGCTCTACTTCCTTAATCCCTGGCTCAGATAACCTTGGGGTGCCAAGGAGGCGGGCGTCACAAGTCCTCATTAGAGGCAAGGACAGACGTCGTGATTGCTAGTGACGGCGGGGAGTTCCCAGGGCCTGTATCCACAGCACTGGCACGCTGTGGTGTCAGCCGCTTCCCTCACCACTGCTGTCAGCGGAGCCCAGGGAGGGTGGGGGCACCCTGACACCATCATCCCAGTGGCTCTGAATGGCCAACAGTAACCCCCACACACACCAAGATGTCCAGGGCCCTGGTGTCACGGCATCTCTCAGGGCCAAGAGCACCCAGTTTGGACAAGGTACTTGTCTATGGAAGAATGGAATTGAGGAGGCTGGATTGATAGCACAGCAGGGAGGGTGTTTGCCTTGCATGTGGCCGACCCGGGTTCAATTCCCAGCATCTCATAGGGTCCCCTGAGCACTGCCAGGAGTAATTCCTGAGTGCAGAGCCAGGAGTAACCCCTGAGCATCACTGGATGTGACCAAAAAAGCCAAAAACTAAATAAAAATGGGGAATTGAGATAGCAATCCTGAAGTGCTGGCCAGTGAACGGAGCTTGGCTGTGGGAGACAGGGCTGGACTGGCAGCTCTGAGCAGAGGGGAAAGGAGTCACAGGAGGAAACACTTGGCAACACCCCACCTCGTCCAGGACCTCTGCAGGCTGTGGAGACCCCCTTCCAGCAGGGGCTTGTCTCCCTCCTGTCCCTCTGTCCTTCCTCCTGCCCCAAACACTAACGCAAACATAGGCTCGGGTCCCCGGGGCTGCTCTGCTCAGGGCCCTGGGCTCTGAGCTCCCGTCAGCCGGCAACAGGCACCCCACCCCTCACCCCCGCCCCTGGGAAAGCCAGAGGGACCCTCCATCCTCCGGCACTGCAATGATTCTCTCCTGGGCTTTGTTTCACTTGCAGAAGGTCCGAACTATGGCCTTGGATGACGTCGTGATCCTGAACGTGGACACCAACACTCTGGAGACTCCCTTTGATGACCTCCAGAGCCTTCCGAACGACGTGGTAGGTACCTGGCTGGGAAAGGGTCTGGCGGGGGCAGGCACTGGCTCTGGGTTCCTGTCTCGACTCCATCTGGAATCTTGGTCCCGGTAGTACGCCTGCTCCTCCAACTCTTGCCCTTGCCACTGGCCCCTGAGACGAGATGTGGTCTGTGGGGGTCGGGGTCTCACTTCCCAGAGAGGTCCCCACAGGTGGGCATGAGGAGGTCATTTCTTCTGCTCCACCCTCCGACTCAGCCATTTCTCCTGGCCCCCGGCAGGCGATGTCCCCCCACCATCTCCCTCTTCTGGGCCCAGACAGGCCACAGTCTCGAGTGACCAGCAGGTGACCACACGGGCTCACATCTGCACAGCTGGAGGAGGATTGTGGGGCCTCAAGGGAGAGTCCTCCCTGACTCTGCTCACTGAGCATTGGGGAGGCACTGGAGAGACAGAGGAGAGACTGCAACACTGGGAGTGGAGGTTGGCAGGACCAAAGTGCCTGGCAAGGCCAGGCTTTTGCAGATAATCATGTCAGCTCAGGGGACACAATTAGCATCAAAGAGCCTCTCCTCCTGGCCGTAAGTTGAGCTCTTCAGAGCTCAGGAATCTGCCGTCTCCAGCCTGGCCCCCAACCTGGCAAAGCTCACCAAAGCCATTGGCTAGGCCTGGGGCTTAGTGGTCGGGCCTGGTCTGGCATGTGTGAGGCCCTGGGTTTGAGCCCCCAGCAATCTCACTCACGGAACACAAGAGCCAAGGGTCCCAAAGCGATAGTGCAGTGGGAGGGAAATTTGCTTTCTATGCGGCTGACCCAGGTTCGATCCCTGGCACCTCATATGGTTCCCCCTCCGAGCCCCGCCAGGAGTGATCCCTGAGTGCAGAGCCAGGAGGAAGCCCCGAGCAGTGCCCAAAACTCAAACCAAAACAGAACAAAGAGTCGAGGGCAAGGTGGCGTGAGGGTTAGGGGCCTTCCTGCAAGAGCCTGGGAGAGTGAGGCTGGCTGTCCAGGGCATCGAGCTGCAAAGTGGAAGCTCGTCTTCGTCTTCCCAAGTGCACATGCTGGAACCAGAGCAGTTGTCCAGCAGGTTGGGCGCTTGCCTTGCACGCGGCCCACCAGGGTTGGATCTCCAGCACTCCATAGGGTCCCCCCCGAGCACTTCCAGGAGTGATTCCAGAGCGCAGAGCCAGGCTGAGCCCTGAGCATTGCCTGTTGCTTCCCAAAGGCCATAAAGAAAAGAGCATGTTCCAGTGGGGGAAAGGGGCATGAGGATTCTGCACATGTCATGGGGTCACATTGCTGCGGTCCCACAGGAGGAGGACTCCCACATGAGGGACCCAGGGTCGGCACCACGTAGGGACGGCTCCTGGGGATTCCCAAAGGTGGCGTGTCCCAGTCTGCCTCCAGGAAACCAGAGGCTTCCAGCGAGTCCTCTCCTCTCCTCGGTGTCCCATGCCAGGAAGAGGGGCCCAAGGCCCGTGACAAGGCTCGTGGGGCAGTGGATGAGACAGTGGGTGGTGCTATTCCTGTACCTGCCACTGCCCTTGCACGTGCTCACAGTTCAGTCCCTGTCTGTTCTTAGTAAAACCTTCAGCAGCAGCTGCGGAGGTGGGGGGGGAGGCGCCCCTCCCTGTCCTGAGTCTTCAGCCTGCACAGGGAGTACCTTCCTGCTGCTGTTGGCTGCTGGCCAGGAGGGGAATGTTCCACAGCACTGGTCTTCCACGTGGGCTCTGGACTTGTTAAAACTTTCAAGCTGGGGCTGGAGCGATAGCACAGCAGGGAGGGTGTTTGCCTTGCACATGGCCAACCTGAGTTCGATTCCCAGCATCCCATATGGTCCCCTGAACACTGCCAGGGGACCCAAAAACGAAACAAAAAAAAAAACAACCAAAAAACTTCCAAGCTTGTACTGTGGAGATTCCGTGGTTCTGAGGATGCCAGGATTTTCGTGGACATCCTGAAACTGCTCTGATGGCACTGTGTGTGCATCCTAGACTCCAAGGGCTTCAGTGGGGAGACTGTGGCGTGTGTGTGTGTGTGTGTGTGTGTGTGTGTGTGTGTGTGTATCTGAGGATCTCGACTGGCAGCATATCAGTGTGTCAGCCGATACACAGGGCCTCTCAGTCACCCAGCTGCCAATGAGGCTGCTCAACTGGTCTTTGCATTAAGAGGCTTTTGCATGGGGGTAGGGGTGGGGGAGTGAGAGACAGTGCATCGAGAAAGGCTCTGTCCTTGCACTCCACCAACCCGCTTTGATCCTTGGCATCACTTAATGACCCCAGTACCGCCAGGAGTGATCCCTAAGCACAGCCAAGTGTGTCCCCCAACCCTCCCTCCTACAAAGAATGAAGCTCCTGTTAAACGTTTCTGAGATCCACGTCTTCACCATCCTAGCCACCACCAAAGGCAGCGCTTCTCTTCTGCCACCTAGTTTTCCTTCCAGCCCAGAGTGGGCTCGCTTCCTTTTCTTAAAAAGTTTTATATTTGGGGGTATACTGTTTAGGGGCTTCATCCCAGCTCAGTGCTGCTTAGGGGACACTGTCGTGTGTTTGCAGTGCTGGAAATCAAAGCACGTGCCCCAACGCTCTGAGCCGTCTCCTAGCCCCCCCCCCCCCCAGTGGCCTTCCTAAAGCAAACATTTACCCTTGGGTCTGTGACTTAAAACCGTTCCATCAATGAGGGTATCGTGGGGGGGGGATGATAATAATAGGGGGCCGGAGTGATAGTACAGCGAGTAAGGCACTTGCCTTGAACACAGCCGACCTGGGTTCAATACCCGATATCCCATATGGTCCCCCAAGCACTGCCAGGAGTAATTCCTGAGTGCAGAGCCAGGAGGAACCCCTGAGCATTGCTGGGTGTGACCCCCTCCCCCCCTAAAAAATAGAGATAATAATAAACCAAAAAAAGAAAAAGAAGAAGAAGAAAAGAGAAGACCTCAAAACTCCCAAAACTGGTGCTGAAGTGATTGTACAGCAGGTAGGGCATTTGCCTTGCATGCAGCTAACCCGGGTTCAATTCCTAGCATCCCATATGGTCCCCTGAGCACCACCAGGGTAATTCCTGAATGCAAAGCCAGGAGTGACCCTTGTGCATTGTCGGGTGTGACTCAAAATGCAAAAAAAAAAAAAGCCTTGAAAAGGAAGAAACTTTTTTCCATTCTTCTCACTGCCTATAGCTCCGTGGTAGGTTCCTCTTCCTACTCCAGGACTCAGGCCTGTTTAAATGCTGGCTCCTTCCCTCCCTGATTTTAAGCTTTGCTTCTTTCCTGATGCTTTCAGAGCCGGAGTTTCTGGTAAGGCTGGTGTGAGATTTAAATGTAATGTAAAACATACATTCTAGGAGTGCCCCAGGTGGTCCTCAGTGATGCTGGGAAACAGTTGTCAGTCTCCTTCCTGGCGGCCTCTCCTGTCCTCTCTGCCTTGGCCTCCGCTCCCTCCTGCCTTCTGCTGGAGGTGTGTGGAGCTCTCAGTCCTGCTCCCAAGCTTAAATGGTGTTTCGTCATCTCATGCCCTGCATCGAGAATGTCTCTGGCCCTAAATGTCTTCACCCCTCTATCTCTGGCTCATTTTTCAAGACTTACTCTAAACAGAAATGGGCTCGAACAAACCTTCCCAACCTCTTCTAGCAGATTGGGCCGTATCTTTCCCCTGTTCCCCCAGGCCCTTGTACTGCTTGTATAATTCTCCTTATCACACAGCCGTATATAATTTATTACTCAGTTCTGGCTCTGCCTTTTAATTGTGATTTATTTGAGGGCAGGAATCAAGTTCTGTTCCTCTTTGTTTCCCGGGGATCTCGCCGCCACGGAATAGATAGATGGAAGGATGGAAAGGGACATATGGATTGGGTTATTTTGGGAGATGGCATCCATGCTGGAAATTTTATCGGAAGGAGCCTTTGTTCTGCTTCTAGTCTTGATGGGAAAATCAGAAACGGATTTAGTCTCCTTCCATTAACAAATAGAACTTGGGGCAAATATGAAAATGACTGTTTTCACATGATCAACCAGCGGGCCATCAGGACTGAATGCCTGAGCAAAAGGCGAGTAGCTTTTTGCCTCAGGGCATGTTCTGGACCCTGAAGCCAGAAGGGGGGTTCCCAACAAAGCACGATGCTCTTCTTGCATTGAGGGCTCAGAGATCAGAGTCTTGAGAGAGAAGACGGGCATCGGAGCTGATCTGAGAGATCAGTCAAAACACCCGTCAGACACCCAGGAGGCATGATTTGGTAAGAGTGCAAATTAGTTCTGGAATAGAGACTATTTCAGTGCTACCCTTAACAGAAAAGACGTGCCTTGGGTTGGGGAGATGGCTTAAAGCACTGGGGCAGCCCAGCTTCAGGTTGGGCCCCCAGCCTGGCGTGGTCTGCTCAGCACCAGAAAAAGAGGGGGTGAGGGGGCGAGTGAGAGAGAGAGAGAGAGAGAGAGAGAGAGAGAGAGAGAGAGAAAATAAAAAAATAAAAGATTTATGGGACATCAGAGTTTCCAGGGTGCTGGTAATATACTGGGGGTTGGGTTTGGGTGGTCTTTGTTGGGTATTTTTGGCAGGGAGAGGATAGGAAAGGCATTGGTTTGGGGACTGTACTCGCCATTACTCAGACACGACTCCTGGCTGTGCTCAGGGGACCATGCAGAGCTGGGATAAAACATGGGACTCTACATGTAAAACATGTACGCTGAGCTGCTAAACAATATCTCTGGTCCATAGGTTTTGTTTTTTGTTTTGTTTTTTTTTTCTTTTGGCTTTTGGGGTCACACCGGCAATACACAGATGTCACTCCTGGCTCTGCACTCAGGAATTACTCTTGGTTACCTTCTAGGATGCCAGGGATCAAACTCAAGTGAACTATGTGCAGAGCGAATGTCCAACACGCTGTGCTATTGCTCCAGCCCCATCCTGTAGGTTTTTATCTGGGTGGCAGTATTATAAGCATGAATAGGTGCCAGGGAGATAGTACAGGAGCTAAGGGCTTGTCTTGTATATGACAAATGCCAGTTGGATCCCCAGCACTGGATATGGTCCCCCAAGTAGCATAAGGAGTCATCCCTGAACACCTCTGGATATGACCAAAAAACAAGCAACAAAAAACCCTAACAATTAAGTTGTATATAAATGATACTGGTGTTAAATTTAATTTAAAAGTTATTAACTTTTTTCTAAAAAGATTACCATCATCAACCTGATACACAGTTTACTGCTCCTTTACATAAACTTCAACCCTCTTTAGAAGAGGACAACATAATCTAACTCTAAACAATTTGTAATATTCATGGTATCAGACATCCTGTCAAAAAAGTACTAGGCATTTTGAGAATCAGGAGACAGTAACTCATAACCCAGGGGGGAAAATCTAGTCTATAGCAACAAACTCGGAAATGGCCAGTGTGAAGAATAGAAGATAAGTACCTTCCAGTAGCTTTTAGAGAGATTATAAAAATGGACATCAATTTGAAGAAGACCTGAACTGCAGGAGGAGAGAAGTGGAAGCTGTGGACATCTGTGGATATGTGAAAGGTCACATCTAGGGGTGGGGGAATAAAGTACCTGGAATGAAAAAGCCATTGATGACCTTCAGATGGATTGAGACACCAGCACATCAGAGGTCAGTGAACTTTGGAGGCACAGCAACAGAAGACATCCCCAGTGAAGCGTAGGCAGGAAAAAGACTCCCCAAAGGTAACTGAGCCTATGGACTGAGAGCACGAACTCGAGGGGCAGCCAAATGAGATAATGGAAGTCCTGGGAGGCAAAAAGGTGAAAGCCTACCTTTTCATGAAATTATCATCTGTCGATTTGGATGAAAATTATAACCTCCGAGTCCTAGGTAGCTTCGTGAGCTTCAGGCAGCACAGACACATAATAAATCACACCAAGTCACCTCAGGACAATTACTCAAAGCTGGTGATTTAAAAAGAAGATAATAGAATCATAGGCCAATGGCACATCTTTGAAATGAAACAACAGAAGACTTTCTGAAGGAGCTGTGGAAGCCAGAAGATAATGGGATGGCATTATTCAAGTCACAAGGCAACATTTTCGCCAGCTAGAACTCTGTAGCCAGTTAAGTATCCTTCAAAGCTAAAAGGCAAAAATTAAGATGTTATAGACAAACAAGTGAGAGAACGTGTTGACAGAAGACCTACAGTGCAAGAAATAGTAAAGGAAGTCCTCCAGACTGAAGAGAAATGACACCATAGAGAAACCAGGGCAGCAAGGGAGTGAAGAACACAGAAGTAGTAGATCTGGGAGTAAATATAAGAGACTTTTTTTTCCCCCCGCTCTTGAGCATCTATTTAAAGCAGTTGAGGATTTAACATGAAACTGTCCCCAGTAAGTTTATTGTTTGATATACCTAGACGTGAAATGCAGAAAAGATGCATCAGAGCGAGGCAATGGAGTTTCTTCCAACTATGTGTGAACTGGTGTGATAGTATTTGAAGGTAGACTATTACATTAGAGGTGTGTATGGCATACCTTAAAGGAACTACAGAGGGAGAAGTAAGAGATGCATAGCTACTAAACCAGTAATGAAAACCCTCAAGATTGGGGGGAGGGGGATGTGAGTGAGAGCGGGATTAAGGAACCAGATACAAATGAAACAAGTAGAGTTAGCAAGAGGATGGGCTTACCGAACTCTGTTAGTTATTACATTTTAAATTGCCAGGGTCTACATATTCCAATTTAAGAAAATTGTGGAAGCACGCCTATTTTGGGAAAAGCAAGACCTCATTATATGCTGTCTTGGGATTTGGGGAGCCCATTGGGTGAAAATAAATGGATGAAAAAGTTCTACCATTCTAACTCAAATCAAAGGGTTTGGTGGAGGAGAAGAGACCAATATTTGTTCTAGATGCATACCAGAGGGACTAGAGTACAGCAGGTAAGGCACTTAGATTCCATCCCCCACATGCAGATCAACCCCCGGAGCACTACCAGGAGTGATTTCTGAGCACAGAGACAGGAGTAAGTCCTGTGCACTGCCAGATGTCTCCAAAATACCGAAAACACAGGGGCCGGCACAATAGTACAGCAGATAGGGCATTTGCCTTGTTCAATCCCAGCATCTCATAGGGTCCCCTGAGCACCACCAGGAGTAATTCCTGAGTGCAGAGCCAGGAGTAACCTGTGAGCATTTCCAGGTGTGGCCCAAAAACAAAAACATGAAATAAAACCTTTGAAGACATTTATAAAATAGCTACGTCTATCTCTTTGCAGATGCCCGCTCTCTAGGAGCCTAGTGTCCCCAGCTCATGCCCTTGAGACTTGTGCATCTAACGAGTCACTGCTGAAAACTGAGGTGGAGAAGGGACCTCCGTGGATAAACGGTGGCCGCCACCTTCACCCAGTAGTCTCGGGTCACATCACAGTGGTGCCGCATGACCGTCATGTCTGCCCTGCTAGAGGCGATGAGGAAGACCGTTTCCCAGAAACCCCTTAGAGCATGACAGAAACCTCTGCCTATCCCCAAGTCAGAGACAGACTCTGAGATGCCTGCCAGGGCCTCTCATAGCTGCCTCTCATAGCTGCCAGGCTCAAAGAACACGGGAAAGATGAAGGCAGCGGCCCGGGGTGGGGAGTGGAGAGTGAAGGAGACGCAGGAACTGCACGTAAGCCCAGTCTCAGGTGTGGGACTTGGGAAGAGGAAGGGATGCAGAGGGGTAAAGAAGTGAGCTCACATGGACAGGAGGACTAACATGCCATGGCTCGATGTGTCTTCGTGTTGACCAGGGTGAGGTGTTTGTGGAATGTAAGATAGCATTAGGAGGGGCTGTAGTGATAGCACAGCAGGTAGGGCATTTGCCTTGCACGTGGCCAACCTGGGTTCAATTCCCAGCATCACATACGGTCCCCCAGCACCGCCAGGAGTAATTTCTGAGAGCATGAGCCAGGAGTAACACCTGTGCATCGCCAGGTGTGACCCAAAAAGCAAAACAAAAAAGATAGCGTTAGAAGAGGAGATGAGGGCCAGAGAGATAGAATGGCAGAGAGGGTGATCACCTTGCACGTGGCTCACCCGGGGTTCGATCCCCGGCAACCCCTGTTTTCCCTGATACTACCAAGACTGATCCCTGAGCACTGTCAGGTGTGGCCTCCTTTTAAAAAAGAAAAAGATATTATTAGGAGAAACTGAACTTGGATGAGGAGCAAATAGGCATTCTCTGTACTGTCTTGGCAACTTGTCTGTAAACTTAAAAATAGTCCAATAAAAAAAAAAGGCGGTGTGTGTGTGGGGGGGGGGGGCGCCTAAGAGATAGTCCAGAAGTTCAGACATTTGCTTTGCAACTCAATAATTGTTGAGTCCCAGCACCACATATGGTCCCCCAAGTCCCACCGGGTGTGGTTCCCCACCCCAAGAATCATAATTTTAAAAGAGGGAAATGGGCAAGTTTTATAAACAACTTTGTGCTTGTAATTTTGACAAATTAAAGGAAGAAATTCCTTGAATTCCACAATTGCAAAGTGATTCAAGAAGAAAAATAGAACATTTTCATAAATGAAACCTGAATTTAGTTGAGGCAGAGAGGGAGCACACTGCCAACCAGGTTAGGCCTCCAGCACCCCTTTGGGGTCCTCAGGGCCACCAGGACTTAGCTCTGAGCACTGCCAGGTGTGGCCCAAGCCTTCCCCCCCCCCACAAAAAAAGTAAGAAAGAATGATGAAAACTTGCCTTTATTCAGTAGTAAGTCAGTACACAAAACTCAAATATATCTCTGTACACTAGAAATGAGCAATTGAAAATGAAATTTTTGAAAGTACCATTTAAAATAGCACACACAAAACACAAACTACTTCAGAATAAATTTAACAAAATATGTGCAGGGTTTGATGCTAAAACTTATGAAACAGAGAATTCAGAGAAAACAATTTTAAAGACCTAAGCAAATGGAAAGATATTCCATGTTTTGGATTGGAAGACTCAATATTTTTAAGATGTTAATTTCCCCTAAATTGATCTATAGATTCAACTTAATCCCAACCCAAATTCCAGATGGCTTTAAAAAATTGGTGCACTGATTCTAAAATATATATGAATATGCGAAAGATCTAGAATAGCCAAAACAATGTTGAAAAAGAACATAATTGTAGGACTTTTATTCCCTTCTTTACTATCATGTTACAGAAAATGTAGATCAACAATATACATAGACACACATTTCAGTAGAATAGAGTAGCTTAAAATTAGGCCCCCACATAAATGGCCAATTGGTATTTGATCGGTTTGGGGGTCACACCCAGCTGTGCTCAGGACTTTCTCCTGGCTCTGCACTCAGGGGTCACTGGTGGGGCCATTAAATGCAGTGCTGGGAATTAGGCTCAAGTCAGCTGATGCAAGGGAAGTGTTTTACCCACTGTACCATCTCTCTAGCCCTTTGCTGAGTTTTAACATATATGCCAAAATAATTAGAAAGGGATTTTTCCCCCTTTTATTAAAGCTACTAGAATAACTGGATGGTTATTCATATGGGAAAGAAATGGTTGTTATGCCTGATGCAAGTATTAGTTGAAAATAAATTATAGACCTATAGACAGAAGAAAAACCTAAGAAATCTTGGGAGATTTTTGGCATCAAACACATTAAACTACGCTAATCAGGTATAAGCAAAAAAGGTGAAATCAGGGCACAGTGGGTAAGGCGTTTGCCTTGCACGCAGCCAACATGGCCGACCCAAGTTCAATTCCTCCGCCCCTCTCGGAGAGCTCGGCAAGCTACCGAGAGTATCTCGCCCGCATGGCAAAGCCTGGCAAGCTCCCCGTGATGTATTCGATATGCCAAACACAGTAACAACAAAGTCTCACAATGGCGATGTTACTGGGCCCGCTTGAGCAAATCGATGAACAGTGGGAGAACAGATATCGTTATCATTCATATTTAAATTTTTATGCTTGGAATTTTGTATGCATTTTTTTCCAAATTCCCACCAAATTAGAGGCTACCAAGATATCACAAATCCTTGAATTTCCTATGATGCTTAGGATAAATGCTATAGGATAAATATTGTTTTAATATTTATAGCTCCCCGTGACATATTTGATATGCCAAACACAGTAACAACAAAGTCTCCAATGAAGACGATACTGGGCCCGCTCGAGCAATATTTATAGATGAGATATATGTTTTTATGTTTTCAATCACTTTTTCTATCTTAATAAACATTGTTTATGCCATAGTCATTAAGCTAAAGCTTAATCTATATATGCTGGATTGAATTTAATAGAGCAGGAGCTGAGGTGATAACTCAAAGAGTTATTATGCGTGCTTTAGAGAATGGGGGCCCATGATTAGTTCTTGGAACCACATTGTTTCCAGAGTAATAACTGGAAATATTACTGAACACTAAGCTAGGAGTATCCTCTAGGCACTTTTGAATGTGATCACCTTGTGAAAGAAAAGAAATAAAAAGAAAATTAAAATTTTGGTTCTAAGGATGTAGCTTGTCTTACATGGGTGAGGTTAAATCTTTAGCACAGTAATTATTTAATTTATTTAAAATAAAATTGGGCTGGAGATAGAGTACAGAGCTTGAGTTGCATGTTTTGCAAGCAGCTGATTCTGGTTTGATCTCTGGCATCAGATATGGTGCCCGACACAGGACCAGGGGTGATTTCTGGGCACAGAGCAAAGAACAAGCCCTGAGTACTACTGGGCATGACTCCAAAATCAAAGTAAGGTAAATTAATAAAATAAAACTTATATGATGACTACAGGGTATGGGGCTGCGATAGCACAGCGGTAGGGCGTTTGCCTTGCACGCAGCCAACATGGCCGACCCGAGTTCGATTCCTCCTCCC
>JAOXYA010000028.1:5932313-5945609 GCA_028565675.1 Sorex palustris | reverse complement strand
GTCACGGGGAGCTTGCCAGGCTCTGCCGTGCGGGCGAGATATTCTCGGTAGCTTGCCGGGCTCTCCGAGAGGGGTGGGGGAATCGAACTCGGGTCGGCAATGTTGGCTGCGTGCAAGGCAAATGCCCTACCGCTGTGCTATCGCTCCAGCCCACAAACAAATTTTCTCTATATTGTTTGTTTCAACACAGAGGCAAAGGGAATGCTTGTGATCACTGTTACAATAATCTCATAGCAGTGGTATGACTTCAGAGTCATTGTCAGAGTGTCTGCGGGGCCGCTTGGCGCTGGTAAAGTCTTCGGTGTCACTGTTTTTTCTCACTGAATTTGGTGGGCTTCTACACCACTTTCCCATCAGCTTTGCGGTGGTCCTACCAGGCCAACAGGGGCACGTGTGCACTCCAGGAGCTAGAAGCTGGAGCTGTTCGGTGGCGTGGTGGCTGATGAAGTTCAGTGGTGGAGCTGGACCGTTTCTCTGCAGAGGGTGTCTGTAGGGTGTGGCTGTGGGCTGCTGGGCCTCAGGCCCCAGGGGCTCCTGCCCACCCCGGTTCCAAGAAGGCCCCAGAGTTCTCAGCCCGGATGGTCTACCCTGGGAAATTCAGCAGCCTCGTGTCTTCTTGGAGATTAGTCCTGGAGCTGGGCCAGTTTTTCTGCCAGAAGATAGCAGGTGTGGGTAGGGGCTGATGGGCTTTCCCGTGGCAGTGATGGAGGGGAGTCTGGGTTGGGGGGGGAGGGGAAGAGAATCTGTATATTGTGATTATCCTGTCATCTCTTCAAACCCCTCTGGGCAAGGACTCCTGTACTTCACTACATAATCGTCACAAGTTTTATGACTTTTTTTTTTTTACAAAAAAGTAAATAGGGTGTGATGCGAAACTCATGTTTAAAAAAAAAAGTTGATACTGAAAAACAGAGTGTAACAATTATTCAGTGATGTAGGATAAAATGTTCCCCTTTCACATCTGCCCCAGAGTTTAGGGTCTAGCACATACTCGGTAGCTGTTCTTCTCTACATGAGTGACCATTCCTTGCTTAACAGTGACCCCGGGTCCAAGTAAAGATGCTTTAAAATGGGACATGACCACGTAGCTCGCCCATGCTCTCTGTGCATTGGAAGACAGGCCTGGTTCCAAGGAGCCCCAACTCCGGGCAGCCCAGAGTCGCCGCTCGCACATGGCTGCTTCCTATACTCCCGTAAGCTGAGATTCCCTCAGGCTGGAGAGTTTTAAGGGACCTGCGACAAGGCCGCCCGGGCCCTGTGAGTCAGCCATGCAATTGGTCCCAGAAGAGGCACCGACTTCACGGGCGGCTTGGCCCGAGGGACCTGTCCTCCTGGGACGCATCCAGATGGAGAGCAAATCTGGCAGGAAGCCCACTCTTAACTCCCAAAGGGAAAGGCGGGGGATGGAGGGGAAGCTCCCGTGATACCTGGTCTCGTGACAAACTCCAGTCTCAGCCTTGTCTGCTGGGTGTTCTCTGCCGGGCTCTTGCGCGTTTGTTCATCTCTTTAATAGAACAGTTATCCCTTCAACATATGTTGCCTTGGGGAAGAGGTTGGTCTCAGGGTCCAAGCTCCCCCATTAGAACCTGTGTTCCGAGGCACTAATGGACTGCCCGGTGACTGCACTTACTCCTATACTGCACGCTCGAAATCTGCTGGGAGAGTAGATTTGAAGTGTTCCCTACACACATGCGCGAGAAGTGTGTAACTGGAGTGATGGCCATGTTAGGGAGCTTCCTTGTGGTGATTGGTTACTGTCACTGTCACTGTCCTCCCGTGTTCATCAGTTTGCTTGAGCGGGCCCAGTCACGTCTCCATTCTGACTCTTGTTACTGTGTTTGGCATATCAGGTACGTCACAAGTAGCTTGTGCGGGCGAGATACTCTCGGTAGCTTGCCAGGCTCTCCGAGAGGGGCGGAAGAATCAAACCTTGGTCTGCCGAGTCGGCCGCATGCAAGGCAAACGCCCTACCTGCTGTGCTATTACTCCAGCCCATGGTGATCTATAATATACACATACTCCAGATCGCCGTACTGGATACTTGAAATGTAGCCAGACTCATCAGTTATACCTCAATAACTCTGGGGTCAGGGGGAACGATAGAAAAAGAAAATCCTGGTGTTCCCTGAGTACCTACTATGTGTCCAGCTTCCTAGTAGGTCCGATGAATGCAAAGGTGAGTGAGACAAGGGTTTGATTCCCGGTGTTCAGAACAGCTATTAGAAGGACAGAACAGCCTGTCCCGTCCCAGTCTCATGGCCGTCAACAAAGGCCTGTGCCAGTCCTCGAGGGCGCTGCTCCCTAGAGGAGCACTTTCTGCTCCACTGGGCAAGAGTCTTGCTCCCGGGGCTGGAGTGACAACACAGTGGGTAGGGCATTTGCCTTGCACGCGGCAGACCTGGGTTTGATCCCCGGCATCCTATATGATCCCCCGAGCACCGCCAGGAGTCATTCCTGAGTGCAGAGCCAGGAGTAACCCCTGAGCCGGGTGTGATTCAAAAAGCCAAAAAAAAAAAAAAAAGAGTCTCGCTCCCTCCTGTGCCTCTGACCCTCGGTCTTCACGTCCTCTCCTGGACCGGCACTCTTCTGCTCCTCCTCACTGGAACTTGGCTTCACATCCATACAATCGGGGTTTTGCACGCCTCGGCTGGGCAGGTCCTCTGCCAGGTCAGGGAAGGAGCTTATCCCTGGGCTCGTGACTTAGCATGTGTTCGACGGGTCACGGAGGGAGGCTGGGAAGCCATCGCCTGTCCAGGAGAAGAAGTGAGCAGGCAGGGGGCAGCGATGAAAAACGCAGAGAGAAGCTGACGGTGGGCGTGGAAGCATCGTGTCAGCCGGGGCGTGTGGCGGTCAGCCGGAACCTCTGCTCCATAGCCGGGAGGGCTAGCAGAGGAGCACTGTCTGCGGGAGGCCAGGCTGGAGGGGCCTTGCGTTGTAGAGACAAGACACAGAGGGGTGATTTGCAGAGCTGCCGGTGAGGGGCATGGGGGCATCTGCCCCGCATGCAGTCACCTGCTCGGGCAGTGCCAGCCTCTTGTGGCTGCCTTCTCCAAGTCTCCCCCAAGATTTCCCCCTCCCAGGTCTGCCAGGCTGGGGTTCAGGGGCAGTTTACTGAGGAGAATTCTCTTTGTTCATTTCTTCGGGGGGGGGGGGGGTGCGTAGTGCTCGGGAACCAGGCAGTGCTGGGGATTGAACCCAGGGCTTTCATCTGCAGCCTGTGAGTACCAGCTGTTTGTGCTCTTGCCCTGGCCCCCATGAACTCTCTGCTCTGACTCTCCCCGCCGGGGGGGATTGCACACCTGCTTGGCGGGAGTGCTCACCAGAGCTTGTCCAGGCTGTGGTCCAGGTCTGGGGCTGCCCTGCTTTAGTTGTGCTTGCAGCCTTCGTCCTTAGTTCCGGGGCTCCTGAACATTCTGGTTGAGGTGGTCCCTGGGAATCAGAGTGCTCCTTGGAGTCATGATGCTCCCTGGAGTCACGGTGCTCCCTGGAAGTCAGAGTGCTCCCTGGAGTCACTGTGTTATTCACATGTGGTTGTGGTTGCCGAGCCTCACACTTCCTCTCAGCCGTGCTCACCCATCTTTCAGTTGCAGCCATCACTGTGTGCCATGCCCCTGTAGGTGTGGTGCTCACACACACTAGCCAGAAATCTCCTGCGGCCCCCAAAGATCACCAGAGAACCAAGTTTGCCAGACACAGACCATCAGAGCCACCTCAATAGATGTGGTAGCACCGGGAACCGAACTCTCAACCTGATGCTTACGAGGCTGGCGCCTTAAGCCCCTGGGCTCTCCCCGCAGGCTCCGGAAGAGAGTCCGTATCCTCAGGGCTGGAGCAATAGCATGGTGGGTAGGGCATTTGCCTTGCACGCGGCCGACCCAGGTTTGATTTCCAGCATCCCATATGGTCCCCCTGTGCACTTCCAGGAGTAATTCCTGAGTGCAGAGCCAGGAGTAACCCCTGTGCATTGCCGGGTATGACCCAAAAAGCCAGAGAGAGAGAGAGAGAGAGAGAGAATCCGTGTCCTCACTGCAATGGCCGCAGTCCAGTCTTCCGCCCCCTCACGCTCTTCAGGAATCGTTCTTTGGCCTGGCTCTGCCGTGGCCACCTTCCCCGGCCACCCCCCACACCCCATTTCACGCGGGAAGGGGAGCCGCATCCTGCCCCACCGGGCCTTTCCCTGAGTGTGTGCGTAGGATTTGTCAACAATCGAGTATTTTAGGAGGCTTTATGGGGCTTCATTAAAGACGTGGGGGCGGGAGCAGGGTGGGACATCAGAAGAGACCCCAGCAATAAACCGCAGCTCGAGCTCTGGAATGCAGTAAATGTTTAAGAGACTTCCTTCCTTTCATTACTGCCTTTTACTTTACTTTTATACCCGTAAAGAGTTGTGTTTTATGGGTTGAAATTTCTTGATTCCCCATTTTTTTTTCCCCAGGTCTGTTTAAAAGCGACATTTTATCTTTGAGGATGTTTGGCTGGCGGTGGAGGAAGTCCCGCCAGTGGATTCAATTAACCAGCAGAGCCCAGGCTCGTGGATCCTGCGCCGCCGCCTTCTTACCCCTTCTTTTTCACAACTGCTACATAAACACAGCTGGGTTTAATATTTGTCGTAACAAAAGATTTCACTTGAATCATTTTACTCTGGGTAATTAACGCAGGGAGCCAGGCTCCCCTTCTCTTCAGTGGGCTATCCTCCTCTGTGGAGCGCCGGGACTATCCAGATAATGAAGTGCGCCCCACCCGGTCTTTGCCCTGCCTTAAAACTGCTTAATATTTGGCCGTTCCCACTAGAGAGCAGATGCTTTTCTTTGCAAGAATTGAATTTCTGTCAGCTCTTTTATGCATCATGTGTTTGGAGCCGGGAGTGGATCAAGTTGTTCATCGCAGTGGGAACACCATGAAGCCGTCTATTATATACACTGCCCACCCCCTCCCATTCCCCCTCCCCCTCCCCCCCGCCGTACCTTGAGGAGGTGGCGGTGTCCAGATCCCCGTGGGAGCTCACTGGCGTGGAGGCGGCCAGGTGGGCCTCTGTGGGTCGGGACCAACCCCAGCCCTGAGCCTGTGGCATCTCTGTCCACAGAGCCCGGGATTGTGGCTGAGACAAATCCCTGCTTTTATCTTTGTAAACACCGAGCACTTCATTAAATCCCAAATCCACCCCAGGTTTGGGTCACGAAAGAAACCCGCTTGGCTTAGCATAATGAGTGACATTTCAGTCATGGAAGCCCGAGAAAATATTCCTGGGAGCCCCTGGTTCTTGGAGTTGCGAACATAATGGCCTGAGTAGTTTTGGCTGTGGAGTCGGGCTTGTGTGGAGCGTAATTACCATCTATTAGGCCCCTACTGTGTGCCAAGAAGCATGCTAGAAACTTCAGAGATCTTGACATTTCATCTACCTAACAATTCTGCCAAGGGGGAGGGCGGAGCAGGGCACCTGAGCCCTTTCTCCTAGCCAAAGAGGCTAAGAACACCCCTAAAGGCGTCCAGCTCACTTTAACCCATCGCTGAATTGGGATTTGAACTCAGGGCTGTCTGAATCCCGCGGAAAGCTCGTGCTCCAAGTTTGCTAGACAGGCCTTAGCAAAGCCTGGGCGTTGTTGATCTGTCAGGGCATTGAATTATTCTCCTTGTGCATTGCCTACTGCCTCTGCTGCATCTGAGTCTCCTTATTGCATGCCAGGGCTCAAACCAGCGCCTGTGTATCCATCCAAGCCTGAACTTTGGGCTGGGGGCGGGAGCCGTTTATATTCCATTTTGCCTTTCCCAGTAGTGCAGGGACAGTCCTCAGCCCAGGCCCATCCTTCCCCAGACCACCTTCCCGCATTGCAGCCCTGCAAAATTTAAGCTGTTTTGGAAAACATGAGCCTGGATAATGTTCCTGCTATGGCCTCAACTCCCGGGGCTGAGGCCAGACGTGCATTTTGAAGATGTAACAATCAATTTGCAGGAGTCTGAATTGCACATTCAGATGTCTCCATGAAATCCTGCTGGCCTGTCGTATTATTAATCACGGCTAAGGGGAAAGTGGCTTCCACTCCCCACGAAAAAGTCGTGAATCTTTTGATAAACATTTTGGCTTCTGATCCACTTTCGTCCTCTCCCAAATACTGTTCATTAGAAGCAGGCATCAGCATCCTGGCTCATTAGAATTAAACCCCCTTTCTTTTTAATTTGCAGCCCATTTTGTTGCTGAAAGATGTTGGGAGCTTGGAATTTTTTTTTTTAGTTGATAGTGGTTGTATTTTTGAAAAACATGTCTAACTTTCCTTTTGCAGGCGCATGTCTATTTTTTTTTCAGCGATAACTTACCATTTTTATTTTGTGCATTGTGTTTGCAAGAGAATGGTTCTTGGTTTATTCATGTTGACAACTGAAAAGCCTTAGACCTAATTAAAAGAATTTCCACGAGCACCTTTACTGAACCATTTCATTACGCGGCACTGCACAGATTGCATTGTGAAACATGGTGATAGTTTAAATCTGACCTTTCAACCTAAACTGCCAGAAGTATGGGGGAAAAAACCCTGCTTTGAAAATGCTCCCTGGATACGTACATATAGAAGGATCCGTGCATGCACATATTTGGTTAGAAATAATCTTTTTATTAAGTGACCACCTAATAATCTAAATACACATTTACTTTAAGCTCAGATCCATAGCCTCCTTTCTTTAGCTTGGGCAGGATTTTCAGCTGTATTGTGTGTGTGTATGTGTGTGTGTGTGTATTAAAGCTAAATTGTTTTATTGGGAAAACAAAGACAATTCTCCTTCCACTGGGCAAAAAATAATAATAATAGTAACAAGTGTTTGTAGGAATACGAGGCTTACAAATAGAAGAAAACCGCAAAAGTCTTTGCAAGTGTGTGCTTCAGTTTGAAATGCTCGGTGACTCGGGAACCCAGGCTGGGAGAGAGCTGGACTGTCGCATGGAGCTGGCGAGTCCACCTGAGTTTTATCTGGCACAAGTCGAAACTGGCCTTTTTGTTTTAAAAATGGCACTTTTTTTTTTTCGCTCCAGCAATGTTATCCCGAGGATTTGGTGGCTGTTCTTGGGGAGTTGGGCGCAGCCATTGTCGTGCCTGGTGAGACAGACATCCACATAATGAAAATGGATCCTTTTGTCTGACAAGAAGCCGCTTAGAATGGCAGTGCGTGCCTCCAACTTTCTGACGGATCCGCAGCCTGCGAGATGTCAGGGGCGACCACGGGAGCAGGGACCCGGGGCCCCTCGGGTCACAGCCAGCTCTGGCTCAGGGCTCCGCGTAACTAGCACAGTGCCCTCTCCCCCACAGAGAGCCAGGAGCCGTGAGGGGGAAATGGGATGCAGAAGCAGCAATTAAAGCCAAGCGAGGTCAAGGTACAACCATGTTCTCGAGAAAGAAACAGAAAAACAGGGAATGGGAGGAAGCAGTCATGGAGATCTATGAAGTTGGGGGTGGAAAAAATAAACCAGTATCAGGGACAGATCTAATCTGCCGTCTCAGAAGCCCTGGCAGCAGTGAGCATGGAGTGGAGTCGCAGGGACTTGGGTAGAAGGCGGGCTGTGGTGGCCTCTGCCTCCAAACCACCCCCCTCGGTGGGGGTGGCATTAGGGGGGCCGAGGGGAGGAGACACAGTCTCGTTCCTGTGTGTCATTTGCGCAAGAGGACTCTGCCGGCCAGCCCAGTCCCCATGGCTCTGAGCGTCCCTCCCTTGGCGTGTGGTACTTGGTGCCGCCTGAGGAGTACCGGTTCCTGCTGCCCCAGGCTTTGCTTCTTTCCAGGGGCTGTTGCTGGGATGGAGAGCGCAGTGGAGGCGCCTTTGCATGGTCTGCTGGTGGATGCCAGTGCCCAGGCAAGCGCAGCGTTGCCCTATTCTGGGCCAGTGTGAAGAGGGCCGGAGTGAGTCTCTTGTGTCTGTGCCTCTGAGCAGGGGGTGGTCAGAGGCCAGGGCCCCTTCGGCCCTCCCCATGCCCAGATAGTGATCAGGAGATGTGACCAGGTCTCGATGGCTCCTTTTTTTGGGGGGTGTTGCATCAGTTTGCCTTAATCCTTGGGGGTCAGTTTCTTAAAGGGGGAAGGAGCTTCAGCGATTGTATCACCCTGCTCTCTGCAGGGCCTCTGGGAGCCCCAGCTTTGACCCCGAGCAGTTGATGCCGAGACTGGGCTCCTGCTCTAAGGCCCAGTTGCAGGCCTTGCCTGCCCATTCAGATAGAGGAAACCAGTTACTGCGACAGTGCGTTATTCCCCTCCCACCGAGGAAAGGGACAGTTGAAGCAGGGCTTCTTCAACTCCAATGCAGTCCGTTTGCTCCCCAGAAATTGTTCCCTTGGGGGTCACACCCCATGGTGCTCAGGGATCACTTCTGGTGGTGCTTGGGGCAGGGGAGAGGGGCGGGGGGTTGCTTTTTGCATTGCCCAGGATCAGACCTCGCTGGCAAGCACCTTAACCCCTGGGATATCTCTCTGGCCCTTATCTTAGAAATTGTTACACAACGCCAGGTCTATAAAATAGGTCTCCAAGTCAAGCGTCAACTTCCAGCGAACCTTGAATTTACCTTGTGACAGATTTTTCACTTTCCAACATTTCACTCAGTAACATGGCCCCATGTGGTGTAGCAACCCGCCCACCCTCACCACCCCAAGTTTTCTAAGTTTTCAAAGTGCTGGAAGCTGGTGCGGCAAATAGGGGAGCCATGACCTGTGTGTGTGTGTGTGTGTGTGTGTGTGTGTGTGTGTGACACCATGGTTGATGTAGTACCCTGGGCCATATAAAATAATAGTGTCTCCCCTCCACACGCGCAGGTTGAAACCAGCTGAAATGAAATCCCGCTGAACTTGGAGCAGATAGGGCACTCGCTCACCTGGTCACACAGCCATGCCCCCCCCCCCAACAGTACAGGTGACCGCTTTGCTGGTTCAGACAGGCCAGCTGGACGATGCATAGGAGCAGGGCAGAGGCCAGAGTGACCCCCATGTGGGTGTGAGATTCTGCAGATATGGAGTGTGGGTCATGAGTGTCCCCAGAGGCCGGAGGATATGGCTGCAGCCCTGAGGAAGGTGCCCTAGCCAGGCTGGCCTCTGTGTCCACAGCACTGGGCGTCTGGGGGTCCAAGTGAGGAATACGACTTTATCCAGGGGCTTGGGGGAGGGTGTAAGAAAACCCAAGTGTTGTGTGGAAGACCACAGGGCTTTTGTGAGCCATGCGGAGCCCGCGCCACATTTTAGGAGACAGAACTTGTAGGAGCAGCTGCCAGGCAGGGGACTCAGTGCGAAGGGGAATGAAATGCAGGCCTGTCCCCAGGAGAGTGGGCCGTGCAGTAGAGCAGGGAAAAGACCAGTCCTGAAGTGCGGACAGAAAACAGGGCCGGCCGGGATACCCCATGCGTCACATACGTCCTATTTTCACCCTCACAGAGTATGTCCTTGCAGATGTTTCCCTTCACCCCAGAGGGGACTGGCGCTCGGGACGGGGCGCACAGAAGGACGCCAGGCTGCCCCCTAAGACTCGGGCTCTGCACTCACAGCAGGTGAGACCAGGATCAGGCCGACTCATGAGTCTGCAGCTCCGTGGCCAGGGCAAGGAAGCAACTGGCTCAGCTGTTAGGGCTTAGCATGGCTTTCTACAGAAGGGAAACAGGTTGGCGTCTGTTCCAACCCTGGTCCTGCCCACATGGGACCAGATTCCTCTAACTCCCCTGTCACTGGAGGGCATGGCCCAGGAGTTTGCTCCAGCAGAGAAGTGTGGCCCTAGAAACACTCTGCATGACACGGAAGTCCTGAGTAATCAGCCCCTCCTGCTGGGTGACTCAGCATTGGGCCCCTGGGAGCTCTCAGGAAGTGTGGTCCATGCTCCCTCTCACTGAAGATGCGACCCCTAGGGATCCAGCCAGGACATCCTTATCCCTGGCAGGGGGTCAGGGAAGGCATCCCGGAGGATGGGACCTGGGAGTTCCCTCTTTCCCTTCACTGGAGAGCAGTGTTTAGCTTGAACTGTCAAAGGAAACGTGCTCATCTGAATGCTTCCTCATGCCAGTTGCATATGCTTGGGTTCTGTTTTGTTTGGGTCAAGGGTCATCAAAGCCATCCTAACCCTGTAGAGTGGGGAGAACTGTGTCCCTCCCTGGGCCACACGAAGTCTTCCCTTGTGACTGTATAGATTCACACACACCACATACACACACACACACACACACACACATACACACACACGTGTCCTTTGGAAAGGATCAGGCCGAGCTGAGAGTGTTGTGACCTGCCTTTGCCCGAGCCTGGCAGTGTCCTGGGGTCTCCCTCTTCTGGCACATCATGGAAAAGCCCCATGTCTCTTCTCCGGGGCACCACGTTACCGAGAGGACGGGCCCTGCTGATGGGCGCCTGGTTCGACACTGTTGGCATGTGCGTGGGCCGGAGGGCAGCATCTGCTTCTGGAAAGCTGCTTCACATCATGTGTGACCTTGAGGGCATGTCCAGGCCGCTCAGATGAGCTGGGAGTTTTTTCTCACTGCAGGAATGATGGGGTGGGGGGCTGGGGAAGGATTGAGTTGCAGGGACTGCAAGTGAGGTGCACAGGGAGGACTGGAAGTATGCCCCCCCTCCCCATGCTGAGCCATAACCAGACCCGGGCACGGAGAGAAGAGGCCAAATTCAGAATCCATTTGGGGTGTCGATAGGGACAGCCAAGGGCAGTGGCAGTGGCCTGGGCCGTGGGTGGCCACTTTGTGTTCTTGTCCTTAAAGATTTCCAGGCGTCTCATAGGAATTTTTTTTTCTTTCTGAAAAGGGGACGAAAGGGACCAGTAAGTTTAGGGACCTCTGGGTTGGCTGGTGTCACAGTGACCAAGCTGGGCCCCAGAGGAGCAGGAGAACACGGGAGAGAGAGAGAGAGAGAGAGAGAGAGAGAGAGAGAGAGAGAGAGAGAGAGAGAGAGAGAGAGAGACCCATGGGTTCCATTTATGCTCTGCGCTCTCTTCTCTTGATTTCTATTCCCTCCATCGCCCTCAAATTCGGCCTGCTGAGCCGCAGTGTCACTGGGCTGGCGACCCTGGCCAGAGTCCCCCGGTTAGATGTACCTGCAGGTAATCTCCACCTTAGGTCCCCTCCTGCCCAGTCACCTACCCTAGGCACTCCCCAGGGATTAGTTGGTTCCAAGTTCCGAAGTGCTGAGCACAGCGACTCCATACACGGCAGACCCGGTCCTGGTCTTGGGGGATGCACGGGGGGTGGGGGGGTGGAGGAGGAGGGAAAAGGGGGCACCGAGGTCCCGGCTCACCTGGCTGGTTTGGGGGCTGGGCACTCGGGCACACGGGTGCCTGAACGGTTGCTCCCTGGCAGCTCCTCCTTTGTGTAAGATGGTAATGAGGCCATTAGGAGCGGCTCACCTGAGGAGCAGCCTGTGAATCCGAGGTAATTAAACACCTCCCGAGTGAAAGGGAAAGGCCGGGGAGGTTAAGTGAGGAATCACCGGGCACCGCAGCCTCTCGAGGAGACAGCGCCCGTGAGGGCCGGAGTGGGCGGCGAGTTTAATGCCCAGATTAAGCCAGTTTCTTGCTCCTCGGGCTGGCTGGAACAGGAAGTCCCACCATGGGGTCCCGGCTGCTGAGGTGTCTCGTCACTCCTCCTGCGGGCTCCCCCTTGGTGGCAGCAGAGTGGTTGTGACCTGGGACAGCTTCCTCACAGCAGACCAATCCTTGACACCCAGAGGTTGACTCCAAAGGACCTCTGGGAGAAAGTTATTTTTCTGGGCCTCGGAGCAGAGGTGGGGTCGTTGCCCACTCAGTGCCCGTTCCAGTCATGACTTGTGACTTCGGAAGTCCGTCCCGCCTGCCCTAGGACTGGGGCGTTGTCGATGGTCTCTGAACTCAGTCCAACTATATCGGCCTCAGGCAGGATTCCCTGGCCCCAGGCCCCACGAGCACTCGCTGGAGGTTTCCCCCGTTCCCCCTGGACCCCAGAAACCATCCAGCCCCTCCTGCTTCCCTTCTGCTTTGACCACAGGGTGCTCCTAGGTGAGCCCTGCAGCCCACTCTCAGCCCCTGTGTAAGAGCACGAGACCTACCTCTGCACACACTGAATCCCACCCCCCTTCCCTTCCCCCCTCCCCCCGCCCCACCTCCTCTGCTTCACTTCCGCTGGTGTGTGCACGCGGGCTGCTGCTCTTCCTTTGACGGCGAGGCTTGCGGTGTGCTATTGCACACACTCGGTGTACGAACTCGCAGGTCGAACGCAGTGAGCCACCTATTCCTGATATTTAATTCGAGGAGGAAATGAAATTGGAACTGAAAATTTCTGGTGCTGTTTGAGCTCAGAATCCTGGACTTGGATTCAGACCCCCCGACGACATGGCCTACTCGTTGGGTTTCTTCCTTGGCATGGAACCTACTCCCTTCCACCCGCCTCCTGCCCCGTCAGTGGGGATCACCGTCCACCCTGCCTCGCGGGATTGGTGGAGGAATTAAAGTCAGAACCGTGTATGAGAGCGTTTCCAGGCTCACAGACTGCCTGGGAAGTGGGTTGTTTGTGGGCTCTTTTGGTTTGGGGGGCCACAGCCAGCCAAGCTCAGAACTCCGGGATCACTCCTGGCAAAGCTCCAGGGAAGCTCCCAGGGGGCCGGGAATTAAACCTGGTTGGTCACGTGCAAGGCAAGTGCCCTCCGAACTGTCCAATCCCTTCAGCCCTGTTTGTGTTTGTACCAAAGATGGGCTCCAGGGATCAAGCATTGCTGAGATCTCCCAGGCCTGCCCAGATGCCGCCTGCATCTTTGTCCTCCAAGCAGCTGCTGACGGGCTCCATCCAGGGCCCCCTCCTAGCTCTGTGGGTATCCAGACTGCCCTCACCCCGAGTCTTCTTTTTCTCCATCCCAGATCTCGTCGCTGAAGAACCGTCTGAAGAAGGTGTCCACGACCACGGGGGATGGCGTGGCCCGAGCATTCCTCAAGGCCCAGGCTGCTTTCTTTGGGAGCTACAGAAACGCTCTGAAAATCGAGCCGGTGAGTAGCCTCTGGACCAAGGCCGTGCAGGTAGTTTTGGGGTTTCAGCAGCCCGGGACTCAGCTGGGGTCGTACTCGTCTAGAGGAGGTTGTGCGGGTGTGTGGATATGTGGAGGGGGTTGTGGGGCTCACGTATCTGCCCAGATAGTAACCCTGATGCTGAATACAGCTCCAACCCTTCACAGTTACGAAGCTTCCATGTTTGAGTCAGTCAAACTCCCATTTCTTCACCAGTACACGTTTTCTACCACCAAAATCCCCAGTATCCACCCCCACCCCCCCCCAAGCCCAACCCTCCCCCTGCCTGTGTGGCAGACAGTTTCCACAG
>JAOXYA010000028.1:5915944-5929331 GCA_028565675.1 Sorex palustris | reverse complement strand
ACCCTCCCCCTGCCTGTGTGGCAGACAGTTTCCACAGTACTCTCTACTTTGATGTCATTCAGTATTTCAACACCAGTCCCGCCATTATCATTTGGAATTTTCCCGCCACCACTCAAACCTACCAAAAAGGCAGTGCTAGACTATTTATTTTGTATTGCTTGTTATGAATAGCATAAGATGTCATGTGGCCACTCTTGCAACCGCGGGCTCTTGGAATTCTAAAATTTTAGATAATCAGGGTATGGAGAGATCTCTGCCATGAGCTGCTCGGTTCGAGATTCTTTTGTGTGTCTCTCAGTCATACTTGCCCTTTTATTGTCAAGGAACTAAGTACTCTGCAGGTGGTCTTGGCATAAATGGCTGCAGAATCCACCCAGGATGGGGGATTGGGAATGGTTTTCAGCCTCTTGGCTTTGTCCCACCTCCTGCAAGCTGATTGGTTCCTGTGAGGCTGTGGGGGCACCAGCTCTTCCCCAGACCAAGGCTAGTGCAGCACCTGCAGCCTTGCCCAGCCTGGGAAGCATAGGTGGTGAGTTCTAGTATGGGTTCCGGAATGTTCCACCACTTTCTGTCAGATGATCACGTGACAGTGTTGGGCAGTGAATTTCACGCACGAAGTCTGACAGAGAATTGTGGTCACAGTTGTGCATTGTCAGTGCGTGTCTGCTGCTGTGACCCCCCTCCCCCTTACACTTTAAGTACCAAGAAGATTGTGGGATCTAGCTGTCCCTCCCCCTGGGACCCCGGGACTCAGGGAGCAGCCTCGAGACCCTGTCTCTTTGGGCCTCACCCTTCACCCAGCACAGCATCCAGACTGGCTGAGCTTGCCTCGGTGGCGGGACAGGGTCCTGGTCACCTAACAGAAGGGACCCTCCCTGAGCTTCCTAAGAAATTCCTCCCTCGGGTACTCTGAACCTTTCCACATAGAGCCTGGTCCCCGGGTGCTGCTGTCTCCCAGGGGGCCGCCTCTGGGTCTGTCCAGAGCTTGGATCTGCACCCTGCCTCCTCCCCCCAAGCAGGCTCGGGGCTATGGGGGGAAGGGTGCAGGCATAATTCAAGGGCAGTGCTGCCATCTTTCCAGCCCCACAAAAATGGGCAGAGTGGCCTGGTCCTTTCCTTGGCCTGCGGGGAGTGGACAGGCATGAGGCACGTCCGTCCTGCCGATGCTCTTCAATGTCAGGTGGGCATCTGGACCCCTGTTAGATCTTGGTAACCGTGGCCAGGGGGTATGCATGGCCCCGACTGATTCTGTAGTGGTCCTTGCGCATGGCTCTGGATGGCCCTGGATATATGGGATGGAAACCCTGGAAGGGAAAGTCTTGCTGGCCTAAACCAGGGGAACCCCAGCACCTCTGAGCTCCAGCGTCTTTGGCTGTGAAGTGAGTGTAAGAGTTTGCATCGCCCATCCTCTCCTGTGGCTCTTGGGGGGTCAAACGAGCCTTCAGAAGTTGCACCAGAAACTTTTCCAGGGATGGGGGCCGCTTGCCTGGGGCTGAGGGTGCCTGGCCCCGAAAAGAAGCACCCCAGCATCCTGGGCTGGCTGTAGTGTGACAAGGGAGTGAGGGCCTGGTGGCAGGAGCCCCTCGGTGCCACTCTGAGGGGAGAGTACTGTAGTACTATGAGTTGGGGGTGGGGAGATAGAATTGCAGGAACACCACTGGGTGTGTCCCCACCGAAATAACCAACCAAGTCAATAAACCAGCATAGCACATGGAGAGAGGAGGGTGTGTCTGATTGTAAATGTGCCCCTTTGCACTGGCTCCAGCCTGTCATTTCGTGCCGGATTCTATGTGCTGTGAAGAGAGCAAGGTGCTGCAGGTGATGGCTGTAGGACCTCCAACCCATCGGACCCATGTGGACCCAGATGCCCTGACCAGAGAACTGGGTCTCAGGGGCAGTTTGATGTGCTGTCCGGGTGTGTCCCAATGCCCCAGAGCTTTTAGACAGCCCTCAGGGAGACTGTCACCCTGTCCCCTCCATGTCCTTTAACCTCTAGGTTCAATTCTAGCCAGTTCTTGCCCCCAACCTAGGGGAACCCACCCCTCCATACAAGATCATCTGGGGGATTCATCAAAATCGCAACTTCCCTGTGAGGCCAGGTCGAGGTGAGGGGTCGGGGGAGGTGGTCAGTGGAAGGCTGGGGTGGCAGGAGTCTGGCACTGAGGGAACAGGGGTGGGGGGGTCTGCTTGGAGGGTGGGGGGCACTCATCTTTCAGCTGTAAGACTCGCACCTGCTCTTACTGTTTAAAGAACCTGCACTGGACATGTGTGAGCATCCCTGGCGCAGCAGCTGGGGTCAAGGTGACCCATTAACTTGTTTCCACAGAAGGTTCTAGAAAGGAGTAGGGGCAGAGGAGTGGGCTCCTCAATTTTGTATTTTTGCTTTTCTTCCCTTAGAGATATTCTGGTAGAATAATCCAGTTCTCCAGTTATTTGTCTTTGCGCTTTAGCGTGTTATGAGCATTTTTTCCAAGATCCTGTAAAAAAAAAAAAAACACTGCTTGCCGAAGAAGATGTGAACTAGCAGTAGAGTGAAGGCTTTGAGTGTCTAAGGCCTCAGGTTTGCACCCGGGACTTCCCGGCCCTTAAGGAAACCCTCTTCCTAACCAGCCTTTTTAAGGACTCAACACATCCTGGCTCCTGAGTCCCGGCGGGTGAGGCACGATGGGCTTCTCCAAAGGCCACGTCACCTGAGGATGGCGACATGGCTACAGAGCCACTGTACGGCGGGGAGGATGCTTGCTCTGCACGCGGCTGACCAGGCTGGGAGCCCAGTGCCACAACCCCTGCCAGGAGTGATCTCTGAGTGTGGAACCAGGAGTAAACCCTGAGCACAGCAGGGTATTAAATAGGATTTTTTGAAATTTATTTTTATTCCCCTACCCGAATAATTTTTAAAGGAAGACCACGTAGCACCCTAACTCTGATGCATTTTTGGGGGGAGATGGGGGAACCTGCCCCCGGAGCCTACCCACCTCTCCCACCCCACCCCATCCCCGCTGCCTCCAGGGACTAGCAGGAGTCAGCAGCCAAATGAGCCAGGAGGAAGTGGGTAGGAGGAAGGTGTCAGCAGATGGGGCCCACCCCAGCCCAGTAGCTGCAGGCTCGCTGATGGGACGCTAGTCAGACAAAAATCTGAGTTTGGTGTTTTTAAATGGGGGCCACGGCCAACTCCTGGTGCTGCTTTTCTGCTCCTAGAACAGTTTGGGGGAAGAAAGGGGTCCTCCATCTGCAGCCCCTGCTCTCGCACTGACTCCGGGATGGGCAGAGAGGCGCAACCCCTCCCCGCGGCAGGGTCCTAGCGCCCCACCCTAAGCCCAGAACTCACATGGGGTTTTTTTTGGTGGGTTTTTCTGGGTTTTTTTGTTTGTTTGTTTAAACTCTCTGGCTTTTTGTCTCTTTTTCTGCTGGAAAGCAAATCAGAAGGTGGCCGAGAGGGCCAAGGAAGGGGTCCCTCCTAAAGCAGCTCCAGCCACATGCTGGGATGGGGGTGAGTGTCTCTGTGCCGCCTTCTGCCCCAGGGATCAGCCACAGCCAAGCTTCCAGCCTACTTGACTACCCCTTGTGGGGGACACAAAGTGGGGGTAGGGTTGGGGAGGGGGTGTTACAGAGGCTCATGGCTCAGGGGACTTCCTGGGGAACCGTGGAGCCCCAGAGGAGTCAGCCCAGCCCCAGACTCCAAAGGCATCGCTTCCTCCCGCCTGCCTTTGTTCGGGTTCTGTGCATCCCCCCCCCCCCCGCCCCACGGGTGGGCGCAGGTTGGTCCAGGGCGGGGGCAGGGCCTTACTAGCCGCAGCAGGTGAAAGAAACGTGGCCTCTGTCTACCCTGTGCCCATGGTTGCGTGGCCCCTGGCCTGCGTGAAGCCTTCGGGAGCGGGTGGCGCCCGGGAGCAGGGAGGGTGCCTGCAAATCACAAGGGCCGGTGACCCATTTTTCCATCGCCTGGAGAACCTCAGGTGCAAAGCCCAAGACGGTTAACAATCGCCGCCAAGGCCCGTCCGCCTCCTCTTAACTGACAGAGCCACCAGCAGCCAGGCAGCCCCTTCCTCCGTGTCAGGCGGCAGCCCGGTCTCCAGCTCGTTTATTTAGGCCTGTCTTGCTCTCTGACACGCCTCCTCCTCGCAGTTGCCAGGCAACTCGAGAGCACCAGTGTGTGTGTGTGTGTGTGTGTGTGTGTGTGTGTGTGTGTGTGTGGGATTAACTACTTCGGGCTGGGGTCCTTTTTGGCAAAGGGGGATGAAAGACAAAATGCTTTTAATTGCCAAGCCAAGAATCCCCCTCCCCATCTCAGCCTGGTGGAGGATGGCAACTTTGGAAGGATGTAGCCCTGCTGTGTAGCTCTTAAATTTGCTGGGGGGGGGGAGGGTGGGGGAGGGGGGTGTCCCCCTTCAAGACTCTCACTTGTCTTTCTATACCCCTTTGTTTATTAAATCGCATCATTGTGACATCAGTGTGAGACTTGGAACGGGGACACACACACACACACACACACGTCACCCTCCTCCCCCTCTCACCCTCTCCTCTTCCTAACACAATGACCTCGGTTCTTAAGGAACTTTCCAAAATAGAATCTCGCTTTTTATTCCATCCTCTTTTCTGGAAGGCGTTTCTGAGGGCCTCGCCCCTGCTCCCTGGAGCCGTCCTAAGACAGACGGTGCCTGCAAGGGAGCTTGCCCTGGGGCTGCCCCCCTGCAGGTCCTTGGCAGAGGTTAGTTCAGAGAGCAGAGCCTCGGGGTGGAGGGTGTGTGTGTGTTTGAGGGGGGGGGCAGAGGGTGCCGTGCCTGACACCGCCTGTTCCATGCCCGTCCCTGGGGGAGAGGCCTGTGGAGACAGCTGTCTGTGCAAGTGGTTTATTCACCAGGCTCCTGTGGCTCTTCCCTGGGCCATCCTGCTGGTTGGGTATCCCCTGGGGCCGGGCAGGAGGCAGCCGCTGTCCACATGAAGTATATGCTTGGGTTTAGGGTCCTGGGCCAGGAGTCATGGGGGTTCCCCATAGACTTCTGAAAGGAGGCTGGACTGGCGGAGCCCTTCCCAGGACCCCCCAGCCTCCAGACGAAATGCTGGCTCCTACCTGCCTCATTCAGCAGCCCCTGATTTTGTGCAAGGCTCTGCTGAGTCGCAATGATCCACCTAAACCCCCGGAAGGCCGGGAAGTTCCATTAAAGGCAGACGGATAGCCGGGCTTTCAAGCTTGACCGGACGGGGCCGTCTTGGAGCAGGTCGGAGAAACGCGGGTGGATCTCTCTCCTGGTTCACACCGTGATCTCACGCTTTACAGAACAACAACTATATTTCTGCGTGCTTCCGGTGTAACGGGGCATAGAAAGACAAAGATTATTTCAAAAAGAGAACAGAACATCTCTCTCTCTCACACACACACACACACACACACACAAACTCACTCTCTCTCTCTCCCTCCCCCTGCCACCCCCGTCCCACTGAATTTCAGTGCCCCTTGGGGTGTGTTCCCTTTAGTCAGGAGCCACGGGGCAGTGTGTACCCAGCCTTCTGCCCAATGCCACGCGGGAATTCCAGGAGCTTCTCTCCCTTTGCTGTCAGCTCACTTCCCATCTTCTGCTACTAGCGCCAAAACCCCAGCAGACACCAAGGTAGCCATCCAAGGGGCTGTGTCACCCACATGCGGCGGGGGCCATCCTGCTCCCTTGAGGCCGGGCAGCAGGTCTCTGTGGGCTCAGCCTGAGAGTGTCCCTGAATGGCAGGACCCCCCCCGAGCACGTGGGTCTCCCTTGGCTCTGTGATGGTTGTTCGCTGCTTTCCACTCTGAAGCAGCTCATGTTCTCTCTCGAATACATTTCCTCCCCGCCTTGTACTCTCCTTCCCATCCTTCGTGAGCAGCTGGAGGAGAGCCAGGACACCCAGAAATACCTTCACCAAGGTGCCTCCGTCTTGTGCGAAAGAGGGTTGAGGAGGGGCTGGAGCGATAGCACAGTGGGTAGGGCGTTTGCCTTGCACACGGCCAACCCGGGTTCGATTCCCAGCATCCCATATGGTCCCCTGAGCACCGCCAGGAGTAATTCCTGAGTGCAGAGCCAGGAGGAACCGCTGAGCATCGCTGGGTGTGATGCAAAAAAAACAGAGTGTTGAGGAACCTTAGGGCATTAGTGAGGACCTCAGGGTGGAGCTGTGGAGGGGAGAGGCCAGAGGGAAGTGGGAGCCAGAGACGCCTCCCAGAGGGCCCTGGGCCGGCTCTGGGCTGGCTCTGGAAGCCTCCAGAGGGAGCTGGAGTCTAACTCACATCTGTGCTCAGGTCCCCTGTTCGGGGGCTTTGTTGTCTTGCCGTTGTGGTCCGTATGATGAAATCTGCCATTTTAACCATTGAGCCTGTGAACAGCCTTCACTCATCCCCAATGTGCCGAGCTGATCTGATGCCTTTTCTGCTTTCCCGTCTCCCCAGAGATGTTCTAGTGAGCGGCTGGCTCCCTTCTGCTGCCCCCCCACCCCGCGCCCCTTCCCTTGGTGCTCTCCCACCTACCCCTTGAGCTCTGTGAGGTCGCCTCGCCTGGCACCTCAAGAACTCATGCCGTGTATTGTCCCCTTTTGTTTGTCTGCCTGACTGTGCTGAACAGGCCCCTGAGGCAGCTCTCCAGGGCCGGAGGACATCCCTCGGTTATGCCCTTTTTCTTTCTCACAGACCCTTGAGTTTTCTTTTATTATTATTATTATTATTATTATTATTATTATTATTGTGTTGTTTGTCTTGGGGGCCACACCCGACCATGCTCTGAGGGGCTGCTCCTAGCTCTGTGCCTGGGGGTTGCTCTCTGCAGTGCTCAGCACAGCCCCAAAGTCCTGCGAGCTACCCCCCTTTGCCTGTCTCCACCGCCTCTGCCCCCCACCCCCTTCCCTCCGGCCCTCTCCCTTCCACAGCTCCGCCCTGATGTTCTGAGCGAATGCGTTAAGATTCCTCGACCTTCCTCACAAGATGGAGGCACCTTGGTCAGGGCCTTTCGGGTGTTCCGGCTTCTCATGAAAGGCGTTCGTATCCCACCCAGTCTCTCTTTCCAGTCCTCGGGGGCCACCCCCTGGCCACGGAGCTGCTGACCTTAGCTGGTCATCTCACAGTTGGCCCTTTGAAGAATAGCCAAATGGTTGTCCACACAGGGCCTGTGTGTTGTTGTGGGGGTTTTTTTGGTTGATGTTGTTGGTTTTTTTTTTTCTTTTGTAAGTGGACAGTGGTACGTTTGTGAAGCGTGGATCTGTAGCCATGAATATTCTGGAGGAAAAGCTTGTGAAAGATTTTTCTGATTTTCCAGTTTATTTTAAGCAAGGAGATAGGGAATTATAGCCAAACCCTACAGGCCTGCACTCAGCAGATGCACCGACAGCAGGAGTCTCTGGTGGACGAGACGAGGGCTGGGAACTTACTGGTTTCCATTTCCCCCTTCATTTCAGGGTGCGTCCCAAGCCAGGACCACATCCTGTAGGGACCAGGGAAGGGACCCCAGCACTGCGGAACTCCAGGGACCGCACTGGAATGCTGTGGGTGTACTGGAAGGATGCCATCCATGTCGCCACAGCCTTTGACCCTGTCACTCTCGTCTCCCCGAAGCCGGGAGACACTCACCCTCCGGCACTCAATTTTCCTATCTGTGAAATGGACATAACCCCTAGTTGTGGGACTGTTGAGAAATACAGCAGCGGTGTGTCTTGCCGTTACTCTTTTGTGTCTGTTCCTGACAAGACTTTAGCAGGGCGGGACAAGGAGCATGAGTTCTGCCGTGTTCTAGAACAGAGGTTGCACTTACTCTGCACACACCAGACTGCCTGAGATGAGGTGGACTCAAGGTTCTTTCCCCCTTATTCCTACTCTCTATATCACCCAAATCTCGGCTTTGGTCTCAAATGATACGTTAGAGGGTTGTAAGAAGTTGCTTCTTTATCCACTTTTTTCATTGTTCACCAGCACTTCTAGGTAAAAGTTTAAAACATCCAAGGTTTTAAAATTAAGGTATCCAGGGTGAAAAATTAACATGGTTGAGCATCAGAGTGAATTTTTAAATGGGGAAGGGGGGGCAGGGAGGGTGGAGGGGAATCAGCCTTTTTTTTTCTTCCAAAAATTGTCTTTTTGCCTCTTGGGAGACTATGACCTTTGTTCAGTGTTGGCCCAAATTGCTGCCCGTCACCTCCAGGGACACTGGTGTTTCTCAGGAACAAAGTTTGGGAGTCCCGGAACCTTCCCACCCCCCAATGATGGCTCGCCAAACAGAGGACCATTGTTCTAGTAGTGGCCTGCCCAAGGGAAATGTGGGCCCCATGAGCGCGAGAAGACAGAAACTGGCAAGAAGTCCGCTCAGACGCGAAGATCAAGCAAGATTCGCTGGCGAGTCCAAGGAGCACTGCTGGATGGATTAAACTGAAATTCTCCTACACTCTAAAAGACTTGGAAAAAGGAAACACAATGAAGGTATCGCAGACCCACTGGGAAGAATTCCCGACCTGATCTCATTTTATAATCCCCGCTCTCCACCACCCCGTCTCACTGCTCTGGGCTGCCGCCATATCTTGTGCTCCTTGTTCTCCCTCAGAACTTGGAACTTAGTAGGTGCTCATGAAACGGGTGTGGAACGACTAGGTCGGTGAGTGAGTGGCACCTGTTTCCCCAGACCCGCAATCGGAAAAGTCTGGCCATCCTCTGGCAGGGCCACAAAGTAGCTTTGCTTCCCTGAAGAAGAAGAAAAGGCAATTTCCAGGGTGCGTCCCCTCTGCAGCTGGTTTCTGAATAGCTTCGCCTGTGAGCAAGAGGAGACAAATCTGACACACTCAGGAGCAGCCCAGCGGCCGCAGGGTAGCTAACCGTGGCAATTTGGATCCAGAGGGGCTTCCCCGTCATGAACTCGCTCTTCAGCCCCACAGTAGATACTCGGTTCCACCTTTAAAATGAAAATGCAGGAGAGGAGCAAGCATATGAGTGTAGCAAGCAGAATCTGTGAGGACCGTTTTCAGGACCGCACCTTGGTGGAGGTCACAGCCATGGGAGCTGGTGGCTGTTGTCTGTGTCCTACATATCACATGATGGTACATTCGGGTGTCGTTCCTTTTTTTCCCCCTTTTATTTTATTTTATTTCCTTTCGGTTTGGGGGCCACACCCAGTGATGGTCAGGAGTTACTCCTGGCTCTTCACTCAGGAATCATTCCTGCTGGGGCTCAGGAGGACCATCTGGGATGCTGAGGATCGGGTCGGACACGTGCCAGGCAGACACCCTCCCTGCTGTGCTATCGCTCCGGCCCCAAAAGGTCTGTCACTCTTTCATGGAGACTTTGAAAGGGACCCCTGTCTGGTCCATGTTCCAGTAGCAAGAGTGTGGACCAGTGATCTGTGCCTTGTGTACCGTGACATTGGGTAGAAGAGCCAAGTTTCATCTTTGTCCTTCTTTCTCTGCACCCCCAGCTCACAGGGGACTCAGTAACATAGCACGACAGTAGGTTGCTCAGGGGAGGATAGGCTTGTGGATCCCCCCGTCTCTCTCTTGGGTACCCCTCCCTTCCCCCGGATTTCTATGGGGTGTACCTCCATCCTTAGCAATCTGCAGCAACGTCAAATTTGAGCTGAGGTTCCCCTCCCTTCCACTCGCCGGGGAAAGCCCGGGGGGATCATGTTGACCCGGTGTCCTTTAGTGACCTATGGCCCCATACAGAGGTAGCGCCCGGCCCCGTGTGCCAAGAGTGATGTTGAAACATTCCTCAGGGCTGGAGCGATAGCACAGCGGGTAGGGTGTTTGCCTTGCACGCAGCCGACCCAGGTTCGATTCCCAGCATCCCCTATGGTCCCCGAGCACCACCAGGAGTAATTTCTGAGTGCAGAGCCAGGAGTAACCTCTGAGCATTGCCGATGTGACCCATAAAAAAAGAAGAAGAGGAAAAAAAAAGAAACAATCCTCAGCTGCAGTCACCTCAGGTGTGTGGGGACCCTCAGACGCCACCTGCTCACGTCTCCTCTTGTTTTCCCTCTCTTGGTGTTCACTGTCCACCCATGGAAAGCAAGGCGGCCGCATTTTCCTCAGGAGACGAGGGGCGCCTCTGCCACTTTCCCCCCCAGAGTGGCAATGCCTGGACCCAGACCCTCCATCTGCCTCGTTCCCACGGCCACGCTCTTTCCTCTGACCGCTGCCACGGCGGGGCTCACCATATGGTCCGCGTTCCGTGCAGTCTGAAGGCATTTCAGGAGAGAGCCGAGCCGCTTTCCTCTAAGGAGTCTATACCGCTAATCGGTGCAAACGTTTCTTTGGAAAATATAGGTTAAACCAACACCATTTATAAACTCTTTTGCAAAGGAGAAATGTCAAAATGTTCGATATCTTTTTTAAAAAAAATTTCCTTAATAGATCTTCTTAATTGCCTAATATTTTGTTGTTTAAATATTTGGTGTTTGTGGTGATAATTGGAGGAAGAGGGAAGGCACCACCGTGAGCCTCCCCTTTTCCTGGGCTGACACCTAGTGGCTGGCATTCTCCTGGCAGCCTCCACCCGGGGCACCGAGCTTTCTCAGTAGCACTTGCTTTGCAGTTCCTATGTTTACAGATGGATCTTGTTCTTCATCCGAAAAGTACCCCGAGCTCACCACCCATTTATTAGGGCTCCTGAGAACACGTGGGACTTGTGTTTGGGTGTGAAATCAACTGCAGCCAAGCCTTGATACGAGAGAATAAGAAGCACATTTGAAATCTTGGGGTGTTGGTGACTCTTCCCTTGCCCTCTTCCTCCTGTCCCCCCTCCCCCAACCAGCCCAACCAGGTGACCACCTGTCCTGGTTTCACCCCGCACTCAGCTGAGCCTTCCCTAGAACCACGTCCCTAGCCCGATCAGCGCCTCAGAGGTCTATGTCCTCTCTGCCGACATGCCAGGGGTGGGGGTCAGCTCTTGCAAGACGCTCTTTGAGATCCATGCGTCACCGCAGGCCTGTTGCAAAGAAACCCGGCTCGTGGGGACCCCAGCCCAGAGCCCTTTTCCCAGGGACAGCCATGCCAGCCTGTGTGCCTGGCCTCTAGCTGGTCCTGTTCGCCACAGCTTGGGAATGAGAGAGAGCAGGCAGTGATGCTGGTTTTCTTCCCAACTGTCGGCCCAGGAGCCGGGAAGCAAGGGTTTGTGTCAGCCGGTCTCTGTGCTGTGAGCCCGCGACAGAGCAAAAGGCGGTCCTTGGCCGCCACATTCCCAGTTCGTCCGGAATCAAGTTTGTGACCCGGGGTGGCCAAGAGACAGTTGAGCTGGGCTGTCCCTTGGCCTGCCCTGCTCAGGGTCACCCCGCCTGGTGGTGGAGGAAATTGACAGGGTCCCAGCTCAGGCCACCGGAGCCACTTCTGTTCAGATGGGTTTTTTTTTATTTGTTTGTTTGTTTGTTTGTTTGCTTTTGGGTCACACCCAGTGATGCAAAGGGTTTAGTTACTCCTGGGCTCATGCACTCAGGAAGTACTCCTGGCAGTTCTCGGGGGACCATATGGGATGCTGGGAATCGAACCCAGGTCGGCTGTGTGCAAGGCGAATACCCTACTCATTGTGCTGTCGCTCCAGCCCCCCATTCAGATGTTTACAAGAGGGAAAAGCGTTCCAGGAGGTGCTTCTTCACCAGGTGGGCGAGCTGAGAGTCCCAGTGAGCAGAGCAGCAATGCCAAGAGGAGTCAACCCAGAAGCCACAGCCAGGCATGGGGACAGCAGCTCCGTGAGTCTCAGCAGCACAGCAGGCACGTGGTGGAGGGCACCCCTCCAGGACATCCCGCCCAGGCAGAGGGGGAGAAACAGAAATAGCTCAGTTGTGCCTCCCTCATGCCCAGGCCCTCACATCTGCCCGTGGCAGCGGGCAGGAGCAGCGGGCAGCAGGCTGCTGGGGCATCCAGGAGCTCCACCTTCTGCTCCATAGATCAGAGCTGGGGACGGGAGCGTGGGTCAGAGGTCAGCAGACATGGGGGAAGCGGGGGGTGTTTCTGTGGTGCCCACCTGACACAAGAACAGGCAGGTAGTGAGCGGCTTTCCCCTCCCAGAATGTACCCTCCCCGCCAGCTCCTGTTTTGTAAGGAAAGAAAAGGAACGAGGCACCAAAACCCATGAAGGCACAGGGGTGGAGGGCGGAGGTGGGGAAAGGGGGCTCAGTCTGGGAGCTGAGGAGAATGTTCCAGATCCCCGAGGTGATGAGACCCCTTCTGCCCCCACCTGCAGCAAGCTGTCCCACATTGTTCGCTACCTGGATGCCACAAGAAACTGGGTGTCTAGCTTGCTGTGGGCAGGACGCTGGGGCGGGGGCAGCTTGTGTGGGTGTGCGGGGGCCCACAGGTGTCAGAGCTATGGGCCAAAGGTTTTCTGGACGTGCCTAGGCCCCTCCCCCTCTACCTACGCCTGACTTCAGTTCTTGGTTCATCCCTGGGGCTGATGAAAACCCCGACCCCCATCTCCACCCTTGGCACCTGCCCAGAGGGAGGGACTCAAGGTCAAGTGCAGGTTCCGAGGGTTCATCTGCCCTGCCCTCAACCCAGGCCGCTTCCTTGTCAGCCCCGGAGGCCAGGCTCCCCAAAGTCCTGTTCCAGGTCAGGTCCCCACAGTCTTGGAAAGCCTTTGTCTTCTAAGGGTTGGTTGGCAGGGTGCGGGGGTACCCCCACCCTGATGTGCCCTGGCAGGCTTCCCCTCAGCTGGTCCTCCTCAGTCCCAGGTCACCAGTGACCTCGACTTCCTCTCCCCAGCATGGAATCCAGAGTGGGACAGGCTCCTGGTGAGCCCACTGCCAGCCGGGAAGGGGAACTAGCACCTCAGTTGGTTGGTTTGGCAGAAGTGTGGGAGAAGAATCCCTCTCTAGGGATTGGGCACCTGCCCCCTGCGCGCGTGCGCACACACACACACACACACACACACACACACACACACACACACCACCCCTCTCCCTTCGTTTATGTTTTCTTGTTTCCAAGTTCCAGCCACTGTGGACAGACCCCAAGCAAGCCCTAGAGGCTGCCCTGAGGGGCTGGGGAGTGGGACAAAGACCCGAACCTCTTCAGCTCTATCTAGGCAGAATCAGACACAGACAGGGGATTGAAGGTCAGCCACTGAGGGGGGTGCCCTGAACAAAGAAAGCTGTGGAAGGGGACGGAGATCCCCTGGGAGGTGCTGGAACTGGGACCGAGGCCGGACCTGCCTGTAGGAGTCCTGTCTCCTGCCGGCTGCAGGCTGCATCTGGGTCCCTGGGCCCCTGTTTCGGGTCCCTAGTGTGGAGCATGAACTCTCGGATCTCACGTCCTGGCCTGGAGTGATTCGGGGCCCAGTAGTGGTGTCTCTGCCTCCTACGGCCCAGGAGACTAGGAGACTTTGTGTGTGTGTGTGTGTGTGTGTGTGTGTGTGTGTGTGTGTTGCCCCATAAAACAGTACATGAAGATAACTATTCTCCTT
>JAOXYA010000028.1:5879879-5915844 GCA_028565675.1 Sorex palustris | reverse complement strand
CTGGGTGGAGGATGCTCAGCCCCGATCCAAGCAGGCTTGGAGATCTCAGCCCCGGGACCCGCATGCCTTTGTTCCTCCGCCAGTACCTTCATGCGTGTGGAGAATGGTCTCAGCATTAGCAATATATATATATATATATATGTATATATATATATATGTATATATATAAGTATACATTTATATACTTTTGTGTTTGTAAACATATAATAATACATAATATAATAACATATATATTGTTTATAATCCCTTTGTTTGTGGCATGGGCTATAACTGTTTTTCCCCCCGACTGGAAATAGTTCAAAACGATTGTTGACATCTCCCACCCTGCGTGTCCTATAGATAGCAACCGAGCGAGACGTCTCCAGCTCTTTCCTTCTGTCTTTTTGCATCCAGGCGAACTGAGGTTCTCGAGACAGGTGTTGGCACGGCTGCAGGGAGGCACGGGGTGGAGGTTTGCAGGCTGAGCTTGCGCTCGGGTTGGCCCCCTCAGGAGCAGCACCCGAGCTCACCCGTGGCTGTGTGACCCAGTCACTCGCCGTCCAGACGGCAGTTGTGCCAGAGGTTCTGGTTTTGCTGCCAGCTAGGCCGTCCTGTCCACAAGGAGCAGCTGGCACCTTCCTGCCCACTCAGAGTCAAGGACGGGGCTCTGTGTACTGATGCGGAGGCCAGGTCTGGGCAGCCCCCCAGCAATCCCCCAAGTATCCACCACCTTCTGTTTTCTCGTTGCCTCACCCTGCTGGGGGTCCAGCTGGGTCCAGCCACCTGAAGGAAGAGCTGGTCTGAAGGAAATCCTGCCACACTCCCACAGCCCCGAGCCCCGGGCCCTCCATCATCTCTCTCGGCATGCAAGGCACACGGTGGATATGGTGACAGAGACATGGCCAGTGCGACACTGGGGTCTGCAGATGAGCCTCTGCTCTGTCAGTCCTGCTGGGTCTCCCCTGTCCTTTGGGCTCCCAAATTAAAGCATGTCTGGGGCGCCGACAGCAGGACTGGAGTCAGGGAAGGATGTGAACTCTTCCCCTGTGTTCCTGGGCCCATGCAAGACTGGTCCTCACCGGGTTGCAGAGTCAGCGAGTCCTGGGGCTCTGCAGAGAGTCTGAGCAGTACCCAGGGGCTGGCACAGAGGCCCCTTGCCAGGGCACCAGACAAGAAAGGGCCCAAGGCCCACGGACCCCAGAAGGCCATTGCAGGGCTCAGAAACAGGACAGATTGGCTCCTGGGAGCTGCTGGGGGAGCAGCTGCAGCTCGCTGACCGCTGACCAGGCCAGGAATGGTTCCCAGCAGCATTCCTATGTCACACACCTGGGCACCTTGGCCCCTCACAGCCCTGAAGCTGGGTGTTCTGGCCCCAGTTTCCAGCTCAGGGGTCTAAGATCTATTGAGAGCCCTCTGCGCGCACATGTGCGCGCACGCACAGACACACACACACACACACACACACACACACACACACACACCCTGTCTCCCACCCCGTCCCCCACCACAATGGCATCAAAATGACCTCAGAGCGCCTGCCGCCTGTCCTCTTCCACTGTCCTGAGCCCTCTCCCCCAAGCCCCATCATGTTGCCAGTCATACCCACATGCCCTCTCGCTTGGCACCATCCCTGCAGATTTGGGGTGACACCCAGCATGGCGGTCCTGTGGTGGCACCCCTGTGGCACCACCTTGTCCCTACAGCCAGAAAGCAGAGGAGGTAGCTCCTGTCCCCACAAGGCTGGGAAGGACAGTTCCCCCCAACCCCCCACTGTGTCTGGGTGGCAGAGCCCGAGATCTCCCCCCCCCAACCCCCCGCCCCGAGATCCAGTTCCTCTGTGCTCTCAAGTGAACTGAGCCGAGCGCGACCCATTCACTCGCACCCCACGCCGCGGCCCTGGGGACACTCCCCCTCGGAGCCAGCACAAGGCGAGGTCCTCCGGGCCGGGCCCTCTGCACGCACACAGGGAAAATGAAAGTTGCTTTTCTTCCCGCCGCCCCATGGCTCCGATTGTGGTGCAGGGGCCCTGCGGGGCGGCCGCATGAGCCCGTTGCCTGTTCCACGAATCAATTCTTTGGCACTTACTTCCCGGCCTGCGTTTTGTTCTCTGGCTTTTGATTTTATGTTTGCCTTTTTTTTTCCCCTCCCCATTCTGCTGGTACTTGTTTGGATCTTTTATTTTCCAGGAACTCTTTGACCCGCTCGAGCCTCTCTCTCTCTCTCTCTCTCTCTCTCTCCTCTCTCTCATTTTCCATCCTGGCTGCTTTCCCGTGTGTTCCCGTGTGTGTCCAGTCACACGCAGCTTCCCCAGACAGGCCTAGAGGAGGCCCTCTAATCTCAGGCTCTGCCAACTACTGGGGACTCCGGCCCACAGGTGGCCCCAACCGGGCAGGGCTGCAGCCCCTCTTCTCACCAGGCCTCCTCGCCACCTCCTGCCCAGGTTGGCTCAGCACCCGGCAGGCCAACAGCGATCTGTGAAGGCGGAAGCGGGCACGCTCTCCACTCGCCTACACCGCTACAGACCCTGAGTGGCTTCTTGGGCCCTCCTCCGCCCTGTGGCGGCCCCTTCCTGGTGCCCCAGGCAGGTGCAGGCAGCATCTGGGCACTGTTCCTCCCTGGCCCTCACTGTAGACTTGCAACCACGCTGGGTCCCATGCCCAGTGTGTGGCTTTCCTCAGCACCCCGTGCTCTGCTGGGCCACCAAGGGCCACAAGCAGAGCCACGGCCCCAGGCCCCAAGGGTCTTCCCTCGCCCGTCTTGCTGAGTAGTGGGGTGGCGGTGAGGGAGAGGCTGGTGTGTACCACCCTCAGGATGGAGGGACTGGAAGACTGAGCCACAGTGCCTGCTGGTGCCCCTGGCCCAGAAGCTCTATTCACAGGACCCCCTGGTGCCAGGGGCCTCCTTTGTCCTGAAAGGCCCACCCCGTCTTTTTTTTATGACTTTTTTTTTCCATTTTGGATCACACCCAGCGATGCTCAGGGTTTACTCCTGGCTCTGCACTCAGGAATGACTCCTGGTGGTGCTCAGGGGACCATGTGGGATGCTGGGGATCGAACCCAGGTTGGCTGCATGCAAGGCAAATGCCCTCTCCACTGTGCTATCACTCCAGTCCCCCGCCCCATCTTTTAAAGCGCCTGTTCTCAGCAGCCTCATCAGCCGCCCCTCCATGCTGGGGATTCCCCGGGGCCACCTCTGTCCCTCGAGGCCATTGACCCTCCCCACCCCCCCACCCCCCCGCCTGTGGATGGGCTGAGAGTGGCCTGGAAGGAGGCTCTGTGTAGCAGGCAGAGCCCTGGTCACCTCCCCACCAGCTTTGGTCCCTGTGACGCTGACACATGCATCCCTGGCTACACGGGACACCCCCTCAACACCACTGCAGGAAGAGTGATACCCTCCTCCTGTGGCTTCTAGTCCCCACCCCAGCAGGTGCACTGGGCCAGTCAGTGGGAAGTAGTGCCTCTGTCCCCTCCATGGACACTGTGGGACCTCTGTCCCCAAGACAGGCCCTATCGCGCTTATCTTGGTTGTCTTGTCCGGGGTTTCTGTTGATCCGCTTATGTGTCTGATGCTACAGTGTCACCAGCCCTTCATGGGCCCCTACAGGAGCTCAGAGTCCATGAGAGAAGCACCTGCCAGACACCGCGGCATGAGAATGGGGACCCTGTTTGCTGGGGGCTTCCCCGAGCTGAGCAGAGGGGGAACCTCGGGAACAGAATCTCTGCTGGACTCTGCTGGCCCAGAAGGGATGACTGCAGACACAGCCTGGGAGCAAGGGCTTTTCTGTGCACGCTTGTCTGCCCTCCCTCTCCCCTTCCCAGTCAGTATGGACATCACACTCTCCCCCCGCCTCTTCCCCGCACCCCTCCAGACCAGGAAACCCTGTTGAGGCAACTTGTCCCCAGCACATACGGGCTCAAACCTCTCCCATCCAGGGCCGAAGCTCTCATGCCTTGTGACACCCCTGCCCCCTGCCTCCCTGGCCAGCCCGCAGAGAGACCCCAGGCCCGGCCAGCAGGGCAGCAGGCTCCTGCAGCACATCTGACGGCGCCAAGGGGACACCGCATGCCATCTGCATGGGCGCCGCACGCTGTGCTCTTTGCGTCGTACTTGGGAAAGCCATGTGCATTGAAACAAGATGGAGGGGCATGTGGAGGCCGCGGCTGGGGGAGCCTGCCTCTGAGAGCCTCTGGCTGCGGGGTCCTTGTCAAGTTGGGAAAGGTGTGAGGAGGAAGACAGCGTGAGGGTAATTGGAAGCTCCGTCCCTCTGTCTCCTTCCTCCCTCCTGCATCCTTCACTCACACACACACACACACACACACACACACACACACGCCCGCGCGCTAGCACTTAACCCTTCACCTAGTCCCTCCTGGGCTGTCTCTAACTGGTTTTTTGCTTTTTTGTTTTGTTTTGTTTTTCATTCTCAAGTTTATTGACCTGTTCATTCCACTTTCAACTCAGGATTCAAAACATCAGTAACTTTTGTTTGTTTCATTTGTTTGTTTAAGGGTCCACCCCCAACTGTGTTCAGGGCTTACTCCTGGCTCTGCACTCAAGGATCACTCCCAGGCAGGGTTCCGGGAAATGATCTGGGAATGCTGGGAATCGAACCCAGGTGGGCTATGTGCAAGGCAAACTCTCTTCCCACTGTACTATCACTCTGGGAACTTTTAAAGAGACATTTGTCCTTACTTGAGGATGTGAACCACGTACTTGTGATTGTTCACTTGTCTTTTTTATTTTGTTTTTGTTCACCCAAACAAAAGTCCTCAGCAGCTATTATTGACTCTCTGTGCTCAGGGTTTCACTCCTGGTAGTGCTCAGGGAACCATGAAGGACCAGGAATCAAACCTGGGTCTCCTGTGTAACAAGGGTAGACTCTATCATTGATATCTCTCTATAGCTTCCATCTGACATTTTTTTTTCTTGCATGTCTAAAGAGCGGGCCACCATTACTTGTAAAGAAATGCAATTTATCATCCAATCAGAATTACTTGCTGTGAAATTGTGGCAATGGCTCACATTATGGCCTTTTCCAAAAGAGCTTTTTAGAGAAGATGGGAGAATGAGGAGAGATATCTTCCTGGGCATCATCTTGGAATTTGCAAGCCATAAATGATGCATTGCGTTCGAAATGACTTATATTTTCTGCAACTACTTGAATACAAGTTTCCGAGCCATCCTGATTCGGCTATCCCACCGAGAGCAGACAAGGTGATCTTGCTGTCACCACCGAAAATGAAAGTTAAAAAAAAAAAAAAGACATTTTTCACCCAGACTTTTGCTGCTTTCCCAGTTCCGTTTCCGGATTCTTGGCTCTGGACTTGGCGCGTGCAGCCGAACTGCTGTTTGACTGATTAGTTCCTTCCCTCTCTGCTGGCAATATTGGGGAACTGTCACACAGTGTCATCATTAACCCATCCCCGATGTGCATGAGAAAGAATCCTGAGACTCTGAATGGACTTTGATGTCAGAACTTGAAAGATTAGAAAAAAACAAAGAAAAGGAAGTTGTTTTCTGAGTGAATCCATTTTGAGAGGAACTAAATAAAGCCCAAAAGAAGTTTCACTGTGGAAATGGAAACTGTCTCTTTGACTCTCTGAATACTCATTATTTTAAGACCAGAAATCATTTTCTGTATCAATATTTTTCTACTTTATTCTATTGGAGGGAGAGATATCCTAATCTTCTACGATCCACTTGTCCTCCACCTGGAACCTCACACATACACAGGGACTTAATGTGTTCACACACATCATCACTTCCTCCTCCCTGGTCTTCTCCTCCATCTTAAAAGAGTCACAGGTTTTGAGACTTCAGTCGTTCACTATAGCAGGTGACTTAGGTCGCCTTTTGGTAGATGATAAGATTTAGAACGCCCTTTTGAATAAAAATTACCTTGTTTTTTCTCTCTGCCTGATCATCATAAGAAATACTTTGTCTTTGGGGGCCACTGGAGAGATAGCACAGTAGACAGGGTGTTTGCGCACGGCCAACCTGGGTTCGATCCCCGGCACCCTATCTGGTCCCCTCAGCCCCACCAGGAGCAATCCCTGAGCAGAGAGCCTGTTGTAAGCGCTGACCACAGCCAGGTGTGGCCCAAACATCAAGGAAAGAAGGGGAAAAAAAAAAAAACACTTGAGTTTGTGTTTAGCAGCTGTTGGCCCTGAAAGCACTATTTTGGGTTTTGTTTTGTTTTTTAATTGAATCACTGTGAGATAGACCATTACAAAGCTATTCATGATTGGGTTTCTAGTCATACAATGTTCCAACACCCGTCCCTGCACCACTGTGCATTTCCCAGCACCAGTATCCCCGGTTACCCTCCCACCATCCCTCTACCACCCTTCCCCATGCCCACCTGCCTTGGCAGGCTCGCTCTCTCTCTCTCTCTCTCTCTCTCTCTCTCTCTCTCTCTCTGTACATTTTGAGTTGCAGTTATTATGTTTGTTCAGTATTTTTTATCTGAAAGATACAGCTGCAGTAGCCTTTTTTTTTTTATTTAACTGTGTGGCGGCTTTGGGGTATAGACATGACTGGCAGGGGCTTCCAGAAGTCCAAGAAGGTGGGGGAAGGTAGCCCATCCCCACCCTGAGAAAGCCTGAAAATTTGCATTGCAAAATGCTCATACCCAAATTTTCAGCAGATTGATGTCTCAGTGAGGTCCATCCTGAGATAGTCGAGCCAGCTGGGGGAAGAGTAGCAGTTTTGAATCGTGGAAGCAAGCGGCTGCCAGAGGTTCTGTTTTGGAGGACACTGGGATAACCCGCCCCTTCCAGCATACTCCAGTCTGTTCAGCCTTGCGTGGACCTGAGACTCACTGTGGCTTTTGATCTCTTTTGAGACTTATTGATGGGTCTCTGAAGCAAGGTCCATAAATGAGCTGGTGTGGCTGAGCAGCAGGTGGTTTGTGAGCGTGGCTCCCACATATTTAACTTTTTGGCGGTTTACTTTCTTGGGAAACTTGGTCCTGAGTTGTTGGGGTCCAACCAGAGGCACAGCGGTGATTTGGGAGGGGGGGGTGGGTATCAGGAAGCCTGAGGCCACCATCAGTCTGTTGATGCATTCAGTGGCCAGGGCAGCGGTGGCCAGGACCGGGGCCAGTGCTGCTACCATTCATGGACCAGGCGCTCTGGGTGGGTCACAGCCTGGACCAGTCCAGTAGAGCCTGACCAGGGGGTACACACCCCATTCAGGGTCTCCAGGCAGCTGGCGCTCAGGGAGATTTTCCTCCAGAATATGCTACAGGTGGCACGGGCTGGCCTGGGAAAGAAATGACAGTGGGGGGGGGGGGGGCTGGAGCAATAGCACAGCGGGTAGGGCATTTGCCTTGCACGCGACCAACCCAGGTTTGATTCCCAGCATCCCATATGGTCCCCCGAGCACCACCAGGAGTAATTCCTAAGTGCATGAGCCAGGAGTAACCCCTGTGCATCACCGGGTGTGATCCAAAAAGAAAAAACAAAAAAGAGGCAGTGGGGCTACGCCACCAGTGGCAAATCACCGGGGCCCCAGGATGGGAAACCAGGGCACCCCCTCAACTCTGCGACCCGCAATCCGTGGTAATGCCAAGTTGGACCTGAAGAGCCCTGCTCAGACACATCCAAACTCTCCCGCTGCCCATAGCACCTAGTGCTGCGGTAGCTCTGCCCACGGCAGCCGTGCCAGCGCCATGCTCACAAGTCTCACTCCAGGCTGGCGCTCCACAGCTGGCACTCCCCCTGAGACAGAGCATCCTAGGGGTGCCTGCATCCCCTCACACAGGCGTTTTATGCCCACACAGGCTGTTCAGAGCGCTGAGCACTGCCGTCCCTCCAACAGCTCTGGCACTTGGCACTGTGTTGCCCTCATCTTAATCAGAACCCTTGAGAGCACCGGGGTGTTTTTTTTCTTTATTTCTTTTTTTATTTTTGTGGAAAGAGCCCAGCACTGAGGGCAAGCACCAAGTCCTGTGGCCCTGGGCGAGCACCTCACCTCTCTGCACCCATTTCCTCCCTCGTGGCTGGCCGGGCGCAGCCTCACTCCTGCACTGTTGTGAGGGCAGAGCTGGACTCTGAGCCACAGTCCGATGGCATCCTGACAGCACTGCACCCCTCACATTTCTTTCCTGCTCCCAGGAATGCTGAGGGGTGAAGGCTATGTATGCCCTTTCCCACAGACAGGAGAACCAAAGTCCCAGAAAGGTCAAGGGACTGGCCGGGGGTCAGCTTCTCATCGGTGTGGTGCTGCAGGAGTCCTGGCTCTTGGTCACACCCTGCACTGCTCATGAAGCTGGCTGGTGGAACGTGTCTGACAGACACACCTGTGCCCAGGACTCACTCAACTCTGCCCTCTTCGTGCCTGGCAGGGCACCGCTCTCCGAGAACCCCCGCTTCGGGCTTGGGCTGTATTTACAGCCACTTCACACACAGACACCGCTTGTTGGGAAAGTGTGCTTTTAGGTGGAACGGTTTTGTGATGGAATATTCCACGTCCTGGTTCCGCCACAAAGCTCAGGGCTGATAAACAAAGCGTCGGAAGCCAAATGGCTCCTCGTCTGACCCCAATTAAAATAAAGATTTCATTCCATTCTGTCCTGTCAGAGAGGGACATATTGTTGCCTTTAAGGGAGTTTGGTTTAGTTAATGAAAGAATTTTGTTTCATTTCTTCTCTCAGCAACCTCCCCCAATTCAATATCTAATACAATATCGAATTAAATAAGATTCAATTTGCGAGGGCTTCTAGCTTTTGTTAGCACTGTCCTGTAGCACTGTCCTCCCGTTGTTCATCTATTTGCTCGAGCGGGCAGCAGTAATGTCTCCATTGTGAGATTTGTTGTTACTGTTTTTGGCATCTCAAATATGCCACGGGGAGCTTGCCAGGCTCTGCCATGTGGGCGGGATACTCTTGGTAGCTTGCTGGGCTCTCCAAGAGGGGCGGAGGAATCGAACCCAGGTCGGCTCTGTGCAAGGCATATGCCCTACCCACTGTGCTATTGCTCCAATCCAGCTTTTGTTAACCCTTTTAAAAACATCTGACTTCTCGTGTTTTCAGTGTGGGGAGTAGGGTACTTGGAGACCCCCCCCCATGCCTGTCTGCAACGCACCTTGCTTCTGGCCACATGTGTGTGTGTGTGTGTGTGTGTGTGTGTGAAAGGATGGATTCGATACCAGATACCACCCAGCTCCAGCAAAGCTGACCCCCTGCATGCATCTGCGCTCGCCCATCTCGTCCTTAACCCGTCACCATAGATCCGTCCATTTGGACTCCCTAGTGGTGGGCGCTACAACTCCTGAAATAAATAGGTAGCGTAAGTTGGGTTATCATGCCAAGTTGTTCGCCGAGTTCCTTGGGAGTTGTCTCAAGGAAAATGGTGACTGTCTGAAGGATGCATCGTGGCGAGCGCGAAGCCTGGGGCAGGGGTGGGGAGTGGGAGTCATACTGTCTCTCCCTCTGTAGACTTGTCTCGAGCCCCCAGACGGCCATGCGTGTCTCATTGTGGGGAAGTCCTTCTCCTCAGCCAAGCGAGGCCATGAGGGGTGGTTGGGCTGGGGAGCCCTGATTGGCCATCCCCGTGCCTTTGCAGAGGGGCCTGGGGAGACGCCCCCTCCCCAGCTGTGGGGGAGAGGCTGAGCCCCCTACCAGCAAGCCCCTTCCCCAGCTTCCTTTCTCTCCACCTTCAAAGCCAGAGTCAGCTGGGCAGAGCGCACAAGGCCCCAAGGCTCTACTCTGCTGCTCAGACGCGCTCCTCCACGGAACTACAAGCCCGAGATACTTTCAAATCCACCCAGAATTTATAGAGCGGCGCTAAGGATTTATGTTCTGAGAAGTAGAAAGTCTTTAAGTCTACAAAAGCTCTGGCATTTAAAGCACACGTTAAGGGCCTCCGCGACGCTGTGAGCCGTGCACCTTTCCTTAGCGGGGCCTGCTCCCTGCCCAGGAGACCCCTCCTGGCCTGTCTCACAGGGGGAGGGGGGAAGGGGGGAGCAGAGGGATCTAACCCTGGAAACAGGGAAGGCAGGTGGTCAGGAGGCCACCCCCTTTATACCCCCCAGCAGTGCAGTTGGGGGGTGGAGGTCACAGAGGAAGAGTGGGGAGATGTGGCCGGAATCTAAAGGCACAAGGCCAGGTGGCGGGGAGGCGGGGAGGGGGGTCCCTGTGCCAGGCGGACCAGCACGGAAATGAAGCTGTAGCTTCTGTGCTGTGGAACTCCCTGCCAGAGGGCGGGAGAAGGTGAACATAATGAATCAAAGGCAAGCTCTTCGGGACCCCCAGCATCTTAGAAAGCGTCTTTCTGGGAAGAGTTTGTGTGTGTGTTTAACCCAGGGGCAGACACGGGTGGCCTTTGCCAGGGTTCTGAACGCAGCTGACTTTGTTTTCCCTGCCTGGGGTGGGCGGGAGGGACCCAGCAGCTACGACAGTGGTCCGTACGCCTGCACCGAACCTGACTGGGCCCAGGTTTCGCCAAATCTCAGCCAATGGACCTTTCTGAGGCAAAAGACAAAAGTGGACGCAGGCTGGGGTGGGGTGGGGTGGGGGTTGCACTCAAAAAGCCGGAAGTACGAGATCAGCATTATGAGACAGGAAGAGTTTGGAGCAGAGGACCCCGGGCAGGGAAGGGTCCCCGGCACCCGTATCAGAAAGGGGCTGGAGGGTCTGGAGCAATAGTACAGTGGGTAGGGCATCTGCCTTGCATGCGGCTGGCCTGGGTTCGATCCCCAGCATCCCATTTGGTCCCCTGAACACTGCCAGGAGCGATTCCTGAGTGCAGAGCCAGGAGGAACCCCTGAGCATAGCCAGGTGTGACCCAAATACCAAAAGGGGAAAAAAATCAGAAAGGGGCCGACTCCATGGCTTTCCTTAGGGAGAAGCAGCCCCATCTGACCCCTGGCTGCACCTTCCTTCCCCCTGCCCTGTATTGGAACTGCCCCCTCTAGTGGCCTTCCAGACACAGGGGCAGGTAGGGGCAGAGGTGGGGGAGTTTCCTGGCCTCGCTGAAACCCTGGGCTGCGGGCCCACCGGGGGTCAGGGCTTATGTGCAAGACTCTTGTGTCACACATCAGAGGTTTGTTGCTAATTCTACCGTGAGTGGGGAGACAGAGCAGGGCGCCAGGCAGCCTCACACCCCTGATTTTTTTTCCTTTATTTTTTGGTTTTGTTTTTGTTTGGGTGCCACACCCAGCAGTGCTCAGGAACTCCTGGCTCAGCGCTCAGGAATTATTCCTGGTCCTCCTATTGGGAGTACCGTATGGAATGCTGGGAATCCAACCCAGGCCGTGTACAAGGCAAGCACCCTCCTTACCCCACTGTACTATCGCTCCGGTTCTCAAACCCTCTAACAATTATTTTTTAATTATTAAAGCACTGTGATTTATCAAGTTGTTGCTCTTCAGTTTTTAGGCACCAGTTTTCAACACCAGTGTCAACTTCCCTCTGCTAGTGCTCTCACATTCCCTCCCTCCCTGCCCCCAACGCTGCCCCATCCCTGCCTATCAGCTTGACAGGCACATTACCAAGTTCCAGTGCTTGCAGCTTGGTTCTCCAGTCAAACTCCTCTTCGTAACAGTGCTCCTGCTCTGGGTCCAGGATCAACAGCTCAGAGAAACGGGTCTGATCTCAGACCCCCACTGGAAGACCCCCCGCCCCCGCCCAGCTCCTCAGCAGGGAGCGCATTCCCTAACCTAACCCACACGTGTTATTCCAGCAGGCTGTGGAATATCACCAGGTGTTACCCCCCACCAGGCCCCGCTCCCCGGCCACGACCCAGGGTGTGTGGCTCCCATCTTCCTGTTGTTAGCTTTCCTGCGTCACCGCCACATGCTAGGTCCTGAGCGAGATGCTCAAGCAAGCACACTCCAAGGGTAGAGGGAGCCAGCCTGGGGTCAGCGCCCCGCCAGACGCCGTGAGAGAGGGGAGCTCTGGGGAGAGGGAATCCCACCGGGAGCCTCCCAGCACCCCCACCCCGCAAAAGAGATGCCAGGGATGTTGACTGGAGGAGAATCTGCAAAGGTGGGTGTTCCCGGTGGCGGGATGCTCAAGCCCCAGGGAAGGGGGTGTGGGATGTGGGGAGGTAGGAGACTGTTGGAGAAGCAAGTGGAGGCCCTATGAGCAGAGGCCTCAGAAAGGGCAACCCCAGCCACCCAGCCCAAAGCAGCACCAAGCAAGAAGCTCCTTGTGCCCCCCCCCCGCCCGGGGCCCCTGTGGCATCTCTCAGGCTGTGGCCCAGCATTCAGGGTACCCCCTGGGTGCCCTCTCGGTCCCCAGCCCCTCCAGCCCCTGCCCACACCTGCACCTCCTGTGGTTCCCGGCCACCAACGGGAAGTTGAACAGCCCTGCAGTGTTGGAAGACAGACTAGTCAGTCCCCACGGCACCTTGGTGGGATGCAGGGCGGCAGGGAGCTCTGTTGGGCCCACCCTGCTGGGCGTTTCTGCCATGAACACGAGGGGAACCCTTAGCGGGAGAACACGTGTCTACACAGCCGACGGTCCCACTGGACCGTCACAAACTTGGCGAAGATGAGTTGGTTTTGAGGGGAAGGGTTTGGGTTTTTGGTTTTGTTTTTTCTGACAGTTACTTCATTTTAAGCTACTTTTTTTTTTGGTGGGGGTAGGGGGGTGTTTTTATTTTGCTCAGGGCTTTTACCTCCAGATCTGTGCTCAGGGATCACTCCTGGTGGGCTCAGGGGACCATTTGTGGCACCGGGGATCAAACCCAGATCAGCAATAAGCAAGGCAAGTGCCTTACCCCCTGGACTATGTCTCCAGCCCTCAGACACTTCTTTTTCTTCTTGTCGTTAAAGTCCTGACAGCAGCGGGAGGCGTTCAGATCTTTGCATTTCCTTTTTGGGGGTCCCTCTAAAGTTTGTTTCTTACCTTTCCACCTTTGAACAATTGATTTTGATTAGAAACATTACACCCAGCATTTACTCTGACATCCCTGAGTACAAACAATCAGTTAAATGCTTTTTATTTTTTTTTTAATTTAAAAAAAAAAACAGAATGCTGACAGGGACATCAATCCTTCGCCTGGTGTATGAAGCCCTGCTATATTAATTGGCTGTCAGGTTCTGAGGAAATAATGGATTAATGTGCTTGATCGTGACGCTCCGTTCAGAGACTGAAGTTTGATCCTGATGTCCCCAGTCTCTCTGCTTAATGCAATTACAGATATGCATCCAGGACATTTGAGGGGATCGCATTTCATTAATCGGATTGGAGCGGACAACATTAGCCTGCTGTCGCGTCCTCGCTGACAGCTAATTACTCGAGTGAAGCGTGGATGGCGCGTCAGTGGCGCCTGGACTGGGGCCGTTGGAACAAAGGAGAAGTCGGGCTGTGAGACCCACCGCTTCCTTTCCACACTTGTCCCGGGCCACGGAGAAAGCGCGGGCTGGAAGTCAGGTAGTGGATGAGGCTGGAGGCAGGGCAGTGCGCCCGCTTATCCTCGCCAAGAACGGCCACACCTGGGCTACTGAAAAGAAAAAAAATGCTGTCCTACCCTGCCCCACCCCCCCCCACCCACACACATTGCACTCAAGGCTCCTACCGCCGCTGCCCCCAACTCCCCAACCCCTACCCTGTGGCTCCAGCACCCCCGGACACAGAATCACCCCTGCAGGGAAACCCTAAAGCCTGTTATCTGTCTAAAGTGAGAATCAGGCATCCTCCTGCAGAGCTGTGGGGCTTTCTCCCAGAGTGGGGGTCGCAGCATGACCTCTGACCATGCCAGCCCCCCACCTCTCCCCACTGCCACCCCCGGGTTTCGTGTGTCGAGGGCACATGGCAGCTGGGAGCTCCCATCATCACTAAGCTGTCTGAGGAACCGGCACACACACACATACACATACACACACACACACATACACACACACACACACACACACACACACACATGCGCACACGTGGGGCCATGTCACCGTGGGCTGGTGAGGGGGCTGCACGTGCCACCACTCACTCCCCCAGCACTCCTCCCGGCCCAGCCCGGGCACCAACCGAGGGGCATGGCTGGGCCCCACCAGCTGCCAGGATAAGGCAGTGAGTCGAGCATAGCCCTCACCCCCCCCGCCCATGTGCACCCTAAGTCCCATGAGGGAACAGACAGGCAGACAGCAGAGGGAGAGGGTGGCAACAGGCTATCATGGCTGGACACTACAAGCGAGGCCCACTCAGGACACGGTGACCCACCTGTAGGGTTCCTGGGTGAGGAGTGTACTGGGCCGTTAGGGGTGTACTGGGACAGGGTGCAGAGATGGGATGCATTGAGCAGTATGCAGAGATGGGGTGCACTGGGCAGTGTGCAGAAATGGGGTATATGCAGAAGTGCAGAGATGGGGTACACAGGAATGTGTGGAGAGATAGGGGTGCATGGGACAGCATGCAGAGAAGAGGTACACAGGGAAGTGTGCAGAGATGGGTTACATGGGAACGTGTGCAGAGAGAGGGGTACACAGGACAGCGTGCAGAGATGGGGTACACGGGGAGAGATAGGGACTGGCTTCATCACTGCTTCCTTAATTGTGCGAGGGCCAAGTGAGGTCCACCTTCGCACCAGACTAAAATGATTTTTTTTGTTTGTTTAGGGGGGGTAAACCCAGCAGTGCCCAGGGCTTCCTCCTGGCTCTGTGCTCAGGGATTTCTCCTATTGGGGGCTCAAGGGATCCTGTAAGGTGCTGGTTATCGAATCTGGGTCAGCCTCTGCAAAGCAAGTGCCCTGCCCTCTGTAGTGCTGCCCCGTGAAGGGGCATCTTTTAGCTTAGGGCCTCACTGCACAGTGCTCAGAGCAAATCCCTGCCTCTTGTTGGGTGACTGCACCAGGTGTTGCCAGGCATTGAACCCAGGACTCCACAGGGAGAGCATGTGCTCAGCCCTTTGACCCCACAGCCCGCTCCCGGGGCCCTAACCTGAAATGACCCTCTTTTTGGGGGGGAGGCGGGGTCACACCCAGTGATGTACAGGGGTTTCTCCTGGCTCTGCACTCAGGAATTACTCCTGGCCTTGGTCAGGGGGCCCTATGGGATGCTGGGAATCAAACCCGGGTCAGCCGCATTTAAGGCAAACGCCCTACCCACTGTACTATCACTCCAGCCCCCCTGAAATGACCCTCTTAATGGCACCTTTCAGGCACATTCTGCTACCTTTGGCCCTGGTGGAGGCCCTTCCTCAGCTTGGTTTGAGAAGTCCTACATGCGGGTCCTCCTGCCAGTCTGCATGGAACCACTGGCCTTCAGCCCCACCCTTGCCCAGCCCGGCAGTGCCCCAGCACCCAGCTCTTTGTGCCCTGGTGTTCATTTGTCAATCCTGGGAGGCCACAGGTGCCTGAAGGCCAAGGAACCTCTGAGAGTCCTCAGTGTTTCCCCTGACCAGCAGAGAGCCTGACCACTCAGGTTCTGGGAAATTCTGGAAACATCTTGGGGAGGAAAAGTCCTAGGAACAGGACCCCTGATCCAGCCATTTCTTTTTTTAAATAATGTAGGAGTACTGCTATTTGTCGGGCTGGAGCGATAACACAGCAGGTAGGGCGTTTGCCTTGCACATGGCTGACCTGGATTCGAGTCTTCTGTCCCTGTTGGAGATCCCAGCAAGCTACCTAGAGTATTCCACTCACACGACAGAGCTTGGCAAGCTCCCTGTGACGTATTCTATACGCCAAAAACAGTAACAACAAGTCTCACAATGGAGACGTTACTGGTGCCGGCTTGAGCAAATGGATGAACAATGGGAGGACAGTGCTACAGTGCAGTGCTATTTGTTCAGCCATTGCTTAAGCTGATTGAGTTGGGCATGAACTCCACATTACTTTTTTATTTTATTGTATCACCATGAGATAGATTTACAAAGCTTTTATGTTTGAGATTCAGCCGTACAATGATGGAACACCCATCCTCCACCAGTGCACATTTTCCACCACTGATGTTCCCAGTATCCCCCTGACACACACACATCCCAGTTCTCACCCTGCCTCTATGGCAGACAATTTCCCCAGTACACCTTCTCTCATTTTGGGCATTATGTTTTGCTCAAATTTTTCCACCACTATTCAAGCGTACCTGCCAGGGGCAGAGGCTAGATAATTTATTTTTCCATAGCTCACTTGGGGCTGGAGCAATAGCACAGTGGGTAGGGTGTTTGCCTTACACGCGGCCGACCCAAATTTGATTCCTCCTTCCCTCTCAGAGAGCCTAGCAAGCTACCGAGAGTATCTCACCCACATGGCAGAGCCTGGCAAGCTACCCGTGATGTATTCGATATGCCAAAAACAGTAACAACAAGTCTCACAATGGAGACGTTACTGGTGCCCACTCGAGCAAATCGTTGAACAATGGGAGGATGACATTCAGAATGACAGCTCATTTTGAATATCATGAAAGTTTGTGTGGCCGGGATTGTAAATGTAAATTTCTAGATTGTAAATGTGTGGGTTCCAGAGACATCTCTGTATGGCACTAGTCCATTTTGGGATTCAATTGGGCATCTCTGGGCCCAGGCTGTTGCTGTGCTAAGATGGCATCCGGAGCAAATTGTAGGTGTGACAGCAGTCTTCTGGGCAGGCGGGGACCCAGGGAGGGACAGTCCTGGTCCTCTGCTACTATGCGGCCTGGAGATTTAGTCCTGAATCTGCATACCTGGGCCTTCCTGGTGGAAATCTTGGTCATTGGAATTCCATCTGGGATGCCCCAGTGATATTGGCTCGGTATGGGCCCAGAGAGATCTCTGGGACTTGCTTCTGTGTCTCTGGGCCAGGGCTGTTGATCCAGCTATTTCTTACCAAAGCCAGTCAGAAGCAGCCAACAGGGTCAGGAGCAATTAACTCCCAAGTTACAAAAGCATGTCTTTTTAACTGTCTTCCTGTGTCCATACACTCATCACCATGTTTCCTTTGATATGACCCAGGAACAAGAGAACTTGGTGGCCAGTCCCTGCCCTCACTCCAACCACATGCCCAAGTTCATTGGCCCATGTCTGCACATAGCTTTGCTCCCAGTGGCTGGTTCAGGCAGGAAGGGGCTCGCTGTGGAGGCAGAATAAATACCAGGATTTTGTTTGCTTGTTTGTTTGGGGGCCAGGCAATGCTCAGGACTTCCTCCTTGGCTCTGCCCACAGAATCTACTCCTGGCAGTGCTCGGGAGACTGTCTCGGGTGCAGGGTCGGCCTCATGCAAGGCAGTTGCCCTCCCTGCTGTACTAGCTCTCCGCCCCAAGAAATACCAGATCTCTCGGGATGGAAAGAGAAGAATGTTGAGCTTGTAAAGAAGTTCTCTGTAGCTAGCACGTTGGAAGGATCAGTCTATGTCTGAGCAAAATATAAGTCAGCATTAGAACTAATCTCCCACTTTTTTTTTTAATGTGATTTGGGAACATTGCTTGTGGCATTTCAGACTCAGACTGTGTGCCCCCCTCCCCTGCACCAAGCCCAGCTGGATTCTGCAGCGCCGGTTCAACAGCCCGTGGCTTTCCATTTTGTGCCCCAGTTCTCTGGGTACTCATTTTGCCAACCCAACTTGTTGTCCCTCACCCATTGGGCCGTGAACAGAGAATTCCACCTGTCTCTTTCACACCTGCCTTAGGGGGAAAAATAATTTTGGAGTCAATTTTGGCAAACCGACGTGTAAAAGTGACATTTGTTCCAAATATGTCTCCACCACTTCATTTCAACACTGATCCCATTCCCCGCCACCCCCAACCCCCGGGGAATTTTTTTTTTCTTTTCAGGCCACACCCGGTAATGCTCAGGGGTTCCTCCTGGCTCTGCACTCAGGAATCACTCTTGATAGTGCTTGGAGAACCATGTGGGATGCCGGGGATTGGACCGCAGTAGTCAGGCCTTAGCACTGTACTATCTCTCTGGGCAACTCCCCCCTTTTTTTTTTTAAATCTTCATTGTCACTATCTTCTCTGCTGATTTGGTTAGTACTTTCTCTCTTTCTGTATCTCTCGGAGAGCCCAGCAAGCTACCAAGAGTATCTCGCCCACACAGCAAAGCCTGGCAAGCTACCCATGACGTATTCCATATGCCAAACACAGTAACAACAAGTCTTACAATGGAGATGTTACTGAGCCCGCTCGAGCAAATTGATGAACAACGGGAAGACTGTGCTACCGATCTATATCTGATGACATTGACTCAGATCATGACTAAGAACATTCCGTGGCCACAGCACCCCTGCCTGGCTCGGGAGTGCCCCCCACCACCCAGCCTTGGCGGTTCTTCCCAGGGTTTTCCATTTTACCCATAGTCGCCCGCACAGGGCCTGTGCTGTTCTTGCGTCCACCCAGGCCTTCCCACACGTGACAATAGGCGACCCCGCATCTAGATGCCACGTGAGTTCACTCATTCCCACGCAGGGCTCCATCATAGATGAGGCCCGGTGGGAATCAGTCAAGATCTGCTCTGTGCGTGCAGATCTTTAGGGAGAGGTCTCCTCACAGTCCTCTCACTGAAGACCCCCTGGGAGCCCGGACCCTACAGGGCAGGGCTGGAGAGAAGCATCAGGGGTTCAGGTCAGCAGGGACGGACTTGGGCTAAGGGAAAAAGGATCAGGAGCTTGGCCGGAACCCTCCCTTGAATGTCTATTTGAGCTGTTGTCTTCCTGAACTGAGAAAGCGGCTGTCAGCCCCCCTGAGGAGTGCCAGAAGTCCTGGTGCTGGAGCGCGGGGTGGGCTTCCTGGTTTTCTAGACCCCCAGTCTCCCTTACCCTGCAACAGGGACTGAGTCCCTAACTCGGGGCCACCAGCATCATCACAACCCTCTTGCCCCCTCCCCTTCACTCCCCTCCCCAAGAGCGTGGCTGGCTTTGGTCGTCTCCCCAGCGCCATCTGTGTGAGTGTGTGTGCGCCTCCGTGTGTATGCGTACAAGTGTGTGCACCCATGTGCACGCACATTTGTGGCAGACAGTTGAAGGGAGGGCACTGTGTGGGCTGGTGCTCGGGGGGTGGGCCATCTCCCCCTTCTCTGCCTCAGGAAGTGCTGGGGGTGAGGGGACAGCTTCTGAGCCCCAAGGGAAATGATGCCCCCCCCTGGCCTATTCGACCCGGGGGATGGCCCCCTCCCCTTCTGTGTGGCAGGGACCTGAGGCCTCACGTGAAGGCGCCTGTCTCCCCACTTGATGTCCGCCTGGTGGACTGCGTCCCCGGGGAGGACGAGGACCATGTGTGGTCGTGGCGCTGAAATGTGTCCCTTTCTAAGGAGGACACGGCTGTTTGGCAGATCCCCCCAGGGGGCCTTTGGCTGCCAGCCCCCAGGGACCAGGGTCTCCGGCCTGACTGGGGCCAGCAGATACACAAGGCCACGTGGCCACTGTCTGCAAAGACCAGAGCCCCTTCCTGAATGGGTCCAGCTGTCTCGGCTGCTGGGCACCCATGGTGCAGGCCAGACTCCTGCCTTCTGGGGTCTCTCCCATTCTGCCTTCCCAGGTTCTCACTGGACCCACCTTCCTGGGGTCTCATTTGACCTGCCTTCCAGGGTCTCTCTGGACCCATCTTCCGGGGGTCTCTCCCGTCCCCCATTCCTGGAGTTTCTCTAGACCCGCCTTCTGGGGTCCCCCCTTTCCAGGGTCTCTCCCATCTCCCCTTCCTGGGGTCTCCCTTGTCCCGCCTTCCCGGGTCTGTCCAGACCTGTGTCTCTTGCGTTTTGGATGAGCTGGCTGTGATGAATTCTAGGTTTTCCATACTTGTGCCTGTTCTCTGCGCTCACTGTGGCCTTGTCACTGCTCCTACTCAGCTGTTTTCATGGGATGAGGGGCAGACCACGCCTCCAGACTGGAGGGCACTGGCTGGCCGGGGAGCAGGCCAGGGTCCCACCCTCATCCCGAAGAACCCGCTGGCAGCCCTGCCCGGGCACGGAGCAGGGCTAGAGGGTCAGACGGGGAGGCCGGGAGGGAAAGGGCAAGGTCGGCCAGTAGATTGGGGCCCACTGGAGCTGGTCTCAGGGACAGGCCACTCCCTCCCCACCGGTCACAGGCAGGATACCCATGGAACCATGGCGGGGGGGGGGGTGCTGCTGAGGTTCTCGGAGGGGACTTCTGGTCACATGGCAACAGTGATGGGGACCAGCACCCCCCTCTTGGAGCCCCTGTTCCTCCCACCTATAGGTGGAACATGTCAGGCACATGTCAGCTTCCCTCCCTGCACACTGCCTGGCACCCAGGGAGCAGAGCTCATGTTCCCCACCCCACCACCATCTTACTTAAGCACTATTGATTCCACAGGACATGACAGATGTACAGATTTCCGTGGGGTTTTGTTGTTCAGCCAGGAGTCGTGGAAAACATTCTGGGGACCTCAGGAAACAAACAGGGTCTTTCCCCTAGGGACTGCCGAGCCTGATGATGTCCCTCAGACCCCTGTGACCAGAGACCCCACCTCCACCCCGGAGTGCCCACCTAGGACCCTCCTGCCGGCTGCAGAGTAGAGGACAGTCTTGGGGGGTTGGCTGGTGGCTGGATCTGAAGGAGGGCCAATGCAGCATGCACACCGAGAGGGTGGGCCAGCTGCGGCCTGCGTGGACCTGGATCGGCCTGGTCTGGCCCCTCAGGGTCGTGGGGGGTGGGAGCCCCACCTTCGCCCTGGCTGGGGGTCATGACCCGAGGGGATCTTGTCTCCAAGGCGGAGCACAGCAGCAGGGCTGGAGCACGGCGTCCACACCCCTGGCACTCCCTGTGGGACTCGCTTCTGGTTCTTTGATGTTCCCTCTGCCATGGCCGTGGAGGCTCCAGGGCTGGGTGGTCACGGGAGGAGTCTGTCCCCACTCTGCACACCAGCTCTCCAGGGAGATGCTTGGCTCTACCTGCAGCCCCCTGATCAGGAGCGGGCTTCTCTGGTGAAGGGGGAGGGGGCATACTGGAGTCTCACACCTGCCCCTTCGGCTGAGAGGGGGTAGGCCAGAGTAACCCAGGTGAGAATGAGGGGGCTGTTGCTTCCTTTTGCACTGGAAGGCAGAGACAGCCATGGCAGTGAGGTGAGAAGGATACCCCCCTTCCAGCTGGCTCACCCCTGCCCCTAGGCTCGACAGATGGACCTTCCCTACCCACATCAGGGGTGGGGGCCGGGGCCTCCTGGGGGAGCCAGAGCCAGGTGCTCCCGTCCCCACCTCCCGAAGCCTCCAGGGACACAGGGAGAAAGAGAGAGAGAGAGAGAGAGAGAGAGAGAGAGAGAGAGAGAGAGAGAGAGAGCCTCCCCGGGGGCCCGCAGTGAGGTGGGTGGCCCCGCAGGTGTTGGTCAGTCCCTGTGGCCTGAGCATCCGGGGCTGCAGCTTCCCTGGAACCCATCCCTTTCCCTGGCGCTGAGCCCCGCTCTGCCCTCATGCGTCGCCCAGCAGCTGCCCGCCGTGCTCCTCCTGTGCCTTCTGTTCTGAAAGAGTTCAGGGGCCAGTGACCCCAGCCGCGAGCAAGGCAGGCCACCGTGAGGGCTCCAGCCAAGCTCCTGGCCATGCCCGGTGGCCCTTCCCCCCACCTGTTACATAGCCAGTGTCCCAGGCCTGCCTCGGGGCCCCTGAGGGCCTAGGGGCAGACCCTCATCATCCTCAGGGTGTCAAGGGCGCAGGCTAGGGGGGAGACGGGCTGAGACAGAGAAACCCACGCCAGGGCCACCTAAGGGTTGGTGGTGGCAAGAAAGTCCCAGGCGCTCACTGCGTGCCATGCCAAGCGGGGCCTCGGAACATCCCTTCTGCCCGAGACGCGTGTCCAGCCTGGTGCAGGCACCTCACAGGGAACAAAGCACGCACAGTCCCTTTCACTGGCTGCTTTGCCTGCAAGATGAACCTCAGGGGTGTGTGTGTGTGTGTGCTTGTGTATGTCTCTGTCTGTGCACATGTCTGTGTGCGTGTGTCTGTACTTGTGTATATGTCTGTGTATGTATTTATATGTATGTGTGTCTGTGTATGCACATCTTTGCGTGTGTGTCTGTGTACACGTGTGTCTATGTCTGCATGTATGTGTCTGTGCATGTATGTGTCTGCATGTCTCTGTATTTGTACGTGTACGTGTCTGTGCATGTGTGTGTCTGCATATGTGTGTCTGTGTTTGTATATGTGTGTGTCTATGTGCATGTTTATGTCTGTGCATGTGTGTCTATGTGTCTCTGCATGTCTGTGTATTTGTGTCCATGTGTCTGTGTGCGTGTCTGTGTATTTGTGTCCATATGTCTGTGCATGTGTGTACATGTAGGTACGTGTCTGGGTGTCTATGTATGTGCATGTCTCCGTGTGTGTACATGACTGTGTGTCTGTGTATTTGTGTACATATGTCTGTGTTTGTGTTTGTGTGTCTGTTTTTGTCCATGGATATGTGTTTGTGTTTGTGCGTGTCTATGCATGTCTGTATTTTGTGTGTGTGCATGTCTGGGCGTGTCTGGGTGTGTCTGGGCGTGTTTGTGCATGTCTTGCATTTGTGTGCTTGTGTGTGTGTGTGTGTGTGTGCGCACGTGTCTGGGTGTGTCCGTGCAGTGTGGCAGGGAGAGACAGGCCCGGCTGCCCCGGCCGCGGTTGGGCACTCGGATGGGAGCCCTGCTCGCAGCCCCGAGCTGGTGCGCGTGTGCGTGGCGGTGGCGATTACGGAGCTTAATGATCAGCTCGCGGGCGCTGCAGCTGATGCCGTCCTCTCCCCTTTGCACCTAATTAGTCTCATTAATGAGCTCTGCTGCTCTCCGCAGAGAGAGTTTCCTCTCTGGAATAAGAAGCAAAAAATACCTTGCCCAGGTAGATTGCTGAAGCCTTTAATTATTGCCCACACCTGCTAAGCCTCGTGCCTCTTCCTGGTGATGGGGCTGCTCGCAGAGAGACACCCGCCAACCTTAACTCTTCCCACGCCACGGTACAGCGGGTGTGTGTTGGAAGGAGACGCGTCTCCCCGAGGCTTCGCCTGGGCTCTTCTCTCAAGCCTGCGCACTCTGCCCTCAGCTGGGCTATCCCCCCAAGGCCCTCCAGGAGCTCCCAGCCCGGTTGTGAGGGCTGGAAACTAGGGACACTGCTTCAAAGGCAGCTGTGGCCACGGCCCAACCCAGGCTGCCCGCCCCCCGCACCCCCTACACACACCCCTGCAGCCCTCTGGGTAGACCAAGGGATGACCCTGCCGGAGATGGGCAGAGGTGACGTCACCTGCGCGGTGGAGCCAGACTGGCAGCCTCCCCTGCTCGTGTCCCTACCACACACCATGCACTACGGAAGAGGAGCACGGGATGCTGGGAGAGGACGGAGCGGCCTTCAGCCGGTGGCTGAAGAGGGAGAGAGAGTGGGCTCGCTCAGACCTGCAGGCCAGGAGAACCTGTTGGAGGGGGTTCCGTGTCAGGGACAGTCCACATCATGGGGTTCTGTGTTAGGCAGGGGATTATGCATTGCAGGGGGATCCGTGTTGGGGAGAGGGGGTTCCATGTCTAAGGGGGTTCTGGACTGGAGGGAGTTCCGTGCTGGGGTGTTTTACATTGGAGGGGTTTCCTTGTTAGGAGGGGCTCCTCGTTGCAGGGGGTGGCGGTCAGAAGGCGGGAAGCAGAGCGGGAGATAGTCCCTTGCAAGCCCACCTGCAGGACCCCACCCGGCCCCCCAGACTGAGCGGCCTTTCTCTGTGGGAGAAGGACAGCCCCCACGGACTGAGGAGTGTGGGGGACGGGGGTGTGGATTCCCTGAGATCAGAACCGCCGCAGCCTCCACTCTGGGTGTCCCAGACAGTGGGAGACTTGAGTCTGGAGAAAGGACGGCTTTGGTCACCTATGTTCCACGCATGGTGGCCAGGGGGCGCTGTGTGGTCCTGGGACACAGGGATGACCCTCCCCACCAGCCTGCAGATCTGTACCCAAACATTCTCCCCACCCCCCCCACACTCCCCCACCCCGCGCCGCAAGGAGGTACCTTTCCGCCCAGCCCCTCCCTCCTGAGCTTGCATTGACCCTATTGTACATCAGCAGAGTAAGATTGAGGGGCTAAAAGCTACCCTCAGCCCCAAGGACAGGAGTGAGTGTCCCCCCGCCCTGCTGCCGCCTGGCCTCGCATGCTTGCTGTGGGTGACCAGCAGGGTCACTGCCCTGCCTCGGGGCTCCTGGCTCTGGGGGACATACTGATGTGCCCAGGCCCCTGGGCTCGGGGGCAGGACTGCTGGGCCAAGGATCCTGCTCCCCTGCTTTGATGCAGCACAACCCCACTAGGCTGATAGTACTGTGAGCTTCGGAGGTGTCAGCCGCAGGTCCTCCCAAGAGCTATGGGTCTGGAACAGTTTGGTGGCATGGCAGCTTGGTGAGGTTTTGTGGTAGGGCTGGGCTATTTCTGTCCGGGAGGGTTTCGCGCATGGCTGCGTGCTGCTGGACCTCAGGTAGAAAAGGGAAACTGTGTTAGGAAAGATGAAGTCATGAAATTCGCTTATAAGTGGAATGTCCTGGAGAATATCGTGCTAAGTGAGATGAGACAGAAAGAGAGGGACAGACATAGAAGGACTGCACTCATTTGTGGAATATAACGTGACATAGCATGAGACTGACACCCAGGGACAGTAAACACAAGGGCCAGGAAGATTCCTCCATGGTTGGAAGCCTGCCTCATGAGCTGGGGGAGAAGGCAGCTGGAAGAGAGATGGGATCACTAAGTCAATGATGTTTGGAAGAATCACTTGGGATGGGAGATGTGTGCTGAAAGTAGATAAAGGACTGAACACGATGGCCTCTCAGAATCTGCATTGCAAACCATAATGCCCAAAAGTAGAGAAAGAGTATGGGGGAAACCGTCTGTCATGGAGGTTGGGGCCGGGTTGGGATGGGGGGAGGGAGGGGTACTGGGGACATTGGTGGTGGAGAATGTGCACTGGTGGAGGGATGGGTGTTCAATCATTGTATGACTGAAGCTCAAACATGAAAGCTTTGTAACAGTATCTCACAGTGATTCAATTTTAAAAAGGGGGGGTTGTATGTGGGGGGAAGCTCCCCGCCCCCATTCCAAAGAGGCCGCAGAGTTCTCAGCCCGGGGAAGGTTCAGGCTGAGGAGGGTTCGGCGGCATCATGTTCTTTTGGAGACGTGTGCTGGGCTGCCTCTCCAGACAGGCGCTTTTTTAAGTTTGGTTCTTGGGGTTTGGGTCCCTGGCTCTCAGTGTTGCTGACTCAGTTTGGATTCTTAGCTCAGCCACGCCTCTCTACCACCTCTGCACCCCTGCGCCCTGTCGCTCCCCATCCGACTCTTCCTCCCCCCTCGAGTTCTTTCCTCCTCTGCCCTTCTCCCCCATACCCTCGCCCTCGACTCCTGTAAGCCAAACTGCGGCATGCAGAGGAACTCCCACCCTCGATCCAAAGGAGGAAACTGAGGCTCAGAGAAGACGGGGTCTCCCCAAGTCACGCCACTACCGGCTCCCCGGGGGTCCCAGCTGGACCCGCACTCTCCAGGCGACCCCCTCTCTCTGCTGCCTTCTTTGCTTCAGGAAAGCGAGGAGCAGCAGGGGAAAGGGAACAGCATCCATGGGGGACCCCGCGTGTGCCCGCCGGTGCCCTCTGTGGCCCCACAACTCGCTCCACTCTGGCACACACGGCTGTTCCCATTCCTGAAGGGAAGCGTTTGCCAGCAGGGGCCATGTCACCCACTGAGGGCGGGCGACCTGGCGTGCAGCTGTGGGGGGCTTCCTGTGTCTCCCTTGGAAGGTTCCAGGGGACACTGAATCATGATTTGGTTGTTTTTTCCCCTGAAAAGGGACCAAGTAGGACCCAGATTCCTCGCCCAGATCACACTGCCAGAGCCTGCGCCCACATTCAGCTTGGGGCAGGGAGACATGAGCCACCCGTGGGGGCAGTGGCGTCACAGCGTCACACGAGCATACAACTCTGCCGTTTCCTCTCTGCAGATGACAGGAGGGTTCCAGAGGAAACTTCTGCAGATTGGAGCCAGGGAGAAGGTTACAGGGATTCAGGCTCTTGCCTTGGCTGTGGCCAACCTTGGTTCAATCCCCGACACCCCTTATGGTCCCTGAGCACAGAGCCAAGAGAAAGCCCTGAGCACTGCAGGTGTGGCCCAAAGCCCCTCTCCCCAAAAGCCTTTTTATTTATTTATTTTTTTGCAGTTCCCAAAGAACTTTTAATTTGGTTAAAAAAAAAAAATTAGGGGCTGGAGCAATAGCACAGCACGCAGGGCCTTTGCCTTGCACACAGTCAACCCAGGTTCAATTCCCAGCATCCCACATGGATAAGCACAGCTAGGACTAATTCCTGAGTGCAGAGCCAGGAGTTACCCCTTTGCATCGCTGGGTATGACGCAAAAAGAAAAAAACAAATTATTATTTCCCACTCTCATTTTCTCCAGGGCGATTCCATAATTTTCTAGCCCTTAAGCTCATGCCATGCCTGCAGGCATCCCAGGATCCATTTTTGAATCTGAGAGGTGACCCCAGGGGTGCAGGGACTGGCCTCAAGTGCACCCCCCCCCTTACTTATACACATGCCCCCTCCCATCCACCCCAGCCTGCACCTGCTCAGCGGGGCCTAAAGGGGGCGACATTCAGCTCTGGCGGAGGTGGGGGGGACTCACTCCTGAAGGTGGTAGCATTGCTCTGCCCAAGTACGAGTCCAGGGGAGCCAGTGGGCCTGGGCAGAGCAGGGCAGCGGCCTGGGCAGCACAGAGCCCCGCACAGAGCTGCCCATCTGCTCTCTGTCGGAAGGCGTCAGGCGTGCAGCTGAAGGGCTGCCCCGGCTCGGCTCAGAGCCTGTCCTGTGCTCGTCTCCAGGACAACCCAGGAGCCGCAGTGCCCACCCCAGCCGCCCAGCCAGATGCTGAGCGCACATGTGGTCTAATTAGCCTCTGTGCCGGCCTCCCGCCCACCCCGCCCCAGCACCCTCTCCCCACATCCCCCCCCCCGTGCCCACCACCCTGCCGGCCTCTCTCTGAAACGCTCCCCTGACCCTCCCCACGATGAATAATCTTTTTGACAAGCACCCGCGTACCAGCCCTGACCCCGGCACCAGGCCTGGGAGGGAGATACAGAGACAAGATCCTTGCCCCTTTACCCCCTCGAGGAACACTACACCCCCCCCCGACACACACACACACACACACACACACACACACACACACACCAGTGGGCAGGCAGCGAGATAAAGGCAGCTAGAGCCAGTGGAAGTGACCAGGGCAGGGACACATCACCCAGCGCCCGCCCGCTGCCCCCTGCCCTTGCAAATCTTGGCAGGTGCCCAGGCTGCAGTGGCTTGAGGGAACAGGGCTGCAGGGCCCTGCCCCCTCTCCCGGATGATGACACCCATGGGGGGGTGCGGAACTGACACCAGCTCTGTGTGAGGGGGTCACTCCTGGAGAGCGTTCCTTAGCCTCCGTGTCATGGGCGTGGGGGGTCTGGAGGAGGGGGCGGAGACCGGGGTTGGCCCCCAGGGCTGCCTGGCCACTAGGGTGGGGCCGGAGGATGAGGCCCTTCCAGGATGAGGAAGAGCACCACCAGCAGAGCCCAGGACATCCAGCTCATCTCCTGCCCCTGTCTGCCTCCATCCCCGCCTGCACTCCTCACTCCATGGGACAATACTTGAATTCCCCAGGTCTTCCCTGCCCAGGACCCGGCTCCACGAGTGAGACGTGGCAGCTCAGCCCAGACACACTGGTCATCCCCCAGGCCCTGTGCTGCCGAGACAGGCTCTGCCTGGCGGAAATGCCTCTGAACCCAAGGGAAAGTCCCGTGTGCGGCCTGGATGCCACGGCCCAGACAGGCGCCACCTCCGGCTCAGGCCCTGTCCAATTGTATATCCCTCTGCCCACCCGTGTGTCCATCTACCCATCTCTCCATCCATCCATACATCTGCCCATCCACCCATCCGTCCATCTGTGACCTCTGTGTTCCCGCAGGCCGGTGACCCCGTGAGCTATTGAGTGAGTGGGAGAAAGCGTGTGAGCCCCTGGAGCAGGGCGGGGGGTTGGGGGGGCTCTCAACCAGCAGGAACTGGCTTTAATCTGCGCCCCCCACTCTGCCCAGCCCGCTGCTCAGCATCTGCATGTCTGGAGCAAATCTGGAGCCCGTATGCATGAGGCCTGTCTCATTGCCTCTCCAGAGCCCGCGCGCCCCCCGGCTCGTCTACGCTAATCAGGGCTCCCTGACTTCTCCCCACTCGGCGCGGTTAATGCTGAGGGAAGGGGCCGCGGGCCGGCACGCCTGTGATTTGAATGTCTTTACTGTAATCTAGCAAGCGCGGGCAGGGGCTCCCGTCGATACCCCAGCGGCGGCCAGAATGGGCAAATACTGTCAGCCCGGCAGCCCCCGGCCCCACGGAACCAGCGGGGGAGCCCCCGCCAGGCACCCACAATCCCCCCAGACTGCAACCACCCAGACGGGGACCGGCCCCTCCAAGCACATTGATTCTTTGTTTAGGACTCGTCGCTGTTACAGCATTGGGGGGGAGGGGGCGGCGGGCGTCTCCTCACCAGCCTGGGCCCTGGCAGGATCCTTCTGTATCTCTCTCCTAGGTGGGATGAAAAATTTTGTGGGGGCTGCCTGCCAAGTGGTGTTCAGTGGGGGCGTGGAGCTACTCCTGGTTTGTTTGTTTGTTTGTTTGTTTGTTTGTTTGGGGGCCACACCTGGCAATGCCCTGGCGTTACTCCTGGAGGTGCTCAGATGCCAGGGATTGAAACCTGGTTGGTCTTGCACAAGGGAAGCGCCCTCCCCTCCATACTGTGGCTCCAGCCCCACCCCTGGCGTCTCAGTGCTGCCTGGGCCCTGTGGAGCCCGAAGCCAGGGCTACCCTGGCTCTGCGGGGTCCTTGGGGGGGACCGTGGGGATCCGGAGTCTGAATGAGGGTCGGGTACAGACAGGGCCTGCACCCTGATGCCTACACCAGCTCCCAGGGTGGTGGGGGGTCAGGAGCACCTCCTGCTCCCCAGCCACTCACAGCCTTGGGGAGAAGCTGTGGGCACAATGCGGAGAGCTGGGGCTGGAGGAAGGGCACTAGAGAGCAGACTCTGCCCCTTGGGGGTCACAGGCCTGGGGACAGTCCTGACCACAGGCCCAGCAATGATCAGGTAAGACACCCCAGGGAGGGGGGATTGGGGGGGTGCTAGGCACCATGGTCACGTGCTCTCTTCCCAGCCCCATTCTGCATTTCTTAACCAATATCCCAAGCTTCACCCTGGGGGCTGGGCCTGGGGCTGCCCCTGGAGAGTGTAGTGATGGGTCCTGCAGGCACCTTCTTAAATTTCTAGTCACTGGAGAAGCCTCTGACAACTTCTCAGCATACACACACACACACACACACACACACACACACAAGTGCGCGTGCGCACACACACATACACATGCGCATACACACACGCACACAAATATACACACATGCATGCATGCATGCATGCACATGCACACACATATGCACATGGACACAAACAAGCACGCACATGCACACACGCACATACACGCACATGCACACACACATACGCACATGCTCGCACACACGCGCGCGCGCACGCACACACACACACACACACACACACCCATACCCTCCCCGCATGCACCAGGAAGGGGCTGTGGGGAAGCCGCTGGCTGGGATGAGTGAAGCAGCGGAGAAGACAACCCCAGGGAAGGACCAGCATGGGTGGGAAAGCAAAGCAGAAGGTGGGGAAGGAGGGCATGTGGTAGGAGTTTGGGGAAAGGAAGGTGACACCAAGGGCCCCTGGGTGGCTCAGGAAGGGTCTGTGAGCCCCTGCGTCAGTGCCAGCAGAAGCACAGTGCCCAGCAGAGGCAGAAACAGGCTTCCAATCATGGCTGAGCGTCTTGCTCCGTGATCCCAGCTCTGGAGCCGGACAAATGGCGACTCACTCAGGCCAGAGAGCAGGCGCTGCCCCGGAGGACCCCAAGAGGGGAGGGACGTGGGTCCAGGGCAAGGGGCAGGAGAGCTTGAGGAGGGTCCCTGGGAAACGCGGAATGGGGGCACCGCAGAGGAAAGGGAAGCCCCCAAGTTGGGTTGCAGCCCTGATGGCATGGTTAGGGGGAGCTTGGGCCAGAGTCAAGGTTTGGGGAGTTGGGGTACTGGCGGGCCGTGCGGGGGGCTCTTGGGAGCGTGAAGAAGCTGTCAGACCGGGTGCTGTTTCCCTGGGGCTGTCGGAGTGTGAGGGAGGGGCCTGTGCTCAGAGAGACAGTCAGTTGTCCCATGTGGTTGCAGGGTCAAGAGGAAAACCACAGGCCACAGGAACGGAATTCTGGGTGGGCATTGGGGACTGGCCACTCGTTAATCTCAACAGTTCAGCGTAGGAGGGGACAGCCCTGAAATGTCCTGAAAAACTGCCTTTTTCCTGAGCAGTAAGGATGAGTGTGTGTGTGTGTGTGTGTGTGTGTGTGTGTTCGTGTCCCCGCCTCTCTCTCTCACAAAGTCAAGTCTGCATTATTTTCTTCTCACTTGGGCAGCCAGGAAGCTCAGTGCGGATTTGGGAACATGCTCTTAGAAAGTGTGTAGGCTCTGCCACTCATTTCCCCAAATAAATACGTTATGCATGTTTATGCATCTTTCAGTCCTGTTTTGTTGTTGTTGTTGTTGTTGTTGTTGTTGTTGTTGTTCCTAAACTGCCACCATTTCTTTATAAACTAGGTGGGCTTTAGCTGTCAAACATAACAGTGCTCCTCACCTTGATTTTTTTTTTTTGGGTTACCCCCATGAGCTTGTTCAGCCAGGGTCTACCCAGTTGCTGAGCTAATATTGGCTGGATGTAAGCAGGAGGAACTCTGAGAATTTGCAGCAGGCAGACAGTAAATTTAACACTCAGGTAACTCATTAAAACAGGATAAAAGTGGAGCTTCAAACGTCTCTGCCTTGCGCCCGGCCTGCAGAAGGAGGGGCCCCTTCCTTCTGCTCAGGATAGGAAAGTCAGATCTCTCGGCATGGAGAACACACCACCGAAATTAAAGGCTTGTCTGCACCATGCGCGTGCCACAGACCTTCAAAGAAGGACGGAGGTGTTGACGACCAGAAGGGATTTTTTTTTAAGCTTGGGGTGTCATTTTCTTGACTCAAAAAAATGTAGTTTGGGAACAGCCAACTACCTTCTCCAAGCACGGTGCGGTGTCCTAGCTGGTCTGGCTCACCTTCCGTCCTCCCTGGCTTCTGATGGAGTCGTGCGGTTCTCGTGGTTTGTGGTTGGTTAAGATCAGTGCATAACCCATTTGCAGACTGTTCGTGGACTGGAGCCTTTGGCAGAGGCGATGAGGGTCAGGGGACGGCCAGGTGGCCCAGAGGGTTCTTCCCTGAGCATAAAGACCATGGGACCGGTCCTGTAGAGCCTTGTAGGGTGGGGTGCAGAGTGCCCTCTGGGCTTCCTCTCCTGCTCCCAGGGGCTCTGTCACCCTGGGGAGGCCTCCTGCTTCGGGGATTGTGTGGATAGCTGTCTCCCCCTCCAGGGCAGAGGCATGGGGTGCCGCCAAGCCTGCCCTTCCCCAACCCACCTGTGCTATCTCTTTCCCTCCAGGAGGAGCCCATCACCTTCTGCGAGGAGGCCTTCGTGTCCCACTACCGCTCGGGGGCCATGCGGCAGTTCCTGCAGAGTGCCACGCAGCTGCAGCTCTTCAAACAGGTGAGCCCCTCCCTCCCCCCTCCCCCTGGGGAGCTGCCAGCCCTGTGCCCGCTCTCAGCCCTGGGTTTGTAGGCCTGGCTGGAGGAGATGGGGTCCTCCCAGCCCCTCTGCACTTCTGCGATGTGTGTGTGCACATAGGCAAATGTGTGTGTGTATCTGTGCATGCCTTAGCGAGTGTGTGCATGCCTGTTTGCATGGGTTCATGGGTGCATGCCTGTTTGCCTCTGTGCACTTGTGCGTGTTTGCACGCATGTGTTTGCACATCTGTGTGTGTGCATTGTGTAGGTTTACATGTCTATGTATCTCCCATATGCATGTGTGTGTGCTTGCATGTACATCTGTGTGTTTGTGTGTATGTCTGTGCGTGTTTGCATGCTCTTGCACATGCATTTTGCATGTGTGTGCCTGGAGCACACAGCTAGAAACTGCCTGTGGACACTTGCTCCCTGAACCAGAAGGTGCTTTAGTCCACCCCTCAGGGGCCCAGCTGGATGGGCACGTGCGCGCGCGCACACACACACACACACACACACACACACCCTGTCACACTCATGTTCTTTCTTTCTACAGTTTATTGATGGTCGATTAGACCTTCTCAATTCCGGCGAGGGTTTCAGCGACATCTTTGAGGAGGAGATCAACATGGGCGAGTATGCGGGTGAGGAGACCCGTTTCCAGTCTGCTCCGGTCCCTGGGCTCCAGTGGGAAGGGGGCAGTGGGCGGGAGCACCAGGGAATGGCAGTGACTCACTGGGGGCTTGGGGAAGACTGATTTCAGCGTTGGCCCTGAAGTGTTAAGGGGCTGGTTTTGTGAAGAGGTGCGTGGCCCCTCAGAGACGCTAGTCCTGAGTCCCTGCCCCCTGTGGAGTGTGGGCAAGCAGAGGCATCTGGGCCCGCATGGAGCAACAGAATGCTCGTGGGGACATTGAGTGAGGAGGCCTGGCCTAGACGGGGGGTGCTGGCTCCTTGCTGGTGGGGAGAACTTGGGCAGTGGTTCCGCCATCCCGGCCATCTCCCTGTCTCTGCCCTCAGGGCTCCTCCTGAGGAGTCAGAGTCAGAGAGAAAGGTTTGGTGGGCCCCCAGCGCAGACCCCTTTCAGTAACTGTTTCCTTAGAAGGTGGAAACCACAGCAGAGCCTCTGCTGACCTTTGGAACTGAGGATGGGGAGGAGGGGTGAGGGACATGCAAACACACACACACACACACACACACACACACACACACACACCCCTGGCATTGCCTGGTATTTTTCAATCTCCTTTGGATGCATTTTTTCTGAGTATGACCCTGCAGTTCCATTTGTGAGGTAGCAAAAGCAAGATCTTATCTTGCCTGATGTCTGAGTGGGGTCCACTGTGTGTTCCGCTCCTTTGTCCACTCATCTTCCACTGGCCACTTGGGTTGTTAGCTCTGAAATGAACTTAGGTATTTATGTCGCTTGCCAAATTAGCATTTTCATTTCTTTGGCTAGATAAGTGGGAAAGGGAATACTGGATCAGATGGTAGCTTTATTTTTTTTAATACTTTGAGAAATCTCCAGGGTGTTTTGCATAGCTCCTGTATCTGTTTACATTCTCACCAACAGTGGGAAGGTTCCTTTTGTCCACATCCCTGCCAGCACTACGTTATTTTTAGATTTTTGAAACAGGCCATTCTCACTGAGGTGAGGTGATAATTCATTGTCATTTTAATTTGCATTTCCTTGCTAATGAGTGATGATGAGCGTTTTTTTCATGTGCCTCTTGGCCATCTGCACATCTTTTTTTTGGAGGAATGTCTGTTTGTTATTCTTTGCATTCTTGATGCAGTTGTTTTGTTGTTGTTGAGCTTCCTGAGTCCGTTATATGTCTTGGACATTAGTTTTCCATCAGATGTGCAGTGTGTGAATATTTCCCCCATATTCAATGCAATATTTTTTTTGTTTCAGCGATCCTTTTCTTCTCTATGCCCAAGTTTTGTCATTTGATATTGTCCTATCTGTGTATTTTTCTTTCGTCTCCCTTTCTGCTAGAGTCTGTCATTACTTTGGACCAGTGTTTGTCTGTAAAGTCCTGTGTGTCCCCTGCAAACAGAGAAAGGGTGCATTCTGCTTCCTGATCGTTCAGCCACATTGAGATTTCAGACTGATGGGTTCAGGCCATTAGCATGTACTAAAATCACAATATAGAAAAGCATGCTGCCATTTTCCTGGCTGAGTTCTTTTGCAGTGTTTCTTTTTTTTTTTTTTTTTGTCTTTCCTGTACCAATTTTTTTTTTGTGGTGCACTCAGAGATTTTTTTTTTGCCCTTTTTTATCTCAAAAATTTTTGGTTACATTACCATGAATTCTCTATCCAGAGTTCTAAACTTTTGTTCAAGTCTTTTAAAATTTAAAGTCAGTAAGCCCTGAGTTCAGAGATCCCCACCACCAATAAGTTTTCTCCTTGTTTCCCACATATTATAACTATTTAAGTACCTTGCTGGCTTCGGATTGGGGCTTATTTTCAAGACAATAGGTTTTTATGAAATAACATTTATGCAATTGCCTTAATAAGCCCATTTATTACTTTTACTCAAATTTTATCAGATGTCAACTTTGACAATCATGATATATGAGAATAAATGATTCACTTTATCCTTTCCAGCCTGTATGACTTTTACTTACTTATTTTTTGCATTTGTAATCACACTGGCTAAAACTTTCAGTATTGTTTTGAATAAAAGTAATATTCAAGGATAGTAGAAACAAGGGACCTGGGGGATTGGTTCATGGTTGTAAGCCTGCCTGGGGTGCTGGGGGAGAGGTCAGGTGATAGAGAAGGGAACCACTGTGACAACGTGGTTGGAAATGATCACTCTGGACAAGAACTGCGTGCTGAGGGTAGGTAAAGAAACAAACATGGTAACCTCTCAGTACCTGTATTGCAAACCATAATGCCCAAAAGGAAAGAGAGAGAGAGACAGAGAGAGAGAGAGAGAGAGAGAGAGACAGAGAGACAGAGAGACAGAGAGACAGAGAGAGAGACAGAGAGAGCCTGCCATGAAGACATACAGACAGGCTGGGTGGGTTGGAGAAGGAGAAGTGCAGGAGGAAAAAAATTGGGGACATTGGTGATGGGAAACATGTACTGGTGGAAGGATGGGTGTGGGAACATTGTGTGACGGAAACCCAATCACAAACAGCTTTGTAACTGTGCACCTCACAACAATCCAATGAAAAATATATAAATAAAAGGGATGAGGGCAGACGTCGTTGTTTTTCTGACTTCAGAAACAAAGCCTTATTTATTCAGTTCAGGTAACTATTTGCTAAAAGGTTTCTGAAGTTCTGTTACAAGTTCAGCGTATCACACCCTCTTTCTAGTTTTCTGGATACTCCTGAGTTACACATAGTTAAGAGATGGTGAAACTATTCTGCTTCTGAGGAGGTGACCCGGCCTCTCTCTGCCTTCTTCCTCTCCTGGTGCTGGTTCCTGGGTCCATTGTATGACACAATTTGATGCTAGATCTGCAGTACCCATGAGTATTCATGATAGAACCCCTTGGTCATCGTGTATCCTGCTCTTATATATTGCCTGTGTGACCTGTCATTGACATATTGATGTCCCTGTAAATTATTCTGAGAAATGCTACGCTGTTTTCTGTTTAGCACTGTTTTCTCTATTTTTACATTCAGAGTGAAATGACTTTATAAAATGGCTCTGGAAACAATACCTCATCTTCAAATTTTTAGAAAACTTCTCACTGAATTAGTATTAGTTCCTTAACATACAGTATCTTGGTAGGCTGATGTTCACCAAATGGAATTGTGTTGTTCTGCGTTTTAGTCCAAAGAAAGGTATTTAATTATTAATGAAATTTCTTCAACATGACCATTTATGTTCTCAGTTATAGAGAACTCTCTGCATTAACGGTTGTGCTTTGTGATTTTAAGGAAATGCTTCTACTTCAACTAAATTATCAAATGTGGCTTAATATTGCACATATTATGCACTTATTCTCTACTCATATTGATAATACATTTCAATATCTCTCTATATATGTTGTATATATAATCATAACTTTGATTTCTGTAGAATTTATATAACTCCCTCTCAAACAATTCTAACAACTATCTTAACAACAATTAAGAAAAAAGTGGTGCTCTCTTTTTATGTTAAAAGTAGAGATAGGTGGTTACTAATTTTATCAATCTTCTCACAAACTAGCTTTCACTTCAATTAGCTTTCTTTTCCCCTTACCTTTTTATTTCACTGTTTTCTACTCTGGTTTTATTATTTATATTCTCCAACTTATTTTAACTAGTTCTTAATTTCTGTTTTCACAAAGTGAAATCTGAAATTATCATTTTTGATGACAGCTTATATTTTTACATACTCACCGTGGACAATTTATTTTTATATTTGGATGTTTATTGCTACACATTTATTTATAGATTCTTTTTTCATTTGTGCCGGCTGCGATAGCACAGCGGTAGGGCGTTTGCCTTGCACGCAGCCAACATGGCCGACCCAAGTTCGATTCCTCTG
>JAOXYA010000028.1:5843909-5874549 GCA_028565675.1 Sorex palustris | reverse complement strand
CCCCCCCCCCCCCCCCCCCCCCCCCCCCCCCCCCCCCCCCCCCCCCCCCCCGCCCGCTCTAGCCTTCACCCTGGCAGAGGGTGGGAACTTTACCAGTTGCCTGTGCAGCTCGGAGCCAGCCCCTGTGTCTCTCTTCCCGGTGCCTCTGGGAGGCCAAAACCTCTCAATGGTGTCCCCTCCCCCAGGGATCCACACACACACACACACACACACACACACACACACACACACCAACGCCCTCTGTCATTACCTCTCTTTTTTTTAATCTTCCTCTCTTTTTTTGGTGTTTGGGCCACAGCCAGTGATGCTCAGGAATTATCCCTGGCTCTGTGTTCAGGAATCCCTCCCTCCTCACTGGGCTCCGGGACCCTATCAAGTGCCGGGGGATCGAACCCAGGTCGAACATGTGCACAGCAAGCGCCCTCCCCGCTGTCCTATCTCTCCGCCTCCTACCCTTGTCATTTCTTCTTTAATGCCACTCGCCTTCCCCCCTCAAGAACGTGACTTCTTCCCCCCACCCCCTGCCCAAAGTCACGCCCCACCACCGCCCCACAGCCTGGTACCGAATGGGCGTTTATCCAGGACACGTTATCAATGCGGACTTTGTCATTGGTTTTAATCGGTCATCTTCTGAGTGAGCAGCCTGGCTGTAAGGCCAGCGAGTGACTTGGTTTTTAGTGCCGTTACTCTGTGTCTGACTGTGAAGAAGACGCCGAAGATGCCCGTGCGTGGTCGGAAGCTGCTGGCAAATGGCTTTCTCTCAACCAGGGCCTGGTTTCCAAGCAGAAACAGCTTGGTGGGGTGGGAATTTCCGTCCTGCCTCATTTCAGCGTGAGTCTTCACGAGCATTTAAAGGGTGGTGTGGGGCTGGAGAGATAGCACAGCGGGTAGGGTGTTTGCTTTGCACGCGGCTGGCGCGGCCGACCTGGTTTCAATTCCTCTGCCCCTCTCGGAGAGCCCAGCAAGCTACCGAAAGTATCTCACCCAGCAAAACCTGGCAAGCTCCCTGTAGCATATTCGATACGCCAAACACAGTAACAACAAGTCTCACAATGGAAACGTTACTGATGCCCATGCAAGCAAATTGATGAACAACAGGAGGACAGTGCTACAGTGAGAGACTGTGGGGCATAACCAAACGCACTGTGTGAGCATAACTGGGGTCTTGTCTCCAATACAAAGCTTCAGCGGGGGGCAGGGGGGTTAACTCAGCGCCTGGGGCATGCATGCAAGATGTCTGCTCCACAGCCGGTGCTCTTCAGGTCCGGCGACCTGCTGGGGAAGGCTAGAAGGTTGGCAGCTGGCCTGGGCAGTGGGTCGCAGTGCACGATGGTTGGTTGGTTGGTTGGTTAGTCGCAAGCCGGGCTTGGTTGGTGGCGGCAGTGGTGACCTGGCAGTGGGGTCCTTGAGCCAGCTCGGCCCACTGGTGAGGCCAGGGACAGTGGCCTGGCCCTGCCTGCAGGGGGAGCTCTAGCTTGATAACAGCGCACGGCCGACGAGTGCTGTGTGCAGGTGCCAAGGCCCCTTGGCCTCTGCACCTCCATGGGGGTCCTGCCGTGCCCTGGTAGAGAGGTTTACAGAGATCAACAGAATTTCAAAAGCCCAGCCCTGGTCCCCCACAGTCCACAGCCGCGCTCCAGCCGGAGAGCACTTTCTCCTGGGATGGGGAGCGGGCAGGCAGGGTGGGCAAGGGGGGCAGGCGCAGCCTTCAGCAGGCCAGTCTAACTCCAGCCTATTCTAGGACTCAGTGGCAGCCGCAGTGACCTTTTCGGTGGCTGCCCCCCAGGACTGTCAGCTGCACCTGGGTCCTGAGGCCTCAGCTCTGAGACCCTTTGCGAATCTCACGGAGGTCCCCAGCGGGTGCTTCTGCTTCGCCTCCCGCCGTCCCTTCTGCTGCCTGAGTCTGACCCTTTGCTTTCTCCCCAACGGGGCTGCCCTACCCGTCTGCAGCCGGCGGCCCTTACCCTGTCTTCCAGTTTGGGGCAGTGGGGACCACAGTGGCCAGAGACTCCCTGACCCTCGACCTGGGAGGGCTGGGCCAGAGCAACAGTCCACGGGAGAAAGCGCTGAGTGGCACTTTCCAGTTCCCTGACTCTGAGCACTGTTTGGGGAGTTTGCCACACCCAGAGGTGCTCGGGGCTCATTCCTGGCCCCGTGCTCAAGGATCCCTCCTGGCGGGCTCATGGGAGCCCTATGTGGTGCTGGGATGGAACCTGGGTCAGCCATGTTCAGGGCAAGCACCCTCCCCGGTGCCTACTGGCTCTGGGGTGGCCCGACCCAGGCGGGATCCATCAGTTGGATGCCATCTCTTCCAGAATCTCTCATCATGTTTCGTTCAGCCTGAGAAAGATTTTTGAAACATAGGGAGGAACTCGGGCTGGAGCGATAGCACAGTGGTAGGGTATTTGCCTTGCATATGGCCGACCTGGTCGACCCGGGTTCGATTCCTCCTCCCCTCTCGGAGAGCCTGGCAAGCTTCCCAGAGTATCTCACCCACACAGCAGAGCCTGGCAAGCTACCCGTGACGTATTCGATATGCCAAACACGGTAACAAGTCCCACAATGGAGACGTTACTGGGCCCACTCAAGCAAATCAATGAACAATGGGAGGACAGTGACAGTGACAGGGAAGAACTCACCTGGGTGGAGGAGAAGGCAGAGCGTGATGGAGGCTGGGGGAGTGGGGGATCTCCTGACCCAGAGCCATCTGAATGGGACTCAGAGATGCTGCTGCCACTCAGCCAGCGTGACTCATGGTTTCGGCCATCTCCCAGGCCCCTCAGGACTCCCCGGGCCCCCTCTCTGGCAGGGGCCCTGGCAACCGGTAGCAGCCAAGAGAGGGGATAGCCCGCCCCCACCCAGAGCAGGAGGAGGGAGGGAAGCACTGCCCCCACTGTCTGCTAGACCCTCTGTGCCCCGCTGAGAATGGGGGCACCTGCCACCTGCCTTTCTTCATGATTAGAAATCCAGGTGCCTTGCGGGGAATCAGCAGGCAGGACCCCCAAGTTACCCCATGATGCCCTCGTGAAGTTATGCCTTTGCTGAGGCAGCGGACCCTGGGGCATGTCAGCCCCAAGGCCAGCCCTGGCCCAGGTCACAGGGCCTGGCAGAACGGATCAGGCCTCCATGTATGCGGCCAACAGTGACCTGCCACCAGGGGATGGGGTGCTGGCTGGCAGAGGGCTGGCCACAGGGTGTGAGGGGAACCAGGGGAAACTTCCTGGTGGAGGTATGATCACTCTGCCAGAGGGGTTGGTCCATGGCAGGAGCACCGTCCCACCACAGGAGGGACAGGGGGACATAGGGGGGCACAGGAGGGCAGGAGGCAGCTGGCGGGGCAGCAGGGGAAGCTCGGGGGCCAGACTGTGGGGAACCCTGAATCTTGGGAGGGAGCCAGGGGACACATTTGGGGGGACATGTATGCCAGCCCCCCACAGGAGGGGGTGGAGGCAGCTGAGGTGGGGAGATTCACAGAGCTAGTAGGGTCTTCATTGGGGTTGTCACCTCAGGGGGTGAGAATGAGGGAGACACCCCAGGGCAGCCCCTGAGCTCTCCCATGTCGAGGGGCACAGCCCAATGCTAACCGTGTTTACCCGGGGGTGCAGGGCAGGTGCTAACGGACCCTCCCATCACCCAGGGTAGGGGGCACTATAGAGCGACAGACCAGCCTGGTGGAAGAATGGAGGGACAAGGCCCTCCACCCTCAGCACCTGCCTTCTGAAGGGCAACCCCCGACCACTCTCTCTCTCTCTCTCTCTCTCTCTCTCTCTCTCTCTCTCTCTCTCTCTCTCTCGCCATTTCCCCTGGGGATGGTGACCGTCAGGGCTCAGGGCTGCAGCGGAAAGAGGCCCTGCCCAGGGTGACCACTCATGTCACCAGCCCCGCCGCTGCCCCTGAGGTCCCCTAAACGGACGGCAGGCGCCTTGGGGGCCCAGCGTGCTCCCAGAGGGGTTGGGGGTCCTATGTCGAGGATGCACTTTTTCCCGGGGCATCTCTCAGCCTCAGCCTCATAGGGCTGGGAGAAGGGCCCACCGAGCCGCATCACAGCGAGAAGTGACTGCCACTGCCACCGCCGAGGGAGGGCCCTCCAGCCCACTGACCCCACGTCATCCCAGCCAGCAGTGAGACGGCAGGTGGGGGGTCACCAGCATGTGGCTGTCCGCCCAGCTGCCACACCTGCCCAGCCATGTGCCCTGCAGATGTCTCAGGGCCTGCGCCGAGCAGAAGGCTGATTAGCTCCGAGTTGCAGGGGTTACACCTACGAGAAGCGGGGGGGACGGGGGGGCGGGGGGGCGTTTGCCAATTATGCAGATTTTCACAGTCTCAGGAAGTGGGTCCGTGTCTGCGGCCTGGCAGAGGGCGGTCCCCAGCGCAGCCGCCCCTTTCGGAGCCCTACACCACCACCCCCCACCCCCACACCCCGATCCCCACCCTTCACCCAGCGCCTGCTCCCCAGACGCTGGCCGGCCAAGCGGCACCCCGCCCCTCAGTGGCCGGGGCCCCGCGCTGGGTCTCCGGATTTTAAATGAAAAATATATGCAGTTAGCTGCGCGCTGACAATGTCCTTGAGGATTTGACAGTGAGATTTTCCAGCAGTTGGTCTTCGTTAGGATCCTGGCGGTGTTTAATAAGGCAGTCGAACTGCTGGCACCTCGGGCTCCTGTTTGTTCTCCGAGGGCTCCGGGGCTGCTGCGGTAAGCACATCGACCAGAGCTGATCATTACAAGGGCGTACGCCACCATGAATAAAAATGTCACACGTTTTCCCATCTCACAGCGGTACAAAATGTCAGTCCTGTCAAACACACGTTCCAGGGAGCTGTGTGCAGTCCGTACAAATTGGAGAGCTGCATATTCCCCAGCCTTCTGATAGTCTTCATTTGAAGCCGAAGAAAAACAGTTGTTAACCTATTAGCTAGGATTTTAAACTCTGCTGAGGCGGTGGACGGGTAGACTTTGACACAGATAGAAATGTATTCCAGGGTCCAGGAATTTTTCTTTTTTTTTTTTTTTAACCGGGTTCTCCATCCATTTGTTGTAAGGGAAATTAAAAAAAAAAAAATTTTGTTTGTTTGTTTGAATCCCGACCCAGGTGCGAAGCCTGGCTTGGCTGGCTGGCTGGCGTGGCACATACGCTGGGGAATAGCTGCCTGTGCTGCGCCAGTCGTCTCTTGCTGTCTGGCAAGGCCCTGGGGCGCAGCCTGTTCGACCAGGAGCCTCAAGGCAGAGAGCCTTTTCCATCAGAAGCACGCGGGACACGTGGCGGGGTGTGCAGGACACGTGGCCAGGCCTGGCGGGAATGTGGTCAGACGCGTCAGGGAATGCGGTGGGAGGCGGCGGTAAATGTCGCTAAAGGTGGTGGGAAATGTGGCAGGAAAATGTGTCCAGATGTGGCTCAAGACTAGCAGAAAACGTGGCAGGATGGAGGAGGGAGCGTGGCAGGACATAGGGGAGGACATGTGGCAAGTATGTGGCAAGACACGTGGCAGGGCGTGGCGGGGAGTGTCGCGGGGTGGGCAGACTGGTGGTTGGAGTCGCCCTGGGGACAGAGATCTAGGATGACAATGATGAGCAGTGGCCTTGGCTCCGACAAGCACCGGGCCAGGCCTCTTTGGGCCCTGGACGCTGGTGCCAGTCAAGGCTACTGTGGAGCGTGCCAAGCTCGTGCCCGGAGCTGGGGTCCAGAGGAGACGCTGCCACAGCACTGCCCCAGGAAAACGGCTGTCTCCAGGGCAGAGACAGATGAGGAGAAGGGACAGCGGCCAGGGAAAGAATAGGCCTGAGGCTGAGCAGGACCCCAGGCCTGGGGAAAACAACGGAAAGGCTAGAAAGAAGGGGTGGCCGGGGCATGGGGTGGGCCGGTCAGGACCGTGATGGGTCTTCAGCAATGGACACACCAGGCACAGGGCAAGCCGCATATGGTGCGGGGGGCGGGAGAGGCCACCAAACCAGGCTCTGTGCCCCCACGGGAGCCTGTCCACCCATGCGTGGGGCCTGCCACCAGGGGGGTGGCCAGTGCTGGGTGTGAGACTCACCCTGATTGGCCCATGTACAGTGCAGGCTGGCCCTTTCTGAGCGGGGATGCCCCGCTGTCCCGCAGGCACTGCCCAGCAAACTGAGAACTGGGTCATGTTGGCACCAGGCTTGGTGAGGTGGGACAGCATCACTGCCAGGGGGGCCCCGGGGCGCCGTCCTCCTGCGCGCCTCGTGGAAGGAGTGCCCAGGTCACGGGGAGGCCGGGCTGTCCCCAGACCAACCAGCCTCAGCTTCCTCGCATGCAGCCAGGAGGAGGTGGGGGGGTCCCCTCTGCTAGGCCGAGGTGGGGGGTGCTACTGCCTTTCCCTAGCAGGGTACCGGGCACTACCCCCTGCTGACCCCGGGTGGGACCCGAGAATAAGTCACTCTCCCCACAGCCAAAAGCCCCCTCGCCTCCGGGAGTGTCACCTTGGGTGGGCACAGGGCGGGAGTGGGGGGGGCGGGTGCCTGTCCACAGGGTGCCTGTCCCCCGCAGGGTCTGAGCAGAGACCCGCGTGGTCTAACAAGGCCGCAGCCCCCCGCCACCCCCCACCAGCTACTGTCCGCATCTGGCTCCCGACCTCTGGTCAGCAGTAGGCTGGCACCTGTCCATGCAGAGCAGCTGCGCGGGCTACAGACAAAACGCGGCCCCCGTCCCGCCCCCCGCGCGGGGGTCGCCCGAGCCCCCACGCCCGCCCCCTGCCAGCCCTCCCAGCTGCCTGGCGCTGCTTTTGTGGGGCCTGTGAACTGCGCGTCAGCCGAGCTCCTCGCGCGGTAAGTAATCAGGGCGCTTGACAAGGCTTCAAGCACAAATGCCACTACAAATTAACCGGCGCCACGACAAAATACTACTCCTGTCAGCGTCGGGGGGCCGCCCTGCTGACGGCTCGCAGCTCCCACGCCCGTCGGGAAGCAGCCGGCCGGCGGGGCCGCCCAGGAGAACCCCTCAAGGTGGCCCGTGGGGGTGCCCAGCGCCCCCCTCACCCCCAGCCCAGCCCAGGAGTCGCCCCCTCCCCACCCTGGCCCGGGCCTCCTTCCCTGCTGGGGTCCCCTCCCTGGGCGGAGAGAGGAGAGGGGGCGGGTTGTGGCTGGCTGCAGGCCTGGCTACCCTTGCTCTGAGGCCACCGCCACCCGCTGTGCAGTGTCCTTGTGCCCGTGCCCCCACCTGTCGCATGGGGAGTCTCTCCCCGGGGCTCGGCTCAGCCAGGCAAGCCTGAGCAACACCAGTCTGAGCAACACCCGCGGTCCAAGGCAAAGCCCGGCCCCTCTGAGACACAGGGCACAGTCCACCCTCCACAGCCACCCTCTGGAGTTCCTGCCTTAACCTCCCTGCGGTGTCCAAGCTGTGCCTCCCTGCCAGCCAAGGACTGCCCTCTCCTCCCTCCGACCACAGGACCCTTGCTGTGTACTGAGATGAGCCATTGGCCCAGTCAGTGCCCAGGGTCTGCCCGCCACTACTCGCTGTCACCCCGGGCAAGCATTTGCCTCCCGGAGCTGCTCAAAGGGGTGATGGCATCGGGTCCTTGCATGAGGAGGCCCCAGATGGTCAGGGATCCGCACCACAGGGCGTAGTGGGTGGGGCAGGGGGCGGACGTGGGTGGGGGTGTTGCGTCCAGCTCACCCTGCAGGCGTCAGGAGGGCGTGGCAGCCGCTCCTCTCCCTCACTCCTACCGCAGCAGCTCATCGGCTTGTCCTCACAGCCCAGCCGCCAGAGTAATTAAGTTGATATTCCAGCCTGGCATCCCCTCCTGACCTTTTGGAAACAATGTGTTTTGCTGCATCAACAAATGAACTGCAAATCTGAGGCTCACCTGGGCCTCCTCTCAGCTGCACTCTGGGCCTGGGTGAGGGGTTCCCAGCTGGGGAGGGCGAGTCTGTCCTTGGGAGACCCCCACCCTCCTTCCCACCGTCACCTGCCCCTGGTTTTCCAGGCTCCAAACCCCACCCTGAGGCCGACATCCCAGGCCCTCCCAGGGCCTGCCCTGTCCCCAGAATCAGCCTCGCTCACACTCGAGTCTCTTTGGGCCCCCAGAGAGCCCAGTTCCCGGCTGGATGCAGGAGCCCAAGTCCCACCCGTGTCCAGCCGGGAGCAAGAGCGCACTCAGGATTTTCCTCCTGTCCCCAAGGCACAGACCTGGCGATACGGCCCAACCTCAGAAGGTTCAGGAACGACAGGGCCTGAAAGAGAGCACAGTGGGCAGGGCCTTGCATGCTGCTAACCCGGGGTTCCAGACTCCATATGGCCCCCCCGGCCCCCCCCCGTCAGGAGTGATTCCTGCATGCAGAGCCAGGGTGAGCCCTGAGCATTGCCAGGTGTGGCCAAAGTTTTTTTTTTTTTTAAAGTAAAGCAGAAGGGGCAGGAATAATGAGTTGCCTGTGTCAGAGAGCGGCTGACTCTGGTGGCCCCGCGCACTTGGACACCCGCTGCGGCAGTGTGGCCGCCTGCCGTCTCTCAGCCTCTCTGGGGGAAGGAGAGAAGTGGGAACGCATGCAGAGCTGAGATGTCGTGAAACCCCATCCTCTCCCAGAGGGCCTCGGGGCTCTTCTGAGAAGCCCTGTGGGCACAGCAGGAGCATGGGTGGTGCAAGGGGCCCGGGATGCCCAGTTTCCCCAGCAGGCTGGAGGACAGAGCCCCACACCAGCTCCCCAGTGCCTCCTCCCGTGGGGGACGCACGAGAGGTTTCTGTCTGAGTGCAGAGTTCCCCAGGATGTGAGCACATTCACTCCTCTCATCACCAAAGACCCAGGTGCTCCCAGAGAGAAGTCGGCGGGGCTGGGGCCCAGGCTTGATCCCCGCGGCTCACGGTTTCCTGTATGCCTTCACGTTGGCCCCAGACACCACTGAGTAAGCCCTTGTCCCCAAAGGGAAAAAAATTTTAAACGGGGAATTTTTTTTTAAAATGGAAGAAACACACTTAGCCCAGCGCCTTTCCCAGCAGGTATGGTTTCAAGGCCCAAGCCCACAGGCACACTTCTCTGTCCATCCTGCATGGCGGCCAGTTCCCAGGCAAGAGGCTGAGGGTCACCCCCAGCACCTCGTCACCCAGACCTGAAAGAAATTACTTCACCTCTCTCCACTCTGCACCCCTGTCCCAGGCCCCGCCCCTGCCACAGTGGTCATGGGTTGCCAGGTCGCGGAGTGACCCTCTCTGTGGGCTCATGTCCACCTGGGGAGTGCATTCGGAGCTGGGGGTCTCCAGGCTTACAGACCCTCTCAGTGACCTCCTTGGCCCTGGACCATGTCCTGGTCCCCACGCGCATTTAATCCTGGACTCAGCTCCCAGGGCACCCAGGCTGTGGGCTGGAGGATGCGAGGCTGGGCTGGTCCTTCCCTAGCTCTGCCCGACGGGCTCTGCCACTCCTCCCATCCGTGTCACCCCCCGGGGCTGCCTTGAGTCACCCCCAGTCTCATCAGCTCCCTTCTCCCCCAACTGTCAGCTCATGTGCATGCACACACACACATACATGCACAGCATCATTGGGAAACCACAGCCTCTTCTCCTACCTGGGGCACCCCTGCTGCATGATACACACAGGCCTGGGGTTGGCACATCCCTGCTCAGGCTCAGGACACTTGCACCAGCTTTCTTGCTGTCTTCAAACCCTCTGGCCGTCTGCTAGCTTCTGGCCTGGGTGTGGCCAGGAAAAGTGACTTTCCTGCCAGGCGTTACAAATGTGACTTCAGATGACAGACCCTGGTCACAACCCCAGGACCACAGGTCGATCACAGAAGCTGACGGACCCTGCAGGTGCCAGGCAGTCTAGCCAGACCACAGTCACTGCACACCTGTGCTGCGCCTGGCGCTACACTCAGCAGAGGCAGGACTGAGAGGAAACGAGACCATGGCAGATTGTCAAACCGGGGTGCCCTGAACACAGGGGCAGAGGGGCCTGGTGGGGGGGCTGAGGGGTCAGGCTGGCAGCAATGGATGGGAGGTCCTGAGACACAGACAGAAGGATGGGGATCGAGGGGGTGTTTCAGGCAAGAGATGAAAACCCAAGAAGGGGTGGGTCGGAGGGAGCGGGCTGGAGCGATAGCACAGCGGGCAGGGCGTTTGCCTTGCATGCGGCCAACCCGGGTTCGATCCCCGACTTCCCATATGGACCCTCAAGCACCGCCAGGAGTAATTCCTGAGCACAGAGCCAGGAGTAACCCCTGAGCATCGCTGGGTGTGACCCCCCAAAAAAACATAAAAGGGGGTGTGGGCGGGCCTGGGGAGACCCCAGTAATAAGATCACAAAAGCTCGTGGTGGGACCCTGAGTCTGGGGGCTTGGAACACTCCAAATGGCATTTTTCCCAGGGAGGAGCTAACTGGCGTTAGAGGAAAGCCAGCCTGCATCCACATCCATTGGGGGGTGGCGGACGGGGGGGAGGGGGAGAAGGCTTCGTTGAGGGAGGAGTTAACCCAGGGCACGCCTTCGTGGGCAAAGCCTGCCAACTGCAAGACTTGGCAGTCTGTGCCACGGAAAGGCTTCGAGAGCTGCCCAGAGGAGCACGCTGTCCACTGACCACTGTCCCAGGCGTGTCCTGCTGCAGGCTGCCCTCCCGCCCCCCACCCCAACCTTTTCCTTCCCTCAGCTCCCCTGCCAGGATGGCGGGGGTGTTTCTCCAGGGCCTCCTGGCGGCTTCCAGGAGCCGGTCGGCTGGAGCTGGGCGTGGGCCAAAGGACACTGGCATGTTTGGGCCGTTTCCTCCGCAGCAGGTGTGGGAGGCGGGTGGAGTGGGAGAACCAGCTGAGCTGGGGGTCTGCAGGTGTGGGGACCCGTCTGCACAGCCAGCAGAGCCCTTGGCTTCATGAGGTGCCCAGGACCCCAGCAAGGGCATGGGGCTCCGTCAGCTGCCGTTTCCCCCACCACCACCCCTGCCAGCCGCCTCCCAGCGCTCTGCTTGGTGTGGGCCTCCTGGTGTCATGGAGCAGGGGCAGGGGTGGGGGAGGAGTGAGAGGAGCATCCGTGATCCGTGGGGCAGCAGCTACGTGGCGTGAAAGACCCCCACCCCTGTTATCCTTCCATGGGATGGTGTGATTGCAGGGGCTGGGACGTTTGGACGGAGATGGGAACCATTGCTGGCCAGCGAGCCAGGGCAGATAGCTGACCAAAGTCCTTTCAGACATCCCCTTGCCTGGTGGGCCAGGGGGACCCAGGCCAGCTCCCCTCCCCCCACCCCCGCAGAGAGGGTCAGGTGGGCCAGAACCACCTGCCTGTCCGCCTGGGATGGAGAGTGGGGGGACTCCGCAGGACCCACGTGTAGCAGAGATGGCCCGTGGAACAGGGTCGTGGGGTCACAGGGTCAGGACAACCCTGGGCGCTGACTCCGTGGGGACAGGCAAGGACCCTGCCCTGGGGGGTTACTGATGCTTGAAGTTTCCGCTTTAACAGAGACCCCGGCCGGCGCGCCCGCCACCCCCCAAGATACAGCGCTGGAGGCCCGTGAGTAGCTGGCCGCCCCGCCCCCTAACAACTGCCTGGGCCCGCTCCCCACCTGACTAAACCGGGTGGGTCCTGCTGCCTGGCTTAGGACACCGGGACCGGGGTCACCTCCCCGCTCTGCGTGGCACGACCTTGGATACTGGCATTTTCTGGGCTTCTCTTTGCTTCCTCGAACTGTGCCGGGCGCCGGGCAGTGTGGTGTGTTTGCTGTGTGCAACCCCGGAGCATGGCAGCGGGTGGCAGGGCCTGGTGGCCGCCGGGTCTGGGCTTTGGACATGCACCTGATGCCCCTCGAAGTCTTGGCCCCAAGACCATCAGCCAGTTCAGAAGGAGTCATGGTGCCCCCTCCCTGCCTGCCCTTCCCACCCTCCTCTCCCTCCCCCCCAGCTCCACACCCACCACTTCCTCCCTCTTCCTCCTCCACCTCCCCTTCACCTGCTTCCTCCCCTCCTCCACCCTCCCCCTCTACCCGGTCCTCCCTACTCGACCCTCCATCTACTCCCCCTCCTCCCCCTCTTCCTCTCCCCACTCTCCCTCCCCCAGTAAAGGACTGAGCGAGGCCAGAGACCCTCGACCCCCGCTCCCAGGGGCGAGGCCCGCACCTGCTGTCCATAGGGCAGGGCCCTGGGAGCCCCTGGGCTGGGTCCTCCCAGTTTCCACGTCAGCTCAGTCCAGCTGCGTTGGCAGGTCCCTTAGTGGAGCCCAAGCAGCACCTCCTGGGCACTGTTCTGTTGCCACCAGGCTCCCTCGGGAACCCCCCGGAACTAGTGTCCCACCTACACTGGCTCCGGGGCACCATGGGGGGTTGGGGGGGCAGGACCAGCCTTCAGGTGCTGGAAGGTGCTTTCTTCCCACTGTGGACGAGAGTCGGGGTGCGGTGGGGTGTGGCCAAGGTGGCGGCTTCGTCCTGCGCGTGCCCACACCCCAGCGGGTGCCATGCTCCGGGAAGCCACGGAGAACCACAGTTCTTAGGGTCGCCCACCACATCCTCAGCGGCCCTCACTGTGGGCGTCAGAGCGCATGCGATTCCAGGAGTTTCTGGCGCCGTTCTTTAGCCTGGAATCGAACAGTGCACCTGGGGGCTTTTTCTGCGTTTAAGTAGAAACTTCAAGCATCAGGTGTGCGTGCTCTGAACCCAGCTTCTCCCCAGCATGCCGGGGGACAGAGCTGGCTGGCATCGGGCCGTGCCTGGTGCCCTGTGCGTTTCTGTTCTTCAAGGAGGCGCCCGTTTTTTGGCTCTTAGGGGCAGCCCCCACCCCCCCGTGAGTGACCCTTGTGCTCTGTTTGCACATCCTCAGAGGGACTGGGATGGAATCGGGCATCGAGCCCACCAGACCTGTTTTCCCTCCCCCATTCCCCCTCTCCGGCATCCTGGTGAATCATTGGAGCACCCTTGCATCGGTTCCCTCACCCCTCACAGCCAACGCCAGTGCTCAGGGTCGCCCACCACATCCTCAGAGGCACGTCAGGGTTCCCGGACTCCAGGACGCTGCCCACGGGGCTGTGCTTTCTCCCCATCCCAGCCTGTCCCATAGGGTTTGACTGAGTCCAGCTCTGCTGGCAAGAAGGAGGAGCTTCATGGGTGCTAGGGGGGACTGGAGGTGACTCCAGCCCTTGTGCCCCACCAGGCGCCTCTCCTGAAGCTCAGGGCCCCTGGGCGGGGCAGTGGCCAGCTCTGCATGCAGGAGCCCCTGTGTTGGTCCCCGGCACCTGGAGTAATTCCTGAGTATCACTAGGAGTGTCCCCCAAGAGACTCTGGGTATACCCTCCCCCAAAAAATAACACCCACTTTGGGAACTCTCAGTAGGGACCTCAGTCCCCACAGAGGTTGGACTAAGATTCTTTTTTTTTTTTAATTCTTTAGTTTTTGGGTCACACCCAGTGATGCTCAGGGGAATTACTCCTGGCAGTGCTTGGGGGACCATGTGGGTTGCCGAGGATTGAACTGGGGTCAGCCACGTGCAAGGCAAACGCCCTACCCATTGTGCTATCACTCCAGCCCCTAGACTAGGATTTGAGGTGGGCAGGGGGACTCCGAGACCCAACCGTGGAGTCAGAACCCTTCCCTGGAAACCCCAACCTCAGGTCCCGGAGGTCAGGGCCACTTCTCACATGGCCTCACCAGTAAAGGTGGTGGGGGAGTGGTGGGTAGGGGCAACACTGGGGAAAGTTGTGGCAGGGGGCAGGAGGCTGCCCCCTGGATGACTGGCTCCCCGCGGGGCCTGGAGGCCCAGAGTGGCCCCCAGGTGAGGGACAGCTCCGTCCATCTGTCTGTCTATCTGTCTTTGCCCGTACTCTGCGGAGGGGCCTTCTGCGGCGTTCCTGTGAGCATCTGTGAAATGGGCTTCACAGCATCCTCGGGGAGGCGGTGGAGGGGTCATTAACTCAGAGGCCATTCCTGGCCCAAGCATCCTGACCACAGCGAGACCACGGGGCGGATGGAGGAGTCTCAGAGCCGCGAGACTGGCGGGTGGCCCAGGGGCCTCCAGGGGGAAAGCGTGGCTGCCCCTTGCCAGAACCCCGTGGCCTCTGTCTGTCTGCTGTTCTGAAGCTGCCCTCCCGGTAAGGCAGGACCCAGGGCTCACCTGTCACTGGTGTTCAGGTGTGACCGAGGATCTAAGTTTTCCTTAAGAAAAAGAGGAGAAGAGCCGAAAACAGCCTGGCCTGCGTCTTTGGGGCAGCGTGGGGGGGTGTGGGGGACACCGGGCTGCGGCTGGCCACGTGTGAGGCGCTCGAGGAGCTCCCTGTTTATTATTTCTCGCTCAGCGTCGAAATCAAATGTGCTCGGTGCTTCTGTATTCAATACACATTTAACCCTGCCGACTTAGATTTCTCAGGTTTGAAATCCAGTGGGGAATTGGCCCGTTTCCCAACTTTCCCTCCAGTCCCCTTGAACAGAGCTTCAAATCCTGCTTAGCACGACCCTCCCCACACACACACATACACACACACACACACACACACACACACACATACACAGGAGGACAGGGGTAGGGGGAAACGCACACGTGCAGCTTCTTCCTGCTGCCCTCAGCCCCCTCCCTCCATGAGCACCCCAGAAAGATGAATGCGATGGCTGAGATGTGAGGGCCCAGTTGTCTGCATTGGCTTGTGATTGGGGCTTAATTAAACCATTTTGTCTGTGCTTGGATGCGGCTGTAGCTATAAGGCTCGGGGTGTGCGTGCATGTGTGTGTGTGTGTGTGTGTGTGTGTGTGTGTGGGTGAGAGAGAGAGAGAGAGAGAGAGAGAGTGTGCTGTGCTGTGCCTGTGCTTCCGAGTGTGTTCGTAGCCTCCATGACGGGTGCGTGTGTGTGTGTGTGTGTGTGTGTGTGTGTGTGTGTGTGTGTGGCGAGGTCCGGCTTTGTCCTGGCTGGCCGGTCACGGAGGGGGGATGTGTGACTCGGCCCCTGTCTCCGGGTGCACGGCGCCCACCCCCCCGGCTCTGTCGCGGCGTCACCCCTAATGAAGCAGTCTCTCCATCCACCCCGCTGATTGCCAGCCCTTCCTTTTGTTTGTTGGCGCGGAGCCATTCAGCCGCGCGCTGACAGCTCAGCTCGTCTAATTAGCTCTGTTGTTCTTTTTCCCCATGTTTCACCACGTTGCAAGTTCAGTGGAAGTTGCCACAAACTTAATTCCACTCCCCACTCCACCCCCACCCCATCCCCATTTCAGTGGCAAGTTCCCAGAGCCAACCCGCCTTGGTGGTAGCAGGGGAGCTTCCGTGGGCTAATGGGCCTTCCCGCCTGAGGGTCCCTGGACCCCGCCCCTACACCCACTGCAGGCCCCTCCCCCAGGGCAGGGTGCCTTGCCCTCGCAACCCCACCCCTGCACAGCCTCATGGGGAGCATTGGTGGCCCTCCACAGGAGGGGTCCCACTCCGGTCGGTCGGGGACAGCAGCCTGGAGCTGGCATTGGAAGGGTGGGGGGAGGGTGTCCTGTCCACTCAGCAAACAGGGATGGGTTATGGGGGCGCAGCAGTGATGGTGCCAAGGGGGTCTCTCTGCAAGCCGCACCATCTTCTCACTGAACATCTTGCTCCCCGGCAACCCCAGCTTTGGACCTAAGCCTCCACCCCACTTTATTGGCGGGGTGGGGGGTGCAGTACAGCCTGAGAAGGTTCCCCTAGCACCAACACCGCTGTCACCACCACCGCCGTGCTGGCTCCAAGGAATACACCCGCCGCTCCCCGGCCCGCTGGGGCTTGTTCGCTGAGCCAGGCTGAGCTCAGACTGGCCACTCGACAGGAAAATCTTGGGTCGGGCGAGGCGTGCAGAGGCCTGAGCACGGTGCCTGGAACCTCGTCCTCGAGTGGTTTCACTCCCATCACCCTCCCACCACCCGGGTGGCAAGGGGAGAGGACGGGCGGAGACCAGCCTGGGGGTCCTTCCTGTCCCCCTCCCCTGCTGTGACCCTCAGCCACGAGGGTCTGCCCTCCCCCCATTCTTTGATCTCACTGGCTGGGGGTAGTTAAGCCCCCGGGTTGGGGTTCCAGGTGGTTTTCACAGGCAGGGAATTCAGAGAAAGCCTTCCACCACCCAGCTGGTGGGCCCCGATTTAAAACCATGGTATGGGGCGGGGGGCGGAAGTGATAGCACAGCAGGTAGAGCATTTGTCTTGCACACGGCCAACCCGGGTTCGATTCCCAGCATGCCATATGGTCCCCTGAACACCACCAGGAGTAACTCCTGAGTGCAGAGCCGAGAGTAACCCCTGAGCATCGCCAGGTGTGACCCAAAAACGAAAACAATTTAAAGCTTTAAAAAGAAAAAAAAAGGTCTGCCGACGTTCCCCATGAATCTGAACTCTCTGAGGTTCAGAGAAATGTGAAGCCTTCCCACTCCCTCAAGCCCCACTCTCTGCTGAGTGGGTATCCTGATTGTCCGAGGTGGTAGTGAGGCCAGGAATGAGGCTTGGGGATCTCTGGGGGTGCATTGACCTGCTTGGGGACTCCAGGGCTGCCCTGGGGGGCTGGAAGATGGATCTGAGCCCCCCTCTAATGCCATCACTCCTGCCTCCCCCACACACACACACTTGGGGAAATAAGCGTCCTTGGTCCCACCGTGGAAAGTACAGATGAAGCTCGTGTGCCCTAAAGTCTGAGGAGAACCCTCGTCCTGCCAGACTGTGTGTGGGTCCCCGCCGGGGCCAAGGAGCCCCAGGGTCAGCCTCTGAGCACCACCAGGAGTGGCCCTGTGGCCCAGAGGCGTGGCCTTGGCATCGCGCTCCCAGGCACCGTGTCCCTTTGGCCTTTCGTGACCCTGCGAGGAGGCAGATGGGCCTGCCCTCCCCGCCCCACCCATGCGGACCCCCTGCCCAGCAGCCTTGCTCACCTCGGCCCACCGTCGTCATTGCTGCCTCCTGCCCTGCTGCCCCTCCCCCCACAAGGCAGAGCTCCCTCCTGGAGGCTGCCCCGCCCACCACCCACTCAGTACCCACTGTGTCCCCTCTGCCCCCCACAGGTGCGCCCGCCCCGCCCACACGTCGTCAAGAGGCCCAGGAGCAACCTGTCGGGGGACGGCCGGAGGACGTCGGTGCCCAGCCCTGAGCAGTGAGTCACCCGTCTGCGCCATGGGGGGCCCGCGTGGCAAGGGGCTTCTTCCCTGGGGGCAAGGATTGTGCCTGCGGCTGCCCCACCCCCAGCTGGGATTCCCAGAGGCTGGGCCAGGCATCTGGGCTGGCTTAGGAGCAGTGCCACCCAGACGGGGCACCAAGGGGCACCGAGGCAGGAGGGGAACAGGGTCGGGCGGAGGCAGGGACTCAGTCGGTCAGGCTGGGGGTGCCCACTGTGCCCTCAGCATGTGCTCAGACCTGGCCTCTCTGCCCTCCCTCGAGTCCGGGGCGCTGGACACTGCTCAATGCCATGGGTCCCAGAGCCCCCGTGAGCGGGTTAGAGATGAAGTGGGTGCGTGCAGGCAGCCGCCAGAATTTGGGGGGGGTCAGAGCGGGAGGACTTAAAGCTGACAGCGCCCCGGCTTCAGAGCCACCTGGAGGAGTGTCTCTCATCATCGGGTGCCCACGGTTCCCCGTGGCCCCCAAGCCCCCATTCTGGGGTTCTGCCCCGGCCTATCAGCAGCGGCCTATTCCAGGAGAGCGTGAGAAAGCACATCAGTGCCCATCTCGAACCAGGACTGTGGTTGGGGGGCAGGGGGCAGACGGACGGCCTCGCCCCGACTCCTGAGGTCCTCTGGGTGGGCAGGGCCTAGTTTGTGACTTCTCGCTGGCCTCTGGGGATAGAGATGGCAGGGGCCCGCCAAAAGGTGGGAAAGGGCTGGGAAACGCCCAACGGGGACCTAACTCTGGGGGTGGGGGAGCACTTGGGCTGCCGCCAGAGGTTACTGCTTGGTCTCCCCGGAGGAGGCAGCGTGGACACAGAGCCCGCTGACTCTGCAGCCTGAGAAAGTGCATGTGTGCGCACATGTGTGTGCGTGTGTGCGCATATGCGTGCATGTGTGTGCTCACGTGTGTGTGCATGTGTATGTGCGTGTGTATGTGCGTGCGTGTGTGTGTGTGTGTGTATGTGTGCGTGTGTGTGCATGCATGTGTACCTGCACGGGGCGCTGGAGCCGCCTGGCTATGTGGCACCTGGAACTGAGGGCTGTGAAGTCGGGTGCGGATTTCACATGGGCACAATAGGAATGCGGGATTCGGTGGGTCCCTAACCCCCTGCCGCTGTGGGCTCTGGCTGCCCCCTAGTGGAGAAAGCGTGGGACTGCTGCATGGTCTCTGATTTCCTGGGCCTGAGAGATTTCTGGTTAAGGGGATGAAATGAGAAAGTCACTTTTCCTTGAAGCCGTTTCTTTAAAATCGTGTGGAATCCGGGGTCTGAGCGATAGTACAGCGGAGAGGGGGTTTTCTTGCACATGGCCGACCCAGGTGGATCCCCAGTATCCCATACAGTCCCCCAAGCACCACCAGGAGTAATTCCTGAATGCAGAGCCTGGAGTAAGCCCCGAGCATCGCAGGGTGTGATCCAAAAAGTCAAAAAGGAAAAAGGCAAAAAAACACCAACAAACGAACACGTGGAATCTGGGGCCGGAGCAATAGTACAAGCAGGGAGGCCGTTTGCCTCACCCACAGCAAACCCGGGTTTGATCCCTCGGCACCCCATATGGTCCCCAATCCCCACCAAGAGTGATCCCTAAGCGCAGAGCCAGGAGTCAGCGCTGAGCACCGCCAGATGTCGCTCAATAAACAACCGGGAAAAAAGAAAAATTAAAACCGTGGAATCCTCGCAAGCCTGTCGTAGGACAGAGCAGAGAAACGCATAGGCAGAACTGGTTTTCGCCTTGTAGTTTCCCCCCAACAGCGCCCCCTACCTTCCCAGAACAGCATCACCACAGCTCGCCAGCTCCCAGCCAGAGGCCAGTTTGGGCTACCCGCGTCCTTTCACGCCAGGTTAGGGGTGCCGCACCCCTTCAGTGGCTGCCATGGAACCCATGTCTGGCTATCACCAAACTCTGGCTGGCCCATTCTCGTGTCTTTTCTGCTGGATGCCTTTTTTTTTTAATTTTTCTTCAAGCAACATGTGAGCTTGGGAAGAGCGGGCAGGAGCGTGTGGGCACTCTGACCAGGACAGGAAGCCACAGCGGACCCAACTGACCAGCCCAGTGCCTCTGGACCACCAGATCATGGTCGCAAGTCCTGACTTCCCTAACGTCGCAGTCCCAGGGCGGGACTTTTTTCCACCACTTGGGACCTTCCTGGTGCCCTTCCCCCTTGCCCACCCCGCGTCTCCCCACCCCCCACGGCGCTTCTCCACTTCCAAACGCCATGTCACAACAGCACTCGGCGTGTTTCTCCCAACCGTCGTCAGCTCCAGCTGGCAGGACCAGCTTCTCGAAACACAGGAAGCAACCCAGCGGAAAATATTTTAATAAAACAGACTCCTCATAAAATAGCATCCTGGGGAGTGGTGTGGGGGGGAGGGGTGCAGCCCCACCCACCTTCGGGTCTCCTGGGTGCTGGGAGGAGCCTCGGGCCAAGCCCGTGCCTCAGGGTGGTACACAGTCCCCCCCCACACACACACACACACAGCCTGCCCCAGACACTAGCCCTGGGGGCAGGGGCAGGGGTCTAGCCTCGCAGTGGACCTGGAATTTCGGAATCACAGATGTTTGTCTCCACACTATCTGCAAGTGTCTCCGGGTTCTGGAGGATCAGACAGCTGGAAGATACGTGGGGTCTTCGATGCCAAGGGAAGGGCTCCGTTCCCCTGGCTTTCTCAGACCCCACCCCACCCCACCCCTAAATAAAAATTTAGCCTCCCAGGCCACCAGCTGTGGCTCAGTGTCTGGGATGCACCAGAGCCCTCAGGCCAGTCATTCCTTGGAGTTTGGTTCTCACTCTCACTCTCCTGTCCCCGGGGCCATGTGAGCACTGTGCCCCCAGCCAGCCCCCGGAGCGCCTCCTGGCAGCTGTGGCGACTCACCTCAGGGACAGGGTGCCCAGGCAGGCTCTCTGGAGAGATTGCTCCTCTGGCCCGTGCCCTGCCAGCACCAGCTCCTCGCTGCTCAAGCCCCCGGAAGCCACTTCGGGAAGATGGCGCGGGGTACAGCCACCCCAGCACCCCACCCCCACCCCTGTGACCCTGCAGCCAGCACCGACCAGAAAGGAAACAGTTTCTCTGAAAGCCCCCCACCGCCTGCTCTATGCCCCCCCACCACCCCCACCCCGTGAAAGTCGGCTAATGCGTAGTCAGGGCTGTGCCCTCCGGGCTGGGCAAGCCGCCATTAGTATTCAGCTTGGGGGCTGGCAGAAGACCCTGAGCATTCCCAGAGTAAAAGTGGGGGAGCAGGCAGGGGGGCCGGGGTCAGAGGCCAGCATGCAACCAGCACAGCTGGGCACTCGCCCGGCCTGGCCCACTAGGGCTGGGACTTGCCGCTGCCCCCTGCTCACCGCCGGTTCCCACGGCCCTCCAGCTCCATCCACTGTGGCATGGACCACCTCCCGTCCATACTCCACTGCTTGGAGGGGGCACCTAGAGGTGGACCTAAGAGGGCCTGGAGGAAGCAGGGTTCACCTGGGCTGGGGCGTCCTTCCACCACCCGAGCGGCTGGAAGGAGATGGGACTTGATGTGCCCAGTCTGGAAGAGGGAGACTGGCTTTCCTGTAAGACGTGTCGGGGACACTGAGGCAGGGGCACCGGGTGAGACTGTCCCACGCTGGGGTCTCAGGCTGGGAAGTGCCCAGCCCCAGCCTCCTGCCCCAGCCAGGCTTTTGGCCCTGACCCAGCTGCGACCTAGAGCATCCCTGAGCTGCGAGCGGGATGGAGAGGCACCAGGCAAGGTGAGAGCCACCAACCCCCCCCCCCTGAGAAGGGGGCAGTGGGCAGAAACCAGAGTGTGTGCCAGGGCCGGTGGGCAGAGACAGGGTGTGTGCCAGGGCTGCCGTGCCCCAGCTTCCTCTCCTCTTGCCAGAGACCCCTCAGTTACCACCCACCTGCCAGGACCACACAGTGTCCACACAGAATTCGAGGACGCAGAGTCACACGCACCAGGCCCCTCTGCCGCCTGTCCCCCGCAGGGAGACCGCCGTGAGGACTTAAAGACCCTCGCACCGCGGGGGGGTCTCCGCCTTCCTCCAGTTTCCTGGCCACGCTGGGCAGCAGGGAGACCCCCCCGTCTTCAGAATCCCAAGCCACACGCGCCCAGCAAGACCCCGTGTCTGACCTTGAGCGCCTGATGTGGAACCACCCTCACCCTCGCTCCCCGAGGCAGAGTCCTCGTCCTCAGTGGGAATGACCCGGATTCTGCCACCCCGGAGTCCACGAGCCCCGGGTTCCGATTCCGCCTTGGGCCAGATTCAAGCCAAACCCATCTCTCTGGATGACTTGTTTTGTGTTGGGGGCCAGACCCAGCAGTGCTCAGGGGTTGCTCCTGGCTCTGTGCTCAGGAATCACTACCGGCAGGGTCAGGGAGACCATATGGGATGCTGGGGATTGAACCCGGGTCAGCTGCAGCCCTTGTGTGCATGACTTTTTGTTGCTAAAAATAACCTAACCCATCATCCTGAAATTAGGGGCCAGAGGGCAGTTCATCCTCAATCCCAGGACTGCAGCTTCTTAGAAGCGACTAACTTACTAGGATTTGATGGGACTTGATGTGCCCGGTCTGGAAGAGGGGCACATATAAACTGCAGAGATGCTATGTTGGATCTACATAAACCCCAACCCCACAACTGGCCAGGGCCCTGGAGACAGACAGACCGCTGTGGTTCCTCTCTCCTGTCTTGCTGTTGGCTTGCTGTGAACAAAATTGTTCCAGGCTTTCACAGTTTGGGTGATGCCTCGTCAATACCCCGGTGATCCGCACCTTTTCTCGTTTCAGACCACTGTTAGCCATGGCGAGAACTCTTAGCGAGAACTCCATGCTGTGCTGGGGGGGGGGGGTGGTCATTCATGAGCCTCATTGTTCTTGCTTATTTGGGGTTCTATTTTACTTGATGGTGCCAGCAGTAGAAACTCCTGCATGCACTTCAACACAGGCGCTAATCTCCAAGCCCCCTCCTCTGCCCTCCCTGCAGTTTATATACACAGGGGGGTGGACCTGGTTTTAAAGAAAAGGTAGCTGGGGCCAGATAGTACAGTGGGTAGGGCACTTGCTAACCTGGGTTCTATCCGCGGCATCACAGAGGGTCCCCTGAGCACTGCCAGGAGTGATCCCCGAGTGCAGAGTCAGGAGGGATCCCCAAGCGCCATCAGGTGTGGCCCGTCTATCCTGGACCCCCAACCCCGGGACAGGGTGGGTCTCTAGGGCACAGACAGGAGAGGGGACGTGGCCCCACCGCCCCAGGCGGGACCCCCCCGGGTAAGCCTGGCATAACTTCTGGCTGTCACAGCAGCAGCACGAGCAGGCATGGGAAGGGGGGTGAGGTCACACTGCTTTGCTCTCCCCACAGCTGAGCTCACTGGGGGTCCCGGTCTGAGGAGCCCCCACATGCTGTGCCAGCCGGGCAGAATTCCCTCACCAAAGCACCAGCCCCGACTCACAGATAAAATCTCGGAAGAGAGGACCAAGCTGCAGAGATGCCCCCACATCGCACGCCAGACAGAATTCACCTGGGGCACCCCGGAGGGGGCTGGCGGGTAACCCCGACAGCCGAAAACCCCTAGAACCCAACCACCGCCATGCTGAAAGCTGATCTCCACAGGCTCCACAGGGATGAGTCCCTCAGGCACAAGAATGAATCTGCTGAAAAACCTCAGGCATGCGGGGTTTGTGACCGAAACCTCCAGGCACGCTTGGAGTCGGGAATGGGCAAACTCCCCCCATCTCCCTGTTCTTCTGGGAGCCTGGTGGTCACGCCCACGAGCTGCCTCTGGGCGCCATACAGAGCAGCCGCCCACACTACTAAGACACTGGAACCTGTCATCGGGTCACACTGCATGACCCCAGCACCGCAGAAGATGAAGACCAAGAGACACGGCCAGGAGCTAAGGCCATAGCACAGCAGGTCAGGCGTTTTGCCTTGCACGCAGCCGACTCGGAGTCTATTCCCAGCATCCCATACGGTCCCCAAACACTGCCAGGAGTAATTCCTGAGTTCCTGAGTGCAGAGCCAGGAGTAACTCCTGTGCATTGCCGGGTGTGACGCAGAAAGAAAGAAAAAGGAAGGAAAGAAAATGAGACATGACACGACCAGCAGCCTTTCCATGAGCTCTGCCCCAAGCCTGGCGTCAGAACCCCCCGACGATTGTGTCACAGACGCTGTGCAGAAAAGGGCGAGATGATGCCGCCCCTCTGGCCCCAGGCTCCCCCATGACCTGCTGGGGTCACCACCGTGCCTTGCCCCTCCCCACAAGCCCAGCGCTGGCCTGGCTGGGAGCCTGCTACAGCAGGTGGGCCAGAGACCTGGACTTTGCCTTGTCTTTCCAAAAGTGGTGCTCGGAGCCCAGGAGCTCCTCGGTGGTAGGGCACGTGCCTTGCCCTTGTGGGGGCCCAGGTCGAATGTCCAGGTGCACCCAGGCACACGGCAGGGCCCAATAGCGCCCCCTCACCAGGCCCCCAGCACGGAACTCTCCAGCCCAGTGGACAGAGCATCGCCGAGAAGTGACTTCATGATGTTTCCGAGCTCGCGGCTTGGGGGAGCTGCTCCTGGCAGCCGTGGTGGCACCCCACGTTAGCCGCGAGTGCCATCCCCCCTCTGACAGCCTCGGACCCCACCACCTCCCCACTCGCCCTCCCTGGCATCCCCTGACGGGCACCGGCCTCCCTCAGCAGGAGCTGTGTATCTTCAGCATGGACTGTTGGCCCCCCAAACCAGAGCTGGGCTCCTGGATGCCCCCCGAAGTAACCAGTTCGAGGAAGGACTGGGAGGCAGGAAGAGATGGCAGAGGGACGTGGCTGCCCCCACGGCCACCCACTGCCCTGAAAAGGGGTTGACTGGGAAGCACTCGCCCCACCACCACGGGAGCCAATTCAGACGTTGCCCTCCAGACTCAGCCCCCTCAACCCCTGCTCAGTGCAGGTCACCAGCCTCCCCCACCGGACTCAGGGCCCACTCCTGGCGCCCCCGAAGTGGCCTTGCCCCCCGCACATCCACCTTGGGGACAACACCAGGCTGGGAAAGCAAGGACTGCCAAGCATGCCTTCTGCTCAGAGGGAGCCCCCACTGGCTGCAATGGGCCTGTGGACACTCAACAGGAGCCCTCGAGCCTGCTGTCCTTACGCCACCCTGACCTCGCTGCCCTCCAGGGTCAGGGAAATGTCTGCCAGTGCAGTGCCCTGCCACCACCCGTGAGCCTCGGCCAGGACGCACACAGGCCCGCTGTCCTGCAGTGGGCAGGAGCTTGTCTCCCCCTGCCGTGTTCCCAGCTGGTCAGAGTTCGGCAGGAAGAGCACACACGTATAGTCACACACACAACCATACATTCACGGACACGCACGCCCGCATACATGTGCACGCGGACATGCACACATGTGCATGCAAGCATATACACGCACAGCTGACTGTGTACACACGTACATTTGTGTGCACACGCATATACACAGGGACACATGCCTGCACGTGTGTGCTTATATGCACATGCATCCATATACGTGTGTGCACATACATGAACCTGCTTGCGCACACAAGCTTGCGAGCACACACATGCCTGTGCACACATACACACGTACACACACGTTCACCTATAGCAGAGCCCAGAGAGCCAGTGTCACGGCCCCTCCTTTGCCTCAACTCCTCTGGGAGTGGTCCAGGCCCTCCCCCACCCCCAGCCACTCGATAGAGCTCTGTCTGCCATTCCTTCTGTGGGTGCTGTGGGCTTCCCCGCCACACCCCCATGTAAGCCCTGTGATGTGCCGTAGAGTGAGTGAGTGTGTGCGCGTGCATGTGTACACACGCAAGGCACAGACTGTCCTGCTGAGCCACCTCCCTGGCTCCTGTCCGTGCACGTGACCAAGAGCACGCGGGCATCCTGGTGACAGGCAGGGTCCGGGAGGCCCCAGGGAACCTGCAGGTCACCGCGGGTCTCCGTGACTTGGAGCCACCTCGCCTGGGCAGGGCTCCAAGGCCCACGGCACCTGGTTCGTCCTCAGCTGCTGGGATGAGCCCAGACCCCATGGCGGCCAGGCAAACCCAGCACCGGGGCGAGCACTGGAACGTCGTCGCTGAGCCTGGCACTGGCCCGAGTCCCTGACGAGTGCCCACCTCCAGGGTCTCTGTATCAAAGGCGGGGTCTGAGAGAGACGCTAAGGAGTTCTGGGGAACGAGGGGGCTTCTGCGGGGCAGAGAAGCCCTGGCCACGCCTGCAACCGGCCCCACGGGAAGGCGGCCGAGACTCCAACACCGTCGAGATCTTCAGCACCCGGAGAGAAGCGGCCCTGTAGCACCCGGCCTGGCCCCCTCCTTACCTCACACCAGGCGCTCGGCAGCTCCCCCCACGTACCCCCGCCTTCTTCATCTCCAGGACGTTTTAAACGTCAATTAAATTTGAAATATCTACATTTGTCAGCATTTCATTGGGGGCCGGCGTGACGTGCCGCTGATTTGTCCACGCGATGTGACACATGAAGAAGGGGGTAGGGGGAGGGAGAGAGAAGGAAAAGAAAGAAAGAGAAAAAAAAAAGACCTCTGGAAATGCAGATCTTCCTCATTAAAACACGAAGCCGGTGTGATCCCGGCATGGCCGAGAGGCGCCGCGCAGGGCCCGTGTCTATGACAGGGTATTCTCAGAGGGACGGCCGCGCCTGTCACCCCGTCACGGGACACGCGACGCCGGCGCCACGCCGAGCCCAACATGCGACAGCGATTCTGGAAGCCGTCTGCGCGGAGCTCGGCGGGCAGGGGCAGGGAGGCCTGCCGAAGGACTGACGATGGACGGGCCTGGGGGTGGCCGCGCGCCCCATGACCTGCCTGCGTTGAACGGGCTCGGCGGGGGTAGTGACGCGGGGGGGGGCACGGTGGCAGGCCTCAGAGGACTCGCTGAATTGGGTTAATGAGGGGAAGTGGCGCCTGCCCCCCCTCCCCTCACCCCCGCCTTCCGATTCCGCCTGAAGCTAATAAAAAATTTAAGCCTGGACGTTTGTGACAGCCCGTCCTTCATCCCCGACAAACAACTGTCTGCTTCCTGGGCGAGCCCGAGCAATCGGATTTAAGTCGGTGCCTTTTGAAACCTCCCCCTGCTTCTCACCACCTGCCTCCGGCCGCCACGGGATCAGCTCGGAGGCTCAGCCAGTGCCCCCCACCCCACCCAGTCCCAGCCCTGCCTCCGGCTGCTGTGTGACGCAGGGCGAGTGGCTGTCCCTCTCTGAACCTTAGTTTTTTTTCCCCTCCCCTTCGTGCATTGGGGGCTGCCGTGGTATCCCCGGGGATCGTGCGGAAGGCACGTGGCCATGGAAGTGCCATCAGAGGAGCCCGTGCGACCCAAAGGCTGGACCACACGCCCTCCCCCCAAAAAAGCACTTTCAGAAAAACACTCGTGGCAAATGTCTCACAAACGTGTCCCGACATTCTCCACGTGCAGATCGAGTGCTGGGAAGCGTCTGGGTTTCCTGCTGGAGCCAGATGAGACACCCCCACCCCCACCCCACAGTCACACCAGCATAGGGAGGTGCTGGGAACTGTAGCCACGGGGATGTGAGGGAGCCCGTCCCCCACTGGGCACCCCCCCCCACCCCACCTCCCCCCCCCCCCCCCCGTCCTGCTCCGGCTCAGGAGGCGGGGCTGGGCCTCAGCTCCCTGCAAAGCAGGGTGGTGGAGTGGGGGGTTCCCCCCTCCTGGCTCCCGCCTCGCCCTGGGCTTCCTCCCGTGCACCCAGCGTCATGGCGGTGGGGGGCAAAGGCACCACGTGAACACCAGACAGAATGCTAGTGGCCATGTGCAGGGATGCAGGTCCCCCTTCCAGGCCCTGGGGTGTGCTCCCAGGGTGGCCGGTGTACCTTGGGCAGAAAGGTTCTGTCAGTCACATGCCCCGCCCCAACCCTTGGGTCCAGCATGAGATGCCCTGGAGCCAGGCCGGGGCTGCCCGGTTCTCCTCTCTGCTCCCTGCTGTCACCTGCAGTGAGGGTGCGGGGATGGGGTGGGGGGCGCAGGGTGGGGTCCAGAAGCACCTGGGGCCTCTCCGAGTGCTGCTTTATCTGGTGTTTTATTAATCACTGGGAGAGGCTGTGCCAGCGGGCAGAGCCCTTGAACAGCAGCTGGCAGCACTGTGCCCAGCCCCCCCGGGGCCTCCTCTCCCACTCTGCCGGAAAGCAGTTTCCCGTTCCAGCGCTGGGGGGACACCAGAGCCCGCCTCTCACCCGCACCCCACAGCAGCGGCTCTCGTGCCTCTAGCCAGGACGCCTGGTTTTCCCAAAATAAAATGAAACTGAGTCGTGTCACCGCAAGCAGCGTTTCTCAGCTGGATATTCCCAGATATGGGTGAAAATATATAGGCGTGAGACTGGGGCTGGCTGACAGCACCGAGCACCGGGGGGGGGGGGGGCTGTAGGGAGGAGCAAGGTGGGAAGGGGGTCCCGGGTGGGAAGAGGCTGTGAAATGCCGAGTTCCAGCAGAGCAGGGAGGCGACACGAGGGAGCCCCCACGAGCGCCCACTCAGTCTCCTTCCGTCCTGGGATCCCCAGGGCAGACCCCCTGGCCAGGGCAGGGCCTGGGGTAGGTGTGGACACACTGGCTTTGGGCCTCACAAGTGCATGAGTCACAGACATCCCTCAGGGCCATGTGTGAGAGAGAAGAGAGTGTGTGTGTGTGTGTGTGTGTACATGTGTGTGCGTGTGTATATATGCATGTGTGTATACCTACATGTGTGTATACTTGCATGTGTGTACATGCACCTGTATACATGCATGCATGTGTATACATCCATGCGTATGTGCGTGCGTGTGTATATGCCTATGTCTGTGCATGTGTGTGCACATGTGTGTTTGTGTGTGTGCATGTGTATGCATATGTGCGCGTGTGTGTATACGTGCATGTGTGTATACGTGTGTGCGTGTGTATGCGTATGTGCGTGTGTGCGTGCGTGCATGCGCATGTGCACACGCAGAGGGGCACTTTCCTGAACACCACCAGGAGTAACTCCTGAGTGCAGAGCTGAGAGTAACCCCTGAGCATCGCTGGGTGTCACCCAAAAAGGAAAAAAAATTAAAGCTTTAAAAAGAAAAAAAAACGGTCGGCCGATGTTCCCCCATGAATCTGAACTCTCTAAGGTTCAGAGAAATTTGAAGATGCGTTTTTTTTGTTTTGTTTTGTTTTGTTTTTTTGCTTTTTGGGTCACACCCGGCGATTACTCCTGAGTGCATGAGCCAGGCGGTGCTCGGGGGACCATATGGGATGCTGGGAATCGAACCTGTGTCAGCCATGTTGGCTGCGTGCAAGGCAAACGCCCTACCCACTGTGCTATTGCTCCAGCCCCTGAAGATGTGTTTTTTTATAATGAGGAATATTTAACCCCACATCACAGATGAAGAGCCGGGATCCTCCCTGCCAGCCGCCCCCCCACTCCCCAGGCCCTTTCTGCGCGGGCTTCCCCCACCCTGCCACTGTCCCTGGTTCCCGGATTAGACATGCGTGTTGAGGGGAAAGTAAGGAAGACGCAGAAAAAGGCACAGAGGTGGACCAGAAGCCCGGGGCAGGCCTCCCTCTCTCCCCCACCTCTGCAGTTCTCTCTCTCTCTTCTCCCAACTAGCTCTCTCTCCAGCAGCTTTCTCTTTCTCTCACTCTATTTCTCTCCTCCCCCGCGGCTCTCTCTCTCTCCTCCCTCTCCCCCCAGCCCTTGCAGTTTTCTCTCTCTCTCTCTCTCTCTCTCTCTCTCTCATTCTCTTTCTCCCACTTGCTCACCTTTTGTGCATATGGTTGCAATTCACGTACTAAGATGTCATCATGTTTGTTCATGGATTCAATATTTTTATCAGCTTGAATAGCTTTTATAAATGGGTGGCAGCTTTGGGGTGTGGACATGACTGCCAGGGCTTTGGGTGTAAGGAAGAGGTAACCCATCCTAACCCAGAGAAAGCCTGAATATTTTAGTCACAAAACCTGCATACCCGAATTTTTAGCAGATTGATATCTCAGTGAATCCCATCTAGAAATTATGGAGTATGGGCTGGGGCATGGCAGTAATTTTAGTTTGTGGGGGCAGTAATTTTAGTTTGTGGGAGCAAACAATGCTCAGGGGATCTGTTTGAATGGGCACTAAGCTATCGCTCTCTGCCCCTCCCAATCTTCTATGGTCTTTTCAGCCTTGCATGGGACCAAGATTAACTATAGCTTCTTCTCTCTTAAAAGATTCATTTATGGGTCTCTGAAAGTAAAGCCTGCAGAAGAACATACATGGTGGCACTGGTATTGGTTTGTTAGGGGGGACAGCCTGTGCTTCCAGGATTATAGGGAAATGGGAGGAGATAGCCCATCGTGACTGAGAAAGTCTAGAGATTTCAGTAACAAAACCTGCATACCCAAATTTTCAGCAGGTTAATGTATTGGTGAGGTCTGTTTCAGATGGTGGAGTCAAGTTGTGGGCATGGTGACAGTTTTGAATTGTGGGGACAAGCAGCTGCCAGGGTCTCTATTTGGGGAGGAACCAGGCTAACCCACCCTCCCCTGATCTACCTGTCTGTTTAACCTTGTGTGGATCCTAGATTAACTATGGCTTTTGATCTCTTTTGAGATTTATTTAAGGGTCTCTGAAGCAAGGCCACTAAATGCCCTTTTAGAGTTGAGCTGGAAATGGTTTGTGGGTGTGGCTCCAACATACCTAGCTTTTGGGGGTTTAATTTCTCCAGAAACTTGGTCCTGAGTTGTTGGATTCTCACTAGAGACACAATGATGATTTGGGAGCATGAGGAACCCTGAAGGCACTATCAGGCTGCTGATTCAGGTGTCCCCAGATCCATGCCCCTTGGGTCCCTGTGTCAATGGCAAGAATGACCCTGGCAGGGACCGGGGCTCCTCCCATTCAGGGCCTGGCCACTCTGGGAAGACTGCCTCCACCAGTCTAGCAGAAACTGACCAGGAGCAGGCCCCCATATTGGGTCTCTTAACAGTTGGTGCTCAGGGAGATTTTTCTCTGTAATATGCTGCGGGTCGGTGACACAGGCTGGATGCAAATCAATGTGGCCCACTGATGGGAACCCAAGGCACCCCCTCAACTCCGGGACCCCTGCTCCCACCATGCTTCCAAACCTACTCATATACACCCAAACTCTGCCACCGTCCACAGCACCAAGAGCTGCAGTAGCTCTGCCTGCTGATGGCTCTGCTGCCACGATCCTCACAAAGTCCTGCTCTGGTCTGGCACTTTGTGGTGGGTCACCAGCCCGTTTCATTTAATGGTTCTCTCCCTGAAACAGAATAGCCAAGAGACACCTCCATTTACTCATGCAGAAATTTTATGATCCCATCAGCTGTTCAGAGCATTGAGAGCTGTTGTCCTCCTCCAGCTCTGGTGCGTACTACCACCTTGACCAGAACTCTCACATTTTTAAAAAACATTTTTCATTAATTTTAAACAAAAAGAAATTATTATTTTACCATATGGTGAATAGATTTTTATGTAGCTATATATTATTTTAAATATTAATTTATGCATAATAGTTTTATTGTTGAAAAAACATTTTAGAGTTTTTAAATTAGACCACAGAGAGAACAAGGGGGAATACCCTGCCAGAGAGGCAGGATGGGACGGGGGGGGGAATGGGGGAGATGCTGGGACCCGTGGTGATGGATGACAGGCACTGGTGGAGGGATGGGTACTTG
>JAOXYA010000028.1:5832757-5843809 GCA_028565675.1 Sorex palustris | reverse complement strand
TTTTTTTCTCTCTCTCTCTCTCTCTCTCTCTCTCTCTCTCTCTCTCTCTCCCCCCCCCCCACAGCACTCTCCCTCTCCCTCTCTTTCTCTCTCCCTCTCTCTCCCTCCCTCTTTCAGGCCAAGGGCACCTGCTTTGCTAGACTTTTCTTTGCACTCGCATGTTGATGTCCAGTCGGTGCGCCCTGTCTGCTTCCCCGAGCCCCGTGGCTGGACACCGGGCTGGCATCCCTTCGCTGAGTGCAGACTGGCCCGTCCCCCCCACGGGATCCGGGGCCGTGTCCGGGATCAAAGTGTGTGCGGGTGTGGGGGGGCCCAACTGGCTCCGGGGTGACGGGACCCACCCACCATTTCTGGTCTGCCTGCTGGGCTGGGGAGGGGTGGAGGGGGCTTCTCTCTGCAGGGCGCCCCCACTCCTGGCTGCCTGCCTCTCCCTCCCCCCGAGTTCCGAGGGCGCCTGCTAACTCTCCTCTCCTCTCTGTCTCCCCGGCCCAGCCTGGCCAAGCCCTCCGGCCACTATGCTGTCTTCCTCTCTGAAGACTCCTCGGAGGATGAGCGCCCGCGGGAAGAGGGCCCCAGCTCTGGCTTCGCCGAAAGCTTTTTCTTCTCCGCTCCCTTTGAATGGTCTCTCCTTCCTTCTGGCCCTTCTCTGCTTGGTGACGCTTCTCTGGGTCCTGCGGCAGAGGGTGGGGGGAGGATGCAGGCCCCTTTGGGGGGGAGGGGTGTCAGGAGCTCAGGAGCTGCCTCTATCCCAGTGCCTCCTTGCAAGGGTCTTTCATCCCGCCCCGTGCCCCCGTGCCCGTGCACGCATGGGGGCTGCACCCCGGAGTTGGGTGCCTATGGGGTGGGCTGGGGTGGGGTGCACAGGACTGTTAGGAACCCACCCTGTCTCAGCGTGGCTTGGCATCCAGAGAGCTGGAGGGTCCAAGGGCTGGAAGGGGGAGGGGAGAGGGGCATGTAGCTCAGTGGTAGAGTGTTTATCTGCCTCACGGGAGTGGGGTCCTAGGCTTGATTCTGACATCACAAAAAATAATAATAATAAGCACTGTAGTACTGTAGCACTATCGTCCCATTGTTCATCAGTTTGCTCAAGCAGGCACCAGTAACATCTCCATTGTGAGACTTCTTGTTACTGTTTTTGGCATATCAAATATGCCATGGGGAGTTTGCCGGGCTCTGTCGTGCAAGCAGGATACTCTCGGTAGCTTGCCGGGCTCTCCAGAAGGGATGAAGGAATTGAACCCAGGTCGGCCATGTGCAAGGCAAACGCCCTACCCGCTGTGCTATCGCTCCAGTCAAAAAAAAAAAAAAGGCAGGAGGAAAAGCTGACTTGATTGGCCAAGGGCTGAGCATCCTGACGGGCTCCAAGCCCAGCTCAGCTACTGCCCCATCTCGCATCACCGAAGCCACCAATCACAATTCAAAATAAAAACCCCTGCTTGTTACTGTGCCCCCAAATTGCCTTCCTGGGAGTCTCCTTCTTTGCCAGATCTTGCCACCACTGGTATGTCATTCCTGGGGCTAAGGCAGTACTGTTAAGTAGTTTCTAGAAGGTTCTTTTTTTGGGGGGTGGGGGTCACACCTGGCAATGCACAGGGGTTACTCCTGGCTCTGCTCTCAGGAATTACTCCTGGCAGTGCTCAGGGGACCTACCCGCTGCGCTATCACTCCAGCCCCTGGTTCTAGAAGGTTCTTAAGCGGGGACTTTTTGAGAGTAGCAGCTGCCTTTGCACTCCACCGCAGGCCCTTGGGTGAACTGTTAAAGCCAGTGTACAGGAGCTGGAGCGATAGTACAGCAGGTAGGGGCGTGTGCCTTGCACATGGCCAACCCGGGTTTGATTCCCAGCATCCCATATGGTCCCCTGAGGACCGCCAGGAGTAATTCCTGAGTGTAGAGCCAGGAGTAACCCCTATGCACCGCCGGGGTGTGATCCAAAAAGCAAAAAATAAATAAAGCCAGTTTACAGAAGAGGGGTTCACTCCCTCTCCTCCTTTATTTTTCACTTTGGGGCCATACCTGGCGGTGCTCATGCATTCTGGGCTCTGCATTCCTGGTAGGCTCGGGGGACTCTATGGGGTACCAGGGATCAAACCTGGCTCTGCTGCTGCCCTACGACTCTGCCCCTGCCTCGTCTCCACCTCCCCCCTCGTGGCTTCCTGGCCCCACTCCCCTGTGGCAGTCCCCAGGGCTAGGCCTTCTGTGCCCTAAGAAACCAGCCAGCTCTGCCTCCTGCCTCTAGCCTGGTTCATGGAGGTTCACACCTCTCCATCCAGCGAGACTTGCTTTCCGTGTTTGGGGGCGGGCAGGGGTTGGGGAGTAGGACCAGACAGAGAGAGAGTGTAGTGAATAGGGTGTTTCCCTTGCATGCAGCATCCGACCCAGATTCAATCCCCAGTACCACATCTGCTCCCCCGAGCACCTCCAGGAGTAATTCCTGAGCACAGAGCCAGGAGGAACCCCCGAGCATCCCCCACTGGGTAGGACTAAAAAAAAAAAAAGCTTTTTAAATGTTAAAATTAAAATGATGCTAGTGGGGCTGGAGCGATAGCACAGCGGGTAGGGTGTTTGCCTTGCACGTGGCTGACCTGGGTTCGAATCCCAGCATCCCATATGGTCCCCTGAGCACCGCCAGGAGTAACTCCTGAGTGCAGAGCTAGGAGTAACCCCTGAGCATCACTGGGTGTAACCAAAAAAAGAAAAAAAAATGATGCTAGAACCATTGGCTTATGAGGTGACTGCTGCCCACCCCCGTGTTTCCCTCCGAGCCCATCAGCATCTCTGCTATGAGCAGAGTGGACAAGGGCGCCCAATGGGGGTGATTGAGGGCTGTGGGTGTCCCCGGAAACCTGCCCCACGTCCTTCATCCCTGTCCTGTGGCCAGACTCCTGCCTGCCTGCCTGGCTCTGGGTGCTCCCTGAAGCTGTAGGAGAGACAACCTGGCCTCTCCGCCTGCAGTGGCCTGGCCTTGGAGACCCGTCCAGCTTTAGGGCTGGCCTCAGAGACCCGAGTGTGCTTCTAGTGGCCGCTGCTAGCCCGGCTCCCTGTAGGACCTGCTCAGAACCAGCAGGTGGCACCCTCGCCCCACCAGACCCCAGGTCCCCCCGCAGCCTCCTGGATCGTGGAGGGTTGGGGAGGGACCCTCAAGGATCAGACAGCGCTGAAGGGGAGCCCTCTCCGTACTCAGGTCTCAGTACTCAGTCCCCACACTGGCGAGATGGGAACGCAGAGGGGGTGCCACCAGGGCCCCACCTGGGCCTGGCCATGGTTTTCTGCTCCAGGCTCTGTGCCTGCTCAATGTCATCTCCGCCTTCCGCCAGGCAGGGGCCTTAGGGGATGAGGGGGTGAGGGCCCCCCGGGGGTGGGGGACCCGCCCCAGGGCCCCACTGTCAGAGGTGGCACTGGCAGAGCTAGAACCAGCGTCAATCCCAGCAGAGACCCAGCAGACCCCCCCCCCCGGGAATCTTAGGGTCCCTGGGGGAAGTTTCCCCAGCTCAGTCCCCCCAGAGCCCCACAGCTGCTCGTGGGTGGGCTTCAGGGGGGGTAGGGGTGAGTCTTACTACTCAGCCGCTCCCTGTATCTGGGCCGAACCACTCAGGGGGCCGCTCGAGGGGGTTGAGGTGTGCTGGGAGGAGCTCAGGGGACCCCAGGGCATGTTTGCACCCAAGCAGCTGAGCCCAAGGCCACCAGTGGGGAATAGAGCCCACATTCAGGCTCAGACCTGAAGCCCGGGAGTCAGTCCTGGGGGTGCCTCTGGGGAACCCCAAGCTCGTGGGGGGGAGGGTCACTTGCTCCTCCCGCTCTGGGTGGCACAGCCCTGCCTGTTTTGTCTGCCCTCCCCCCATGCCTCCCACCCAGGCCACAGCCCTACCGGACCCTCAAGGAATCAGACAGCGCCGAAGGGGAGGCCGAGAGCCCTGAGCAGCGGGCGCGGGAGCCTGGGGTCCCAGTGCCCCCTGACCGGGCAGCCAGCATCGACCTCCTGGAAGACGTTTTCAGTGGCCTGGGTGTGGAGGTCCCACTGCAGCCACTGAGCCAGGCCAAGAGCTTGGAGGACCTTCGGACCCCCAAAGAGCTGAGGGAGCAGCCAGGAACTTTCAACTACCAGGTAGGGAAGGGGCGGGGCAGGGCAGGTGGGTGGGTGCAGGGGGGTGGGGGAGCAGGGCCCCCTCCCCCATGCAACAGCCAACAGCCGAGAGGTGGAAGGAGAAACTGAGAGTTCTTGGGGCCTGTCAGGTGTCCACAAGCCTGTGGGGACGTGGCCCCCACTGCTGGCTCTGGCCCCTGACGGAGGGGCTGGGGCTCCAGGCTGGCACTGCAGGGCTGCTTCTCCAGCTCTCCTTAGTTTGGACTCAGCTTGCTGGGTTGTTTGAGACCTTCCACGGGAACCTTCTGCCCCTTGCACCCGTCTCCGGGCCCCAGCAGGCTGCTGGCTGTTGGCCCTGGGTCACGGGCTCCCCGCGCACATGCAAGGCCAGAGGCGTGGTCTCGGCAGGGTTCCTGCTGCTGAGGCCAGATTGACGGGGGAGGGGGGCGCTGAGGGGCCCTCTGTGTCCCTCCTAAGCAGTTGAGCTGGTTCCCAGCCCACTCCACGTCTTGCTAGCCCCGCTGGGCTCAGGGTGTCTGAATGTGCCCCCGTGTAAGTAAGGCCCAGGCCAGGAGAGCTCAGAGGACTGAGCACAGCTGCCCCCAGAGGTACTCAGGCCTGACTCCTGGCTCTGTGCTCAAGGAGCACTTCTGGAAGGGCTCAGGAGAAATGGGAGGCCGGGGATGGACCCCAGGCAAACATCCTAGCCCCTTTGCTCTCGCTAGGGGCCCTGAGCACGGCTTTGCATGTGGGAACCCTGGGATTCAGTCCCTGGCACTGCACAGGCCCCTGAACTTGGCACCAGAAAACCCTGAGCACCTCTAGATGAGGCGCACGCGCGCGCGCACACACACACACACACACACACACACACACACACACTCGTGCGCGCGAGCAAGCAAGGCTCTGACCACACAGTGGTGATCCTGATGCATCCTGGTGTCCACCAGCATGTAAGGGCAGGACTTTGGCAGCCTCGGGGTGCAGCAGAGACATGGGGCTTGGAGTGTGTACAGACCCGAGCTGGCTGGGTCACCCTTATGAGAGGAGGGATGGTGGGACCCTCTATGCTCACCGCCTCTCCTTTTCCCTCTCCAACAGCGCCTGGAGCTGGGCAGGAGCGAGAGGAGCCGAGGGCTGCCTGCAGCCCTGAAGCTTGCCCACCCCTACAACAGCCTCTGGAACCTGGGCCAGGACGACATGGCCATCCCCAGCAAGACCCCCGCCGCCTCCCCCGGGAACCCCTCGACCCTGCTCGGGGGCTCTCGGGCTCTGCCCTGCCGGCCGCAGAACCTTGATGGCACTGCGGGCCCCGGTGACAAGGAGGAGGTGCTCCCACCCACCCCAGGGAGCATCACCATTCCCCGGCCCCAGGGCAGGAAGACCCCTGAGCTGGGCATTGTGCCCCCGCCCCCTGCCGCTGCCCGCCCCACCAAGCTCCAGGCGGTGGGCCCCGCCCTTGCTGACTCTGTGGAGCGGGAAAGGCCCTTCCCCGGGGGCCTCCCCACGGCAGCCCTCTCGGGTCCCCCAGAACTGCTGCGTCCACTCAGCCTGGCCCCCGGGGCACCAAGCTCAGGGCCCGATGGCTTGCTGGCCCTCCTGGACCCCCTGAGCACAGCCTGGCCGGGCAGTGGCCTCCCCCCAGGCCCGACGGCCCCCCGTGCGGCCTCGCCCTTCACCCCGCAGCTCAGCTTCCCCCCCGCAGGCACCCCAAGCCTCTTCCCGCAGCCGGGTCTCAACCCCTTCCTGCCGACGGTGCCTCTGCTGTCCACGCCGACCCGGCCCTTCGGGGCGGCCCCTGCACTGGGGCCCACGTTTGCGCCCGGCATCCTGCTGCCAGCCTCCGGCTTCTGTGGCCCACACAGACCCCAGCCCGGCCTCTCAGCCCTCTCCATGCCCAACCTCTTCGGCCAGGTGCCTGCAAGTGCCCACGCCAGCCCCCTGCCGGCCCTGGGCCCCCCCACCATGCCCCCGTCTCGGATCCGAACGTTGCCCCTGGCCCGCTCCAGCGCCAGGGCGGCGGAGGCCAAGCAGTCGGGGCGGCCCGGGGAGCCCCCCCAGGGCCTGGGCGCCCCCGCCCCTCGGGAGTCCAGAGACCCCTTTGAGGACTTGCTGCAGAAGACCCGGCAGGACGTGAGCCCGGCGCCTGGCCCCGGCTCGGTGGAGCAGCTGCGGAAACAGTGGGAGACGTTCGAGTGAGACCCGGGCCAGCCAGCCACTCTGCGCCCGCGCGTCCTGCTGCTCGGGATGGACGGGGCTCCGCGGCCCTAGGTCCTGCCACACCGCCCGCCGCCACCGAGGGCCGGCCAGGAACCCTGCCCCCAGACACCCCCTCAGTTGGGTTTTGCACTAGAGAGGTCAGCCAGTCCAGTGGGTGATGACCTACCCACCCTCCTTCTGGAACCTTCCATCGGGGGCTGTGAGGCTTCCCGGGGACCTTCGCTCCGCTGCCCCCTTGCCATCCAACACGGCCCAGTCCACCTGGATGGACACAGGCATCCCCTGGAGGGCCTGCCCCGAGCAGTACACACCTGCCTTCCATCCCGGTCCCCGTTTCCTGGACAGGCCGGAACGTGGGTGCTGAGGGAACCCTGAGGGACCCCCTTGGGAGAGCTGGGCGCAGCCCAAGACAGCCCGAGACAGCCCTGCCCGCGGGGGGCAGGAGCACCAGCAACTCTGGTTGGCGGAAAGAGAAGCTGCATCGGGCCCCATTGGGGGACTCAACCTCCAGGTCGGGGTTGGGGGACAGCGGATCACGGGCAGAGCCAAGGAGCAGGTGCCCCTCCCCCCCTTCCACCTGGATGGTAGCAGTGAGGCAGGGGGTAGGTGTCAGCGACCTACAACCCGGGGTCCGCAGACCAACTTGGGAGGCAGGAGAGGGGCCGGGGTGGGGGCACCGTGCCAGCCCACCACCAACACCCCCTCCCCGATTCTCGCCAGCGCAGGAATACCCGAGGCAGCATCACCAAAGCTCAGCCAAAACGTTTCGTTTCTGTTCCCTTTGTCTTTCTTTTTCCTTTTCACTTTATTGATTTGATGGATCTTGAAATCGACTAGTTTCAATAAAGGAAGTAACAATACAGACCACCCCTTTCTCCCGTCGGAGATGTCTGGGACACGCCAGCATTGCCCCTCGTGTGTCCATCCCACTGCCTGCCCGTCTGGACACTCAGGCATTTTCTGGTGGGGGAGGTCCCCGGAGACCCCCAGAGCACCAGGGACCCTTGTCAACATCTACAGGGTTGTGGACCCCTGTAGCAGGGAGGACCCCGGAGTCCATGTCAGCCTCTCGGGCCTGCATGAGGCACCTCAGGGCCCAGGTTTCTCCGAGCCCCTCCTCCTAGGCAGGTACGGGGCTGCCCCCTGGATGCCCTCCAAGCTCACTGGCCCCCATGGCAGCGGGGACCAGCCCGCCGAGCTCCTCTGAGCACCGCAAATCTCCAACTCCCTCTGGACTGGGGGGGGAGCCACCCCCCTGGGTGACATTTGTGCAGTCAAAGCCCTGGGGTAGCCATGGAGAGGTGTGACCATTGCAGTGCCCCCTGGAGGTCAGCAGGGGATCCCAGGGACTCAGTCTCTCAAGCTGGGTGTCTGCAGAGGGCCACAGGCTGAGGAAAGGGCCTCCTGCCGTCGGGGGGTGGGGGGGGGGTCTGCCCCTCTGAGATGTGGTGAGGGCAGGTGAGCCGGGACCAAGAGCCTAGAGTGTTGTGGGTTAAACGCCCCCATCGCCCCAGTCAGCCTTGCTGTTCTGCCCCAGGAAGTACAGATGCCAGAACCTTCGGAGCAAGGGGGAGGAGGAACAGGGGGTCTCCAGTGTTAGGGCTCCACACCAGGTGCCCTCTTGTGTCTTCTGAGAACATGGGTTTTCCGAGTCTGACTCGGGGGCCAGGTGTCTCCCCCAGGACCCCCCATGCTTCAGAAACATGGCCAGCTGGCCTGGTGGCGGGCCCCCTCCTATCCCACCTCCCCCCATTCCTCAAGTTCCCCAAGGGCTCTGGAGGCCCCAGGATGCTAGGTCAAGTCCTCCTCCGGCCTAAGGTGGGAGAGGGTCTCCTTGGCATGGCACAGCAGGCACAGGACCCCCAGAAGCCTTCAAGCAAGGTCCCTTGGCAGTGGGAACTGACCAGAGGCACCAAGGCAAAAACCCCACCATTGCAGGAGCTGGAGGTGGGCAGGGACACAGTGCATCTTGGTCCTCACCAGCCTCCCAGACCCCCTCCCTGCACCTGCGCTCAGCTCTGCCTGCGGAGCCAAGTGTGCCTGAAGCCCCCACCCCAGCGGGCCTGATGCTGCACACCCACTGTCCCTGGCTAAGTCCCCCCCCCCTTTTCCCAGTGGCCTTCAAAGTGGGAATCACCCAAGAGCCAGAGAAGGAGAAGAAGAGAGGCCCTGGGTGGAGCCCGGCCCAGCCGCCTAGAGATGACACAGCTTGGGCTGTGACACTTGTGCCCACAGTCCTGTGCACCCACAGCAACGACAGGAGGGTGACAGGAACCGCACCTAAAACATCTGCACCACATCTGCCAGCTGGCAGTCCTGGAGATCTTGAAACACACACATGCACACACCAACAGTCCACACAGACACACCCATTGGCACATGCACATGTGTGAACACACAAATAGCCCACGTAGACACACCCATGGGCACATGCACACAGATGTGCACATACAAACAATCCACGCAGACACACCCATGGGCACATGCACACACACACGCACGCACACACACAGTTATACATGAAGGTGAGGTGCACATATCACGCACACATGCACATATGTGCATCATACAGCCACATACCCATGCACACACAGTCCATGCATGCACATGTACACATGTACATGCACTCTCAAGCATGGGTGTGCACACAGGCACACGTGCTCGCATGTACATGCACGCCTATGCACGCACATAAACTCCCCTGGGTCCCTTACTGATGCCCTAGGCCAGATGGGAAGGCCTGAGGGGCTCACGGTGTCAGCCCAGCTTCCCTGAGTGCCCCTTTGCCTCTGCCCTGAGGAGGTAGAAGCAGGAGCTGTCCATCAGTGGGCAGTGGAGTGCCCCCCAGAGGGGCGAGGGACTGCTCCCCTCGGCTGAGAGGAAGGTTCGGCCTCGCAGGACGCGCCTAGATGAGTCTCTCCTCGGGGGGCACCTTGAGGACACTGTCCATCTCCAGCCGCGCCCCGGCCACCTCCTGCTGGCTCGGGCTGTAGGTGCCCTCCGACTGGCGGCGCTTGCGGGCAGCCAGGATGCCCGAGAGCAGGCTGAGGAGGAGGAGGAGCAGACAGGCGCAGGCGGCGGGCACAGCCACCTCCAGCAGAGGGAACGGCAGCGACAGACCCTCCTGCAAGAGACGCCACAGACGGCAGGACAGTGCCCAGTCAGAGGAGGGCAGGGAGGACAGACGCCCCAGACAGCAGGACAGACGCAGAGATGTAGGACAGATGCCACAGACAGCAGGACTGACGCCACATACAGCAGGACAGTGCCCACTCAGCATGTGCTCAGAAGTCAGCAGAGAGAGCAAGAGCCACTCCTGGACCCGGGAGCTGCCCATAGATGCTGCAGGAGTCTGGCCCAGGGCCTGGCGCAGGGCAGGGAAGGGCAGGGCAGGAGGCAGTAGGGGGACGGGGCAGTTAGGCACAGACACTGCCTGCCTCTGAGCTGAGGCAGTGTGAGGGAGGTGTCCCTCAGCCGTGAGCCCTGCTACCTGGTTAATGTTGGTCCCTGGCATGGCCCCGAGTCCCCAGAGCAGGGCAGGGGATGGCACTCAGTATCCAGTGAGAAAATGGGCTCTGCCCTGGGGCCCAGGCCCAAGCCCAAGGGAGGCTGCCCCTAGCTCCTTCATCCGCCAGCTCAGCCCCTGCCCCACCCACCCCCACTCACCACCACTTCGCAGAACCGGCCTGAGAAGCCAGCGCTGCAGAGACACTCATAGACCCCATCCTCCACCTGGCAGGTGCCCCCATTCAGGCAGGGTTTGGCATCACAGGGCACAGGGCACCTAGGGAGGCGGGGAGGGCTCAGTGAGAAAATTCCTTCTCCAGCGGCCTCATCGCCAGCTCCTCAGCCCCCACCATATGCCCACTGTCCACCCGGCCACCTGGAGGGGACCTGGACTGGGCCTCCCAGCTCCCCTCCCTTACCAAACCCAAGGAGTCAGTCCGTGCCAAAGCTCCCAGGTGCCCCCTGTCTCAGGTGTGGTCACAGCAGGAAGGGGGATCTGGGGCACCCCAGGAGGGCAGGCCTGAGTGACTAGGGTGGAAGGAACCCCCCCAACCCACGTGCCACACCCAGCACCCACCTGGGGCCGGGGATGTCCTCCGGGCACGTGCAGTTGAACCCTCCAGGCGTCTCCTGGCAAGGGCCACCCCCGGGGCAGGTGGAGTTGAGGACGCAGTCTCCGGGCGGGACAGGGAACCTGGGGAGGAGGGGGCACAGAGGTGGGGCTGGGGACAGGAGACCGGACTGCCAGCCTCCCCCCCCCAGATCCTGAGCCGCTGGGGTCCCCTCCGTGGGGTTCAGAACCACCAGGTCCTACAGCGCCAGCCGGGCCGAGGGGGTGGGCTGGGGGGGTCGCCGGACCGCCACTGGGCCGCTCCTTCCCCACCAGTGGGAAGCAGCAGGGAGCGCGCACTAGTCTCTGCAAATGGGGGCCAGGGGCGGGGGGGAGGGCCTGCACGGTAGCTGCCTGCTCCAGGGGGCACCGGTGGGGCAGAGACAGGGAGAGGCGGCCCCCACGATCCCCACCTGCAGCGGCGGCCGGCGGAGCGGCAGGGGTCCGCGCGGGCCTCACAGCGCGGTCCCTCCCAGCCGGGGCGGCAGGCGCAGGCGACGGCGTCGAAGAGGTCGAGGCAGGAGGCGCCGTGCAGGCAGGGCGAGGGGTGGCACACGGGCGCGCCGCGGCAGCCGATGCGGGGCGCGGGCCCGCCGGGCTGGGCGGAGAAGGGCACGCGGGCGCCGGGGGCTG
>JAOXYA010000028.1:5758522-5770167 GCA_028565675.1 Sorex palustris | reverse complement strand
ATTTGGGTTTCAATTTATCCTTGTGGTGCCTTTGACAACTTATTTAACCTTTTGAGCCTCTGTTATTCCAGTTTAAAATGGAGACTGATCTTACACTGTTTACCTTGTAGAATGGCTGTAAATATTAATTAGATGGTTGGCATGAAGTGTCTTATATACTCTGTAGAACATGGAGGCTCAGGGGCTGGAGCTATAGTACAGCAGCTGAGGTGCTTGCCTTGCACATGGTTAACCTGGGTTTGATCCCTGGCACTATAGAGGGCCCCCTGACACCACTAGGAGTGACCCCTGAGCACTGCTGACTGGTCACCTGCCAAAACAAAAGCAGAAAAATAGTCCCCACCCCCAATGGATGCAGACTGCTGAGCCATCGTTTTATAAGATTGATCATGTAATTTGAGTCTGATATATATTGTTGCTATTTATATGAGGAGCTTCCTTAAATGAATTATCTGGGAATAAAGAATGAATCAGCAGCAGCACTCAGTTGAAAGCATGTTCTTAGGAGCTTGAATTTACTTCTCAGTTACAAAAAGAGTACATAGTCATAGTAAGGGCCAGAGAGATAGAGCAGCTGGTAGCACGCTTGCCTTGTACACGGCTGACCTGGACTCAGTCCCCAGCACCTCATACAACCCCCTGAGCCTGCCAGGATTGATCCCTTAGCACAGAGCTCAGGAGCAATTCCTCAGCACTGCTGGTATGCCCCCCTCCTACCCGCCAATGCAACCTTGCAAAAAAAAAAATACATAGTAGCTGTGGTTATGGCACTTGCTTGCCTAGAGCCTGGTAGGATGACTGCTCTGTGGAAAGATAGGTTATGGGTCCAGTTTTTCTGTAGCCATGGGGAATGGTAGGGAGCCACTCATATGCCCCAACAACATGTAAACCAAGGCCTCATAATTATGTCATTGGGCATTTATTCATTTGATAAGTATTTGAGAATATATTATCTAAGCATTGCAGTATGAGAGAAAGAGCAGCAAACAAAACAGCATGTCTTAAACATAAGTTTATTTAACTGAACATAAAGTTACAAACTAGTAAGTGGTGAGACATAATGCAAAACTAGTCTAGAGGGATCATATCGAGAGAGCTAATTAATTCAGTTCATCCTGGACAAAGGCAGTGACTGAGGTAGAGGTTAAGGTCAGGAAAATCTTCCCATGGGAGATGCTGTCTAAACCACATGCTCTCAGGACCCAGGAGATAGCTCAATGGACTGAAAATATGCTTTACATGTAGGAGATCCAGTTTCAATTTCCAGTACCACAGTCTCCCAAGTACCACTGGGCTCTACCCCAGAGAAATATGCTGGGAGTATGCACTGAGGTAACTAGCTGCTGCCCCCAAACGAATTGGCTTTCAAATGTTTTTCAGACCTGTTTGAACTAGTCTGAGTACTGAAAACTACTTAACTGAGTGTATAAAAAGTTAAAAATTGTACGTTAGAAATTTCATTCCAACTTAGACATTGTATTTCTGAAAATAAGTTATTGAATAGACCTGTTTTCCAACACAAATTTCATCTAATTTCCAGTACAAACGTGGGAAATTAAAGCCAGAGAGGTAGTGCAACGTGCTTGTCTTACATGTGACCAAGGATTGTTTGATCCCCAGCACTATATATGGTCCCCCAAACAATGCCAGGAGTGATCCCTAGCACCACGCGGTATGGCCCAAGTATTCTAAACAAAACAAAACAAAACAAAACTGGGAAATCAGATTTCAAAAGTCGTCACTTTCACTTGTTAGTAGGAGTGAGATTAGATCTAAGTTCACATACTCTGGAAAGCCAGTAGTCTGGAATCACATTTAGAAGCTGTTACAGTTACAGAACATCACCAACGGTGTTTGTTACAAAAAGTATTTCTTGATTTAATAGCTGGTGGGATTTGCATGGTTCTGATCCTAAATCCACCTTCAACCATAAGAATTGAGATGGTGGGGAAGAATGGGGCACTGGAGCACATGCATTGCATGTGGGAGGCCCAGATTTGGTCCCTCGTCTGCATGGTCTCTCAAGCACAGCCAGGGGTAATCTTCAAGCTCCAAGCTTCAAGCTTCGAACACCACCAGGTGTGACTCAAACCAACCAGAACCAGAGTATCAGAGCACAGGGGAGTAGTATGGCGGCTTAAAGAGCCGGCCTTGTAAGCACATCTTCACAAATTTAAATCCCTGATATTCCACAAGTGCTGAGTATGGTCCGGGTACTCTGCCATCTGTGGTTCTAGGCATCACAAGTGATATCCAGCTATATCTCACCTAGGTCTGTTTTAGCACACGAAAAAGGGGTTGTGGGCCCCAACAAGAGCAGCAGCTAGCTAAAAAAGATGTCTGAGCATTGTCACAGGGAGTGTGAACCCTGTGAGCACTGGAGTGACTCTTGGTGAGCACCACTCATTGCAGTAGCTGATTGGAAAGGTGTAAGAGGATGAGAGGAAGGTGGAGGCATCAGTGAGTTAGATGAGTATCAGGGCTCATGCTTAGCAGTTGATAGCCCTGATTTGATTCCTAAGCACTCACTATTAGACCCAGACCTCCAGGGAGTGACCCCTCTAACAAGAAATAAGAATTAAGACTGGAGAAGGTATATGTAGATAGTATAATCAGCTTAGAGTGTAAATGATCAAATGCATGAATTTTATCATTCTGATTTTGGGCAGATAATGTCTGCTAAGCACTTTAAGGACATAGTTTCAAAAAAAGATTTTTTTTTTTTTTTTTTTTTTTTTTTTTTTGCTGGTGGTGCTCCAGACTTACTCTTTTATTCTTCCTGTTTGCTTATGAATCCCTCCTAGAATTACTTGAGGGACCATGTGGGATGCTAGGATCAAACCTGGGTCTGCCATGTGTGGTGCCCTACTTCCATACTCTTCAGCCTGCTGTACCACCTGTGATACCTGCTTGTTCCAGTAGATGGTTTTAGGTATGAGGACCTCAGTACTCAAAAGTGACATTAAGGTTACTCTTCTGTTTATATGTGTGTATATACATGTGTGTTTATCAAGATGGGTAATGTTAATAGATTTTCATTTTTTAAATTCATAACTAAGGTAGGTAGAGGTGTCACCAGAGAGGAAAATAGAAGTCCCTTGAAGGGAGAGATAGAGCACGGCTTCCCAGGAGAGCTGGTGTTTTAGTTGGGTGGGCTTTGGGGGCAGATGTTTCGTTGCTGAATATGATCGGAAGGAAGTTCCGGTGGTCTAGCTTGAATCTTGATATTGTCTGACTAGCTGCTCGATCACAAATAAGTCACCTCACTCCTTTAAGCATACTGCTCGCCACAGAATTGATAGGGTAGCATCTCCCACAGAGGGTTTTTGAGAATTCTGTGACAGCGCATGTTAAATGCTTAGCCAGGTGGTTGGCATATAGCTAGTGCTTGCTGTCATTACTGTGGCATCTTCTTGGTGGGAGGCTTTTGTAGGCCTCTTGTCCTGATAAGCTATCAGGACAATTGTTCTCATCCTGATAAACTATCTGGTTTTGATAAGTGAATCTCTGACATTTTTCTATTTATGAATTGCACATAGAATAGTTGAGATTCATTCAGGTTCCTCTTGGATTGCAGAATTCGGACTGAGATACTCTTCACAAGCTCTTGGTATTGCAGCGCCGTCCCTGAGGTTCAGGACTCACTGTTGTCATTACTTAGGTTGAAGGGAGACTCCTAGTTTCTAGGAGACTGCTATTTGCAGAGTGCTCCTCAGCAGTGGCTAGCTCGGTGGTTCTCAGTAATCTGGTGCAGTGTAGGGGCAGAGGCTTTCACTTTTCAGGCAGCAGAATCCGAAGGCCCAGGGGAATGACGCTGTCCGCTGAAAGGCATTCCAACATTATGACCTGCTCTCCCAGCTCATTCTGGTTTGTTTCCTCTGAATAAAATGTGTCAGCAGACCTGAATTTTCTTTTAATTGCTGTCACTTATTAGTGTGTGATATTGTAAGAATCCATATTTGTGTCTGTTTTTTCTGTCAAGCGGTGAGAATTTGAAGCATATAGGATTGTCTGCAGTGCTAAATTTACTTTGCCTATGCTTTATAAAAATAACTTTTCTATTGTAGGGGTGTGTGACATTTATTCACTGGTGTCTTGTGTACCTGATGATAATTCAGGTAGAAAATATTACCCACTTTTGCCTTTGATATTTGTTTTCTTATTTATAATAGCCTTGATAATGATAAGATGTAGCTATTTCAGGAAAACCTAAGAGATGAGTGTTTGACAGATGAATAATAACACTTAATATAACAATCCATTTTCTGCTTTGACTTCTTTCTTTGTTCTCTTGTTCTCTCTCTCTCTCTCTCTCTCTCACTCTCTCTCTCTCTCTCTTTCTCGCTTGGTTTTTCTCTGATGTTTAGATAATTTAAGGCTTTCCACCTGAGAAATACATTGTTTAAGAAATTTAAAGTTTGTTTCCAACTGGAAATACAGCCTAGGAGGCCCTACTGACTTCTGAAGATCATTGAGAATGAAGTATTTGTTGTTTCTATGCTATTTTCCTCACGAACATTTGACAGAGTAGGTGAATATGTATGTAGTTCTATAAATAACATTGATTGGAAATTCTGAAGTGTAGAAATTAAGAAATTGTTTTGTAGCCTCATTTTTCTGGTTTTAAATGCAGACATAAAAATGCAGACATACACATTTATTGAATGGTAGAGTTGTTATAAAGACTCTAATTTTATGTTTTCTAATAAAAGAGACTTTGCCTTTCACTTTCTTTTTTTTTTCCCTGAACCATAGAGTGAGAGGTTGGGGGCAGGTAGAAATGAGGTTGACTTGAAAATGTCATTTATGATTTGGCCACCTATATTTTAAGGATTAGGTGAAAAACAAATCATCATGTGAAAAACAAGGCTCCATTCTATGGTTCATAAGGAATTTTGTTCTCTTTCTAGTATATAGCAAGCTAAGAGTATATTATTCATGGTTTCGTGAACATATTACTGCATCTATACCAGGAGTCGATTAAATATATCACTTATTTACTCAGATTAATCAGTGGCATAGCAGTATCTTGGATAATATCTCTATCAGCAACTCACACTTTTTGTTATCTGCATTAGGAAAATAATATATCAGCTTTATTGTTGAGTAGCTTTAACTTAAGTAAAAAAGTTTTATCCCAATCTGGAAGGCTATAATTCAGGTTAATAAAATATTTAGTGTAGGTAAGGAAAAAAAATGAATATAGCATGAAGAACTAGATAATGAAGTGTTCATGTTTATGGCATGTTTTTGTTTGACCCTGTGTATAAAATGTATCTATTTTATTATTATTATTATTATTATTATTATTATTATTTTTATGCTACACCTGGCAGTGTTCAGGGTTTACTCCTGGCTCTGTGCTCCAGGGATCACTCTTGGCTGGGCTCAGGGTACCATTCATATGGAGTGCGGGGGAATTAAACCTGGGTTGCCACGTGCAACGCAAGCACCCTCCATACTCTGGTCCCTATACCCTGATATTTAATTTCAAAATTTTACTTTATTTCAATGCTGTCTTGTTGTTCACTCCTCATATCAGCAGTGTTTGTATGGGAGATCACCTTATCTCCTGTCGCATCTGTCTTTGTACTCTGCTCTCCCACAGATTTGAATTCCAAGACATCCTCCAGTGGGTATGCACTGTGAGATCTGGTTGTGTCTGCTGCTGGAAAGTTGATAAGGGTCAGATTGCTGCTGTCACAAAATAGCTTGTGAAGTGCTTTCTCAAGTGTTTTTTTTTTTTTTTTTTTTTGCAGTAAGTGTTTGAGTTCTGTGTTAAAGAGGTCACCTGATAGAGGGACTGGCAGCCACTTCTGATACTCGGCTCTACCTATCAGTGGCAGGGCACCACACAGTGCTGGAAACAGGAAGTTGAAATTAGTATCTTGTACTTGGGTTGTCTCCCTGTTCGTGTTCCCAACTGTATTTTTCAACTTAATTTTTCATTTTGGGGGTCAGACTCAACTGTTGTTGGGGGTACTACCAGCTCTGTGCTCAGGGGTTAGGTGCTCAAGGGATCATATGGTGACTGGGATTGAACTGGGTGCAAGACTTAGCCTTAACCCTGGAACTGTCTCTCTGGCCCCTCTCTTAGATTAGTGCCTCAAACCTGTAGATTAATAAATCTTACTTAGTTTATAATTTTCCTGCTCCTTTGTAGATGTCTGGGGGTTGCTCCATAGACGGGGCTGGTGCTGGCTTGGGAGCTGCTCTCCTTTACAGCCTCACACAAATGTTTGTTGGGGACCCTGGCCGGATGCTTGCTCATAGCTTTAGCTGCCGGCACGTACTAGGGGGCCACACCCTTTAGTTGTGGTGCTCACACATGCTTGACTGTGGTATGTCAAGAAATCTCTTTTGGTGCTATTGGCCGTCTGTCGAACAGCCACTCCTAAACTAGAGCTGCTAGAATATGTTTGACACATGTAGTTGCACCTGAGGATGGAAACCATCAGCTTCAGGCTGGCTTGGCAGGCACTGGCCACTAAACCATTGCCTCAGCCTGTCACTCTGCTTTCAGCTCCACTAACAGTGACTCAAAACTTGAAAGTCAGCATTTTACTGTTAAATTAAGATTCTCTGCTGGTATTTCTTGGATGGATGGATGGATGGATGGATGGAGGAATGATTCACTAGTTACTTTTTACCCTAAAGTCCTTTGGATTATGCCATTTACCCCAGCATAGGTGTTGATGTAAAGTAGAAACTAGAATGTTTATTAACTTTTCTGTATGTGACAGAGTAACTGGTTCTGGACTAATCTTCCGAACATTAAAATCAAACAAACATGAGAGTTATGAGCAAGAGGGAACTTCTTCAGACTTTGAGTTAACAGGTCTGTGATCTTTACAGGTCGTGAAGTGAGTCCCATTTCCCCTGCTTTCTTGAAAGCAGATTCCAGTGCTGGGCTAGGTAGGAGGGTCTGGTGGCTTCACCGTGCTGCACTCAGGGTCTGGCACTCTTGAGTGGCTAGATTCTTCAGTGCAGGGGAAGCTGCAGAGAAGGGTCGCTCATATGTTCTTGTGTGGTCCCTGTGAGTTCCTGGCAGATGATAGTGTTGTCTATGAGGGAGAAAGACCCTGTTTATCTAAGTGGCTGCCCCAGGTTGGGAGAGGGGTAGAGGTGCTAGAGGATGCAGAGCTGGCTAGTGATGGACTTCATCCCCCCCCCCCCCCCAACCCCCCAGCCCGGTGAAACACTAAAGGATCACGAGAAACAGCAGGGGTCAGCAGGTGATTTCAGTGAATTTTTAATTGAAACATGCTCATTGAGCTCCGGGATGTGACTCAGTGCTCGAGAGCGTGCCTTACGAGTTTGGGACCCTGGGGTGGGGGCTGGCACTACGTAGAAACCACCACTAACAGAAATCAACAGTAACCCCCAAGCAAAAATGTGTCCATTCTTTACAGATTAGCTAGCTACTTTCACTGGACAACAGTGATGTTCAGTAGTTGCTACAGATTTAGGGCCTGCAAGCCTGCAATATTTTCTTTTTGTTCTTTCAAAGACTGCTCCCTCCTCATCCTTCCTCTCTTCCTCCCTTCCTTCTCTCCTTCTCTTTCCTCCCTTCTTCCTTCCCTCTTTCTTCCCTTTCCTCCCTTCCCTTTCCTTCCTCCTCATCTCCCTCCACTTTTGTTTTTGAGGCTACACCTAGCACTGCTCAGGGCATTCCTCTGGCCTGCACTCAAGTGTCACTAATGCCAGACTTGGGGGACCTGGGGGTGATCATCTGGTATATCAGGGGTTGAACCTGGCTTGGCTGTGTAAGGCAACCTCCCTACCTCACTGTGCTCTCACTCTGACTCACTTTTAAGGTTTTCCAGAGATGTAGCTCCTCGGGCTGTTTTCTTAGTATGTGGGAACTCTGGAGTCAGTCTCAAACACTGGTTGGTCCCCCATCAGTGCTAGGACTGGTCTTTGAGCACTGAGCCAGGAGAACCTGAGCACCACTAGTTGTGGCCCCTAAACAAAATCAGAAACCAAGAATCAGAAAGTTTTGTGACTTCTCCCCTACCTTAAAGCCTTCCCTAGACCAGTGGTTTTATAAGTGTTTTATATCTTTACAGTTGCACTAATCCATCAACTAGTTGTCTAAAAGCACTGTGGTGGATCATTCTTCCACTTCCCCCTGCCCTTTCTCTCCCTCCCTTCCACATTCAGCCGCCCCCCCCCCCCAACAAAGCCTATAATCCTAACCGAATGTGCAGGGGAGACATATTGGATATGGAGTTCTGCCATTTATAGATCACGATTATCCTGTTGTCGATTGCCTCGAGCAGGCACCAGTAACTCCTTTGTTCTAGCCCTGAGATTCTAAAAAAGTGCCACATTCGAGGCTCTTTCAGGGTTAGGAGAATGAATGTGGCATTTATAGAGACTTGGGAAATAGCTTACGTTTACCATTGATTTGCCATAAGGGAAAAAGTTTCTTTTTACTTAAATCAAAAATGTTTCTGGAAGCATTGCCTCATGTAGCCATGGGATCTTCATAACAGAGAATCAATCAGCTGCTACTCTTTAATACTTACCAAGTCTTAGGCTATTTCTCTTTGTAGGAATAAATTTCATTCCCTTAAAAAGATAACTATAGCATTTCTTTAGTGGGAATTTCCTTATATCTCTTGTCTCATTTCAGTATTTTTCTACATGGGAAAAATGGCTAATCCCTGAAAGCTAAAAACCAGAACTGAATAGTTTCTTGCTGAAAGAGGACCAAGGTTCCTTTGCTTTTTATGTGTGTGTCCACAGTTTTAAAATATTTTGAAATTGTGAAGTGTTTCAAACACTATGATAAAAAGCACCATAGTCTTGTATCGTCTTAATGAAAGAAATCGAGGGTCAGGGAGACAGATATTTATTAAAATTTGCCCATTTCCTGGTTTGGAGAGATAATTTAGTGAATTGGAGCACATACTTTGCATGAAGGGAGCTCAGGTTTAATTCCCGGCACCTACCCTGAATACCACTGGGAGTGCCTTCTGAGCACTTAGTTGGGAGTAGTTCCTGAGAACCACCAGGATTGGCTCAATGTTCTTTCCCCCCAGTTGGCCATTGTGGAAATAAAAAGGCAAATCTTCATATACATTGCTCACAAATTACATTGAATTGCCTAGTGTGTTATCTTGGTTCATTACCTCTTAACAGTTTTCTAAAACTAGCAAAAAAGTATTTTTTTAATGTTTTATTTAATTTTAGTAGCACTAATCTTGTGATTACATGAGGGCATATTTCAAAGGAGTTTATGAAAGGATTGAATTATAATTATAATTGTTGCGCCAGAAATATTGAGCTGTTCTGAAAAGCCACTTGTCTTTTCTGACCTAGATACATAGTTTCCAACTGTGGCAGAGGATGCCAGCAAGAGCATGGGGTTGGCGCAGTTGGCGAATTAAGCTATATTACCAAGGCTCTAATATGTTTCTTACTTTCAGTACTGTTATTTATACAAAGTATTCTGTATTGATGTAATGTTTGGCCAGTTGGTGCATTTTTTTGCAGTCAGACCCATCATTTATTTCTTGTTTTGTTTTGAGGACACAACCCTGCATCTGAGGGCTTGCTCCTACCTTGTGTTTAAGAATCACACTTCTGTTGGTACTTGGGCGACCAAATGTGGTGTCAGGGTCAGCTGGTGCAAGACAAATGCCTTAACCACTGTACTATCTCTCAGGCCCCTCTCCTTCTGTTACTTAATTTACCAAATAGTTTTTAATAGTACTGCTTATTTATAACTAGATTGCAGGTTCTGAGATTGCTTTGCACATCTGACAAGAGAAATAATTACATGCATTCTCTCCCCAGATATGATCGCTTTATTCTGTAGAATGAGCCCACAGAGGCTGTTGAGAACCAGATACTGAAACTTGTTTTCAGAGGTTCTAGTTTGTGTGTTGTGTTAAGTCTGCATGGCACTTACCATGTGAAGGCACAGAAGTGAACTATACTTGGGTATTTGCCTGTTTCTGGGCACATTACTCCTTCCTTTTGATGAGAATAGTCACATGATTTGTAAATTCTAAAGAAAATATAATGGTCGTTGTTGCACTCTTGAGAAGAAAATAAATAACTGCTAAGGCATATGAAGTTTGGAGTACAGTTTCATGATTGATTATCATTTAAAAGACTTGATCTCAAGTTGAACTTTTAAAGATCACGGCAAAATTATATACGTACTCCTTTTTGCTTCTGGAAACAGTGATGTGAATCAGAAAAGATTCTAGTGCTTTGATCCTATTTCAAGAAATTCTTTCAGTGTGTCACCATAGACAAATCACTCAACATCTGTTTGTTTTTTAAACAATTTTACAAGAAAGTTTTATCACCAATTGCTACCATGTTCCTGGCCTGACTCCACTGTTCTCAGTTTGGGAAATTAATCTGCATGCAGAAATGAATTCTCTGAATAACTCCGGTATTTGGGTTTTGTGACTGAAATCTCCAGACTCTCAGGGATTCAGGAATGGGTTACCTTCTCCCATTTCCCTATACTTCCGGAAGTCCTGGCAGTCATATACATGCCCCAAAGCTGCAACCCCGTTAAAAACTTAACTCCGGTTCTATCATCCTGTTAAAAATTTTAGATTAACTGGAGTGACATCTCAAACTCAAACTACAACACTGATAAGTCAGGAGTAGTGTACCAGATTCGATGGTATGTAATGTAGAAGGCAACCAGTCATGATTAACAAAATATAAACACGGAAAAACTTAACCTGTAACATTTTAGTAATCTCTTATGTGCAAGGACTCAATGACTCCAGGGTGACATACAGTAACTTTCTTCTAAGGAAACTTTTTTTATTATTCTGTTAGCAAATTATTGATAACAAGCAATATAAAATAAATTATTGAGGGCCTGCCTATGAACAGAGTGGTTGGGAAAATTAGAGCCATTGGTGGAGGGAAGGTTTGTAATGGTGGTAGGATTGGTGTTGGAATATTGAAGGCTCATAACAAATCATTATGAGCTACTTTGTAAACCACAGTGTTTATATAAAGTATAAGGGATAATAAAATTAAAATTTTTAAAAAATTAATAAAAAGAGGAAAAAACATACATACCCAACCCAATTTAAAAGTTGGTAAAAGCACTTTCACCTTGTCGGAGATTAGCCCTCATCTCAGAGAGATGTTGACTTTGGACTTTTTCCCCTCTGGAGAAACCTACTTTCTTTCTTGAACATGCATTTTTTTTCCCTCTCCCCTCATTTTTCTCTAAGTAAAACTGTCTTACTTAAAGAAATAAAAGTTGGTAAGTCATTTGAATTTAAAAAAGAAGAAAAGCTTTGTTCTTTTCCCCCAGTGATTTTCAGGATGAGCCTCAAATGTGACGCTCTATGAGAAAATTTTAGTTTGAGAAAATTGAGTTTCTCCTTTGTGCCTGGCATTTTTCTAGATGTAAAAAAAATAATAAGATAGAAAATATGATAAACCTATGGTAAATTCTATGGCAAGAAATTGAATAGAGTGAGAGGTGTATTGGGGTATTGAAACTTCTTATCAGTCAGGGATGGGTTTATAATAAAGTGACGTCACTAAGTGAGGAGGATAATAGGGAATAAGATAAGTTAATAGGATTCTTACTATTAGGGCATTAAGGTGTTTTCTCTGAGATGAAAAGGGTTCTCCCCCCCCCCCCCCTC
>JAOXYA010000028.1:5728722-5752817 GCA_028565675.1 Sorex palustris | reverse complement strand
CTCTGATGCTATCTCTCTCTCTCTCTCTCTCTCTCTCTCTCTCTCTCTCTCTCTCTCTCTCTCTCTCTAATAGCTGTTTTGACTATATTGTGTCCTTTTGCAAGAAATGATTACATGAACACTGAAGTGATTTCATGTACCACCCTCAACTTCATACAGTTTTAGTACAGGTTATGAAAAGTAAAACAGAATTTAAGAAATGTTTCAGTCAATAAAGCACTTTCTTATTCAGCATACATTTTGTCTCCAAGGAGAGATTTGAGACTGAACCAGGCATTCAGACATGATTCAGATCTAGGTGTCTGCCCCAGTGGCAGTTTGGGGACGGATAGGATAAGGACAGACACTGGAGGAAGTGCTCCCATGAAGGGGTGCTGGTGGTCTGTGTCGCACTGTTGGCAAAGGCATGAGCAACAAGCCCGAGATTCTTCTTCACAGAGGAGAAGGGAACTGACCCTGCTCTAAAGGACCCTGCTCATTACAGCGAGAGAAGGAGGGGAATCAGGCCACACAGCAGTAATGGGGTTAGGATAGTGGCATGAAATGTCAGAAGGTTTTGTGTGCATATTCGTGTGTTTGGGCCATACCCAGCGATGCTCGGGGCTTATTCCTTGCTTTGCACTCAGAAATCTCTCCTGTGGGTTCTTGGGGGACCATATGGGATGCTGGCAGTTGAACCTGGGTCATCCATGTACAAGGCACACACCCTACCTGCTAAACTATTGCTCTAGCCCTGTAATGTCAAAATGTTTAATTTGTCTTGGGTGCTGTATGAAGAGCACATGTATGGTATTATACTCTTGTTCTAGTTTTAAAACTTGATTCTATCAGTTAACTTTCCTAGAGATTTACACAAATGTTTGTGTTTTGGGGGGGGGTGGTGGTCAGGGTGCCATTCTCAGTAAAAAAAAATTTGTGCCGGGGCCTGACTGCTGGGGATCAGGGCCCCACGTACAGGGACGCTTTCTAGTCCTGGTCTCATTTATCCCAATATTTATTATGTATCACTTAAATTTTTCATAATTTTAAGTTGTGTTAAGAGTAGATTCTGTTTGTTTGTGGGCCATAGTCGGTATTATAGTTCAGGGATTACTTCCGGTAGTGCTTGGGGGACCATATAGGATACCTGGGGTTGAACCGCAGTCTGCTGCATGCAAGGCAATTGCCCTACACACTATTCTATGCTCCAGGAGTAAATTTTAAGAATTTAAGGTATGACTTCTGTTAGCACAGAATTTCTAATCTCTAACAATACTGTAAAGTAGCTTGGTTGTTTCCTGTTTTATAGATGAGAAAATGGGAAATCAGAAATTACATTTCTAAGGATGTGTAAGAAATCAGAGCTAGAATTAAGTACTTTAAAACTTCTTTGTTTGGGGGGCTGGAGAAATAGTACAGTTGGTAGGGTGTTTCTCTTGTATGCACTGACCCTTATTCGATACCTGGCACCCCAAATGGTCCTCCGAGCCCTGCCGGGAGTGATCCCTGAGCATTGTTGGGTGTGAGACTCCTTCCCTTCCCTCTGACCCCAAGAAAAACCTCATGCAAAACTTTGTTGTTTTTTTTACTTGTTTTGTTGACCGTGATGCTAGTTACCTGTTTCACCAGTGTTTGTTGGGTGGTCCTATCCTGGGACCAGAGTTCAACAAGAAGTAGACCTTGCTCTCGGCTGCAAGCGGGTCCAGGTGTGCTTTTAGTGTAGCTTGGCCCGTCCCTGCTCTCCTGAAAGAGGCTCTAGAATGCACCGTGTTTTCCAGCTTTGAGAGTTGGGTCATTTGAGTGGTTCTAAGAATCTTTTTGTTCAGCCAGCTGTATTTGTGAATGTTCGTATATGCCAGCTACACTGCTAGGTACAGGTGGTTCGGAGATGTAGGAGACTCGGTTTCCCTCACTCTAGTGGGGATTATAGGTAGTGAGGGAACCGGTTACATTCCAGGATGTCCTGGTGGGTCCGGAGAGGCTTTGCAGGCTGTGGTACAAAGCAGCCCCAGGACTGACAGGCCAGGGCGTTCTGGGACTGGGTCTCATCTCTCCGGCATTGGAAGCTGTCTTCAGGGCTGCAGGCCTGGGCCAGGTGGCACTTGAGAACTGGACTGCTGCTGATGGCCTCTGTCCAGACTGATGTGCTTTCTTCTTCCTTGTACCAGGCTATGGAACACCATATGGTTACAGCACAGCAGCCCCTGCCTATGGTATGTACCCCATCTTTCTGGTTTCTCCTTTGAGCCACTCTGTCACAGACGCCCACTGCACAGTTTGTACCTAGGGTTTCTTGACACGACTTGGAGGATCTCAGACCTGTTTATTCACTCTAGTGACCCAACTCAAATTCCCTCTGAAAATGCCACAACCTTGTGGTTCTTGGTTTGGTTGGAGTTGCTCCTTTCTCTGCTTTGCCTGACCGAAGGACTGCTTGTTCTAATTGCCTGTTTCTGACCATATTGAAATTAAATATTTGAAGTAGTTCTTCTTACAGCCAACTTATACTCCATTCAAAGGCTACTGAAGGGCCATACCAAGTTTCTGGCTTGGCTGTCTGCCAGTTTTATAGCTTAATTTAAGCTTCTGGTTTGCAACTGTGTGCAATATAAGAATAGAAAATGCTGTTACTTCAAATTTGTGACAGCCTTTTCCCAAAAGGTTTGCTTTAGAATTGGAGTGAACGAGTCATAGAGAGGAGGTGATGGGGGTACCTACCTCAGCAGTGTCACTTGAGTGACTACTGCGGAAAGGCCATGGCACCAGTCCACAAATCACATGGACATCTACTCTGCTCTGCCCACCCCCTCCCAACATCACCCCCGTATGCAAAAATGCAGAAACAATTCTAGTGGCCCTTTGGATAACTTTTGAATGAGGTTTATGTGGCAATGGAGGCGAGTAGGTTTGGAGTCAGTGATATGCTGTCTTGGACATTCTCCCGAACTCAGGCGCTACATTAAGGATTGACCATCCGCAGGATGCTTGTCTCCGAGAGAAGAGAGCAAAAGTGTGTGTTTGCGTGTGTGTGCGCGCGCATGCACAGTGGGGAGTGTGAGGGTGTGAGCGTGCAGTGTGCAGTCTCGTGTACACAGAAGGAAAAGACCGTGAATGTGCTACTTACGACCTTAGACCTCTACATAAGCCTCAAGACCTTTCATTATGCTTTCTTCTCTTCATGCATCAACTTTTCCCTTTTTGTTTGAAAATTAAGGGTTCTCACGACACTGCTGATTGAGGCTTTCATGATTTCATAACTTTAGAAATAAGTAGAAAGTGGATAGTTTTACCGTTTTCTCCGTTAAAATGGTTTGCCTCCGACAAAGATGCGGAGAGCTGCAAGAGTGAAACTCTTGAGGTGAATTTTCTCTTCGGCAGTGTTCCGAGACTGGAGTTTCCCTCCTTTCCCTCAGGTTTGATTGAGGCTCTCCCATAGGCTCTGTATTCTTAGATGGGGGGTGATTAGGAGTTAAAGGACTCATCCAAGAATATTATCTGACACAATGTTTTTTTTTTTCTAAAGTCAAGTACTGTAGCTTCTTTTGATTTGGCCATTTGCTTTTAACCATTCAGCAAACATCTGAATACCCAATCTCCTCATCCTTGCTGTCAGTTAGGTGTGGTTAGTTTATCCAATACATTTAGTCTCACTAGACTCATAATACATCTTATATGAGTGCCATGGCATCTGCCTCCCTAGGGCAGGCCCTGAAGTCCTGGATGGGTGTTTATTTGTTTATTTTTGGGAAGTATCCAGTCCCTAGTGCAGATATGCTAGAGCTTAGTCCCCTTCCCCCCTTCCATACTTTATAGCTAGCCTATAAGCTGCATTCATGTTTCCCCTCAGTCTTTTTAATTTCTCTTCTCTTGTTCCCCCCTTTCCTCTAACATTATACTTTCACCCCGTGGCCTCCGTGGCCCGCTCCGAAGGCTCCTCTCTTCCATGCCATATAACTGACTTCCAAAGCTGATGAAATTTGACGCCCCCATTTTTCACATAAAAGATTTGGTTTTTAAATGTTACTGTGATGCCAACCTACTAAAACGATGCTTTATTTTGGCTGTAAGGTAAATATGTCTTTTGGCCTTTGTAAAGCTGTTGCATGTGGGGTAATTTCCCTCTGATCATCTGGTGCTCTTGAATACCTGCTGTTGCTGCTTTGTGATTTCTCCATAGGTTAAATATCAGAATAGAAAGAGCAGATTTCAAATCATGCTTGAGTATGCAGACGTTTGTGAGGCCACAAGAACTTATTGATCACAAAAATTAAGAAAGCAATTAATCTTTCCAGATTTGCCATGCCAATATTGGCAGTAGCCACGATGAAGAGAAATGCTGGGTCACGCCTCCACTCTTAGCTGACTCCCTCGGGAGCCCACGCCTGCACAGAAAACTGTGCTCTGACCCTTGACGGGTGCTGTGTCTCCTGCACTAGGTGACAGGCTAAATTGAGAACCAATATGGATTTCAAGACTCCCTTAGGCCATGAATCAATAGCATTGCTTTTGTACCTTAGAATTTATGGCAGCTCACTCAGATGAAGTTGCTTTCCAAATATCATTCTTCCTATGATATAGCCAGCTTGATTTTGAGTGGAAAATCTTACCAGAATATTAAGCGCAATTTCCAAATGGAAGATACGAGCGAGAGATACGTGGGCCTCTTCCAAAAAAATGGTACATGTTGACTGACTAATCTGGAAAAGGTTAATGATAATTAATGTGAGATTTTTTTTTTACCTGAAATTTTTATTGGATTATTAAACTTATTTGGAGTCCTCTCCGTTTCTTTTCTCTGTAGGTTTACCCAAGAGAATGGTTCTGTTACCCGTTATGAAATTCCCAACATATCCTGTTCCCCACTACTCATTCTTTTAGCAAATGACAGAAGCTAATTCCTATTGAACAACAATACAGTACAATACAGAATGTTAGAGAAAAGCCTTTTTATTCTGCTTTCTTTGAACACATACTTGATCAAAATTATTTGTAAAGAACATCTTTCCTACTTTTTGATTTTAACAAATGCAAATTTAGTTCTCTAAAACTTGAAAACAAACAAAAAAAAAGAAACTAGTTCTGTGAAACGGTACCTCATTTCCGGAAAATAACTTATACCAGCCCTTCTGTTCTAGGGAAATAAGTCTAGCAGTTCAAAGTTTAAGTTTTAAGAGGAGTATCAGATTATGTAAAATTAAATTTGTGAAGGATGTATAGTCTCAAACACTGATCACAAATAAACTGCTTTGTTGTAACACAGAGTACTGCCTGGTTCCTGATGCAGTCACTGATTCTTAGTTGATTGAAATGTATTTGCCCCAGGGCACTTTAATTCTATTTGGGCTGTAGTTATTTTTTTTAATACAATAGAATTTTCATTTAAACTTTGTAAATATTAAAGTGTGTAATTAAAGCCAATAAAATATGGGTTTGAATATTGTTTTAGCTTATTATTTTTGATATGTTTTGGTATCAAATTACACGGAATTGAAAATCAATAATAATTTAGCCCTAGAAACCCATTCATTTGTAAGCAAACAGCTAAACACAAAGCAAAGGCAATTGTTAGTTTGAGCCAGTCTACTCTGTAAGCCCTTTGTAGTTCTGTTGTACAAGGGCAGCCCCTATAACGGTATACTCTGTTATTTGAGCATTGCTTATTAAAATGATGGCACTACCCAGAGATGGGGAAGGAGGAATGTGATTATTTTAGTTTACGAATTTCCAAGTTTTAAAAAAATAATAAATTAATCAATCAATCACCTTTTCTTGTTCTTGTGGCCTTCTTCACTCTGTAAGATACTGTGCTCACTCCCTGGCTTTTTTCATGCAGATAGAAGATTAGTGACTTTTTTTGGATTCATTGAAGGGTCTTTTTCCTCTTCAATTACATCAGAATCTAAAGCAGCAACAGGGTCCCCATAAAAACTTGCTCTTCAATTGTCCCAGTTCTTGTTGAGTGCTGCTGTGAAAAGTGACAGGTTTCAGCCATGGGTCAGCATTTATTTTTAAGATAACTGATTAAGCCGGTGAAAAATGAATCAGTCAGTAACATTGTGCTGTTCTGTCAAGGGCGCAGACTTAAGTCTTCCACTTGCATTCTCACCTCGTTTGGAAAGCGTATGACGTTACTAGAAGGTAATGGTTTCATTAAGGTACCCACCCCCATGAAGGCAGCAGGATGTGGGCCCGGCTGTAGCTACAAGTGGCTCTGTCTCAAAATTGTCCATTTTCAGTATGGAGTAGCAATTCTCTCCTCTCATAAATTCCAGTAATTTGGAGCTGGACATCACTGCCTGATATTCACGGGCTTTACACGGTGTGTAAATTTATGTACCAAAGATTGTTGGGGCCACTAAATGTGAATGAAATGGGCAATTTAAAACAAATCCAGTGTCCCTTCTCCAAAATGTATTTCTTCCATAATGGCTTATTTGTGACTTTGGCTCCTGGATCATTTATCTTCATTAGTGGTGGGTGATACTTTAATAAAACCGCGTCACTTGCTAGAAATAGCTGTGAACTTACCATACTCATCCTGTGCATTAGTGGCTAGACATAATAAACAAGGGGCCCATTGCAGCTGGGAGTGTCTATGTTTCATTGATCTGTTTTGCTGACCTATGGATGAAACAGAGCCATCACTGAGAAGAAAAAGCATGGCTGGTAGTGTCCAGTTTTTAATTGATGCTCTATTTACGATAGTCCTCTTTGCTTCTGAATACTATTAATTGGCAGCAGCAGCTGTATTCTTATTGGAAATTGATTGTCAAATTTGCATTCCAACTTGGAATCTCCCTGGAGATTTCTTTTAGAAAATTCTTCTGAAGTCGCTGTCTAACTCAGCCCCCAAGAATGGGAAAGGGAGCTGTGCTCTTTTCCAACATGATGGCAGTCATTTCAAATGGTTCCTACCAAGTCTTTTTTTTTTTCCTTTAATTTTGTTGTTTGTTGGAAGTTACTAACCATGTTGTAAACCTGCCCAGTTGCTGCAAACTTTTACATTTCTCTGCTTTACTTAAAATAATTGAGCTGTCAGTCCTTTGTTAGAAGTGGTAACCATGCAAGTTCGACTGTGGAAATTTTGTAATGAATTAAGTGTCCCTCCCCCTTTTGCCCTTCCCATCCCTCATTTTGTAATGAAAATTCCACTTGCAGCTGAAAGAGCAGAGAAATATAAATGAAGCTCTTGGCTTCACCAAATTCTCTGAAATTAACACAAAGTTTTGCTTCTCTGCTCTTTTCTCCACTGTAGGTGGTTTTTTCATTGACAGTCCCTATTGCCAGCCTCTGAGCGTCGCACCATTTATTATTCACTTGGGCCCTCAAGATTTCTTCTCTGACTTCTAGAACCATCAGGTTGTCTGGCTTGAAATGGCAATTTCTATGTTCTGATCTTAAAAGCAATGTGATCCCCTGCGGCTTTCCAGCTTTCAGAAACACTACCCTGACACATTCTTTTGGAAAGCAATGACTGAGCATTTTAAAGAAGAGCAATACTTTATCCAGAGCCACGGTGTCTGTTTTAAAACTTTTTCTTTTGAAACCTAGCAATATCTCAAGTTCAGCCCTCTGCTCTAGTCTCTTGTCAGGGAGTATACAGACCAACGGAGAACTTAGAACTAGCGCGTGAGCTGTGCTGTCTTCTGACCATTTTTAAACATTTTTTTTAGCACATAAACCCAACTGTTGCACTCCTGCCTGTGTCAGTTAGTGCTTTCATAATTTCCCAGAGATAGGGGTCCTCCTCCAAGCCATACTCTTTGCATGGGGGCTGGTGCCCAAACAGGGATGTGCCCTGCAACCTGTGTCTTCAGGCTGCAGGAGCGGCCACCTCCCGTGCAAGGGGATTGGTCCCGTGAATCCCCAACATACCTCATGCTGGCTCGATGCAGTGCGTGGTGCAGTGAGGTGAGGAGTCCTAGCGCTGTCTGTTGTCTCTCTCATTGTTAACCTGGGCAACAATCCCTGGATAGGTTCTGCTGCTATTATTATTAGCCTTTTCTTCTTTAGACGAATTAATTTTTTTTTCCTTGGGTGAATGTTTGAAAATCGTGAATCAGTCACCATTATTAATTGAAGAGCTGGGTATACCTCGTTAATGTATTTTTAAAACTGGTGTTGGACCCTCTGTGTATTTCAGGTTAATACTTTTAAGCAGTTTTCAGCACGTTTATCTCACTTTATTCTCGTTCTCCTCGGACCTTCGTAGCCATATCACTTGTATAAAATAGGCCGAGATATAGTGACTGTAAGCTGTGGTCTCAGTATACAAAGGTAAGCTCTTTTATTTTCTGATTAAAGAGAAAATGAATTTAAAAAAATCAATGAACACAACATGCATATATGACAATCATATATGATGTATTTGATCGCCTAGGTCTTATGTCATCACACTAACTTAAAGATTTTTATGATCTAAATGTAAACTAGTTATTTGCAGCATCTGTTTGAATCCCTTGTAATTTACTTTTTAGTTGAGAGACGTTTTACGTTTGCTGAAGTGTGTGTGTGTGTGTATGTGGGTGTGTGTGCGCGCGTGTGCGTGTGCGTATGTGTAGAGACTTAGGATGTGACCTAAATGTGAATTGCACACATGTACTTGTTCACGAGAGCGGAGGGAGTCCCCTGAGAAGAGGCCGGAGCAGCCAGGTCAGCTACAGTGCTGACTGGGCTGGATTTTTTTTTTTCCTTTTGGGTAGCTGTTATATAAGCTGAGGGTCAAAGTGCCAATTTCTTAAGGAGAGAAATTTCTCCAAGAAATGAGAATCTCTGATCTATGTTGTATGTCCCAGTACAACTGCAGCAAGAAGCCATACATTTAAAGCAATAGAAAATGAAAAATACCAAAACCTTGAGGTAACTATGGGAAAATCTAGAATTGTAACTGAGATAAGCTTGACTGTTTGCAGAGGAACTCTGGTGAGACTCGGGTGGCGAATACCCGGTGCAGAGAGACCAGGCAGCCTCCGAGCAGTTCATCTCTGTTCTGGGCTCCTTGGGTAAATGAGACGTTCCCACCTTACTCAGCTACTGTGAGTTCCTGTAAAAGGGGAGAAGATTAGGCCAAATATTTTAATAAGGATTTGCTTCATTTAGTGTGTCCCATAAATGCATTTTATATGTGATAGATGTTTTATGCTAAAGCTGTATTTGATATATAGAGATTAAATTGAATATTATGTTTTATATTTGTCTCTAAGTAGCAGTTTTCTTTTTATTACTAACTTTGAAGGTTGCTGGAACAACTTTTTCCCTGCCATACAGAAGCTGTATGTATGTCGAATGTCGCTTTGGCATCCATAAAAAAGACTGTACAAAGTCTAGAGGCTTAAGTACCAACTACATTCCAGATCCGATCACACAGCCCATTATGTGCCCGATTCTTTGGGTGCTAGTGAATCAGAGGTCGGCCCTGGGAAGCATTGTACGTCTGAGGTCTTTCTGCTGCTGGAATTGGGCCTCTTGTCAACATTTTAAGTTGGGAAATATGTGCAAAAGCAGTATCATCAGATGATTAGCTTAATGGTGTATTTATAAATGATTTAGTAGCATGGGCCCACAAACATGCCAGCAAAGGGCATCATTCAAAACTTCATGCAGTAGGAGACTGAGCGATAGTACGGCGGGGAGGGCGTTTGCCTTGCATGCGACCGACCTGGGTTCAGTCCCTGGCATCATCTCATATGGTCCCCCAAGCACAGCCAGGATTAACTCCTGAGTGCAGAGCCAGGAGTAACCGCTGAGCATCACCGGGTGTAACACAAAAAGAAAAAGGAAAAAAGAAAAAAAAAAGAAACAATATAAGTTACTTCTGGCAGTTAAACCAACTCTGTGTATGTTCTTGGCTCTCTGTCCACGTAAGCAAACTAAATGAATTGAAATGAATAGCAGATATTCTTGCCCTTTATAAACAGTTCTAATGCCATAGCAAAGAACAAAATGGTTAATTTAAATGCCGACCATCTATGTATATTATTTAAAATAAAAATGAGAGACATTTTACCTTCACGATCAGCCATTCAATGTAATCTCCCTGTTCTTAGAATTGAAAATTTTCAATGTCGAGGGAATGGCGTGAGGCGATTCCTGTGAGTTCCTGCCTCCCAAGCAGTGAAATTTCCTTCTAGCAGCCTAGAGCCCTCAACCCCAGAAACATTCAGTGCAGTTAAAGCTGAGACCAGTCTTTCTCTGTCAGTGGTCTTCCTGCAGCTGCTGTGTTCCAGAGCCATCTGGAGCCTGGGGCCCTCTGAGGTCAGGGAGGACAAGCAGAGCCTTCTTTGTTCACGCGCTCGCTCTTGCCATTGGCTGCCAGGCCGTCTCGTGACCTGAGGCTCCTGTGTGCGGGGAGGCTTGGACGGGAGATGAACACTGAATAGCAAGGCCAAGCCAGGAAGCCACCTCTTGCTGAATTGCGCTTCACATCAGTGGCTCCCCAGCACAGAGCCATACTTCCTAGATAAGGACGAGTTCCATTGACAGGCACATCTTCTGGAAAGATGGGTTTAAGTCAGGAATCGAGGTAGTTGTGAGAATAGGTTTGCTTCCTCTCATTATTGTTTCAAGTGAAGCTAACAGCTTCCATTGATGCTTGGAGCAGTGATCTTTGGAGAGTCTCAAAAATAGCACCAGAATGCAAATTAGGTTATGTAAGCTTTACAGCACGGCCAGAAATAGGGAAGAGAAACCAGGTGGCAATCTGGGCCAGAGTATTTCTAGCCCTCTCACAGAGTCCCATGGGGCCTGGGAAGTGAGTGAGTTCATACCTGTGCAGTGCATTGAGGGGTAACTGACCTCTATGAGTACGTAGTTAGTTTTGGTGTGGTTAGTGGAGTTGATGGGAAATTAACACTGGGAGTGGGGCTTGCTGGCAGCCCGGGGCCTGATCCTGAGGATGCTATGGTGGTGTCTTTGTGCCCACTGATTTGGGGTCTGCCAGGGCTTGGGAGAGGCCCCCTGCTGTGTTGTCTGCTGCTGGGCTTGGAGCCAGTGGGGTAGACTTGCTTCGAGACTTGAGGGTTCTTAGGACTTCTGAGCGGCCGAGCTTAGCGTGTTGGCCTGCTGAGTCCATGTTGCCAGGCAGTGCATTAATAAGGAAAAAGAGTGTTTCTTGCTAGCTGTTCCTGGAACTGTGTCGTCAGAGCAGTGCCTTGTCACCCTGTCAGGGAGCAAGTTATTTTAAGCCACAGAAAAAAAAGGGGATTGGGTTGGGGGCTTTGGCTGTTGAAGCATGCATCTGAGGAGTAGACCTGCGGCCTTTGTCCTTCAGCTCTTTGGAGAAAACTGATCTGTACTCCTCACCACTCTGTTATTCTTGGGGGAAACTCTGTCCTCCTGCCTCTGTGCATGTAACTCTCTCGAGGCGTAGTTGGGGGTAATGGGTGAAGTTGGCATTTCTGGATCAAGTCCAGGGTGTGTTCCTGCAGAGACCTCGGGGCCATGAGACTCGGGCAGAGGTGCTCCTGGTGGAAGGCAAGCGAGGCCTGGCAGATGGTGGGGACAGTGACCCAGCACCACCTCTAAAAGCAAAGAAGGTGGATGTGGGTTCTTGTCTGGGTTTTCTATACTGCAAGAGAGATTTAGATAACTCTCATGTCATGGATTCCGCAGGTGGGGGGGCGCCTGGTGGATTCGCTCCCTTACTGCATCTAGGTTGAGCGAGGCGAGGCCCTGTCTGGTTTTTCCTCAGAAGTCAGTTGTTCGAAGCAGAACTGCTTGGCTGTCAAGTAAAGGCAGGGGGGCCCGGACATGGTTCATTCCTTACAAAGGCCTGAGGTGCAGGGGCCAGAACGATGGTACAGCGGGTAGTCCCCTGGGCTCGACCCCAGGCACCTCATATAGTTTTCCGAGCCATGCCAGGAGTAAGCCCTGAGCACCGCCGGGGGTGGCCCAAAGAACAGAACCAGGCTTGCATCCCCGAGTCTGACCCCCAGTGCTGCCCGCCAGTGCCCAGCACCATCCTGGCAGGGTCCACTCTGAGAAGACCAGAGGCCGCGCTCTCTGGAACTCATGCAGTTGCCAGGACACTGGTAGTTTGTATTTATTTCCTATTTGTCTTTTTCGAATGACTAGTCAGAGTAGCGCTGTAGCACTGTCCTCCCGTTGTTCATCGATTTGCTTGAGTGGTCACCAGTGACGTCTCACAGCAGCAAATTGTGAGAGTAGTTGTTACTGGTTTTTTTTTTTCATTTGTTTTTGCATATTGAATACATCACGGGTAGCTTGCCAAGCTTTGCCACGCAGGCGAGATACTCTCGTAGCTTGCTGGGCTCTCCGAGAGGGGCAGAAGAATCGAACTCAGATCAGCCAGGTTGGCTGCATGCAAGGCAAATGCCTTACCCACTGTGCTATCGCTCCAGCCCAACTAGTCAGAGTAGAAAGTAGTATTTGTTTCTCAGTTGGCAGAAAACCGGTGCTGATGACTTTGAGTTTGTTTTTTAGAGAAAGGTCTTGACCTTTCTTTGCCCAGCTTTTCTGCAGCGGAACCCTGTCACCACCCTTGGTGGCAGAAGGTGCCCCTACTGGGCATGTGCGTTCTCTGGGCACTGCTGGAGCCCAGTGTCTGCCATGTCTCTTCTGCCTTGGTCTTTCTGTAGTTCCTGTCAGAGGCCACTTGCCGCCATGGGCAGCACATGGAGGAAGCAGGAATGGAAGAAGGAAGGAAGGAAGGAGGGAAGGAGGGAAGGAGAGGGCTCCACCGCCCGGTGGAGGTGTGTTCATTCTGGAAACCACCTTCTTGAGGTGGGCGTCTTCCTATCGAGCAGCTACAGTCAGCTCGATTCTAGAGTGAAGCCGGTGCTGTCACAATGCCCCTTCCCCTGAGGGCGTGGCCTCTGCACCAAGCCCTCTGGGGCTGGGCCTGGACTCTTCTGCTGACCCCTGGCCTTTCTGACCTGAGGCCATTTTGGCTGTAGATACACACACACACACACACACACACACACACACACACACACGCGCGTGCGCACACACGCACACACACGCACACACTCACACATGCGTGTGCGTGTGTAATTTTTTTTCTCATAAAATTGGGCTGTTATCTTCAAATAATGTTGGAAAACATTACAGACAGCGGAGACTGGAAGTCGGAAGGGTGACTGACAGGAAGCTTTAGTGTTTGGAGCTAGGTGTCCGTGTAACTGGGGAGAGGTGCAGCTCCCCTTCTTCTGTAGCTGATGGTCCGCCTCTCTGAGGGGCGAGAAGGTATAGAGCTGTCCCGAGGGAGTTGGCTTTGGCTTTGAAGGCCGCTGAGGCTCCTCCTCCCTGAGAAAAGTGGCCATAGCCCTGGGGGGTGGGAGTGGGTCTGCGGGGGTGGGGAGGTGTTGAGCGGACAGGGGCTGCCCGTGTCCTGCATTTAGTGGGCACCCCTCTGCACGGGGAGCTCTGCGGGTCTGTCAAAGGCTGGGCATGCGTGGGGTGGAGATCAGTCCCATACCCCTACAGATGTGGGTAGGACATTGCTCGCACGGTTGCATGGCTCTGACCACAGGCTGACCAGTGGGACCCGGCAATCTCGCTGGGACCACCACCTGGTTTGGGTGAGAGTGTGGTGGTTCTGACCTGGGAGAGTCTTCAGTGTTTGGGGTCAAACCCTGCGCCCCTCCAGGACTGCCCTGCATGCAGTGTTTTTCCCAGCCTGCTCGTGAGGGCTTTGTTCTGTGGGTTTGCTTTTGTTTGGTGCCCACGCTGGTGATGCCGAGGGGACCACAGAATAAGGCGGGAACTGAAGCCCGGTGTCCTACATGGGCACAGGCGCTCCAGCCTGTTGCCCCTTGCCCCGGCCGCGCCCTCGATAGAGACAGCCTCTGCCTCCCATTCCGGCCAGGAGATGTGCTTTCTCCAGGCGGGACCAGGGGATGCACTCTCTCCAGGGGGCAGTCGAAAGTGCGCCACGGCGGCGTACTCTGGGAAGGTGCTCTTACAGCTGAGGACACGGTGGCTCAGACAGGGTGATGGCAGATTGGGTCTGGTGCCCTCCCACCGCCTCTCCGCAGGGGTGTGCTTGGTTTGTGCTGCTGGTCGGGACTGGCATCTGGCTTGTTTCCACACCCACTGGGGCAGCGTCCTCTCCCTCTGCAGCACCGTCCGCTCCCCTTGCTCGAACTCGGGCATTCTCTGTGGGTTGGAACCAACCTGGCCTCCTAGGCCGACTGTCTCTGCTTCCTGGGGAGTAATTGTTCCCAAACTGAAGCTGACAGCCCAAGCCCAGGGGGTGTGGCTGGAGAGATGAGGCCTGGGGCTGGTGGGTGGAGGGTGTGCTGCCTGATGTGTGATTTCGGTGGGCCGCCTTGTCATGCTTGGTCGTGGCTGCTCTGGGTCCCTGGGATGGCCTCAGTACACTCACCAGAAGCCCTGTCATATGGCGCTGTCCCTCGGTGCTCTGAGGCGGGGCATCACGGAAGCGTTCCATCAGAGAGGAAGCGTGCTCAGTTCTTGGCCTGGGAGGCTCCAGTACAGGAAGTGGGCATCACCTGGCAGGGTCCCACTGCTGGGAGGGAGGGGAGCTGCTGCCTGACGCGGGGATTTTGACTATGGACTGGTGGTTGTGCCCAGGGGGAGCTGAGCGGGCAGTGCAGGGTGCAGGGACAGTAAGAGGGCAGAGACCCTTCCCCCAGAGCGCTAGCATCAGGCTTCTCTCTCAGCCAGCCGGGCTGTGCAGAGAGTGGGGTGCAGGACGCTTTGGGGGCTCGAGGGGTCTGGGCCATCTCTTCTTGGGAGAGACCCTTTGGCAGTGGCCTCCTGGCTCCGAGGGACATGGCTACGGCCAGGGGCAGGGAAAACAGTGTGGGAAGGAAGGAAGCACGGCCGTGGGCCTGTGGGCGGGCCTCGTGTCATTGGGCATGGTAGGAAAGGCTGGAGATGCCCAGCCCCAGGGCAGGGGCGATGCTGGGGGGCCCACCTCAGGTGAAGAAGTGGAGTTCCTTGGCCGTCTCATGGTGGGGGCACCGAGCCCCCACCTGCCCTCTGGGGTGCCGTCAGTTGGTGCCTTCTGCTTCACGGGTGGCCCGGGGTTGCCCGCGCAACAGCTCTGGCTTTGGCTTCGTAAGCAGGTGGCACGTGGCTCTCTCTTCCCTGGCAGGAGCTGGCGAGTGCAGGGGACCCGGGACGGGAGCTGGAGACCTGGGCACGGCCAGCCCCGCTGGTTTGTCTTGGTGGACGAGCAGGGAGAGAGGAGTGAGGAGCCAGGCCTCAAGTGAGCACAGCCTGGTGGGGCGCCCATAGGCGCTGCCAGAGCACAGGGGCCTGTCGGTGCGCACCGTGGTGCCAGCGCTGCGGACAGGATGTTCAGACTTGGAGGACGGCCGCTGCCACTGCTCGGCCCCGTTGCTCAGCAGCGGCTATGGCCCAGGGTGGGCCCCAGCAACAGCAGGTGAGCACATGTGAGGAGCACGCAGCAGGGAGCATGCAGCGGGGACACTGGCTGTTCCCATTAGCCCTTGTCTCCAGTTTTTTGGCCTGATGTTAACAGGAATCTTGGTCCCATCTGCTGGCTGGGTCCTTCCGTGTCCCCACCGAGGTTTCCTGAGCTCTGTGTGCAGGGCTGTGGGCCTTCCTGCGGGAAGTTTAGGTTTCGCCTCGCAGGCGAGCATTGGAGGGTGAGCTCAGAGCAAAGTTCAGGCGCAGGAGACCAAGGGCCCTCTGGGGGCTGCAGTGATGGGTGTGGCCCGAAGTCACAGCTGCATTGGGGGATCGCTCTGGCATCGGTAATGCAGTGCCCAGGAGAGGAGCCCCTGGCCCCACCCCCCACCTCGGAGCCTTTTGTCGCCTCCTAAAGGCCACTTAGCACAGCAGGACTCTGAGGCCTGTGTTGGTCCTACTCTGGCTGGGCCTTGTGTGAGTGAGATGGCTAGGGCGGATGGAAGCAGGCAGGACGAACACATCCCACCTCTGTGTGCCTCCCCCCACCCCCCCGTGATAGGTCAGGCCAGGTACAAGGTGCTCAGGGTTGCTGGCGAGATATTCCTGGGGCTCTGCTGGCCACTGTTATGGGCGTGGGGGAGCCCCAGCCATGGCTTCCACCTCCCCATGGCTCTGTGCTGTGACCGGCGTGGCACTGGGGTCATCTGTGGCTGGACAGGCTGGCGGAGGGTGTTGAGGTGCCGGGCCCCCTCAGCACCATGGCCTTCGTCTTGTCCCCTCGAGGCTCTCCTCTCTCAGCCGACGGACACGGTCCCACGGTGCTTTCCGGGCCAGGTTTTGTCCTCGGTACTTGTTTCTGGTGTTTCTAACAGCCGTCTAGAGCTATGGGTGTCCCTTCTCCTCTGTGCTGTCTGGCGGGTTGTGTTGTGCCCAGGGGCTTGAGTCCCTGGCTGATTAAATAGTGGCTTGTCAGCAGCGGTGCAGCCAGGATCTGAGAGGGTGCCAGGGCCCTGCGGCCGTATGTGCTGCCACTCACTGGGCTGGCCCCGGCCCACAGGCCTTTCTGCCACAGGGTCTGAGGCAGTTGTCACCTTCTGCCTTTGTCCATCTTCCCCTCTTGACAGCCACCGGCCACCATCTTTGGCCAGCTGGCCATTCCTAGTCCTTAGAAGCGCTGACCGCTCCCCCCACTTAGCATTGCGCTCAGGCCTCCGTCAGCCGTGTGCTGCCGCCCTGGTCTCAGACGGGGCTAGGGCACTTCCGGAAACAGCTCGAAGGCCGGCCAAGGGTGCAGTAGCCCTCAGTCCTCTCTCCGGCCCCCAGTCCTGCTCTGAGGAGGCTGGAGGCCACCTGGCCAGACCTGGAGGCGGCCGGGTGTAGCGGTGAGTAGAAACCTTCCTGCTGCACGGCCACGCACATGACACTAGTCGAGTGGGTGGCCGAGGTAGCTTTCAGATACGGTTCCAAGTAAATACCTGTAATTATTGACTGTTTCTTTCTGAATCCGCAAGTGTAAATAGTGTCTAGATTTGCAATGCAGAGTCCTTGGCAATAAGTCCTTGTTGTGTACTATGTTAAACGGACCCTGGACTGTCCTTCCCTCTGGGCAATGACCACATGTGGGACTCGGAACTGGGAGTCTTCAGCACAGTGGAAGCGGCAGCCTGCGTGGGCGGACTGTCCCCAGTGCCTCACCTCGAGATGCCTGGTCTCCTCCCGAGGAACCTGCCACCGCCTCCTGCAAGGCAGCGCCACGCGGCGGCTCCTCTGTACCAACGGTGGGACTCGGCCACCAGGAGCCTCTTGTCCGGCTGCCGGCCTCTGTAATGCCCTGACATGTTGCATTTTCCTTATCTGGATGAATCAAATAAAAGCTTCTGTCTTCAGCAGCAGTGGGCTGGACTGTTCTCTCTGCTTGCGCAATGTGTGGGGCAGGGGCTAGGGGCAGCATGGCTGCATCTGGGCTTCTGGGCCAGGGCCCCACTCCGCCGCTGCTCCTCCCGCCTGGCCTCTCATCTTCCCACCGTGGCCGGCATGGTGCAGACTCGGGTGCAGGCGCTTGCCCCGGGGGCTTGGAGCCTCCCTCCACATTCGGCAGTTTGCATCCGGAGCAGAAGCTCTTCTGCCTGTTCCTTCCCAAGCAAGATTCCTGCTAGGGAGCCTCCAGAGCGGGTCTGGTTTGCACGGGGAGGTGGTCTCCAGAGGGACCAGGGAGCATGTGATGGCCACCTCCCTGCCCTGTCACTGGACCAAGAGCGGGCAGGAGCCTGCTTTGACTTCTGCATCCTGGCAGCACTGGCACGATGATAATCTCCATATGTACGCACAGACGGGCAAGGCTCAGCGGGCACTGGGACGTGGGACAGGGCTGTCCATCCCCTCGCCAGTGTGGTGTATGTCCGAGGTCGTGGCAGGCCTGGACCTGGGCGTTGTTGTGCTGCTTGTTAAAGTGCTGATGAAGCTGATGCCCATCTCTGCCCACAGGACCATTTTAAAGCAGCCGCTGTTAACGGGCCCTGACTTCTCTGCCCTGTTCTGAGCTAGCACCTCTGTCAGTATGGCCAGTCTCCTCCTGAAAGCCATTGTCCTTGTTCTGGTGTCCCCCTCACCCGCTCCACATCCGAGGTGTGAAATTTAGGTTCAAATGAGCACAGCTCTGAGCAGGGGAGGCACTCCTGTGATCCTTTATTTTGGGAAGATTATTTGTGGGGCCTGAGTGATGGTACAGCGGGGAGGGCGTTTGCCTTGCATGTGGCCAACCCATGTTCAATCCCTGGCATCTCATATGGTTCTCTGAGCACTGCCAGGAATAACCCCTGAGGTGACCCAAATGAAAAAGATTATATAATTTTTGGGTCACTCCTGGCAAGGCCTGGGGCTGTATGACTCCTGTAATTAACCCCAACGCCTGGAACATGCCTGGCATGTGCTCTGCCCATGACACAAGCCAAGCCCCCTGCTGAAACACGAGGAGTCAGGCTCTGAGGGGTCCACCAGGGCCGTGTCACCTGAGGAACCAGCTCAGAGCCGGCCACAGAGTTGAGAGCTGCTGTGACTCCTCTCATTCATGCCGCTCAGTGCTCACGACAGGGCACTCCTGGGAGGCCTCTCAGGGTTATTCCGGAAGAACCTGCCCACCGAGGCCCCACCCCGAGCATGAATCCCTCTCCCATCTCCCGAGGCCTTTTCTCACCCTTCCCTCCTTGCTGCCCTTGGTGTGGGGGGTGGGGAGGGCTCTCAGCACCCCAAGGCAGAACCGTGTCTTCTCAGCCCACATGGCTAGCGGCTCTGGATTATTCCAGAATTATCTGCAGGGATGGTGGGGAATGGTGTGGTGCCTTGGGGGTCACACACATGTTGGCGGGGCGGTGGGGTAGGGATGGGGGGGTGGGCGTCTGACTCAGCTTGTGGCAGACGGAACGGGAGAGGAACACAATGATAAACTAGTTTTTACAAAGCGATATTGTTTGTACCAAAATATTTAATGAATATGCTGTTAAAATAAAACCAACAAAAGAAATAGTAATACAATTTTACTGGTTTATATTTCGGTTCATAAAGTCGACACACTGAAACTACCTAGCACAATGTCCACTCACCTAGTTTTAGATGGGATTACCGCTGTCTTGGTAAAAGAACAAAAAAAGACACAAAGCAGAGGGATGGTGGGTTTGGGGTCGCTACTTGTTACCTCCCAGTACCTTAGCAAGCATTAGTACAGACTTGGGGGGAAAAAAGATAAAAAAATCCAAGTGTCTTTATATACAAACCAGTGCCTCTTGTAAAAGCCTGTCAGCATATCACTGTATAAATTATTTTTTTAAAAAGGTGCTGAACCTCCATCCCATTCTCCTGCCACCTTCGGAACATCGAGGTTCACACCCGGCCACCTTCCGGGAGGGCCCAGGCGGCGGGGAGTGATCCACAGGCCAGCAGGACAGGCCTCGCCACACACACGTCCTGCATGTATTCACACTTAATGCGCACGCACACACACACAGAACTCAGTGTCTTTCTCACGTGTACAACCTGTTGTGCAAAGACTCTAGGAACCTTGAAGTGAGGAGGCGCTTCAGGGCGCAGCGCCCAGCAAGGCTGGAGAGAATAAGTGCCAAATAACCACATAATTCAGTTGTGCGGGTCAGTCCTGGTCAGGGAGTAAACACTGTCAGTTGGGTGCATCGGGAGAAAATATTTATATATATATATATGTACACACACATACACACTTATGACACATAAGCAAAATAGGATTTGTCCACGTTATGATTAATTCTGTCTCACAGTTAAGTCACCCACCCCAGCCCAGTACTCATTTTTGGCAGCTACCACTAAACAACAGGAACTATAAGAGTTGCATAGAATTGATCAGAAACAGGTGAATAATGCCAAACCAAAAACCTGTGCGTCAGAGCTTAACCAAACGAGGTGGTTCAGCGACAACCATGAGTCCCTCCTATGTCAAACAAAGTGCATCTCTATGTCTACCTGGGGTGCCCTCTGCTGGCACTGAAACGTAACAATTATTTTGAGTTACTGATCCCCCAGCCTCCCCACCCCCCATATATATTTATATATATAATATGTATATTTAAAAAAAAGGTTAAAGGTTTAGAAAAAAACCCAACAGCTTGAAGGATCCCCAATCTCTGACCATGTCCACAGAGCTCTGGGCTGTGTGGGGGCCGCTGCCCAGCCCGGGGGGCCTGTGGGCGGCCGCACCAAGGAGTATCTTGTGAGCATCAGCCAAGCGAGCAGGCCTGTTAGTATCAGTAGTTAGGAGCGCCTTCCCCCAGAGGCTGGCTGCTTCGTGAGCTCTGGTCCAGTGACCTACCAACATGCGTCTATGGATCGGATTTAGCTATATCCTGGTCCTGGGACATGTCACAGAATCACACATCTGGCCAAAGAAGGCAACAAAAGGTGTCGTGTTTTCTGGAGGTTGTCCAGAGGCAGCCGCTGCCTCAGCAAGTCTCTTTCCCTTGAACTCCGGTCGCCGTCTTTATGGAGCTCAGTGTTCGGTTAAACCACGTCTTCTTGGCCGCCTGGACCTCATTTAGGGCCAGGCCTAAGTGGTGCTCCAAGTCCTGCGAGAAAAACAACCGTCCATGAGGTCAGTGACATGGCCACGAGAGGCCGCTATAGACTCCCCGGCTAGTGTCAAAGCTTTGGACTCTTTCCTAGTTAAAACTTTGTTTCCTGCCGTTCATTCCTCACTGAGAATCTCCCTCTCCTGCATTCCACTGCCTACCAAGCAGAACTGATGCTCCAACTGAAATGGCATGACTTTCCATCAAGAACCCTGAAGGCCTTGGTTTCCCTGTGGGGTCTGTGAGCAGCTTTGCTTGGGGCCCTGCCGTACCCTGCCCCGCCCCGCCCTGTCTAGGCTCAGTGCTCACCTCCAAACCTACTCCAAGCCCTTCCCTGCTATTCCTCCTCCCTCTTCAGCAGCTGCAACCCCTGTTTGTGCTGACTCAGCAGACTGCTGCCTTGGGGACACCCCTCTCGAATAGCAGACACCAGCCACACTCTGCTGCTGCCCCAGCACCTAGAACAGAGCCTGGCAGAAAGAGCGGACGACTGTTGTGCGCGTGTGTGTCTGTGTGTGTAGGTAGGGCTGGGCCCTGGGCTTGATTGCCTCCAAATCCCACTGAGTGCCTCTCCTGGGATGACTCTTGGTGCCTGCAGGGAATCAAGGCTCACAAGGGTCAGGCATATCACAGTCACTAGGTAAGTGATGGTTTGCTCCATATCTGGACATATAACATATCTGGCTCTGGTCTTGGGTTCATATGGGATGCCGGGGATCGAATGTAGGTTGGCTGCATGCAAGGCAAAGGCTCTACCTGCTGTAGTGCTGCTCCAGCCCTTGGTGCATTATTTCATTAAAAAAAAATCTCTAAACAAAACTGCCTGATAGAGTCCCCTGTTCTCACTATCTGCAGAAAATGAAGCAAAGAGGATACAACTAACCTTGACCTAAGGCCAAATAGGTTTAGGTTTGCTGGGACAGATGTGATTTAAAAAACGTGTATAAATGGATTTAACACAAAAAGTTCTAGGCTTGATGGATAATTCTCCTGAGAAAATCCAACTGTTAACAGGCCAGAGAGAGGACAATGGCTACGGCAGTCACCTTGTAAGTGGCTGACCTGGGTATCACCCCAGCATCCCAATACAAACTCTGACCACTGCTTTGAGTGATTTCGGAGTGCTGAGCATCGCCGGGCATGGCCCCGCAACAAACAAAGCACAAGTGTTAGGACAGATGAAACTCATCAAACATGCCATGGTGAAAACAATAAGTCTCTTTTTATGAAGTTTAGAAGAGCCTGAAAAGGTTCCCAACCATCAAGTTCATTCTGGGGGTTTCCGGGGCCCCGAGGGGGCTGTTACCTGGATCTTGCACTCGGCTTCCACCAGCTGCAGCTTGGTCTGCGCCAGCTCCAGCTCCATCTCTCTTAGCTGGTTCTTCAGCGTCTCCTTCTCTTCGTCCGTGTCCTCGTCCACCACATCCTTGGCGGCGCTCACTCCCTTGATGCGTCCTTCTTTGTTGAAAAATTCCCGGCAGCGCTCGCAGTCATCCACTTTTTGCTGAAATGGAATTTCAGACATGAAGAGGCCCCTTAGCCGAGTCTGGCCAGCTCGGCACAGGGCGCTGGGATCTCCTGTCTGTACGATAGCTCGGGAAAACACAATGTTCTTGCAAACTGGCAGGCAGCCTATTAGAAAAAGCCGCCTGGTCTTAAAGCAATGCAAAGATTTCCCCTTGGGCGGTGGGGTAGGGGCGAGCGAACGGTGTTTGGGCCACACCTGGGGGTGCTCGGGGGCTGACATGGCAGAGCCCAGTTTCGGCTATCATGGCCACATGCAAGACAAGTGTCTTACCTCCTCACTGTTTCTCTGACCCAATAAAAATACTCTAGGTCCAAAAACGACCAGAAATGTCTTGGCCCAAAAAGACCAAACGTGTCTTGGTCCAACTTCTAGAAACCTTGCAATGACTCATGTGCAAAGATTTTCAATAGTTACAAAAGAAAAAGGACAGGAGAAAGTACTATTGAAAAACCGGGAGAAACTAAATATGTTGTCTCATATTTAGAATAAGAAAACGTACTGCCCTAAAAAGTTGTTTTCTGGCCAAAAAAAAAAAAACACGGTGAAAAGGTTAAATGTTGGGCAGACTAGGACACAGAAACATATATACAAAGATGGTCATATATACATATACTCATAGAACACACTGTATTTTGTCTGACTATGATGCTTTTTGTAAGAAACATCACTATTTTATATTGCTTCTAAGCAAGTAGTTTGCCAATCATGCCACCAAAAAACACTTAGTAAAATTTGCCATTTTCAGAAATCACAAAAATGTTTTAGAAGTTATTTCCCAAGTGTTTTCCAATGAGCATTATTCGTTTTAGAATCAGCAGACAAGTCCTATTTCATGTGTGACACTGCAGGAGAGGCCAGGGTCCCTGTGCTTGGCAGGGGGCTGGCTGCTCTTTGCAAACACAGCCCTGCCACAGCCCGTGCAGTGAAGCTGGGAATATCTTAGCAAGTATCTCTGTGAACTCTGCCAAGTTCAGTGCTGCAGGGGAGGCTGCAGCAAGTCAGCTCGAGTTAGCACTCCCTCTCTCCCTCCCTCTCCACATCCCTGGGTACCTGCGCCTGGTCCTCAGCTGGGTGGAGCGACCCCTCACCCCCTCACCCCCTCCCAGGCACAGGTGGCCTTCGGGAAGCTTAAGGACTTTGCAACACTGTCTCCAGAGAGGGTACTGCACGCTTCCTGGGCACCGTCTGGTCTGGGTTCTGGACTCTGAGCTAGTGCTCATTTGTTCTCGCGTTCCCGGCCAGAGCAAACCAGGCCCCTTCCCTGGTACTTGCCAGCTCATGAAATAAAACGAAGCTGCCACCTGGGAAGGCTCAGTGTTCGCCCAGTCAGGGGAGGCTTACCCGAATCTTCTCAATCTCTACTTTATTGGCCGTCTGCTGCTTCTCCAATCTTTCACTCAACTGAGAACAAATCTGAAGGAGAAAAAATATATATATCTGAAATATACATATATGTATCTGAAATGACAATCTGCATCCCTTTGGATTGGGATGAATTCCACAGTGGAAGTGACCAGAGATTTAAGACAGTTCCCACAGGGTCCTGCTCTTTGTGGGCTGCTGGGATCTGGGATAGGCGTGTACCACAAACAGTGCCCCCATTATTAACACCCACCACACTCGACATTTGGTGCCCCTGAAGGAAGGAGAAGGGCCAGTTCAGTTCTGCTGTGACACACGCAGCCAGGCAGACACAGTCCTTACGTGTACTACACCTGCCCCCACCCCCACCCCCCCTATGGTCACCCAAGTTCCCTCAATGCAGGCCCAGGTGCACAGACCTACCTGCTTGTAGTCGCCGATGATAGAACTGTTCTTCTTAATCTCGGATTCTGCCTTATCAAGTTCCCGGCGGCACATTTCTTTTAACTGTCGACACAAAAAGAGCAAGAGTGACGTGTCCTGGGGAGACAGGAAGGAAGGGATTCTGCCGCGCAGCTTAGCGCTGGGCTGTCCAAAAAGGGTCTGCCCACTCAGATAGAGAAGGGAGCACCAAATAAAGGGTGTTGGGAGGATCCTCCCAGGATGGAAGAAGCACGCTGAAAGTAGACTATAGAGCAAACATGATTGTCACCCATTGCCTCTTTTGCAAACCACAACACCCAATAAGAGAGAGAGAACAAAAGGGAATGCCC
>JAOXYA010000028.1:5672126-5696493 GCA_028565675.1 Sorex palustris | reverse complement strand
TTAAAATGCAGAACCAGGAGCAATCCCTGAAGACCACCAGGTGTGGCACCCAAACCAAAATACTACTACTATGATAGTACAGCAGTAGGGCATTTGTCTTGCGCGTGGCCGACCCGGCTGAGCCGGGTTTGATTCCTCCGCCCCTCACGGAGAGCCCGGCAAGCTGCCGAGAGTATCTCACCCGCACAGCAAAGCCTGGCAAGCTACCCATGACGTATTCGATATGCGAAACACAGTAAAAAGTCTCAGAATGGAGACGTTACTGGGCCCATTCAAGCAAATCAATGAACAACGGGAGGACAGTGCTACTGTGCTACTAATAGTATTTATGGCTTTAAAAAGCTGCTGCCCCCTTTATCAAAGTGCCCTTGACCTTCCTCCGAGCCTGTCCCCATGGTCCTTCTATGCTTCTTCCCTCTCCTGAGCCTCTGCCTGCACTGCTTGACCATCTCAGTTCTATCAGCCAAGGCCAAGGACTCATCATCTTTGGCTACTGCCCATCCCCTTGCTCTCTCTATACCATGTGTGAGCTCAGTGGTGTTTGTCCTCCCTCGGACTTATTTTTCCTGATGTACACCAAGAATTTGTCTAACCTTACAGCTGTGCTGTGGATGTGGATTTCAACCATGGCTTCTTGACCCACTCACCCGTGCCTGACATTTGAGTTATTTCCATATCCTGCCCAGAATATGTAAACACTGAGTTTAAAAGAGACAGTCCCAGCTAGGGAGAGGGGAAACACGACCTAGTATGGTTTAGGCTGTGCTGCTCCTTCTCCTGGTTTTCTGGAGCAACAACACATATAGGGCTCTGCAGAGAAGTTTATAGCATACAGCCTAATGGCATAAGGGACTGGCTATGGAAGACTGGCCATGGAAGGAAGACCACGGAAGGATGGTCACAGAAGGACCACAGAAGGATGACCACAGGAGGAAGACCATGGAAGGATTACTACAGAAGGACCATGAAAGGAAGACCACAGAAGGAAGACCATGCAAGGAAGACAATGGAAGGATGGTCACAGAAGGACCATGGAAGGATGACCACAGAAGGACCATGGAAGGAAGACTGCAGAAGGAAGACCATGGAAGGAAGACTGCGGAAGGATGGTCACAGAAGGACCATGGAAGGATGATCACAGGAGGAATACTATGGAAGGATTACCATGGAGATCATGGAAAGATGGCCATAGAAGGACCACAGAAGGAAGAACCACGGAAGGAAGACCACAGAAGGAGGACCATGGAAGGAAGACCATGGAAGGACCATGGAAGGAGGACCACAGAAGGAAGACCACAGAAGGATGACCACAGAAGGATCACAGAAGGAGGACCATGGAAGGAAGACCATGGAAGGAAGGCCAAAGAAGAATGACCACCCCGCCGCCTCAAAGCCTATTGGACAGCTAGGTACGAGCCAGCGGTGATGGGGCAACTGCGGCCTCATGGGATGTGGGACAGAACAGACGTGTCCTTCCCGCCCCTCTGAGGCCACGAGTTGCCCCCCACGAGTGGCTCTCCAGCATGGCCATGGCCCCAGAGGCACATAAACCAATCTTGGATCTATGTGGCTTTTGGCAGAAATCCCTCCAGACTTAATTAGTAAAATATCAGAAATCGAAAATTGCGTGGTCACAATAACAATTGCACAGCATCATATGCTCTTCATAACCAGGAATAGAAAACAAATTATTTCATAATGCCTTTTCAGCAGGTCTAATTGTTAGGGGAAAAAATAATAAATGGTGCATCTTTTGTTGAAAATAATGCATGTAATCAAAGTAGAGAGAGAGTTCAGTGGAAACCATCTGCCTCACAGGCAGGAGGAGGGGTGGGATAGTGGGTATAATGGGGTTCTTGGCGGTGGAAAATATGCACTGGTGAAGGGATGTGTACTGGATCATTGTATGACCGAGACTTAAACCTGAAGCTTTGAACTGTTCTCACAGTGATTCAATAAATAAATTTAAAAAAAAAGGATAGCCACTGTTTAATATCTACCTCTTCATCTAGGCACTGACACTCGCCTGTCACCTGTTTTCAATGTTCCTCATAACAAGTCATCACTGTCCTATCCCTTACCCCCATACTTGTGGTTTGCAAAATGGAAGCTCGCAACTGCCCATCTGACCTCTTCCCCTAGCCACTTTGGGGGTCTGCTGCCTGGGTTCCATGCAGGGGGATCGCACACGTTCGTCTCTCTGCTGGCTTGTTTCACTTAGCACTGCGCCCCCAGATCTGTCCGGTTTGGGGCAAACGTCTAAGCGGCTCCTTGCCGCTTTCTCATGTGCGATGCGACACTGTCCTTTTTTGAGGGACTTTATTATGTTGCTACAGATGAGAAGACTGAACTAGAAGCTGGATGGATGAGGGGGTGATGCTGAAAGGGGCAACGCCAGGACACCTCATAGCTAAGGGGGCGCAGGGCCCGGAAATATGCCCCATGGAACTTGCGAGCTTCTTCCAACCTTTGTTCAGGGTCACTCCCAACAGTACTTGGGGGACCTTGCAGTGCCCAGAACTGAGCTGGCCACATGCCAGGCAAACACTTTAACCCCTGTGCTCTCTGGGGCCTCTTTACCTTGAAGCTCCATCTGCAGATTTTGATTTTTTTCTGCCATGTCATGAATATTAGCATGCCTCCCATCCCCACTTTGGTCTGACACACTAACTTGAAATGCATTAAAAAAGAAGCCAACATAACAGTAGAATTGATCCACACAACTGACGGGGGGTGGGGAGAGGGTGGAGGTGATAAAAGAGAAGGTGCTGAGGTCCAATGGAGGAAAACAGGTCACTGGTGTGGCTGGAATTGTAGACATGAGAAACCATTATTAATTACGTGCATGGAACCCATTCTATGTCAACCATAGGAAAACTCATTTTTTTTTAATGATTTGTTTTGGGGCCACATCTGGCAATGCTTAGGGGTTACCCCTCACTCTGCACTCAGGAATCACTGCGGGAACAGGGGACCATATGGGATGTCAGAGATTGAATGTGGGTCTGTCATGTGCAAAGCAAGTCCCTTATCCACTGTACTATCTCTCCAGGCCCCAGAAATAAAATTTATTTTTAATTAAATTTTTAAAAGAGGGGTTACGGGCCAGAGCGATAGTATAGCAAGAAAGGTGCTTGCCTTGCATGTGATAGGCCCAAGGTTGATTCCCAGCACCGTCCCCCAAGCACCGCCAGGAGTGATTCCTGAGTGCAGAGCCAGGAGTAACCCCTGAACATTGCCAGGTGTGGGTCCCCCCAAAAGGGGGTGTTACTTGGCAGTGCTGGGGGCCATCGGGGCCACACCTCGCAGTGCTGTGGGACTGAGTGGTGCTGAGGATCCGTAAAGCTAAGCGTGCGCTTTCCCACTTGAGCTGTTGCCTGACCTCTCTGGCTTGAAATGCTTCCAAGTACTCCCAAATGTGAGAGTACATGATAAAGGAGCAGGGCAAAGTTGGGAGATAGTGGGGATCCCCGGCCCTGCCACGTGGTCAGTGTTTGGGGACAGGGATGGGGAGCGTGAAAAGCCAGCCCCGCCCCAAGGCCGGCTGAGTCATGATCCCTTTCTGCTTCCCCTGTGAAGTCTGTCCAGCCTGTTTTTAAAGAGACCAGCCCCAGGGCCGGGGGGTGGGGGGGCAGAAAAAAAGAACCCAGGGCACCCCAACGAGCCCTGCCAGGAGCGAACCATGAGCACTGTTGGGGTGTGGCCCCCAAACATAAGAGAAAAGCCAAGGTCACCCCTGAAACCCAGTGAGTCTGACTCTTACTATCGCAGAGTGTGGGACACGGGGTTTTCAGAGGGTCCAATTGAGATATCTTTCAATCCCTTTTGTGCGAGAGTTCAGGGACACGCCTTCCATGTGACCAGCCTTAGCTCCATCTTGGCACCATCTATGGTTCCTCTTGAGCATCAGCCTCCTCACCCTCACCTCAGCACCCCTGGGTGTTGCCCAGGACAGATTTTCAGGCCCATGCATAGAACTTGTCTGGGGAAGGGTCCCAGGGCACCTGAACACCCAGGAGGACCCCTGAGGGACCCCTGCCCCCAACCAAAGGAAAAAAAACACTCGATTTTGTTTCCAATCACTGCCAACATGTAGCTATGTGTCCAGTGCTCAGGAGTACAAGCCTCACATGCACGAAGCCGGAGTTTGGCCCTGACTGGCATCACAGGGGCTGTGGTGCTGGAGTCCCCCAGGGACGCCCAGGAGCAGCCCCCACCCCATCATGGGATGCCTCACTGCCCACTCAAACAGGAGTGGGAACAGGTCTGGGGCCACCAGCAATGCTGGGAAGACCCCCCCAAAAGGAGAGGACGCTCGAATGGATCACTCAGACCTTCTCTGTGAACCACCTTTGGGCCGGGGAGACAGGAAGCAGAAATGCTCCACAGCTGCACAGCGGACCGGGATGGAGTCTGGCCCTAGCACAGAATCTTCATGACCTCAACATATTTTTTTTTCTGCGTAAGATGCTAATATAAGCACAACATTTATTATTCATAATGCACTTCGGAAACTCAATCCCTGATCTAATTTATTACTTGACATTCATGAAGATTCTGAAAAAAAAACATATGCTGGCTGGGATGGGGGTGTGTTTGCAGCAGAAGGACAGTGGAGAAAGGAAGGAAGGGGCTCATTTAAAATGTGCACAATTAGCGTTTCTTGGGCTTGGGAGACTGCAGCCGTGGGGGTTTAATTCATCTTCATTTCTGCAAGCTTCTGGAATGCCAGCTACTGGGCCAACACCAGGAATACACACACACACACACACACACACACACACACACACACACACACACTCACACTCACACTCACATACATGCGCAGGCACACACACATGCATACACACAAGCACACTCACAGTCACACGTGCGCATACATGCACACATGCATACACACACTCACACATGTACACATTCAAATGAGCATACACACACGCATACGAGTACACATATGCACACACATGCACAGACATACAAACATACACACGCATGCATGCACTCATACAAGCACACTCACACATGCACATATATAACATGCACACACACATACACTCACACACATGCACACACGTACACATACTCACATTCACATAAACATGCACACATATGCATACACACAAATGTACACACACACGCACACACTCACACAAGCACACTCACAGTCACATGTGCGCATACATACAACTGCACATATGCATAGATTCATACAAGTACACATTCACATGCACATACACACATGCACACATGCAACACACATGATCACACATATAAACATGCACACATATGTATAGATACTCACACATTCATACATCCACACACATACACATGCACATACACGTTCACATACACACATACACACATGCATATGTGTGCACACGTGCACTCATACACACAGACATGCAAGGGCCTCACTTTTACAGGGGCTCACACATGCTCTCTGGCACACACAAGGACCCAAGGACACAAGGCCCTGCCCCCAGAGGGCCCTCGAATGCTGCTGGGGCCAGCTGTGGTGTCCCCCAAGCACCACCAGGCTGGCCCTAGTGGCTCCCAGCACCACCAGGTCTTGGGGTAGAGTTGGCTGAGTGCGGCTGGATCTGTCCCCCCCGTGGAGGCTACGTGCAGACAGATCCACACCCCCGACCTTGGGCCCATTCAGTGGAGATGCGGTGGTGCTCAGGCCCAGTGGGGGTGGGGGTGGCATGAGGACCCTGAGTCCTGGCCCCTGAGCTCTTCTGGGTCAAACTCCGTCCCACCCCAGGACCCGTACCCCCTTGGGGACCCCTTTGGGGACCCCCTTGGCATGAGCTGGCACCTTGGCTCAAAGAAGCCTGTGCTGCTGTGGACCCCCCTCTCCTTTCCCAGCAACCTGGCCCTCGGGTCTGGCTGACACCAGGCTGTGCTTGAGAGGGTGAAGGGTGGGGACCACCAGCACAACCCGACGGTAGGGGACCCCGTGGACCGTGGTTTATCCCTACACGGGGCCCCCGCAGCCTCTCATGGCATCCAGCCCACAAAGCCCCTTTCCTCTGACAGTGTTCTGCAGGATTCTGAGACTAGGGCTGGTCTCCCTGAAGCTGGGGTAGAGAAGGAGGCGCTGAAGCCTGCCCATGAGAGACCACCCTGCAAGCTGAGAAGCGGGGCAGGAGTACAGTGGGAGTCTCCTAGGGCCCTGCGTCCCGGGGAGGGGCGGGTCAGAGTGGGAGCTCTGGAGTGGGGCTGCCTGCTGAGACTATAAATACTCCTGGGGCGGCCGTGGCTCAGAGTCACCCCAGTTAATGGGGTCACAGAGGCCTGTTGGCCGGAAGCACAGGTTTCCTGGGGCCCGAGTGATAGGACAGCGGGGAGGGCGCTGCACACTGGGTTCTGTCCTGGGCACCCCAGAGCACTGCCAGGAGTGATTCCTGAGTGAAGGGCCGGGAGTAACTCCTGAGCGTCACCAGGTGTGACCCCCCAGTCCAAACCAAACCGAAGTATGAACTTCCCGGGGTCCAGTCCTGCCTGCACCCTCCCACCAGGGGGATGGACAGCCAGCCCCCCACAGCTGGCCGACCCCCTCCTCAGTCTATTCACCAGGATCCTTGATTCTAGGAAGGGGGATTCACACCCCCATTTCTAGTGCCGCGAGCAGACCCTTTAGAGCCCATCAGCTCAGATCACTGGTGAAACAGGCTAAAAACGTTCACCTTGGCACCAAAGACATAGGGCAGGGCACGAAGGCACTTGCCTGGCATGTGGTTGACCCAGCGTTGGTCCCCAGATTCACAGGGTCCCCGAGCTCCACGGGGAACAAACCCTGAGCCCAGAGCCCCAAGCCCCATCTTCTCACCCCAAAAAGAGTTCTCTCTCTTGTCCAGGATTTATAAGAACTCTCTCTATATTATCTGCCCTCGGCTTTTGTGTTTTGCTCTCCCGATGTGCTTGGCATCGAGAGTCTTTGCCTTCCCATGTCGGCAGATCCCTTCATCATTCTGGCTCTCTCTTCCTTTTCCTCATGATTTGTCCCCACACAGGCCCAGCACTCGCTGGCAGTGGGAACAGGTCCCACTCCTGTCAGTGCTGGAGGCTCCCAGAGGGGAAGGCAGGGCATTGGGAATCTTTCTGTGTAAGCCTGATTTATTTTTCAAAAATAAACAACATTATCATTTATATTTTTCTAAAAAGGGAGCCAGAACATCGGTACAGTGGGTGGATGTTTGCCTTGCACACGGCCAACCCAGATTCAATCCCCGGCATTCACTAGGGTCCCCTGAGCACTGTCAGGAGTGATTCCTGAACACAGAGCCAGGAGTACATCCTGAGCACTACTAGGTGTGGCCTCCAAATAAAAACAAAACAAACAAAAAAGTTGTCACCAAAAAGGAGCAGGTAGCACCTGGCTTATGTCATTTCTGGAAAATGTTTCTAAGACAGAAGACGGTCATTTACATTTGGCATCCGTTTAAATTTTGGACCCAGGGCGATGGTCTGGCCCTCAGGACCCAGAGTTTATCTGCACTGTGGACTGTCCTCCCGTCGTTCATCGATTTGCTCGAGCGGGCCCAGTAACATCTCCATTTTGAGACTTGTTGTTACTGTGTTTGGCATTGCCACGTGGGTGAAATACTCTCAGTAGCATGCTGGGCTCCTCGAGAGGGGTGGAATAATCAAACCCGACATGCCAGGCTGGCTTCGTGCAAGGCAAACGCCCTACTGCTGTGCTATAGCTCCAGCCCGACCCAAAAAACCAAAAAACCAACAACAACAACAAAAAACCAACAAAAAAAAACCCCCCAAAACCAAAAAACCCAGAAACATCAAACTCCTTTGAAACTCCTCCACTATTTACCAATAAAAATTGTTTAATTCTATCATTTTAAGAAGTTAAGAGTCGTTCTTTCATTCCTTCTCTGTGAATGCTGGAAACTCTACTCTGATAGCAGAATATTTTTTTAAAATTTATTCAATCACCCTGAGATACAAAATCATGAAGTTCTTCATGGAAGACTGAGATTCGGTCTTAACAATATCCAAGCACCCTTCACTAGTGTCCATTTCTCTCCACCGGTGTCCCCAGTTTCCTTTCTACAGGCCTGCCTCTACAGCAGACACTTTCCCATTTTTTCCTTTTAGGAGCTGTGGGTTGCAATACTGCTTCTGAGAGGGCATCCGGTATTCTACTTCCCTCCTCCTTTCAGCACCCAGTTCTGGTCCAGCATGATCCCTTCCCACCCTCCTATCACTGTCACCATGGCCCCTTCACAAGGACAGGGGTGCCAGGCTTTAAACCAACCGATAGAAGCCCAGGGAGATAACTCAACGGGACGAAGGGGTCAAGCCCAAAGTGCTGTCCCATGCCCCCCTACCTCTACCCCATGCACTGCACATAGTCCTGGGGGCCCCTGGGAACTGCAGGGTGTGGCTCCGCAAACTGCAACAACAAAACAGCTATGTTTTGAGCTCTTCCCTAAAAGAAATGCTAGAAATTCTTCAGGTTGGAGTACAAAGATCAGATGGAAATGTGAGTCTTCAGAAATAAATAGGACCACTATAATGATGTGTAAGCTGTGACAACAACTGAAAAAGGAAACTATCCATGGGAATATCAAGGGTTTTTAGGCACGAAGATTAAATGCTAGGTAGTAATTTTAAAAGTTCACTGTCTCTTGGGTCCAGAGAGATAGTACAGGGGGCCTTACATGCTGCCGACCCCAGTTTGAGCCCCAGCACTGAAAAGGGTCCTCTGAGTGCCACTATAAGTGACCCCTGGGCAGAGGTTGGAACGCTCCTGGGTATGGCCCTGCTGGATTAGGCTCTGAGCACTGGCGGCTGTGGCCCCCAAATAAACAAACAACAAAAAAAAACCTTAATCATCTCACTTTGAGAATAGTTGTATTTAAATTTCTGTGGCCCCCAAATAAACAAACAAGAACAAAAACTTAATCATCTCACTTTGAGAATAGTCGTATTTAAATTTCAAAAAATATCTAAGAAATGCTTGAAATTTTGGTACCTAAGCACAGGGGCAACTATTGTAAAGTGTAGAAAAATTAAGAATTGCAGGAAGTTAAGGGGCTGGTGAGAGGACAATAGTATAACGCTTGCCTTGAACATGCTGAACATGTTGAACAGCCAACCCATGCTCAATTCCACTCCTCTGCACTGCAGACGGTGTCCCTGGCACTGCCAGGAGTGATCCTTGAGCACTATTAGGTGGCCCCCAAACAAACAACGACAACCACCACCCCCCTGTAGGAAGTTAAAATTCTCCGTGCTGGGGGCCTTCAGGATTCACCCCTACACCTGGTAGGTAAATCTCCAGCCTGCATTCTGCTTTATAATCAGATTCCATGACCTGAACCTCATCCTTTGGCTTATGGAACACCTTTCTGGGAGGATATTTGGCCCATCTCAACCTTTTCCTTGGCCATACATACTTCCTTCAAACACAGCCACTGCCCTTTGGTGATTCCCATGTGCTCCTTTCATTAGGATTTTTTTTCTTTTTTTATATAGTTTATATCCAGCCATGCACAGGGGTTACTCCTGGCTCTGCGCTCAGAAATTACTCCTGGCGGTGCTCAGGGGACCATTTGGGATGCTGGGAATTGAACCAAGGTTGGCTGCGTGCAAGGCAAACATCTTACCCGCTCTGCTATTGCTCTGGCCCCACATTAGGATTTTCAAACTGGTCACATGACACTTGTACTAATAAAAATATATTACGGTATGTCAGGAACCATTTAGCTTTCTGGCCTTGGAGAAGTCAAGTGGATTTACTATTTGAGGAAGAGGCAATTGGCTGGCACTTTCTGGTACACATAGATGATAGTCATTAGAAGACCAGGGGGGAAAAAGAGCATGGGAGGCCTTATTGGAGGCAACAATAGAAGTTATTGCCTTCTTTCGGTTTTAGCAAACAACCAGTGGTGCGATAATAGAATCCTTCCATCTTGCAGCTTCTATCAGAATCCCCAAAGAGTTTGGTTTTGATTTATATATTTAGTAGTGGTATCTTTTCCCTTTTCTAATGAGACAAGCTGGAAATAACTTGTGACCAATATCGATGGTGCTTAAGATCAGCAGGTATCAATTCTCAAATAAAAATAAAAATAAAAAAAGCCAAAATGATACAACTTGATATATCAAAAATTGTAAGTGGGAAAAAAAATTTTAAGTGGGTAAAAATAAGTGACAATGTATTCTCTTATATTTAGAATATAACACTAACAATCTAACATAGTTTTATGAGAAATCAACCTTAGAAGTGGCATTTCTCTTGTTATTCCTCCTCCCGTATTTATAGAGCAGTACCTGTTTTAATTTCAGAAAGAAATTTTCAGTAGTACTGCGTTTGCTGAAAGGCCAGAATAATCGTTCATTGGGTGAGCACACACGAACTTTAGTCTCTAGAAGAAATCGAACAGGCTCCTGCACTTCCGTTATTACCAAATCAACAGCTGTGGTCATAAACAGCACTTTATCTAGAAAGAGGGGAAAAGCAAATTTAAAAACATGGAAATATATTTCCTATATGATTATTGTAAAACTAACCACTTTTTTTTTTTTTTTTTTTTGCTTTTTGGGTCACATCTGATGATGCTCAGGGGTTACTCCTGGCTCTGCACTCAGGAATTACTCCTGGTGATGCTTGGGGGACCATATGGGATGCCAGGGATTGAACCTGGGTTGGCTTTGTGCAAGGCAAATGCCCTACCCACTGTACTATCGCTGCGGCCCCCAAACTAACCACTTCTATTACAAATTTAGGCTTCGTACAGGATTTGAGGCTCTCTCCTTGCATGTGGCTGGCTCTGGTGAGATCTCTGCAAAGCACAGAGTCCCTGGAGCACCCCTGGAACTCACTAAGCAAAGAGCCTGGAGGAATCCCCAAGCACTGAAGGGTGTGACCCCCAAAACCATAGTAAATAAAATATCTTAAGGTAATCCATCAATCACTTTTAATAAGAAGCGGATGGCTTCTCTGTAATGCTAACACAGGGCATCCCCAAATTTTAAAATCATTTAACAAAGGAAACTGTATGTTTATAAGCTTCAGTGAAATGGTGCATTATGAACAGCTAACATGAAGGCATGAAAGTGTATGCTTTTGGGGGCTGGAGCCATAGTACAGTGGGGAGGGTGTTTGCTTTTCACACGGCTGACCCAGGTTCAATCCCAAGCATCCCATGTGGTCCCTCAAGCACCGCCAGGAGTAATTGCTGAGTGCAGAGCCAGGAGTAACCCCTGTGCATCACTGGGTGTGACCCAAAAAAGAAAAAAAAAAAAAGAAAGTGAATGCTTTTTAAAGCAAATGTTGTGTTTTCAGGATAGACTATAATTTTGCCATTAAGTGACTTTTAGAAAGAGCATGAATTATCTTAAGGAACAACAACAACAACAAAAAAACATTTATCCAGAGTCAGGAGTAAACCCCGAGCATAGCCAGATAAGGTCCAAAAACCAGAAGACAAAACTTTATCCATAGAAAATCTGTAAAGTTATGCAAAAAACTTGTCACAGTGGGTCCCTTTGGGTGGGGTCTTGGGAACTATTATAGACTTTCCCCTGCAAGTCCTTTGAATTCTTGACCATATGTGGCAATATTATCTTTCCAAAACAAATTAAATTTGTAAGTCTCTAAATAAACAAGGACATAAAAATAAAAGGAAGCAGGAAATAAAAAAATAAAGGTTTAAAAAATGTGGGAAAGGGGCTAGGGATATAGTCCGGCAGTCACCGGCAGAGGCTTTACGTGCGCTGGGACCCAAGTCTAAATGTGAGTGCCATCAGCACCCCAAGTACGGCCAGGTAGAGCTCCAAAGGCTCCCAGTACTGCTGGGTGGCACTGGTGATCTCTGGGTCACAGTATTGAACTGCCCAGTCTGGTTTGCCAAGTACTGCAGGAAGTGTCCCCAAGTCCCTGGGAGGTCCATGCCTCACCTCAAATAATAGTGAAGAGGGGCAGGAGCAATAGCACAGAGGGTAGGGCATTTGCCTTGCACGTGGTCGACCTGGGTTCAATTCCCAGCATCCCATATGGTCCCCTAAGCACCGCCAGGGGTAATTCCTGAGTGCAGAGCCAGGAGTAACCTCTGAGCATTGCCGGGTGTGACCCAAAAAGCAAAAACAAAAAAAAAAAAAAGAAAGAAAAAAGGATTCTTGTTTACAAGTTGTATTCTCAAAGAACTACCTATTTAAGGGGTCAGAAAAAAGCAAGAGAAAAAAAAACTTACCTATTTATTTGGTTTCAACAGTACTAGGAAAACAATTTGTGAAATAAATGGTCTAATTTTAGCCTCCTGGGACTCAATATTCTACAACTATGTCAGCCATCTCTATTACCTTTAGGAGTTTCTTCATTGACAACTTGAAAATGAGGGGATTTTGGATTCCAGCTCCCAGTAATAACATAGGATTTTCCGTCTGAACTTTTGCCCATAGATTCCTAAGGAAAAGTATAAAAACTCATTAATCCCAAAGTAAAGGAATAACAGCTAATCCCCATTTTGTTGTCCTTAATAAAATAGAAGTTGAAAAGTATAAGAATATGAAGAGGTTCACGATTTCTTTTAAAAGGTAGGATTATGGGGCTGGAGCAATAGAGCAGCAGGTAGGGTGTTTGCCTTGTATGCGGCTGACCCAGGTTCAATTCCCAGCATCCTGTGTGGTCCCCTGAGCCCTGCCAGGAATAATTCCTGAGTGCAGAGCCAGGTGTAACCCCTGAGCATCTTCGGGTGAGACCCAAGAGGAAAAAAAAAGATAGGATTATATGTGAATGACTATAGTAAAAAATGGAAAATTTGAGTATTTATACAATTTTCCCTGAAAAATTAATTCAAGCTTGTATATCATATTAAAGTACACAAACACCAGGGAAACTCATTATTTAAAACTATGTTGGATTCTTCTATCATGTGAATAATTACAACATAAAGAATTTTATATAATATGAATATACTAATATCAAGCCAAAAAATCTTGCAATCGCACCCTCAAGGGTGCAAATTCCTTTTTTCTTTTCTTCCCCCTCTTAGTCCAGATTCATCTTAGAATCAATGCCCTCTCTCAATAAGACCATAATATTTTTACACGTTTGCAAAAAAAACCCCTCATACTTTTTTTTCTTATCATATGAACACTGCATGATAGAAAAGTAGAATCAGTAACAACATACAGCCAAGAAACTCAGGCTAAACTAAAATGAGGCCAGATCAGACTAGTAAACAGAAAAGTCAGAAATAAGAAAATCCCTACTATATCTATCATGAGATGCTTTATAGCTTACAGTAATACATCACAGATGTACATTAATTAGATTCAAGTGGGGTAAAATGAAATAACCTTTAAAAAAATGAAAGATGTAACTCTTACCAAATCTAGTAAATGCATGTCACTATTTCTTACATCTTTCCCAGGACTAAGGAGAAGACCAAAACACCTGCAAAAAATGAACTGACATAAATTTCAAAAAAAAGAGAACCAAAACATTGTTTTAAGTCACTGAAATAACTAACCAGTAGGAAAAGAAACACAGTTAAATGATCAATTTACATTGCTAAAATAATCCTTACTTCTTTGAGTAGCAAGTTCTTTGTCTTTTTTTTAAACTGCATAGTTCGAGCCAGCATTAGCTGAAGAAATACGGGAGCAAACTTTGAACAAAATATTCCACAAACACATTTTGCAAATATTTACCTTTCAATAGCCAGTTCTTTATTAGTTGTTTGTTGCACATAGATAACAATCTTCTTATCAATTCCTTGGCGCAATTTAAAGCATTGTCTGTCCTTATCTTTAGGAACTGCACTGTAGAACAATACATTTCATTAATTTTGCAAAGTATTTTCTGGGACATACACCAAGGCAGCATTTCCCAGAGCGGGCGATACCACCCACTGGAGGGCACTAGAATCATTGCGGAAGCAACTTTGGTTGCAACTGGGGAACACTTCCGACTTACTCTTTTCCAGAGAGGGGCTAAGAGATTTTTTTTTACCCCTTGAAAAGGGGCAAGTGGGCCAAATAAATCTGGGGACCTTGACACTGGAGCAAAATTTTGCTATGACTTGAAGAGAATTACAGGTTTTGATTTTATTGTGCCTGTTTCTCAGATCCTACTAGGGATGGTAGCTTAGTGGAAGATGGTAGTTTAGTGGATGATGACAAACTTCACGAATGTGACCTCAGAAACCCACTAAAGAGTCAAATTTTAATAAGGATAGTATAAGGATTAAGGGGCTGGCCTTGTATGCGGCCAACCCTGGTGAGATCCCCGGTTCAATCCTTGGTATTACATACAGTCCTGAGCACCACCAGGAGTGGGTTCCTGAGCACAAAACCAGGAGTAAGTCTTGAACACTGCTGGGTATGGCCCCCCAAATCAAACAAACAAAAAAATCACATAAAGATATAGATTGTTACCTACCCCATGAGGTGAGCATACAATCCTTACTGTGTGTAATCCAATTAATAATATATATTTTCTCCTAAAGCATGGATTTAAATGTACTGCTTTTGCTATTGTGAAAATCAAACTGCAAATAAAAATCACCTTATTAAAATAATTTAATAAATTAAAAATCTTTAGCTAAAAGTAGAACTTCTTATTTGTCAAGTACCTAGTAAGAGCATCTAACCTACTAGCACACACCAAAAAAAAAAAAGTCAGTTTTCAATTATTTAGTCATTAGTTTTTCACAAATAAATGACCACCTTCTAACAAAGAAGCTACCTGGATCAGTTCCTCTGGATGCTGAAAGAAGGTATCCTCAAAGAAACAGGAATTACAGAGAAAATGGTAAAGAGTGTGCTGCTGCTGAACACTTAAGAAACAATAGCCTCACGAAACAATTTGTGAAAGTCAAAATATTCTTAAAATACAACTACCCAAATAAGATTCCATTCTGCCACTTACCACTTTCTCTGTCTTATTCTCAAACGCAAATGTCTGTCTATGGCAGTTATGTCCTTACGCAGCAAATCTAAACCGTGTCTTATTCTGTACAAGTTTACTGTAACAGTACTGAACTTCTGAGAGAATATATTATAAAGGGTTACATGAAGGTTCTGACTACCAATTTAAATTTGAAAGTAGCTCTGGGGATGGAAAGACAGTCTGAGTGCTAAAGCCCTTTCTGCCTTGCATGCAGCTGACCCCAGGTCAAATCTGGCATCATAAACAGTGCCCCAAGCACCACCAAAGGTGACTCCTGAGCAAAGATCCAAGATTATGCCGTGACACTGTAAGGTGTAGCCCAAGCTGGATAGCATTCCCAAAAAGTAGGTCTGAAGAAATAAAACTGGGCTAAAGTCCAGTTATACAGTAACCAACTTAGAATATACCACACAAATGAGAACAGGATGCTGGAGTGATAATACAGCAGGTAGGGTGCTTGCCTTGCAAGCGGACGATCTAGGTTCAATCCCCAGCATCCCGTATGGTTCCCTAAGCTCTGCTAAAACTAATTCCTGAGTGTAGAGCCAGTAATAAGACCTGAGTACCACTGGCTGTGCTGCCCATCCCCCACCCTCCCAAGAATCAGACTGGGCTGGAACAATAGTGCAGTGGGTAGGGCATTTGCCTGCACATGGCCAACTCTTGGATTTGATCCTCGGCATCCCATATGGTCCCCTGAGTCCTGTCAGGAGTGATCCTTGAGCACATAGCCAGGAGTAAGCCCTGAGCACCACTGGGTGTGCCTCCCCACAAAAAAAAATAGATCAAAGATATTAGCAATGAAAATTACAAACATGCAAAGAAAAACTTTGCATGTCAAACCTAAATTTGAGGCTGATGAAATTTTTACCTATGATGAAATGGAGCATCTGACTCTTCAAATGATAATAGACACATACTAGTCTGTCTGTTCTAGGGGTGCTTATTAAAATAAAATCATGGGCCAGATAGTACAAGGGTGAAGGCACTAGCCTTGCATGTAGCTATCCCAGTTCAATTCTCAGTACTGTGTTCATCCTTTGAAACCGTCTCATGAGTAATCACCCTCTCTTGTGACAGCTCCCCCGCCACCTACACAGAGCTCAGAGTAGCTCCTGAGACTTCTGGGCATGGTGCAAGCCCAACAGGGGGAGAGACAACAATAAGGGAAGAGGGTAGAAGCCCTTGGTCCACTGGAAGGAGGCAGGGTGGGCAGGAAAGAGGGAGAGAAGTATCAGAAGGGCCAAGGAGCGGTGTGGGCACTTGGGGATGATATAAGTACAGTAACTGTACAGAAGAGCATCAAAAGAGCATCAACAATTAACACTACTGTAAACATGTAATCTTGGCTACAACAATTAATTTTTTTAAAAAGGTCCATAAGCACGGGTTTAAACAAATATCTCACTATTTTGCAGGAAAAAATAACAAACAAACCTGGGGACCAGAGTGACAGTACAGCAGGTAGGGCATTTGCCTTGCACTCGGCTGACCCGGGTTCAATCCCAGGCATACATATGGTCTCCCCAGCACCACCAGGAGTAATTCCCGAGTGCAGAGCCAGGAGTAACCCCTGAGCATCGCTGGGTGTGACGCAAAAAACAAACAAACAAACAAACAAACAAAAAACCACCTTTGAGCCCACCCCCACCCCTCCCCCCAATAAATATAATGTTCTCTTTCAGCTTTATTTAAAACAGCAACAGAGCAACAGCACAGCATGAAGAGCCCCTGAGTGACTGTGTCTGCAGCATTACTGTGGAAGACTGACTTTTTCTGTTGTATGTAAAGTTGGAATGGCTTCTGTTGTAACTTCTCAGCCAGTACTTATTTATCTGAACTTTTTATGGAAATGGCAGTTATCACTGAACACAGCTAAGTAATTTTACTTTTAATTCCTCCCGAATAAACTGAGGTATAGGCTTTCTATCCCTGGGATATTATTTTTAAGCAATAAAGCCAGGCCTATAAAAAATATCAACTAATCTCATGAAACTAGTTAGCAGATTCTAAGGGAAAAAAGCGCAGCTCTGAATGGTGTAAATGAAAAACATTCTACCTTCCTAAGGGCTAAGTTAAGAGCTAGGTTCCGGACAATAATAATGAAGGAATGTATTTTTTTCTTTTCCTTTTTTTCTTTTCGGGTCACACCCAGCGATGCTCAGGGGTTACTTCTGGCTCATGCACTCAGAAATTACTTCCGTTGGTGCTTGCGGGACCATATGGGATGCTGGGAATCGACCCCAGGCTGGCCACATGCAAGGCAAATGCCCTAGCTGCTGTAATGTCACTCCGGTCCATAGCTATGTACATTTTATGGCACAATACTATGAGCTACGTTTAAGTACATGTATGCATATCTCTAAGGGGTGGTAAGTCTTTTAGACACTGTTATATTTCAGTTAACTATTCTGGTCAATAATTACCACTCCTTTTTTCTTTTTGGTGGTGGGGCATATTTGGCCATATGTAGGGGCTGCTCCTGGTTCTGGGCTCAGCAATCCTGGTGATACTTAAGAGAAATCCGTGGGGTTGGGGAGTTAACCAGAGACAGCTGTGTGCAAAAGGGCCCGCTCTCTCAGCCAGATCACTTCTTTGCTTTGTTTTGCCTTTTGGGCCACACCCAGTAGTGCTCAGGGCTTATTCTTGACTCTGCACTCAGGAATCACTCATGTTGGTGCTAGGGGTACAATATGTGAGGCCAGGGAGTAAACCCAGGTTGGGTGCGTGCAAGACAAGTGGCTTCTTGAGCCCTTCCAAATGCTTTTTAAAACTTGCTATTATACATAATGTTAAGTAGACCATTCATGTTGACAGCTCTTGGAGCACCTCTGTGATTATTTCTGCAGATAAATTCCTAGACGTATCAGCCAATAGATAAAAGGAACTTTGCTTGCCAAGTTCAAATCCAACAAAGCAAGGTACACGCTTCAACGTTTCCATCACAGCATTAGGTTACACAACCCTATTTTCTATTATAAACTCTAAAGTCGGCAAACCACGCAACAAAGAGAACAAATCCATAACAAATGTGAAAAACAAATGTGGCTTTTTTCCATGGCCCACGGGTAAACAGAACAGGGATGTTTGTGAATCTGATTATACTACTTCCAATATGCCTGAACTCAGATGGCAAAGTAGTTACCTGCTCTGAGACAGTTTAGAAATCTTTCCTACTCGTAACTGAAGCTTAGAACCAGAATGTGCAGAAGAGAAAAATATAATTTTTGAGTTTCTTCAAGAGCAAAAATTCTTTTTTTATAATTATAGATACTACTTTCCCAGGTGGGAACGCAAACTGCAAGAGGGATCTGAGTCCTGTGTGAGATGGAAAACACAGGTAATGAATGAGAGAGCCGAGAGCACAGTTCTGTGCAGTCCAAAACTGGACACATAATGCACACTAATTTGGCCAATTTATACCACATGGCATGACGCTTCCAAAGCCTTTGAAAGAACGAGGGCTATCAGTTTTCCAAACAATGAACCGTTCATTTTTAATTGGTATCTTTTCATTTAAAAGCAAAATATTAGAACCCATTTTCATTCTATATAATTTTATTGTAACCACTTGAGGTAATCATGGAGGGAAGTGATTCCATCAGAAACTACTGATTATGATCTGCAGAACTGTGGAGCATGGTGACTGGTATTAGAGCAGATAAGACCCGACCTTGCAAAGCGACCCAGAAGCGAAGCCTCGCAAGAGGGAGTATCTGGGCAAAGCTGGCCAGAACAGGCTGTCAGCCAGCACCGGGGGTTCGGCCTTGAGCCTCACTCGACCTCCTAGTCACATGAGCCCTAGACACAGAAACTGTCATGTATGCTTAGCAAGTCATCCTAGCTGCAGCATCTAGCCTTGTTTGGGATTGGACCAGGGCAAAGCAGAGTTGGAGAGGCGATAGGCCGAAACTGCTGAACTTTATGTGATTGGATTTTCTTGTAAGTCAAGACCCTCTATAATATACGTGTGTATTTGGCAATAAGGTGAACAGCAATTAGCTGTTCCCGGAGGGTGTTTCTCTGAGCGGCCGTCATTCTTCACCCCACGTCTGCCCGGACCCAGTGCGCAACATGTCCAGGCACCGTTGTAGGGATAACTGTTCCCCAACAAAGAACAGTTTAGGGACAGGTACTAGAAGGGAGAAAAAGATGAGTCATCTCTCAGCATATGTGCCTTACCCCAATAGGGGTATATAGGGGGCCCTGCAAGTGCCAGGCAGGGTCTTTACAAGCTACATCAAAGGGCCATTCAGCAAAGGGAGCTGAACTAGGGGCTTCAAGTGGCTAGGTATGACTTCGAGAGCTGAAGAACCCCCCCTCCCACATCCCTCTTGCCCAGGCCCCTATATATTTATTTCAAGGCCCACTCCCAAACATGCGTGGCCTGCAAGTGCTGGCCAGAACTGGAACCTACGGGGCTCCACCTGGCAGAGTTGGGGAGTCTTGTGGTGCCAAGGATTGAACTCGGGGCCCCTGCAAGTGCCAGGCAGGGTCTTTACAAGGGAGTCTTATTCCTGGCCTGCAGCTACATCTTTTGTTTTGTTCTGGGGCCTCATAGAGTGGTGCTCAGGACTTACTCCTGGTTCTTCCCTCAGGGATCATTCTTGGGGGAGATCAAGGGGCTGTATGGGATGCCAGTGGTTGAACCCAGTTCAGCCACACGCAAGGCTTATAGGTTAGAAAAGGTTTGACTACAGCAGCCTCAATTTGTAAACAAGAAACTGCACCCAGAAGAGGAAACTAAAGATAAAACTAAATAAACTTGGTAAATGTGACCCTGCCGATAGTAGCAATAGTTAAGCTTATATTTCTACTCCAAAGTCCTCTGCGCCACTTAAAAAAGTATCATTTTACTTAAAAACCAAAATGTATGATATCGGATCCCTCCTTTATGCAATGGTTTTAGACTCTGGACACAGACCATAATATATTTACTCACATGAAAGAATTTCAAATTCAATTTCAAATTCAAATTTCAAACCTATTTCCTTTCAAATCATTTACCTTAAAAACAAAACAAGGGGCTGGAGTGATAGCACAGCGGGTAGGGCATTTGCCTTGCATGCGGCCAACCTGGGTTCGATTCCCAGCATCCCATCTACTCCCCTGAGCAACCGCCAGGAGTGATTCCTGAGTGCAGAGACAGGAGTAATCCCTGTGCATTGCCGGATGTGAACCAAAATAACAACAACAACAACAACAAAAAAACCCTCTACCTATGAAAGTAATCACTGTACAGTAAAAAAATTATTTAATCTGGGCTGGAGCAATAGTATAGCGGGAGGGTGCTTGCCTTGCATGTGGTCGACCCAGGTTTCATCACTGTCATCTTACACCCCAAGAACTGGCAGGAATGATCCATGAGCACAGAGCCAGGAGTTAGCCCCGAGCACTACTGGGTGTCCCCCCCCAAAGAAACAAACAAACAAACAAAAACCGCCCCCAAAAAACAACCTCCCCAAATAAATAGAAGTTATATAATCTGATGTAAAAGTTTCAGTGAATCATAAAAATACTGCATGTTAGTTAAAAGCTCAAAGAAAATGAATAAAAACAAGATGCCCTACCTAAAATAACCTTTACCATCATCTTCTTTTATTTCTAAAGACACAGAGAAGGTAAAGATGTCGCTGTCAGGAGTCTGGGGTGCAGCTGTGGCTGAAAGTGGGGTCTGCTTGGCAGAACGGCGGAAGGCAGTGGCAAAACTATAGAGTATCCGGCTCACCTGCAACCAGACGTGTTAGGAAAAGGTGGTTATCACAGAAGCAGAAGACTTTCTTAAGTCTAACTTGGTTATGGAAAGTAACCCATCTTTTCCCTACTGATTTTTTTTGGGGGGGTATAAAATATCCAATGGATTAGTGCCTATTATCAAGCCATGCTAGAAATAGCCAGAAAGAATTCTTTTCAGTGAATGTTTGCAAGAACTACAAATTCAACTGAAAAGTGACTCACTAGATTGTTAGCAACTTTCTGAATTGATTTATTCCAATAAAAAAATGGAAAAAAAATGGTAGCTCCAGACCTAAACCCTGCCTCCTTTAGTAAACAATCAGCCCAGAAAAATCCGACTGCTTAATGCAACAGACTGAAAAAAAAAATTAAAAAAAGAGGAAATATAGGTTACTTTAAAGTGTGAGTGGCTAGAAAATGTTTACTGACTTTAAGGAAAAAATTGGGAGAAAAACGTGGGAAATAATTGGGATCATGTTGAAAGTAGACTATGGGCCCAACATGATGGGCACTTAGTACTTACATAGCAAACCATAACACCTAAAAGTAGAGAATAAAAGAGAATGTGCCACAAAGGTGGGGGCTGATAGGGGGGGAAGGAAGGAATGAGGAATGGGGTGGGGGTAGCGGGAGGGACACTGGGAACATTGGTGGTGGAGAATGGGCACTGGTGGAGGGATGGGTGCTCGAACATTGTATGACTGAAATGTAATCACCTAAGTTTGTAAGTCTGTAACTGTATGTCACAGTGATTCATTAAAACAAAACAAAATATCTTCAATAACAAGAACTAAAAAAACAAACAAAAAAATAATTGGGATCATCTTTTCCAGTCTACACTGCTATTCTGCCAAATACATGGTATTAAAATAAAAAAAAGTAGAAAAAAAAGAGCAATTTGCAGAAGTCCCATTGCTGGAAGCAAGATGCCCACCTAATCCAATCAAGAAGCAGTCCCTGGCCTGCTCTGACCTTTTAGCAACAACGAGGCTCTGGTTAACCAAACTTTATATATACATATCTATATTTTATATCCATTAGCTGAGACAAATGAAGCACTAGCAGGAAATTTCATTTGGATAACACGTGGGTCATGATAAATACTAATACTGTTTCATCACAGTGAAGGAACAAGGGAACAGGCAGAGCTTCATCTCTGGGCAGTTTTATCTCAGGGACTTACAGCTTCTTGTATTTCACACCGGAAGACATGTATTCTGAAAAGTTCTGCATTGTAGTGACTTTCGGTGAAAGCAAAACAGTCACTCTCGGGAGTTCCGTCATGCCCTCTGACACAGAAGAGGATTTTGTAGATAGGGTAGTTTGCTATTTCAGTGTTTGTCTGAGGATCTAAGAGTCTGTTCAGACAAAGAAAAAAGGAAAAGAACAGTACAGTGATTAGAAGAATTACAGAATATTTTCACTTTGCCTATGCTATGATTAAAGACATAGCTTTCATCTTCTTAACAAGATCATACAAGTCATTTTTGGTATGTTAATCACGTTAGGTCTTGATAAAAAGCCATGTGAATTACTTATGCTACTGATTACACAACGCTAAGGTATTGAAAGACCACATCATCTCATGTTTGGGGCGGTAAACAGGAAAGCATGAAGAACAGCAGTAAGTACATATGTATCTTAGTTATATTCCTAACAACGAAAGACCAAACCAATGGTTTATTAGACTAGGAAACCAGGTCATGAAGATGGAGCTTCTCTTTGGAGGATTCAAGTGGTAATACAATGGATAGGGCTTTTGCCTTGCACAGGGCTGATTGCTGGCTCCTCGTTTAGGGGTTGTTCATTGCTGTGCTGTGTGCAAGGCACGCTCTTTATCCCTATACCATCTCTCTTAGCTCTTTTCTCGTTAAAAATACACCTAAAATCAGGACTGCAGCAGTAGTAGAGTGGCTACAGTGGGTAGGGTGCTTGCCTTGCACAAGATTTAACCCCCTGCACCCCTGCTGATTCTGCACATCTACCAAGAGGGATCCCTGAGTGCAGAGCCAGGAGAAGCACTGAGCACTGCCAGGTGTGGCCCCAAAGCCAAAAACCAGACGAAAATCCCTAAGATCAGGCTGCAAGGACAAAAATAAAGGTTCTGCTCTAGTGCGTGGCCAGTTCCAGCCAGATACCAGCACCATGTATGATCCCCTCGCAAGCACCGCCAGGAGGAACCTTGAACACAGAATCAGAAATGCCCGAGTACTGCTGCATGTTCCCCTGCCCTCCAGCAAATAAAAGCCAGTGAAACAAACGCTACCAGAACTACCACAGGGCCAGAGAGATGGCTCAGGGGGCAGAGCACACACTTCATAGGCACGAGGCCCAGGTCCCGTACAGGGCTCAGCACTACGTGGACACCTGAGCACCAATTAGAAGCAACCTCTGAGCATTCCAGGAGCCTGGAGCAACACCTGATGGGCATGATCTCCTAGAATGAAATAATTTAATCTAAGAGATGAGTCAGTGCTGAATGATCCATCATGATAAAAGTTTCTAATGCCCTGGGCCATCATGATAAAAGTTTCTAACGCCCTGATTTGGAGAAGCTGACCAAGCCGGCATGTATGACTTGGTGGATTCAGGGACAGGGTGACAGCCCGGAGTTAGAGCACATGATTGGCATGAGCATGACGCTGGCTTTCAGGGGGCAACCCGTGTCCCCCAAACACCTCTAGTGTTAACCCCTAATACTGATATTCTCACAAATCAGCAACTTCCAGAAGGATGTGTTTGGAAATGAGAATTTCCCGAACGATCTCTAGTCCTCTCTCAGAGTGATACCAACTTTTTTAAGTAAAAAAAAAAATATATTAGCGAGAGGCCACAACATTAGGTCAGAGGGGAAAGCATTTGCCTTGGAGGTGGCTGACATGAGTTCAATCCCCGTCACCATGTATGGCTCCCTGAGCACTGCCAGGAGTGGAACCCAAACAAAAGGCTCCCAGCGCCAACAAAGAAAAACAATTCTGAGTTGTATGTGTAGGCACACAGACGCATAAACACACACAAACACACAGAGGGGCTTAATTCACTAAAATTTTAACCACACTTATCAGCAGCAGCACCTCTTTCCCGGGCCGGAGAGATAGGGCAGAGGGCACATGAGCAGAACCTACCTGAGGCTGACCTTCTACTCCCTGGCCCCCCAGAGTATTCCATTTATTTATTTATTTATTTATTTATTTATGGCTTCTGGGTCACACCCAGCAATGCTCAGGGGTTACTCCTGGTTCTGCACTCAAGAATTGCTCCTGGCATTGTGCAAAGACCATATGGGATGCTGGGGGTCGAACCTGGGTCGACCATGTGCAAAGCAAACATCCAGCCCGTTCTCCCACTGCTCCAGCCGCGTGGCTGACCTTCTGCAAATCACAATTCAATACTACCTCTGCTTGGCAGAAACAGACCTACTGACAGACCTACGTGGCAGCATGTGCTATGCTCTGACCCTCACACAGGTAATAAAAAACGCAACCACGGGCAAACTACCCAGTTCCCTTACATTCCAAGCTCGCAGAAACCCCTAACACCTATAAATTCTCACAAATGAGCAACCTCTAGGAGGAAGTGTTTGGAAATGATCATTTCCCTATCTCTAGTACTCCCTGAGAGCAATATAAACTTTTTTTTTTTTTGCTTTTTGGGTCACACCCGGCGATGCACAGGAGTTACTCCTGGCTCATGCACTCAGGAATTACTCCT
>JAOXYA010000028.1:5658475-5672026 GCA_028565675.1 Sorex palustris | reverse complement strand
TAAAAATTAAAAAAAAACTATAATAAAATATAATTAAGAAATGTCACTGTCCTCCCATTGTTCGTTGATTTGCTCGAGTGGGCCCAATAATGTCTCCATTGGAGACTTTGTTGTTACTGTGTGTGGCATATCGAATACATCACGGGCAGCTTGCCAGGCTCTGCCGTGCAGGTTAGATATTCTCGGTAGCTTGCCGGGCTCTCCGAGAGGGGCAGAGGAATCGAACTGGGGTCGGTCATGTTGTCTGTATGCAAGGCAAACTCCCCACTGCTGTGCTATCGGCTAGTCTGAAAGTAGTGATGGTTGCAAGGTCAACCTAAAGTCAACCTGCAGTAAACTATAAACTAAACTCCTGGATATTTAACAACTTTTTTGAAAAATGAATGCAATTTTGTCACTACGCAAATAAAGACAGAATTTTCCAAGTAGAGGAAAATTCCACTATATATTTTGGTTTACTGTCAAATTGTCCATGTATTTTCATACAAGAGACTATTTTTCATATTACATTTATTATATATCTCCACATTCTGTGCACCTTAAGATAAAGACTGTGCAATTCAAAAGCAGAGTGTGTATAGATCCAAGCACATGGGACAACTTAGCTGTATGACTTAAGGCAAATCACTTAAATTCTAAGACTTCCATTAACTATGTTTTCTTTTGTGTGTGCAAATATGCAGGGGATCGCACCCAGGGCTTCACATGTAAAAGGCATGTGCTCCACCACTGTGCCCCAGTTACCATTTCTACTTCTGGAAGTAAAAAAAGAGGACGACTACTGCTTATCCTCTACAGTTTGTGAAGAGCAAAACCATTAACCTAGGTATCTAAAGTAATCTAATTACTCACAGAATCCTGGCATGATTATTACAGTCTTATTTTACAGACTTATTATTACAGTCTGAAGGTGTGAGTGTCAAACATGATCATTTAAGAGCACCTAGTGAAACATTACAACAAAATAAACGTAAAAATGCTCTCAAAGTTTATGTCTTATATGTCTTTTGAAATAAGTGAATGTTCAAGATCCCTCAATACTTTTCAAGACCCTCCATATTTTTCTATTTCTACTGTTAATATTCAAATTTTTCTAGAACGCAGTTTTCTATTAAAACTGCCCAGTTAGGGGACCAGAGTGATAGTAGACAGTAGTAGTGATAGCAGGTAGGGCACTTGCCTTGCATGCAGCTGACTTGGATTCAATCCTCGGCACCCCGTATGTTCCTCCAAATCTGCCAGGAGTGATACCTGAGCAGAGTCAGAAATAAGCCCTGAACAACACCGGGTGTGGCCCAAAGACCAAAAACCAAACAAAAACACCCAAAACCTGCTCAGTTATAGATTCTCAAGGTTTGGGAATTAGTTTTATCTCAGGATTTAAAAACATCCATTTCTATAGACAACGTGGTAGCAAGAATAAACTATGAGATGAGTCTTTATGAGGAGGTTTATAGCTATATATCTGAATTTTTAGAATTTTCACAAAATTGCTAATCAATGGCTAAATCAATAAAATAATGAACTTCTAGGTTATTGATCGATGAGAACTCAGCCACTTCAGTAATCAATTAAATTTTTTTTTTGCTACCAACAGTAAGAGTTCCGTCAATAGAACTTAACCTTTCACCCTCTAAGATGAGAAGTACTTCTCATTTTACAGATGTAGAAATTGAAGTGCAGAGGTCACATCTTAAATCATACAGTTAATAGTGACAGATAAAGAGTTTTCAAGAAACGTCAGGTAACACATAATTAAGATAGTTACTTTTTTTTTTGCTTTTTGGGTCACACCCGGCGATGCACAGGAGTTACTCCTGGCTCATGCACTCAGGAATTACTCCTGGCGGTGCTCAGGGGACGATATGGGATGCTGGGAATTGAACCCTGGTCGGTCGCGTGCAAGGCAAATGCCCTACCTGCTGTGCTATCGCTCCAGCTCCTATAAACTTTTTTAATTAAAAAAAAAATGAGGGCGAGGCCACAGGATTAGTCAGTATGGCTGACTTGGGTTTGATCCCCGCCACCATGGATGGTCCCCTGACCAGGAGTGGCCCAAAAACAAAAGCCAAAACCAAGCAAACATAAACATTTGGGGACCAGGTTGGGAGGCAGGTCAGAGACCTGGAGCACATGCCAAGTATGTGTGAGGCCCTGAGTGTGAGTTCTGGCGCTGCTGAATCCAAGCACTGAATCTCTAGGCCTGTATCACCAGACCAAAAATCACTAAGAATTGTCCTTTGCTTCCGAGCATTGCCGGGGATGACTCACAAACTTTTTTGGGGTAAAAATTAAGAGGCTGTACTTGAATAATTTATATTTATCAGTAATGGGATAGAGTAATAGTACAGCATGTAGGGTATTTGCCTTGCATGCAGTTGACCCGGGTTTACCCCCCGGCATCCTATATGGTTCCCTAACCATCACCAGGAGTGATGCCTGAGTTCAGAGTCAGGAGTAACCCCTGAGCATTGCTGGGTGTGCCCCAAAAAGAAAAAAAAATATTAGGAAGTTTTAATAATTTCCAAGTTATTATAAAGAAACTGCAGAGGGACCAGTGTGATAGTACATTGGGTAGGGCACCTGTCTTGAATGCGGCTGGCCTGGGTTCATCCCCAGCAACCAATATGGTCCCCGAGCCTTTTTAGAAGTGATTCATGAGCATTGAGCAAGGAGTAAATGCTGGGTCTGGAGCAATAGTACAGCGGGTAGAGCATCTGCCTTGCACGCAGCCGACCCGGGTTTGATTCCCAGCATCCCAGACAGTCCCCTGAGCACCGCTGGGAGTAATTCCTGAGTGCAAAACCAGGAGTAATCCCTGTGCATTCCTGGGTGTGACCCAAAAGGAAAAAAAAAAAAACAGGAGTAAATGCTCAGACTGAGGCACTGCTGGGTGTGGCCTCAACTCCTCCACTTCCTCCATTAAAAAAGACAAACAAAAATCCTGCAGAGAACTGGGGAGCTGATTCAAAGGGCTGGGTGCTGGAATGCATGCTTCGCACATGGCAGCACTGGATTTGATCCCTTGCACAAATTAGTCCCACAAGCATTGTGCTGGGAGAAGAAGCCACATATGCCCCAAACCACTCCCCAACAAAATGAGTAAAATGAAAAAAAAGAAGAAACTCTGTATTGAATCTACATGTCAAGTTAGTATTCATGCTGGGGAACATAGTAAATAAAAATTTGTTAAGGCAGACAGTACACCATCTTGGGATTATTTTAAATAATCCCAAAACATAAGGCAGACAGTACACCATCTTTAATCCCAAAACATTTCTATGGAGGACTGGTGTGGGAAAAGCGTATCATTAGAGCAGGTAAGGCAAGTGCTTGCTTTGCATACAGCCCAACCCAAGTTCGAGGCTGGCCAGGAGTGATTCCTGAGCACAAAGCCAGGACTAAGCCAGGAAGCACAGCTGTGTATGGCCAAAACTAAGAAAACAGAACAAGAATTGCTCAATTGGGTTGCCATTTTCATAAGGGTCATCATTTTTAAATGGCATAACAGAAATGTCACATTTAATATTACATGAATGCAAGAATATTTTGAATTTCACTACTCGCCTTTCTAAGTAGAGAAATTTTTATCAAAATTTTCTGCTTGAGACAGTAAGCGGGGTAGGGTGCTAGCCTTGTACTCGGCCAGCTGACCTCAATTCAATTCCAAGCATTACACATGCTCCCGAGTCGTGCCAAGAGTGATCCCTGAGCACAGATCCAGGAGGAGTAAGTCCTGAGTACCATAGCTAGGTGGCTCAAAATCCAACAAATGAAAGCAATTAAATCAAATGTTACAACCACTTCTAGAAGCTGGTCTTACCTCACAGTTCCTTCTGACACATTCGGCACCGACAAGGTAACATCGAGTGAAATCTGTAACTGGCTTCTCAAGATGGACATCATCCTTAAGGCTTCGACTTCACTCCTAGGGGCATTCACTGAGGCACAGCCTAAATAAGTCAGTTTACTGAAAACTACACTGTCCTCATCAGCCACTGGTGTGAAAGGGCTAGACTCTTCAGAATCTGAAAAAGACACAGAAGAGATGGATACTTTCCTTTGGATATTTTATTGGTATGAGTACCAAGTAAACTTCGAAGTGCTACGTTGAACTTCAGAATTTAGTCTTTTTTTTTTTTAATTAGTGAAACACCATGAGGTACAGTTGTAGACTTACAAATTTTTGTGCTTGGGTTTCAGTCATACGACATACAATGATTGAGTACCCATCCCTCCACCAGTGCCCATTCTCCACCACCACTGATCCCAGTATCCCTCCTCCTCCCCGTCCCTGCAAAATTAAGTCTTAATGAGCTCATATGCCAATGCCCCAGACAAAATTTCCACTGTAAACCGAAATTTCACACCAGGACTCTGTGAAGCCAGAACTTTTAGGTTCTGCTACAGTGCCAATCACGAATCAAATCTGAGATTTAGATTTATCTGCCTTTTTTGTTTGTTTTTTTTGTATTTTGCTTTTTGGGTCACACACAGCAATGATCAGGGGTTGCTCCTGGCGGTGCTCAGGGTACTATATAGGGATGCTGGGAATTACACCAGGGTTGGCCATGTGCAAGGCAAACACCCTACCCACTGTGCTATTGCTCCAGCCCCTAGATTTATGTGCCTTTTCTAATTTATTTTGATGTTATAATTTACATTTAGAGGAAAAACTACACTTAATATTTTAGAGCTTTAAGAAATATGTCTCTAACTTAGTTCTGATCTGCACTGCTATAATTATTTCTTTCATGATCGTACTGATGTATTGTTCTCCCAAGACTAACTATATGCAGCGAGTATCTACAGCTTTCATATCCTAATTTTTTTTTTGCCCCAATGAGCTTTTAAAACTGCCCTCTTCCACCTCTTCTGATAAATGCTTCACGTTCCTTTTTCAAATTGGTAATTATTCCCATGGAACAATACAGGTCTGGAGCAAACATATCTTTTTTTTTTCCTCCAGCTAGATTATCATAAATATCTGAAGCAATGACACAGAGTTTTATGGACAGGTAACAGCTTAGGAAATTCACAGCCGTTGAAACCAGTTTTGCAAAAAGCATTAAAAGAGCTCTGATGAGGGAAACTTCCCATCATGTGGCACTGAGTATGACATGGAGCAAACTTATCTTTATCAATCATTTATTTCCCTCTGTTTCTTTGACTTCACTCAAATTCTGTCTTTGCTGCAAGAATCGCTACACTCATTTAAAAAACTTTCTTGACATCACTGAACTACTGTTTCACGTTCTTTGGTAAAAATGAACAATGATTTAAGGGGAAATCGGAATGGAACATGTATTTATTTCTAACATTTCCCTAAGCGGAGAACCTGAGGATCCTAGGAGACAGGCAGAACGGTTTCTGGGCTTGCTCTGAATGAAAGCTAGCACAAGATGGACACTCAAATATGAAAAACAATAACCTTTCAGCTACGCAAGCAAGGCAGCAATCCTAACCTCCTTGTCCAGATTTCACCGGCAGGCTCATCTCTGGCTTCTGGAGCCCGACTAGTGGCACAGGGTTGATGGTGGAGGACGCTGAGAGCTGGTCAGGAAGAGGGCCATCTCCTTCGCCATCCAGCTGGGACCTGTCCACAAGCTCCTTGTCCCCCGGCTGGTCGTCCACTGGAGGATCCATCAGCACATCTGCTAGCTCTTTCTGCAGCTGCTGCTCACTTCCATTCCCTATAATCTAAGGGTCACAAACACACAATCAGCAAAGTGAGAAAGACAGGCCACTACTGATTAAAGCAGGTCTGCATTCTAGAGAATATCACCCGTACTTCTTTAGCTACAAAGATATTTTCTTCTTCTTCTTTTTTTTTTCCTTTTTTGGGTGACACCCGGTGATGCACATGGGTTACTCCTGGCTTTGCACTCAGGGATTACTTCTGCTGGTTCTCGGGGGACCATACGGGATGCTGTTAATCAAGCCCGGGTCAGCTGCGTGCAAGGCAAACGCCCTACCTGCTGTGCTATCGCTCCAGCCCCAAAAGATATTTTCTAAATGGTATATTAAAAAAGGGGGGGGAGAAACAAAAAAAATTTTTTTTTTTAGAGTAACTCAAGATAATGCAGCGAAGCTCTGCAGCTGCTATTCGTTCATAGCTTTCCATAAAAATGTACTTACTGAATTTCAGACTAACAGCCAGGGAAAAAATTTTGTCAGTTCTGTCAAAGATATTAAACGTTTTCTACGGTCTCTAAACAACGATGAAAACATTTGCAATTTTATCTGGTGAGAAAAGATAATTTTAAAGAGAAATATCGTCAGCAGATTCTCGTTTTTGAGGGAGGGAGGTCACACCCAGCAGTGCTCACACCCAGCAGTGACTGTGCCCAGAGATCACTCATGGTGGGGCTCCGGGAACCAAGGGGTGTTGGGATCCAGCCTGGGCTGACTATGTACAAGGCAAGCACCTGGCCTGCTGAACTAGCTCCCCAACCCAGGAGTTTAATTTTAGGACAAAATGTATTTGCTTCCATTCTATTAACACCAACCTAATTTGCAGGCAGTGAAGTTTTACCTGTACCTGTATCATTCCCGCTATAAGCAAGTCTCATTTTTGTTTGTATCAACAGTCTTAAACCTCAGGTTCACTTGAATACAGGAGGCGCGCCGTGGAGCAAAGTGAGCACTCTGTGCATGGCCTGAGTCACCGTGTGCACGCAGGAGGCTGGGTTTGGTCTCCAGCACCACAAATTCCTCTGAGTAGCATCCTAAGCACATAGCAGCCACAAGCACCAAAAGTGTACCCCCTCAGAAACAAATCAGGTGGGTTGCAGGAATATAATGATTTAGGGTGGGGGTGGGGAAAGAGAAGGGACGTGTAAAAAGCACTGTTTTAATTTAGGTTTTTCGGTCACACTCAGCTGTGCTCAGGACTTCCTCCAGACGGCACACAGGGATCGCTCCTGGTATCCTGGTGGGGCTCGTGGACCGAAAGGTGTTTCGAGGGTCACACCTGGGTCAGTTACAAGCCAGGTAAGTGGTCTGTGCACAGTACGATCTCTCTAGTCTCTCCATCATCTTTTGATAACTATATAAACTCCAAGTCCCTTTTCCTATAAACCGCTATTAAGAGGGTTCTTCCACTCCAGAGAAGCCTGTGTTCTCTCTCCTGTCTTGAGCGCCCTGTTTCCCTCCCTTTATTTCCTGAATAAAACTCTTTTACTTGGCACAGTGGGTAGGGCATTTGCCTTGCATGCGGCCGACCCAGGTTTGATCCCTGGCACCCCATATGGTCCCCTGTGAGAAATTCCCGAGTGTAGAGCCAGGAGTAACCCCTGAGCACTCCTGGGTGTGCCTCCTACCTCCAGTCCCCAAATTCTATCAACAACTGGCAATCTTCCCAGTAAACTTCTAACACGTCAGCTCCTCTTGACTTGGAAACAAGAGCCAGACAAGAGTTCAGCCCCAGGTTCAATGATGTGCTGATGTTTCTTTGAGTTTCAGTTCATTTAAAGTTACTGTTAATGGAGCTACAAGTGGCCAATTGACTTTTAAGTTACTTTAAGTCTTTGTCATCTGTGATTCTACATTTTCATGGGTCTAATCAAATTTATCACAAGTTCTTCTTTCAAAGGTTTTTAAAACAAACTTTAAGAGTACCAAATAGCCATTCAGAACAGGAAAAAAGAAATACTGCATTACCTACAGTAAATACATAAATTATATTCTAATCAGACCTAACCTGTTTTTTTCAAGACAAAGGGGAAATGACATAATGATAGTTACAGTTTCCTGAAAACAAACGGAGAAGAGATTAAGACTCCATGTTTTAGCAATTATAACTAGGGAGATGATCGTTAAAAGAGTCAGCTACACTGATGAGAACACATGATGCCTTTCATGCTATAACGGTACTGTTTTGTTCTTTGGTATACAACCTAAGCAGGCCCAAGTTTTTAGTTGAAAAAATCTGTTGACCTTACATTTATCAAACACAGAAATACATCTAACACTGAAAGAAAACACGTTTGCATGCTTGTCATTGTGCTACACTTTTTTGCACTCTTCCCTCATTCACAGTCAATAAAGAACTGCCTTCAATTTCCTTAATTCTCCCTTAAAGACCATAGTAATGTACAAACAAATATGTTCATTTTTAAACAGTAAAAATAATAACTTAGGTCTCAGGTAATTAGACCCAATTCAATAAGTACTGGTGAAAAAATTTTAATTCATACATTGTGATTTATAAAACTATTAATAACAGAGTTTAAGGCAATATGAAATGTTACCTCAAAACTCCCCTCCAGTGTCAACATTCCTACACTAAACAACGACCCAAGGATCTCCCTTTCTCCACCCTACTTCCTTTGCAAACTCATGCTTTGTTTAATTTACTTATTATAGATTGGGCCACATGCTTACAGAGTGCTGAATTGAATGATTTTTTTCTTTTCTTTTTTGCTTTTGGGGTCATACCTGGTGATGATCAGGGGTTACTCCTGGCTCTGCACTCAGGAATCACTCCTGGTGGTGCTCAGGAGAGCATATGGAATGCTGAGAACTGAACCTGGGTCGGCCGCATGCAAGGCAAACACCCTACCCCCTATACTATCGTTCTGGGCACATGTTCTTTATGTATAGCTCCTTCACCTCTGCATCACAAAAACATCCAAAACCTTGACCAATGCCCTTATGTCACGGCCTCAAAATACTTGGGGCTTGAGATAGTACAATGGGTAGGGCGTTTGTCTTGCATGTGGCTGACCTGGCTTAGAACCCTGGCACTCAGTATGGTTCCCCCAAACCTGCCAGGGGTGATGCCTGAGCGCAACGCCAGGACTAAGACCTGAACACCACCAAGAGTGGTCCCTCATGCCCCAAATCTGGTTTATTTCAACTGTAACAGTGATAGTTCGGGGTTAAGGCACTTGCTGTGCATGCTGCCGTCAACCTCAATTCAATCCCCAGCACCACCTGTGGTCGCCTAGGCACAACCAGGAGTTACTCCTGAGCTCTGGGCCAGGTACTTGAATCTGGGAAATACAAAAGAATGCCTTCCAAGGCTCTCAAACTTTTGGCAATCATCAGAATGACCCGGAGAACTTGCTGAAACACAAACTACTGGAATCTAACTGAATTTCAATACTTTTTTCAATACTTTAAGTTTGAGGTGAGCAGGGTATTTCACACTTTTCCAAAGTCCCCAGGAGACAGTGATGCGCTAGCATGGGAATAACACTTTAAGAACCAATCTTAAATTAATGATTCCTCCCTCCTAAGCAGTGCTCAGGGACCTGGGTTGGGGGCACTCCCAGCAATACTTCACGAACCACATTCGGGATGGAGGATATAGAACTGCTGATGGGTGCCGTGTTGATTTCACTGGGACACCTTGGATGGAGCAGGTGTTCTCTCTCTACCTCCTCCAAATGAACTCCTAGTGGCCACAAACTTCCAGAAGAAAAGCCCAGGTATGAGGAACCAGAGACTGAAGACTCCAGGCCACATGGCAGCAGGGAATGGCTGATGGCTGGTCCTTCCTGTCTCCCCACCACTTTGGGGTCCTGGTGGTCATGCCCACAAACTGCCTCCGGATGCCAATTAAGCACATTAATGGCCTTGATCCAGAGACTCACAAATGAATCTCAGAATGGATTTGGTCACTGCAGAGATGTCTCCAGACCCCAATCATTTACAAATTTAGAATTCCATGAGCACGACATCTCACGATATTCATAACAAGCAACAGAAAATAAATTATCTAGCATCTGCTGTGGCAGGGAGGTTTGAGTGGTGGTGGGAAAATTGGAAATCATGGTGGTGGGAAGATGTAATGGTGGTGGGATTGGTGTTATTGGTGTTGGAATAATGAATGTAATCAATTAATGTGAATAACCTTATGAAAGTAAAATTAAAAAAAAAACTGTTGAGGGCCTGCAGTGTTAATGACCACACCTGGTGGAGGTGCTCAGGGACCACATGCGGGGAAGTCCCAATACAGGCAACCCTACCTGCAGAGCTATCTACCTGGCCACAGTTAATGGTTTTTATTTTTATTTATTTTTAAATTTTTTTGGTTTTTTGGTCACATCTGGCGATGCACAGGGGTTACTCCTGACTCTGCACTTAGGGATTAATCCTGGCTCGGGGGACCATATGGGATCGAACCCAGGTCGGCTGCATGCAAGGCAAATGCCCTACCCGCTGTGCTATTGCTCCAGTCCCAGTTAATGATTTTTCACCCCACAATCAAGCTAATCCCCAATTAACATGATAGCATACAAAATCACCATTACTGCCAGGTAGCTTTTGTTAAAAATTTAATTAACTGTTCTCCTATTTTCCCCAACTAAATCAGTCTCAGAGTTAAAGTCTGGGTGCATGAAATTTTAGAATCTATACAGGGGAGCTGCAAAATTAGTGGCAGATCAGATTAGAGAAGCTGCTACAATTTATTAACCCCTGGCACAGACGAGCAGTTGAAATAAACCATCACTGAGACTTGTCTCCAGACTTCATGCAACAGAAAACAGACCCACTATTTGCAGTGTTCCTTACTCTAAGTGCATTCCTACCCAATACCACCATCATCTCTAAATTAAATCTGAGGCTGGAGAAACAGCACAGGGCTAAGATGCTTGCCTTGCACTTGGCCAACCCCAGCGGGATCCATGGCACTGCAGATGGTCTCCTGAGCACTGCCAGGAGTGATCCTAAGCACACAACCAGCAGTTCCTGGGCACCACAAAGGCGTGGCCCCAAACAAAAAAAATACAATAAAAATAAATGTCATTTCAGATACAGTCATCAAGACACTGTGCAGTTGAAATGGCAGGCACGGAGATCAAAGGAGGGCAACGGAGTCCAGAAATCGAATGTCACAGTACAGCTTGCAAATTCCAACAGAGTTGGCAAGGGAATGCAATGCAGAAAGGTAACAAAATACATCAAATGGTGCTGGAACAATTAAGCTTGACATAGAGAAACATAGAGAAAAAAATATTAACCTCAACTGCTACTTTATAAATAATAAAATTAAGGTAAAATGAGTAAGTCTAAAAGTAAAGCTTAAAATGGTAAGACTTATATAAGAGGGACTGGGGAGAAAAATCCAAAGTGTTGGAGCACAGGCCTGGGCATGTGAAGGCCCCAGTCTGATCCCGGGCACCACCTGGCACCCCAGCCCCACCCCGGTGGTCCTTGACATGGTTGGGCCCAAGCACTGCACTGGAAGGCTCTAAACCAAGGGTTATAGGGGTGTCCGAGCCTCTGAGAATGCCTGGGAGAGGCCCCTTGCTCACCCTTTCCCACCCAGTACACAAACCAATTTAAAAAAGGGGGAAGGAAAACAAAGGTCAAAACTACCCTGCGGGGGCCAGATACTACAGCGGGTAGGGAGTTTGCCTTGCATGCAGTCCACCCGGGCTCAATCCCCGGCATCCCATATGGTCCCCCAAGCACTGCCAGGAGTAATTCCTGAGCACAGAGCCAGGAGTAATTGCACACCTGAGCATTGCTGGGTGTGACCCACAAAAAAGCAAAACAAACAAACAAAAACCTACCCCACGGTCCCAGGACATTAAGATAGCCCAGGACACAAAGAGAATGCACAGAAAATGGTAAAATGGACTTTCTCAATAAGACGAGACACATACTCAAAAAAACATTTACAAGTTTTATTTGATGAAGAAATAAAAATGAACGCTCAAAACTCAATAATTATACTATTTTTTTAAGTGACCATTGTGCCAAAGAACATATCCAGATGGCAAATAAGTTACACACACAAAAAAAGGCAACGGCATGTCTCGTGGCATGGCTCAATTGTGAGCCAGAGAGATACCAGAATGAGGAGGGCATTAGCTTCACAAGTGACAGGCCCAGGTTCAATCCTCAGCATCACAGAAGGACCCCAAGCCTGCTAGGAGTGCAGAGCCAGGAAGTAAGCCCTGAGCACTGCTGGGTATGACCCCAAACAAAAACAAAGCCAAACAATGGCTAAACTGATAATAAAGGGATGGCAAGGATATGGAACAACAATGGAAAACCTTGAATACAAGGGTGGGTGGTAACCGTATAAGGACACTTTGTTGAGGCTTAAATAAAATTAAAGGTACACACATCAAACAACTCACAATGAAAATACTCATCTACACAAAGGCCCCTGTATAAACGTTCTAGCAGTGCTTGCTCATAATGACAAAAACCCTGAAAAGGACCCCTATGGTCATGAACTGGTAAACACACAGGCAGATACACACACATCAATAAGGAGTGAACTATGGGGCCAGGAGGCAAGCCAATGAGGTGCCTCACTGCCCGAGGCCCTGAATTTGATGCAAGTTCTTCAGGTGGAAGCTAAAGCACCACTGCATTCTCTAGGCCAATCAGCCTAGATTGGGGAGTGACTTCTGGTCTCCCTCAGCATCACCAGGGAGAACTCTATATCATTAAAAATATACTGGGTGGGGTAGGGTGGTGTGGAGGTGTGTGGGCCATATCTGGTGATGCTCGGGGCTTACACCTGGCTCTGTCTCAAGGATCACTCCTGAAGTGCTAGGGGCCATAGAAGGTGCCAGAACCAGGGACCAAACCAGGGCTGGCTGCATGCATGGCAGGTGGGGCCTCTGCTTTTTAAAAAAGGAGGGAATGGGGAGATAATACAAGGTGCAAGGGGTAAAGTTCTTACCCGTGCATGTGGCCAGTCCTGGTTCAATCTATCGGGGCACAGAATGCCCCAATGATGGCCTCCAGGAGTGACCCCTGAGCACAGAGCCGAGAGGAGCCCCTGAGCACCACCAGGTATTGTCCAATGCACCACTCCCACCCTGGCCAAAATTAATTAATAAAAAAAAATTAAAACAAAAAAAGGGGAAGAAACCAATACAAAGCATGTAATATTTAGGATGACTCTCAGATAAACTATTGTCACTGTCATTGTCACTGTCCTCCTGTTATTGATCGATTTTCTCGAGCGGGCCCAGTAATGTCTCCATGGTGAGACTTGTTACTGTGTTTGGCATATTGAATACATCAACGGGTAGCTTGCCGGGCTCTCCGAGAGGGGCAGAGGAAACGAACTCGGGTCGGCCATGTTAGCTGCGTGCAAGGCAAACGCCTTACCCGTTGTGCTATATCGCTCCAGCCCATAAACTATTATAGGGCAACGAAATGAGACACAGGGAAGGGGAGACAGATCCAGAATACAGGAGGTGGCCTGGGGCCAACCCCTGCCACCATGAGGTCCCCTGAGCACGAGACAGGAGGAGCGAGCAAGTCTGCTGGATGTGGCCTGAAAGCTAAACCGTAAAAACAGTAGCCAGACACAAAAGTTACATCTACCCGGCATTCTGGAAAAGACAAAATTGTAGGTACAGAAGTCAGGGCATTGTTTGCCTAGAGCTGGGAAGGCAGAAAGGAATATAAACAAAGGGACTTTTTTTTTTTTTTAAATTAAATCACCATGGGATACACAGTTACAAAGTTGTTCACGACTGGGTTTCAATCATATAATGATCCAACACCCATCCTTCACCAGTGTATATTTCCCACCACCAATGTCCCCAGTTTCCCTCCCCCCCCCCCCAA
>JAOXYA010000028.1:5591813-5602889 GCA_028565675.1 Sorex palustris | reverse complement strand
TGGGCTACGCTAGCACGCAACTGGGATGAATGGAGACGTTACTGGCACCCGCTCGAGTAAATCGATGAATAACGGGGGTTAAGTGATTAAGTGATTAGTAAAAAATAAATTTTGACAATTTAAATGAACTAACTGAATAAATAAAACCATATCTAAAACTAAAATTCCTAATTGACATGAAGTTGCTGATATATGTAGAATTGAATTATTTTCATGAGCTAGAATATTTTTAAAAATAATGTATCTCTGCTGGGTTTTGTAATCTTTCATTTATCAGTTACATTATTTATACTCCTATTGGTAGTGTTATTTTAAAACTAAACTATTACTGACATCGTAGGATGATGTAGTTATATAATCTACCAGGAACAAAAATATTCATAATTCAGAGAAATTATATATTTGAATAGAAAATCAATGCATGTAAAGATCTTATAGTTTTCTGTTTAAATTAGTAATAGTATAGATCACTCTTTATTTTATTTGTTTTGTTTTTGGACCACATCCTGCTTTGCTTAGTACTTTTTTTTTTTTGGCTTTTTGAGTCACACCCAGCGATGCTCAAGGGTTACTCCTGGAGGGGTTCAGGTGACCATATGGGATGCTGGGGATTGAACCCAGGTCAGCTGTATGCAAAGCAAAAGCCCTACTCTCTATACTATTGCTCTGGCTCTCAGGACTTACTCTTAATTTTCTGCTCAGGGATCATTTCTGGCAGTGCTCAAGGTATATGCAGTGCTGGGGATTGAACCTGGGTCAAGCAAATGTAAGGCAAGCGCTTCATCTTCTGTACTGCTACCTCTTTGATCCCAGGCTCACTCGTTTTTTTACTTTTCTAAAAATGTCTATCTGTTGAAAAGATTAGAGGCAGTGAGCAGAAGGAAAGGGGTAGATATAGAATGACTGCATTTATTTGTGGGATAGGAAAAAAAAACACAGTATGAAACTAATATCCAAGGCCAGGGAAAACAGGCAAGGAGGACTAGTCGATGGTTGATCAGTGGTGTGGGAGATGGAGGATAGTTAAGATAGAGGATCCATTATGACAATAGTAGTTGAAAATGATCATTATGAGTGAGTGTTGAACAGAGTGTTGAAAGCAGGTAAAGGGATAAACAAGATAACCTTTCAGCATCTGTATCAAAATCCATAATGCCTAAAACGAGAGAGAGAAAGAGAGAAGACAGGTGCCTGCCATAGAGGTAGACTGGAATGGGGAGTGGCTTGAAGTGGGGGTGGAAGGGAAACTAAAAAGGACACTGGTGCTGGGAAAGGACACTGGTGGAGGGATGGGTGTTGGAACATTGTATGACTGAAACGCAGTCATGAACAATTTTGTAATGCTCTATCTCACAGTGATTCAGTTAAAAAAAAAAGCAGTGACAGCCTGAGTACCTAGATTATGCCTGTAATAAATACATTTTCTCACTAAAATGTATCTGCCCAAAGTACTTTGGGCTTTTCTTGTTATCATTTGTAGTAGTGTTCAGGGACTTTTTGTAGGTTTGTTTTGTTTTGTTTTCTTTAGCTGTGTTCAGAGCTTCCTCCTGATTCTGTGCTTCTGGTGTGTCTTATGGATCATATTCGGTCCTAGGGATTGAATCCAGGTTGGGCCCATGTAAGGCAAATCGATGAACAACGGGAGGTTAGTGCTACAGTGCTACCTTAGTTTTGGGTTTGATGTTTACTCTCATGATTAATTCAAATTAAACTGTACATCATTGTTTTGAAAACACGCAAGTTTGTTCTTTCAGAAAGTTATATCCAGAGACTGATGGACTTTAAAATTATATATAAATAAAATGGTGACAGTTCTGTGCATAAAAAATTATGTCATGAAACTGTTGTATGTTGGGCCAAAGTGATAGTATAGCAGGTAAGGCACTTGCCTTGCACACGGCCAGCCCTGGCTTGTTCTAAAACTGGTCCCCTGAGCCCTGCTACGAGTGATCCCTGAGCACAGAGCCAGGAGTAAGCCCTGAATACAGCTGGGTGTGGCTCAAAAACAAAAAAAACTACTGCATGTCTTATTTAGCCTGATAAGTTTTATAAATGAGAACTTTTTTCTCTAGCAACATTATCTACTTGATTATTAAATATGTGCAGAGGATATTTTAAGTTCTTTTGATTTATTTATGTTCTATTATGTAATTGATTTTGGGGGTGTGTGGTGGGTTTTTTTGGGGGGGGGTCACTAAATGGGCATACCATAGAGGGCATACCCAGTATTGCTCACGGTTTGTTCATGGCTGTATGCTCAGGATTAACCCTGTGTTCACGAAACCACGTGGTGCTGGGGATTTGAGCTAGAGTGACGGTTGCTGCAGCCATAGGCAAGACAAGTTCACCTTACCCCTTGTACCGTTCAGACCTATTTAAGATGTTTTGCTTGAGATGTTTAATCTGATGAAGTTTTGATTATTTTTTAATTCTAGAGAGCGAGTGGTTTGGGACCCTTCACCTAGCAGTGTTCAGGGGTCATTCCTAGCAGTGCTCAGTGATTATGTGCAATCCCAGGGATCTTACCAGTATAGGCCACATGCACAGCAGTCACCTTAACTTTGTACTATCTCTCCAAATTGTTTGATAATTTTTTTTCTTTTTGGGTCACATCCAGCGATGCTCAGGGGTTACTCCTGGCTCTACATTCAGGAATTACCCCTGGCAGTGCTCAGGAGACAATATGGGATGTTGGGAATCCTCTTTCATTGGACACTTGGGTTTTTCCCACACCTTGGGGAAAACCTGGGTCGGCCGCATGCAAGGCAAATGCTCTACCCGCTGTGCTATTCCCCAGCCCTCTGTTTGATAAATTTTTAAGTAATCAGTTTTTGTGTCAAATATTGATTGCTAATTAATGGCAGTTCTTACCTATGAACTACAGATGACTACTGCTTGAAGTTTGTAGCAAACTTGATCTTCAGTGTTCCTCTTTTATCTTGAATTTATACTCCCCTCTTCTAGCTATGCAAGAAGAGGCCTTGAAGTTGGTGTTGCTGGCATTAGAAGATGGGTCTGCTCTCTCAAGGAAAGTTCTGGTACTTTTTGTTGTACAAAGACTAGAACCAAGATTTCCTCAGGCATCAAAAACAAGTATTGGTCATGTTGTGCAACTACTGTATCGAGCTTCTTGTTTTAAGGTAAGTAGTATGCAAGCAACCACCTGGAAATTGTATGCGTGTATATGAAACAAAGTCTTCCTGGAAAGGGTCTTACCTGGTCCAGACACCTCAGAAATGCCGAATGTTTATTGGGGTTGAAATGAATCCTTTTATTTTTTTCCCTTCTGTGTTGATTGCATCTGTGTTTCTAACCTATTGGGAATATGAACTCCTATGTGAAGATGTCTCTTACACAAAACAATTTAGGGAACAGCTTGATGACCATAATTCTTTGAGTCACCAAAGTAAACCAAAAAAAAAAAAAAAAAGAAACCAGAATTCCTCTCTACCTCTCTATTTGCTCTTTTAAAAATGATCTTTGAAGGCTGGAGAGACAGTGTAGGGTTAAGGTAGATGCCTTACATGTTGCTGAACCTGTCATGATTCCTATAACTGCAGAGTGCCTCAAGCACCGCTAGGAATGACCCCTAAGCACTTAGTCCGAACTGGCTCCGGAGTTCTGTTGCATGTGGCTCAGCACTCCCCCAAAAATCATTTGGGAACTTGATTGAAACTTCACAAATGTGTAATTATTTTAAATGTCCCATTATTTTTGTAGTCTGTCCTCTCAGTGATTAGCTTTTAACCAGATTAAATTTTTAATATGAAACATCTATATGTTGTTTAGGGGCAATAAGTGTTTGAAAGTTTTAGTAAAGTAAGTGCTCCAGTCTCTTATTTAGGTATTTGGGATTTTGTTTTGTTTTGTTTTGATATTGGTTGTTAATGTTTCGTTGGTTGAAGGGTCAGGCAAGAAGCCCAAGATAATAAAAGTGTAGTTTTGTGTTTTATTTGGCTAAAGGATAGTAACAAGTATTCACCCTGAGAACAGGGTGAATCCTTGCAGTTCCTTCATACTACAAAAATACAGGTTGCTGGCTGTGGTCAGAAAAATGCTCAAGGATTTGGAAGCAAAAGCCCAATTGGCATCTCTGAATATAAGACATCTACATTTAAAACCAAAGCTTATTTGTTCTTCTGGTTTTATGGCCCCGATAGTAAAAGTAGTGCAGACAGAAAATGGGTTTTGAATAGATTGCTAGATTGAGATAGCAATAAATTTATGAATTATGGTCCCTACATTACATATATTATGAACTATAATATGGACTTTTGGTCCCATCTGCCACATTCTTATTTATTCACTCTTTCATTGTACACTTGGGGTTTTCCACACCTTGGCAATGGTACCTAACAGTTGTAACTGTTTGGTGAACATGGGTGTGCATTATGTCTTTTCAGTTTGTTTTACTATTACTCTAGATTCCTAGGAGTCATGGCTAGCTCATATGATAGTTTCCTTTTTGATATTTTGATAAACCTTCATACTTTATCCATAAACTGGGTCAGTTTACATTCCTATCTACAGTATTGGAGGGTTTCTGTTTCCCAATACAATCTCCAACACTTGTTTCTTGTTTATTATAGGCCATTCTGTTAGGTGTGAGATGATAACACATTGATGTTTTGATTTGCATTTCCCTGATAATCAGTGATAAATAAGCAGTTTCCATGTTCCTGTTGTCCATCTGTCTGTCTCTTTCGGTGAAGTGTTTGTGTACTGAGGAGTGCGAGTGGTGGCTGGGAGGGATGACATTTGGAGCAGTGCTCGGTTCACTTCAGGCAGTGCTTGGGGACCTTACAGTGCTGTGTCAGGGATCAAACATGGGGCTCTTGCGTGCAAAACATGCACTCCAGCTTTTGGGTCATCTTCCTGACCCTTCCTGTCATTTAATGCTTTGGGTTTTGTCATTGGTTTTCTTGAGTATTTGATGTATTTTGGATAGTAACCCTTTGTCAGATGTATGATGCGTAAGTATTTTCTGCCATTTAGTAGGATTTTTTTTTATTTTTGTTGTTGTCTTGGAGCCACACCCAACTGTGCCCAAGACTTATTCCTGGCTCTGTGCTCTGGGGTCACTCCTGGTGGTGCTTGGGGGTCAGTATATGGTGCCAGGGATAGAACCCAGGTTTCTTTGTGCAAAGGCAAGATCTTACTCTCCTCCATTGTGTCACCCTGGCCTTACTTGTTTTAATGATAGTTTATTTATACAAAAATCTTTAGTTTGATATAATCCCATTTATTTATTTTTTCTCTTATTTCTGTTACTTTGGAATGAAATCCAGAAATCAAAGCAAGGACGCCCTACAGGTGAAGCACATGTTCTGCCACTGAGTAGTTTCCCTGTCTTGGAAAGTGTAGTAATTTTTTTTTTCCTTATTTTGGTGCCACACTGGACTGTGCTCAGGGTTTACTCCTAGTTCTGTTCTAAGGGATCACGCCCAGGGAGGCTGGGGAACCATATGCGATGTTGAGAATTGAACCAGGGTTGACTAACTGCAGGGAAAGTGCCTTTCCTGCTGAACTATGTCTCTGGTTCTTGGAGCATTTCTTAAACAGCATGCTTATCCGGTACTTGGACTGATCACGTAATGTCTCTGCTTATAAGTCCCCAGTTCTGGGGCCAGAGAGTGAGTACAGGAATTAAGCAGCTTGCAAGCGGCTGACCCTAGTTCAGTCCCAGGCGCCTCATCTGGTCCATTTAGCACCACCACAAATGATTCTTGAGCATCACAAAGTGTGTTCTCCCAGACTCCTCAGTAAAATCCTTCTTATTCCTTTCTCATCATAGTGTTCGAGGCCTTCTATTGTTGGTCCCTTCATTTAACATATTAGTTTTTATTGCTTTTTGGTATTTTTGTTTGTTTGGGGCCACACCCAGTGGTGATCAGGGTTCACTCCTGGTTTTGTGCTCTCAGATCGCTCCTGGCAGGGCTCGGGAGACCATCTGGGCTGCTGGGGATCAGACCTAGGTCAGCCACATGCAAGGTGAGGTCCCTGCGGGCAGTCTATCCCTGCCTGCTGCACTCTCTGGCTCCCTGCCTCTCTTTCTAAGGAGTCTAGACCCTCGGGTTTCTCTTTTGCCACTTGATACTAGTATTGTAAAATTCTGTTCCTCACTCGTCTCAGTGCCTGCCTATGGAATTCCTGTTCATTCTTTAAGACTTCATTTATGTAGCTGTAGCCTTCATCTAGGAGAAGCATCTCTGATATCCCTTTCCCCATTTGTCAGATTTAATTGCTTTAGTAGAGCCTTATGGTAGTGCTTAAAGTATACTTTTTGTTTATAAGAGTTTCCAACCAGTTGCTTAGCTCATTGAAGAAAGGCAGCTGTGTGTATTGAGTTATGGTTTTTGTCTTTGGGTCACAGTAGGGTGCTTAGGGTTTACTCCTGCCTCAGCACTCAGGGGCCACTCCCCAAGGGACTTGGGGGACGGGACCATATGGGGTGCCCGAGATTGAACCCAAGTCAGCAGCATGTAAGGCAAGTTCCTTACTCACTGTATTGTCATCCTGGACCCCTGTGCATTGAGTTATGTTAGTTATATTTTGTTCCAAAAACTAATTTGTACTAATTTGTACTGCCATAGAGCTAGTAGAGCAGATGGTGCTTGCCTTGCAAGTGACCGACCCTTGTTGAGCCCTGAGACTGTAGATGGTCACCTAGATCCGACTAGGAGAGATTCCTGAGCACAGAGTCAGGTGTGGCCCCAGAACCCAAGCTCTCCAATCCTTCCCCCGCCAAAAAAAAAAAAAAAAATTTTGTGGTAGGACATGGCATTATTTTCTTGGTAGCTGTGTTTAGTAGGTCCTCTGTACCATATGACTTCCAAAATGGGTTGAAGGGAGAGATAATTAAAGACGAATTCTGATGGCTTTTAATTTTCCTCTATTTTGTAGGTTACCAAAAGAGATGAAGATTCTTCCCTGATGCAGCTAAAGGAGGAATTTCGAAGTTATGAGGCATTACGCAGAGAACATGATGCCCAGATTGTTCATATTGCTATGGAGGCAGGACTCCGCATTTCACCCGAGCAGTGGTCCTCACTTCTTTATGGTGACCTGGCACATAAATCACACATGCAGTCTATCATTGATAAGGTCTGTGACATTTGAGATGTTAATCTTGTACCATTGTTCTTGTTGAAAAATACTGACATCTTCAAAAGAGACTCAAACCATCAGTTGGATGTGCCTGATTTTAAATAGCAGATATCTTTTGAATTATTTTTCCTTTTTTAATGTTCAAAATAAGCTATGGAAAGTAATAAGGAAGCAAATTACGATGAAAACTGAACTGTCCCTCAAAGATTGTCATTTACAATCTGACCCCAAAATCGCTAATGAAGCCTATAAATAAGTTTTTAAAGTGTCTAATGATGAATTTCATAGGGCAGATTTTGAGATGAAAATTGAATTCATCACTGATACTTGTACTGTGAAATCTGAAGACACTTGAAAACCTGTTTAGTGTGCTGACTAAATAAAAGTATTTGCTTATATACAGGAGTAATGAGAACCATAGTGAAACCATTCTGTTTTCTATTTGTTAGCTGCAGTCTCCAGAATCATTTGCAAAGAGTGTCCAGGAACTGACAATTGTTTTGCAACGGACAGGTGATCCAGCTAACTTAAATAGACTGAGGCCTCATTTAGAACTTCTTGCAAATATAGACCCTAATCCAGGTATGTGGGAAAATGCCCAATTGATGATACTTTTTTCTACCTTTGAGAGATATAAGAGAATTAACTGGTAACGTATTCTTCTCCTACTTCCCATCCCTTTGGCACCTTATATTGTAGATGCTGTTTCACCAACTTGGGAGCAGCTAGAAAATGCAATGGTAGCTGTTAAAACAGTGGTTCATGGCCTTGTGGATTTCATACAGAATTATAGTAGAAAAGGCCATGAAACACCTCAGGTAAGCATATTTATTGAAGTTCTGATTAATGTTACCTCTTAAAGATTCATTCGGAACTCTTTTTTTTTTTCTATTTGCAGCAACTTAATAGGTTTTTTGTTCAATGAACTCCTTATGTAACTCTGATCTCAAGTTTTTAATTCTATCTGTTCTTTTTGGAAGAAACTCAAGATGTGGTATATCTGATAAATAATTTATAGCACAGAAAATTTAGAGTCTCTTGAATATGAATATTCTCTTGAATGTGAATTAGTTTACTGTTTTTGACATAGTATAAGATCATCAATTCCTTCCAAACTTTTTTCCTAGTTTTTTTTTTTTTTTCTATTTTGAGCCACATTTGACAGTGCTTGGAGATTGTTTGGTGCCTGGGGAACATATGGTGCCCAAGATTGGCCTGCAAAAACCCTTTGAGACGTCTGAGTCCTCCCATCCATGTCCAACTTCTTTTGTGTTGTGGGAAAATTATTACTTTTGTTGTTTATTGTTTTCATATAGTGTTATTCCTACAAATTGATGTGCAGATGAGTTTCATTTATTTTTCTGTTGTTGAGTTTAGTATTTTAGCTGTACCCAAATGGGAGCTATTTCTGACTTGGGGTCATAACTAGTAATGTTCAGGGACCATTCACTGACAGGGGCTGAACCCACGGACTAAAAAAGCACTGTTAACTACGCATGTCTTTACATGGTTGGAACTTGAATCTTTTAAAATACTTTGAGTGTTTTTTTTTTTTAATCTTTTAAGGAAAGTAGGTTTAGGTCACATACCAGTGCTTAGAGGCTACTTCCAACTTCAAGGTGGGGATTCCTCCTACTGGTGTTTGGGGAACAAATAAGTCTTTTTACATGCAAAAAGATAGTTCATTTGCATGCATATTGAATGATTTCTCCCTTCAATGTATTTTAAAAAGAATAATTCATGATAGAATTGATTATCCTAATACGGTTACTATGAATCATTGCTTATGATTATCACAGCTACTTGCAAGGTGATTGTTGTTGCAAGCTGAAGTTTAAGGTTAAATAGCATGTTTAAGGTCCTTGTGGAAGTTGAGTAGCAGGGCTGGGATAAAATCTGTTTCACAGTTACCTTTCCATTTGGAGGCATTCAGATATTAAGTAAAAGATAAATGTTTCATCTTTATTAAGGACACAAAAAGAATACGTTTTAGAATTCTGGTGAATTACTTAATTTATAGTTTACATAGTTTGCCCCATTGTGTGAACTCGGCAATTTCCATGCCTAGGAAGAAAGCTGTACCACCAATTTAAGAAATTCAATTAGTTTTTCTTCATTTTTCACTTTCACAAAGGCGTGTGTGTGTGTGTGTGTGTGTGTGTGTGTGTGTGTGTGTGTGTGTATTATTTGGGGGCCATATCTGCAAGTGCACAAGAGTGTGATCCCAGAGTGTGGTGCTTGAGGGACCATGCAGTGCTGAGTATCACACCTGGGCCTCCTGTGTGCAAAGTGCACACTTTGCCTCTGACCTAACCTCCTGGGCCCTAATTTTCCACTTTGAGGGGGAAGTTTTTTCCTCCAGGAAAAGTTTTAACTGAATCAAGTTTATGGATTTTATTTAACGTTTTGGGTTTTGGATTCACATCGGTTGGTGCTCAGGTGCTACTGCCGACCCAGTATTCTGGAGTTACTCCTAGCTTGGGACAGGCTGTTGTTGACAATCATATCCAGGTCTTCAACATGCAAAACATGTGCTTAGCCAGTTGAGCTATATCTCCAGCCTTTATGACCTTTTAAAATGCTTTTTATAGTTGTTTGATGGTGGTTTCATGATTTTATGTTTTTGGGGTTTGGGGCCACAACCAGTTGTGCTCTGAGACTATTCCTTGCTCTGCTCAGGAGTGACCCCTGGTGGTACTCAGGTTTATATTACATGTGGTACCAAATATTAAGCCAGGGTTCGCTGCATGCAAGGCAAGCATCTCATCTGCTGTACTATCTTCTGGCCAATATGATATGATTTTAAGACAGTAATTGATGGGAAAAATTTCCAAGTTTGGCAAGCATTTTGGTTCCCTATCAAATAGATTAACATGACATTTGAACTAGTTTTATATAATCTTCGGAAAGAGGGCCTAAAATACCATTGCAGGATTATGCCTTGTGAGTTCTAACAGGAAACAATGGAGTGGTAATTATTTCAACTTAAGAATTTTCTACCTTAGGGGGCTGGAGAGATAGACAGCAGGTAGGGCGTTTGCCTTGCACGCGGCCAACCCTGGTTCGATTCCCAGCATCCCATATGGTCCCCTGAGCACCGNNNNCCCCTGAGCACCGCCAGGAGTAACTCCTGAGTGCAGAGCCAGGAGTAACCCCTGTGCATCACCGGGTGTGACCCAAACAACCAAAAAAAAAAAAATTTCTACTATGGGCTGGAGAGCTAGTGCAGTGGGCAGGGCACTTACCTTCCATGTAGCCTACTTAGGTTTGATCCCTTTTACCACAAATGGCACAAGCACCACCAGAACTGATCCCTGAGCACAGATTCAGGAGTAAGTCCTGAGTACTACCAGGTATAGCTCAAGCCTCTGTGCCCCCCAAAATAAAAATTACTTTGCTCATGTGAAAAAGAAAAATCTGATAAAAATCTGATTTTTAAGTTCCAAGAGTTAATAACAATTATAATCTTCAGGTTTCCACAATTTCTTATTTTTTTATGTAGCCTCAGCCAAACAGCAAATATAAAACTAGCATGTGCCGAGATCTGCGACAGCAAGGAGGGTGTCCACGAGGAACAAATTGTACTTTTGCCCATTCTCAGGAAGAACTTGAAAAGTAAGTTATGAGAATTCGAACTTATATTCACTTAATTGTTTAAGAGACTCACTGTTAGAACTTTATTTTTGCCTATCAGAGCAATCTTACGGATATGTGAATTTTATTTTGAGAATGGAAAGCAAGGATGCACTGGATATTTTGTACAAAAACTTTTGATGTGAAGAAGAAAGAGCAGGTTTCAGAAAGCCTGTTAAGGAAAGCACAGGTCCTTTCATGTCACTTAATTTCCTTTCTAAAATATGTCTGTTTGAACCCCTTCTTCACAAAGTAATTATTGCTTCCCAGTATATATAGCGCAATATCTATAAACTGACTATATCACACACACACACACACTCCCTAGACAATCTT
>JAOXYA010000028.1:5566507-5578044 GCA_028565675.1 Sorex palustris | reverse complement strand
CTGTTTATGCAAATGTTTTATAAATAAATTTATATTAATCTCCATATATTTTCCACTGTTTCCTTTTAAGTGATATATTTCCTTATACTGTTTTTACTTTCTGGATAGAATAAAATTTTGGCTAGATAATGTTTATATGAAAACACCATATATCTTTGTATATTTTGCATTTTCTAATGATCCAATACAAAGTAAAGTTGTATTTCATCTCTTTCCATTAAAAATTGATTATTAGAGAAACAAAAATTATTATTTTCTCTGACAAAGATGAGAAAATTATTCTAAAAATTGAAAGCTTAAAATGGGGATGTGTCTCAGTGGCATGGTGCCTGCCTTGCATATGAGACCTTAGGTTTAATCTGTATCACCTCAAAAAGTTATCTAAATAAATAAAATAAATGAAAGCTTAGAATACTTTTAGTTGTAGTGCTATTCCCCAACATATTTTAAAAAATATGTTTATATGTAGCACTGTAAAAATAACTATAATGACACATCTCTATACAGTACAATGGATTGTAATAAACAGTTGCACTTTCAGAAGGGAGCGTCTGGTTTAGCACAAACTTAGTAAATCTGAAAAATCTTTATGAAGAACTAAAGAATATTTTGAGTAGCTGCTCCAGCACTGTAATGCCTTATCAGGAGGGAATTGACTCAAGAAAAAAGTTATTACTATCTCAGTTGCTCCAAAGGTCAGCAGCAGCCAGGGAAACAAGGTAATGTGTGATGCAGAAATCATTTTAGAAAGCTGCCAATTTCTTGTAGTTTGTACAGTGACATATTTATAGTGATTTGTTTCTTAAATTTTGAAAATATGGCTAAATATAAGTGGATGGAAATCTTTATTCTAAATTTAACAAATAAGTAATAATAATAACCTGTAACTATTAATGGTAGCATATAATTATTAATAAAGTATTTTTTATTATGTTTCACGATCACAATCATCCTGTTGTTCATCAGTTGCCTCGAGCAGGCCCCAGTAACATCTCCTTCATTCTAGCCCTGAGATTTTAAAAAGTGCCATATTCAAGGCTCTTTCAGGGTTAGGAGAATGATTGTTACTGGTATTTGGCATATTGGGTATGCCAAATACCACGGGGAGTTTGCCAGACTCTGCTGTGTGGGCAGTTACATTCGGTAGCCTGCCAGGTTGTCCAAAGTAGGAATGAGATTATAAAATGTCGCATGGTGCTTCCAGGAGCTGGGTTTTATAATCTCTGGGTCTTGGCCGTTGATGGGATTACATGGCGCCAGGGGGCCAGTTGGTGGTTGTGATCCCTGCCTATTGAAAATGGAGGATCTGGGTGGAGGATGCTCAGCCCCTATCCGAGCAGGCTTGGAGATCTCAGCCCCGGGACCCGCATGCCCTTGTTCCTCTGCCAGTACCGTCATGCGTGTGGAGAGTGGTCTCAGCATGGTTGTGGCTGATTCTGGAGGTCTTCGGCTGCTGGAGCTCTGCTTGGGGTGGGAAGGGAAACTCACCCGCCTCCTCCAAGGGGCCCCGGCAAGGGCAGCCAGGCACAGGGGCAGGAGATTCTGCGCTGTTCTCTTCCGGGAGCTAGGTTTTATAGTCTCTGGGTCTTGGCCTTTGATTGGATTACACGGTGCTGGCGGTCAGTTGGTGGGTGTGACCTCTGCCTATTGAAAATGGAGGATCTGGGTGGAGGATGCTCAGCCCTGATCCAAGCAGGCTTGGAGATCTCAGCCCAGGGACCCACATGCCTTTGTTCCTCTGCCGGTACCTTCATGCGTGTGGAAAGTGGTCTCAGCATGGTTGTGGCTGGTTCTGGAGGTCTTTGGCTGCTGGAGCCCTGGTTGGGGCAGGGAGGGAAACTCAACCCGCCCCCTGCAAGGGCCCCCAGCGAGGACAGCCAGGTGCGGGGGCAGGAGACTCTGCGCTGTTCTTTTCCGGGAGCTGGGTTTTATAGTCTTGACCGTTGATGGGATTACACAGTGCCAGGGGGCCAGTTTTCCCCGTTTTTTAGGGAAAAAACCACTCAGCTCCTCCCTGAGATCTCTGCCTTCTCGATGCCAGTAGGCAGACACTGAGGTACTGCTGCCCCCGGGTGTGGGCAGCGGGAGTGACCAGAGCTGGAAAGGTGCCCCAGGAAGCCTTGTGCCCACCTTGGGGATCAGTGAATGAATGCACCCCCCTCCAGGGTGGCCCCTGCCCCAGTTTGGCTGCCCGTGTCGGCACAGTGCTGGGTCGACCTCCCCAGGGGAGGAGCCTCAGAGAGTGGCTTCACCCACAGCCTGGACTCATCTCCTTGCCCTGCTCAGTCGCCATTTCCCCGGAGAGGACACCTGGGGGCCGAGCTGGGCAAATGGGGAAACAGGGAGCTGGAGATGGCCAAGGCTAGACACAGTCAGACACAGCCGGACCCAGCCAGACACATGGGTGAGACACAGCCCACACACAGTCAGACAGACGGGTCGGATATAGCCAGACACAGGTCAGACACAGCCGGGCACAGCCAGACACGGCTGGCCAGGAGCATCTGCCCCAACACTGCTTACAGCCAGCCCACGACCTTGCACAGAGCTCATCTTGAAAAATCCATCCGTAATTGTGAATTGTATTGATTAGATGGAGACCAAGATCTTCCCATAAAAAATAAATGCCTTTTTTTCTCTTAGTAGAATTGGCAATTTGCCTTTCTTTTTATTAATTGAAATAAGGCTATTCTATTTGAATAGTGTGGAGAGATATAAAACCCCCATTATGCCTTTCCCGTGAATTGTATTTCAGGAAAGTCTCAATAATAGAGCAGACGCAGAGGCGCAGTGCGTCTCCTTATCTTGTTTCCTCCCTGGTCTTGCTCTGGCGGTGCTTTTCTCCTCTTCAAGGAGAAAACAGGGCGCCGGCGGCAGGCGACTGGTGCTACTCGGGTTTGGGCTGGGTGTCATCTCAAACAAAGCCCGCATCCGGCAGGCTCCGTGGGCCGTGGCATGAGTGAAGGGTGGGTCTCAACGTCCTTCGGGTGAAGGAGGGGGCTGGCTGAGATGGCCGCAGGGCGCCCCCAGGACCCTGGCCCGAGGCCGAGGATGCCCTGGGCGCGTGGTGGGCGCAGAGCAGCCACTGAGGCCGCCGTGCCCCTTCTGCAGCTACGACACGCAGGGAAGAGGGCACATCACGTACCAGGAGTTCCTGCAGAAGCTGGGCATCCCCTACAACGCGGACGTCCACCGGCCTTACGCCACCGACTACTTCAACTTCATGGGCCACTTCACCAAGCCCCAGCAGATCCAGGAGGAGACCAAGGAGCTGCAGCAGCGCTCGGCCGACAAGGCGGAGCCTCTCGGGTGAGGGGCGGGGCTCTGGGAGAGCCAGCCGGGGGCGGAGCCAACGGAGGGCGGAGCCAACGGCGGGGGCGGGGCTCTGGGGAACTTAGAGGGGGAGCCAATGGAAGGACGGGGCAAATGGGAGGGGGTCGAGGGAGGGCGGGGCTTGGGTAACCAGAGGCTTCTGGTGGGGGGAGGAGCCATGGGAGGGGCGGGGCCCTGGGGATTTAGAGGTGCCCGGCTGGAGGAGGGCCCAACGAGAGGGCGGGGTCAAGTGAGTGGCGTGGTCAAATGAGGGGCGGAGTCAATGGTGGGCGGGGCTCAGGGACCCCCCTCCCCGCGCTCAGTCAGGAGGGGAGGAGCCATGGGAGGGGTGGAGCTCCGTGGACTTATGGGCGCCCAGCTGGACGTGGAGCCAATGGAGGGTCTGGGGCCAGTGGGGGCGGGGCCCAAGGAGGACTCAAGAGGTGCCCAATCAGCCAAGGGAGGGGAGAGGTATGGGAGGGGTCGGACTCTGGGGGCTGAGAACTGCCCAGCTGGGGGTGGAGCCAGCGGAGGGGCGGGGCCAAGGGAGGGTGGAGTCAATCGAGGGCGGGGCCAGTGAGGGGCGTGGCCAAGGGAGGGCTGAGTCGGGGCCGGCCAAGGAAGGACTTGGAGGCGCCTGTCCGCCAAGGGAGGGCAGGAGCCAGCACGTGTGTGCCAGCCCGGTGGGCTGCAGGGATGAGGGGTAGGTGAGCCAGTGTCCTGGCAGCACGCATGTTTCCCCATGGTGCCTTCCCAGGGCAGCGCCGTAAGCGGGCTCTCCCTCGCTACTGCGCTGCAGCTCCTGGTGCGAAATAACAGGCGGCCGGCGGGGTCCAGACCACGCGCTACCCCTGTTGCGTGGTTGGAAACTCCCGCAGTGTTTCCCGGCCCTTCCCCGCACCCTGGTGCCCGCTGAGGCTGCATCTGTCTGCCTTGCAGGGGGCGGGACATTCCCTAGGGAGTAATCAGTGGGGGGGGGGAGACGTGCCCTGCAACCACAGAGAAGGGAAGACCCCCAAACCACCAGGACCTAGGGAACAGCATTTGCGAACGTGGAACCCTCCAGGCATCGCTGGCCTCAGGGAAAGCCTGTGAAGGTTCAGAGCCAGTTCCTGGAATGGGGCACCCTCTGCCGCCAGGATTGGGGCCTGCCTGCCAGGCCCTGCTTGCGTGGAGGAGCCCTCGGTCCCCGAGCATGGAGCTTGTGGCCAGTGGCTCCAGAGGTCACTGCTGCTCAGGAAGGCTTGCGGTGACACCCAGAGGGGATTTCTCTGCTCGTCTCAGGGCCACCCTTTGGGTCCACACCCTCCTTCCAGGAGCACATGTGGCTCTGATCCGCGCGCCTGTCTCCTAGTGTCCCCACCACAGAACCACGGGATGAGGGAACGGCTCCCCAAGTGAGGAGGGAGGCGCAAGTGACCCAGCACAGGCACGGGGCTGGGGGCAGCTTATCTGCTGCCCGGGCTCTTGCTGTGGGTCCAGCTGTGATTCGCCCCTGCTGGGGCCTGTCTGAGGGACCCTGGGAATGGGTCATCCACGGTGACATGCAGCAGGCTGGCCATCTGTGGGGCTGTGGGCACTGTGGCTGTCCGTGCACTGTGACCCCACCAAGGAGATCCTGGCCTCCTGGGAACCACCTGGCAATGCTGCAGGCCTTGGTTTTATGAGAACACACAGCTCCAAGAAAACAAGAAGTGCCCTTGCCTCATTGATGCCTTCATTTGGGGGTATTAAGTGGCAGACAGCAGAGGTGATGCTGAGGAATAGTTCTTATCACGGGTCTGGGTCCAGCAGGTGCCAGGGGCAGGATGGTACTGTTGTCCAGTGTTTGTGGGCAACTCCTGCCCCTGGCCATGGGAGCCGGGTCCCCACCTGTCTTCCCAGCCACCTCCCACATCTCGTCACACACCCTCTTGTCTGAACTCCTTCCTCTTGCTGCTCCAGGCACGCGCAGGGAACTGTCCTCTGCCCACAGAGATGGTGTGTTTGGCTTTTCTAGAATATTCTCTTCCCACAACCCAGCTTGTGTTGGAACCCAGCAGTGCCCTAGTTTTTTTTTTTTTTTTTTTTTCTTTTATCCCCCGTAGGAACTCTGTGGTCATTTGAAGACCAGTTGCGAGGAGCAGATAAGAAGAAAGCCAGAGCAGTGGGCACAGTACCACACTCAGAAAGCACCTCTTGTCTCTTCAACTCTGCCTGTTGCCACACAGTCACCAACACCTCCTTCTCCTCTGTTCAGTGTAGACTTCCGCGCTGATGTAAGAAAGGGTTGACTTGCTTGATATTACAAGGATAGGTCAAACAAGCTAACTTGAGAGCACTTAGTCAAGCCAGGGTTAGCTGTGTGAGATATTTTTTATTGTTTTTGTGTATGTATTTGAGTTTGTTAAACATACACTATAAAGATAGGCATGGTGATATTCTGAAGATGAAAACAGCACAGTTCATTTTCTGTCATATTTGAAATATAGTTCTGTTCTTATTTTTATTGTTCTTAATATTTAGATCTACCATTTATTGAGCACCTACTTGTGCCGGGGACTGTACTAAGCATTTACATGATGTTATTTAATTCTCACAAAAATCTTAGGGGGAAGGTATTATCTGTATTTCGCAGATTAGGACTCCTGAACAGAGAATTTAGGTAATTTGTCCAAGTAGTGAATTTAGGCTGTCAGTAGCTAGGATTTTAATGTGCTTGGTCTATGTGAGGACTTTCTTCCTCAAGGAGTTTCTTCCTTTACTTCACTTGAGATTCACACATCCGTACTGTATTATTCAGAGTATTTTACATTATGATTAATTACTGTTGTTGTCATTCCAAAGCAAATTTTTATATCAGAATTATTTCAGCATACCCTCATGCCTTATGTAGAACAGACAGTTTTTCTGTTTGTTCTTGTGTTTTGGGGCCACTGTCAGCTGTGTTCAGGGTTTCGTCCTGTCTGTGCTTTAGGAGCGTCCCTTGCAGGGAGTGAGCCTCTATAGGCTGCATGCTAGGTAAATGTCCTATCCAACATACTAATGCTCTCTATTTTTAAAAAATTCCTCTGATTTATCCCCAGTGCTAGAATCAATTTTTAATTCTTTTTATTAGAAAAATTCAATGTCTACAGGATATACAAAAATAGAAGAGTTGGGGCAAAGAGTTATTGTAGCATATAGGGCGCTTATCTCATATGTAATTAACTGAGGCTCAATCTTTGGTCCCATGTATGGTCACCCAACCACTGGCTGTAGTGATCTGAGTGTTGAGCCAGGAGTAATCCTTGAGCACTCCAGGGATGGGCCCCCAAACCAAATAAGTAGAACTGTGTTGTTAACCATGTGCCCCACCCTTATCGTCCACAGTTCAGCCAGTCTTACTCATTTGTGTTAACTCTGCTTACTGATTTATTTTGAAGTTCAACTAGATACCATATTTTTTTATCCACTGGTATTTTAGTAAGTCAGTGAAGTTTTGTTTTGTTTTGTTTTGTTTTGTTTTTTGGGGAGGTCGCACACAGAGATGCATAGGGGTTACTCCTGACTCATGCACTCAGGAATTACTCCTGGCGGTGCCCAGGGACCAGATGGGATGCTGGGACTTGAACCCGGGTTGGCCACTTGCAAGGCAAATGCCCTTCCCGCTATATTATCGCTCCAGCGCCCTTGTCACTGAAGTTTTAAACAAGACACAGTTTGATCTTTTCAAAGTAGATGAACATCCTGACAGCAGATAGAATATTACTTGCTCAGTGGAAAAGCATAAATATATTATGTTTAAGAAATACATATTTCAGGACCTGGGAAGGTAACCTGAGCACACGCTTTGCATGTAGGATCCCTTAGTTTCTGCCACCTTCAGCACTGACAGGCGTGGTCCAAAAGCTAAAAAAGAAAAAATAATTATTTTTTTCTCTGAGACTGAGAAAAAATTTTCTCTGAGATAATCTGCGGGTAATATAAATTGGATTAAGTATTTGAATATTTTTGTCTTTAACTTTCTTAGTTGTAAACTGGATTTAACATTCTTAAAATTGTATTCTGATCCTGTCATTTTTACAGTGCCTCTAAAATTTAACCATTTTTCTTTCTAGTTGCATTTGTTAGTTGGCTTTGGTAGTATAAGTCAGCTGTTCTGTATTAGAACTTGGAATGTAAAGTAAAAAGAAAAGGTATTCTACTTTTTATTCTTAAGTACAAATGATGCTCGTGCTCTTTGGTATTTAGGACTTGAAATATATCTTCATGGTGAAGATTCACAGTGAAGTTCTGTGTATTCTGTAGTAGTTATTCTAGATACGAATCTGTAAATTTTGGAGCCAGAGAGATGGTACATACGGTCTCAGAGCACCCTCAGGACTGATTGATCCCTGAGCACAGAGCCAGGACTGAATCCTCAGCATCACTCAGCGTGGCCACGGTGCCAGTGCGCTCCTGGCCCCCAATCTGTAGATTTGAACCCTTGTTGTTTTTTCTTTTTGGCTAATGGTTATTGCCTCCCTCCCTCTTTTTTTTTTTTTTTATTTTTCAATCAGTTCTCTGAGAGTGTGAGTGGCACAAAATTTGAAGAAGATCGCCTTTCCCACTATTCTCCTTGGTCTTGTGGCACCATAGGCTCCTGTATAAATGCCATCGATTCAGAGCCCAGAGATGTAATTGCTAACTCGAATGCTGTGTTGATGGTATGATTTGGAGGGACTCTTTCTTATTTATGGGTTGGGGCGCAGTTGAATGTCATGCATGTTAACTGAAGTTTTAGAATGATTTAGTACTCTTATCTTCACATTGTTGTTATAGGGCTTATCTGTAAGCATGAAATAAATTGCACTTTTAATGAAATTACTTGAACATAACTTGGGTTTTTTTTTTTTTTTTTTGGCTTTTTGGGTCATGCCCAGCAATGCTCAGGGCTTCCTCCTGGGTCTGCACTCAAAAATCACTCCTGGCGGTGCTTGGGGGACCATATGGGATGCTGGGGATTGAACCCGGGTTGGCCATGTGCAAGCCCTACCCGCTGTCCTATTGCTCCGGCCCCCATAGCTTGGTGTCTAAGAGTGGATCTTAAACTTTTTTCGTTTGTATTCTTTTCTTAAGAAATGCCATGTAGATTATTGCTGCCAGAAGCATCTTGGATTTATTTCATGCTTTATTTTTAATTACTTTTTTCATTATTGCATGTTCAGAAACCTTTCACTATTGCTAAATTTTTGTGATCTTTCTGACCTGTATGAGGTTATGTAACCTCCTATGGGGTCACGACCCACAGTTTAGGAAGTTGGGATTTAGATAGATAGACTTTCTTTGAGAGCTACCTCGAGTGTTAAGTTTATCAGGAAATCTAATTACATGTTCTTTGATAGCATGAACTTCTATTACCAGCTGAAGTAATTCCCAGAAGTCCTTTTATTGATTTTCTTTGTTTTAATGCAGGACCTGGACAGTGGAGATGTTAAGAGAAGAGTGCACTTATTTGAAACTCAGAGACGGACAAAAGAAGAAGACCCGATAATTCCTTTTAGTGATGGACCTATCATCTCAAAATGGGGTGCAATTTCCCGATCGTCCCGTACAGGGTATCACACTACAGATCCTGTCCAAGCCACTGCTTCCCAAGGAAGTGCAACTAAGCCAATCAGTGTATCAGGTAATCCTTTTGAACAAATGTCTCACCTTTCCTGTTCTAGGACTAGGCTTGTTAGTCCCCACTTTCTAAGATATATAGAACATTTTCCTCCATTTCACAATCGTAGTCAACTCAGCATTAAGTGGTTTGTGCAGGTTAATATTGCTATTGGAAGAAATATGAGATTTTATGAACAGTGCATGTTTATATGAATGCATTTTTCTAATCATTGGTGTTTTGTTTTTCCTACTTATCTGTAGATTATGTCCCTTATGTCAATGCTGTTGATTCGAGGTGGAGTTCTTACGGTAATGAGGCCACATCTTCAGCACACTATATAGAACGGTAATAGCACTCTTACTTCTTTAGTTTTCTCTGTTCTCAGAGTACAAATTATACTCCCCAGTTGCTCATAAGTTTTGCTAGTTTTAGTTCTGTTGCAAATGCTTGGGAATCATTTGTTTGGTTTGGGGCTAAAACCACACTTGCTTGGGATTACTCCTGATTGTGCCTGTCACCATGTGATGCCATGGATGTTCTGGAACCTAGGTCCTCCCACTCACAAACATAGCTCCCCAATCCTGAAAGCAATTTTTACTTTTGCATTTAAAACAGTGGTGAGGGTGCTGGAGAGAGAGCACAGTGGGTAGGGTGTTTGCCTTGCACATGGCCGACCCGGGTTCAATTTCCAGCATCCCATATGGTCCCCTGAGCACTGCCAGGAGTAACTCCTGACTGCATAGCCAGGAGTAAACCGTGAGCATTGCTGGGTGTGACCCAAAAAAGCAAAAAAAAATTCAACAGTGGTGAGAGCAAATCTGCCAGGCAGATATTTTATAGAACTTGTATCTTACATAGACATTACTGCCTTAGTTGCTTTATTTATTTCACTTATAATACAGTTAAAATATTTCTCTTTAAAGGGACAGGTTCATTGTTACGGATTTATCTGGTCATAGAAAGCATTCCAGTACTGGAGACCTTTTGAGCATTGAACTTCAGCAGGTAGGTTCTGGGCTCAGTTTGATTGTGTTTTACTGCACTGCTGGGGATCCAACCCAGGGTCTCTCCTAGATGCTATATTGCTGAGCTGCAAGCCCTTGCCCTAAGCTCTTAGTTTTTGTTTTATTCTCTTCTAGGCCAAGAGTAACTCTCTGCTTCTTCAGAGGGAGGCCAATGCTCTAGCCATGCAGCAGAAGTGGAACTCCCTGGATGAAGGCCGCCACCTTACCTTAAATCTTCTAAGCAAGGAAATTGAACTGAGAAATGGAGAGGTAAAGAAACTCAATCCCTCTTCACTTCATTCAGAATTAATTTATTATTTACTGCTGCTATACCATGGTTTGTGCATTCACTTACTAAATTTTAGTGTGCCTTTTTCTGATAGATGATGATTCCTTTTCATTGGTTTATTTTAAGGCCACACACAGTTGGCAGTGCTCTGATCTTTTGGCTCTGCTCAGGGGGTCACTCCTGGCAGGCTCAGGGAACCAAATGGGTTGCACGTGTCAAACCTAGGTTTGCTGAGTGCAAGGGAAAATGCCCTACGTGCTATACTCTTGCTCCAGCTCTAGATGATTCCTTTTAAAACTTACAGCAGAAATGAAACTGTGTATTCAGATTTCTTAAATAGTTTCTTCTATTATTTCTGGTTTTGGTGCCACACCTGGCAGTGCTCCATGCTTACTCCTGCGTCTGCACTCAGGAGTCTCTCCTGGCAGGGCTCAAGAGACCATACAGGGGACGGGGGATGGGACCCAGGTTAGTCATGTGTGAGTCAAATATCCTATCTGCTGTACTGTCTCTCTGGCCCTTATTGATATTAATCTCACTTTAACTTTTATTCTTTCTCACTCTAGAGGAATAAAATTATTTAAGTTACAAATTTCATTTTACTTAAAAAAATTATAATTTGTAACTTAAATAATCATAATTATTTAAGTTACAAATTTACAAATATTAAATTTCATTTTAACTTTGACTTTTTTTGTCTTTCTCCCTCTGGTCCTACTCTCCCCTCTTTCTCAATCACTGATATTTTTGTTTGTTGTTTGGGTCCAAACTTTTGTTTTGAGGGGCCCAAATAAAAAGTAATCCAGGGCTTACAACTGGCTCTGCAGTCCAGGATCACTCCTGGCAGTGCTGAGGGAGGTCAGCCATGTGCAAGACAGGTGACCTGCCGACTGTGCTATCTCTCTGTCCCTCTCACTGTTCTTGGTTTTATTTATTTATTTATTTATTTTGGTTTCTGGGGGCCACACCAGCATTGCTCACTACTGACAGGATTTGGGGAACCACATGAGGTGCTGGGTTTCAGACCTGGGTCTGCTGCATGCAAGGCAAGCGCTTTACCCACTGTAATATTGGTCTGTTAAAGCAGAGGCATTCTTGACAGTGCTGGAGCCTTGGAGCCACTTTCACTGGTGCTTGGGGTACCATTATGGCCACAGGAGCAGTGCTGGGGTATGGGGGCAGGTGGTACTAGGCAGTGAACTAAAGTCTTGCCACATACAAGGCACGTACTCTACTACTTCAGCCATTTCCCTGACCCTTTGTTTTGTTATTGTTCATTTATTTAAATTATTTTTTTTCCATGTGTGTTTCTCGGGGTCAAACT